>OZ035823.1:7212178-7495777 GCA_964034765.1 Knipowitschia caucasica | reverse complement strand
TACCTGCGGAAATGATCAGCTGATGGTGTGACTCCTTTCAGTGTTTGCATATGAGTGAGGGAGTTGTTCTCCAGTTGACTTGAGAGAAGTGTCATCTTACTCATGAAAGCTTTCACCAGGCTGTACATTTCATGAACAAAAAGGCCCTTTCCTTGCAGTTTTGTGTTCAGATCATTAATCAGTGCTGTCACATCAACAGAAAATGCCAAATCTGTGATCCAATCCTCATCTGAGAGCTCTGGGAAATATTTGCCTTTAGTTTCACAAAACTCTAAAATCTCTGCTTTCAGGTCCCAAACTCTTTTTAACACTTTACCCAGGATGAGCCACCTGACAGCTGTGTGGTAGACCAGTGTTTTTCAACCTTTTTTGAGCCAAGGCACACTTTTTTCACTGAAAAAATCTTGCGGCACACCTCCAGGAGAAAATGTAAAAATGTATACAGTACTAATGTAAAAAAATATATACTGTACATACTCTGTGTGATATATAAAGTATATCTTATCTTATAATGTATACAGTATACTCTGTAGCCTATATTCACAATATACAGTTATTCTCATCAAAATGCTTAAGTCCAGGCCTTGAAATTAAGCTTTATTTAATATTTCTCGATACAATTAACAAGAGTTTGGGAATAAAGTGGCACTAACTGTGTGGAAAAAAACGAAGAAAATCCACTCTCTGACCAAATAGTCAAATAATAACTCACACAAAGAACATGCATTGTTAGTGCATGGGAAACATTTTGGTATCCGAGCTTTAAATTCAGGAGTTTTGGATGAGGGACACGGGAGGTCCTGAACGCGAGTCCATGGTTCTGTCCGGTCCGCATGTCTGTGGTTCTGTCCACTCGACTATGGTCTGCGCTCGGTACCCAGTTCAGAAGTGCGTTCACGAGAGCTGTTGTACAAAAATCGTACATTTCATAGTTAAACCACTACAACGCGGCCACAGCTACCCCGGGGCAGAGCGGAGGATGTTAATCCTGTTCAGAAACGGCATAATTCATTTTCAAAAACGTCTCTATCACTTTCACTTCTCACTCGCCACAAAGCTCTTGTCTCGCTCCCTCACACATTTGTTGGTCGCATCCAATTTTACCTTTCTCGCCACAATGCTGACCTGTTACAGCCAGTGGTCGCATCCAATTTTTCAGTTTCAAAGTACTTAGCTATCTGCTGCCATCTACTGATTTGAAAAAGCATTACATGGTTACTCACAGTTCAAAACAAGTCACCGCTCGTCAACAGCGAATGCAGCTATTTTTAGACAAAGTAGACGAATTTCTCACGGCACACCAGACAATATCATACGGCACACTAGTGTGCCGCGGCACAGTGGTTGAAAAACACTGTGGTAGACAATGTCAATATGCTCAGTGTCTCGCTCCTCCAAAAGTGCAACAAACTGTCTGTGATTCAATGCCCGTGCCCTGATGAAGTTTACTATTTTAGCAACAACATCAATAACATGGTTAATGTTTAACACTGACTTGCACAAAACATGTTGGTGTATAATGCAATGCAAAAATATAACTTTCTGATCTGCATTCATTTCAGTCACTTTATCTTGAATACGTTTCAAAAGTCCAACATTTTTCCCTGTAAGATTTGGACAACCATCTGTTGTGACACCTGCCAGTCTCTCCCATTTCAATCCCAGTGTGTCCATGCACGCATTTACCTCCGTGAACAGATCAGCCCCTGTTGTGGTCCCTTTCATCGGCCGCACTGCTGCCAGCTCCTCCGTGATCTTGAAGCCGGTTATCCCACGAACAAATACGAGTAGCTGGGCCGTGTCTCGGACATCACAGCTCTCGTCCAAAGCCAAAGAGAAGCAGTCAAAACGTGCCACTTCATGTTGCAATTGAAGCTCCAGATTCCCTGCGATGTCCTCGACCCTCCTTGTCACCGTTCGCCTGGACAGCGGTACTTGTTCAAATGCTCCTTTTTTCTCCGGGCATATTAGCGCAGCAGAGTCCACCAAGCACTCTTTAACAAATTCTCCCTCTGCAAATGGTTTACTGTTTTTAGCAATCTTGTGGGAAATCACAAAGCTGGTCCTCGTTGCTGCATCCCTGGTTGCATAGCGCTTGGTGAAAACGTCTTGTTGCTTTTGCAGTGCAGCTAGCAAAGTTTTCGATGTCCGCACCATTTCAGCATAATTTAAGTTTTTGTATTTTTCTGCGTGCTTCGTCTGGTAATGCCGACTCACATTGTACTCCTTAAACACGGAAACTTGCTCCCCGCAAACTAAACAAAGCAGTCCAATGTTTGTTGAAAATCCTGCATTCAGTATCTACCTTTCTTTTTTTAGCATGGGCGGACATTGTCGAGGGATGCTCGTGACAAATGAAGGCTCATATCACGCGCAGGTAGAGGTGCTGGACACGGCGGACCCTTCGCGCCGCATTCGCGGTGCGGATGCGTCGCGGAAGCGTTGTGAAAGCGTAATTACAGGACAAGCTCTCCCAGCTCAACGTGCCCGATTCCACCTGCAGGTGGATCACTGACTTCCTGACGGACAGGAAGCAGCGAGTGCGTCTGGGGAAGAATGTCTCGGACTCTCGGATTATAAATACAGGAGCCCCACAGGGCTGTGTTCTGTCTCCCCTGCTCTTCTCCCTGTACACCAACCACTGCACCTCCAGCCACGACTCTGTGAAGCTGATCAAGTTCGCGGACGACACCACCCTCATTGGACTCATCTCCAACAACGATGAGTCCGCCTACAGGAGGGAGGTGGACCGGCTGGTGTCCTGGTGCAGTGGTAACAACCTGGAGCTGAACGCCCAGAAGACAGTGGAGATGATTGTGGACTTCAGGAAGAGCACTGTCCCCCCGCCCCCACCCTCCGTGATGGACTCCCCCATCACCTCTGTGGAGTCCTTCCGTTTCCTGGGCACCACCATCACCCAGGACCTCAAGTGGGAGCCGACCATCAGCTCCCTCATCAAGAAGGCCCAGCAGAGGATGTACTTCCTGCGGCAGCTCAGGAAAGCCAAGCTGCCTGCACCGATGTTGGTGCAGTTCTACACGGCCATCATCGAGTCCATCCTCACCTCCTCCGTCACCGTGTGGTTCGCTGGAGCCACAGTCAGGGACAAACGGAGACTACAGCGCATTGTGCGCTCTGCAGAGGAAGTGATCGGCCGCAGCCTTCCATCGCTGCAGGACCTGTACGTCGCCCGAGCTCGAGGCCGGGCTGGTCGTATCACAGCCGACCCCTCTCACCCTGCACATGGACTAATCCATCCACTCCCCTCAGGCAGGAGGCTGCGGTCCATCAGGACTAGAACCTCCCGCCACAAGAACAGTTTCTTCCCCTCTGCTGTTGGACTCTTGAACACTTCTTAACCTGTCCCCCCGCCCTTTATAAAGTCACTTTACTGCCCATCATACGTCACTTTACTTCACTGTACTGCTGTCACCTTACATTGTGTGCACCATGTGCACTTGTATATTGTAAATAGTAACTGTAACTCTATTTTAAATTTAAATTTATTCTTTAGAAGTGTTTTTTTATTCTTATTTTTATTATCTCTTTTTGACTGTTGCACTGAGCCAAAGCAATTTCCTAGTCTGTGACCTCCTGTTACTTACGTGGCAATAAAAATGATTCTGATTCTGATTCTGAATTAAAGCGGCGCAGAAGATGCCAAAAAATCATACTTATATTGAAAATGAGTCGCGGGCCGGATTATATAACTTGGCGGGCCGGACCCGGCCCCCGGGCCTTATTTCGCCCAGGTCTGTTCTAGTTGAACACTTAACTGCCCAACAGACCCTCCTGCATCGGCAAGGAAAAACTCATAAGAAAACACAGTGGGAAAAAGTGAGAAACCACGGGGAGAGCCTTTTTTACAGTTTGACAAAGGGATCCGCTCCCACAGACGGACGGGCTGTAGATCCAGGACCTGAGCTACAGAACGTGGACCGTATCTTTGGTATTGATAGTCATTTAAACAGGCGCATACCGGCGGTCTGGTGGATATAATATATATAATCATACTTATTATTTTTATAAGAATATGAAATCCTTTGGTCGTCCCACAGTGGGGAAATCTCAATGTTGCAGTGCACATACAGGACAGTGGTAAGAGCACACATGGGGCACACACAAAATATGAAATGCGTAGCTGCTATGTTTCTTAACTAGCTGTAAATGCCTCAGTAACAATATCGATATCTATATAATGCAAAGTTAATTTATATTACATTATAATGCAATATATTGTTATTTTGGGATAGAATAAAAAAGTGTGTCATTCAAAGGTGTATGTTGTCAAACCGTTTTTACTTTTTTTAAATTTTCATCTTGCATATTTTTTTAGTCGTGACTTTGTTTATGGCACTTATTTCAGTCTCTTGTTAAAAAAATAAAAAATAAAAAAAAATATATAGAAGCTGGCAACTTGTGTGAACCAGGAAGTGTTTGGGGTCTAACCAGCCTCTGATCTCAGTTTCTGCATTTTAATTCATTTGTGGTGATGGTGGTGTTATTTCCAGTCAGAGGAGGGCCATCTGCGAACTGCTCTTGTAAGAAATGCGAGCAGAGAGTGAGGAAGAGCAGGCGTGAGACAACGGCTATGTGCGGCTCCGTCCAACACTGCTGCATCGATCAGACTGACGCATAACTGAAGCTTTTCATGCTTTAGCAATTTATAAAGTTCCATCGACCAAAACGCACACTATTCTTTTCTTCAGTCATGATGTTTGAAGGAGGCCCACGGCTTTCTGTTCGTGTTCCGGATACTGCATTGACAAAAGAATTTGCATGTGACGAACAAAATCAACTAAACTATAACAAATATACTAAATAATAGTGTTCCCCAACCTTTTTGAGCCGTGGCACACCTTTGTCATCGCAAAACGTACCATTTCACACCACCAGCTGAAACTGATGAATTTGAAACTTTAAAGCCTTTATTAACAAATCACAGTCATTCTCATCAATGTCTGTTATATAGCAAATCAAACAAGCAAGCAGGTGTTAATGGATAATTTCCAAGGCACGCTAATAAACATCTCAAGGCACACAAACGTTCCACGGCACACTGGTTGAAAAACACTGTACTAAACTATACTTTTTCCAATTGGTACCTGCCCGGATTTCCCCTGTACCACGCAATTTCTAAGATACTCTCCAAAGTACGGTAGAATTACAACTTTAGATTCTGAATCCGAGTCGCTTTCTATACCAGGGCTGACCAGGGCTACCCACCATTTCCCCTACATTTTCTCTTACATATTTTCCTGTATTTATTTCTGTTGTTCAAATCAATCAATCAAATTTTATTTATAAAGCGCTTTTCATACAAAAAGTGTAACACAAAGTGCTTTACAGTTTAGTTAAAAACAATCCAACATGCCCAGCCCTAAACCCTTCTCCCCACAGACCCCCCAAAACCACATTTATAATTATATATACAACCACATGCATATACACACACACAGAGACACATATACACACACACATACACAAGTATAAAGTCATATCAGGTAAAATAGGTAAAACAATAAAAAGAAATGGGGCTGGGAGCAGATGTAACCGGCTGAAGAAGCGTCATCCAAGGAGCCATCTGCACCAGGAGCAGAGAGCCGGCTGCAGCCACAGGGAACGACACGGGACCCAGAGGAGAGAGGGGTCCCAGACCCCACCAGGCCCAGGACTCAGACCCCATAGGACCCAGAGGAGAGAGGGGCCCCAGACCCCACCAGGCCCAGGACTCAGACCCCATAGGACCCAGAGGAGAGAGGAGGCCCCAGACCCCCACCGGATCCAAGAGCCAGACCCCAGCCACAGCAGACCCCAGCTCTCAGTGCAGAGGGCTCCTCCAGAGGAAACACTGGGGACACTAAAACAATACAATAATACAATAGAAAGTAGAACAATAAAATGTGACAATAAAAAGAAAAATGGCAGCTGCCTAATATTGATAATAACAATAGTAAATGGGTAGATACAATAAATTATTAAAAATAGTAAATAATAAAAATAAATAAAAATATAATGTGTCTAAAAACATAAATAGATGTACTAAAAAGCAATAATAAATAATAAATACTAATCAAAAGCTACTCTAAAAAGGTGCGTCTTGAGCCTACTCTTAAAAATATGAACGTTCTCTGCGGCCCTGAGCTCCTCCGGCAGACTGTTCCAGAGACGGGGGCCGTAGTGCTGGAAAGATGCCTTGTTGGTTTTAGTAGTCCTCTATCTTTTATGTTTTCTAACTCGCTTCTGAAAAAAAATTCTGGCATCTAAAGGGTTGACGTGTGCATGAAATGGGTAATTGTTGTACTTGTTGAGACAGGCCTTGCGTCTGTCCACAGGGTCTTCCTCCTCAGAAGGGTCACTCCCCTAGGATTTCAGACGTCCTTCTTGCTTTTAGTTTATTGTATTTGAATAATAACGCATCAAACTTATATACTGTAGCGCTTTTTGGACACTCAAAGACAAACAAAACAAAACAAACAAAATTGAGGAAAGGAAAGGTGAAACAGGTGGGATTTGAGAATAGATTTAAAGTTCTGTAGTGACTAGTGAGTCTGCATTTCTGATGGTTGTGTGAGTGGGTTCCAGAGAGTGGGGGGCAGCTGCGGCCATGGCTCGTTTCCCAGAGGTTCGGTTTTTAGTCCTTAGAGGTAGGAGGTTAGAGTCTGTGGATCTGAGGCGGCAGGTGGGACAGTGATGATGGAGGAGGTCAGTGAGGTGAGAAGGTTAAGGAGAGATTTGTGGGTGAGGTTGAGGACAGGGGTGATATGGACTCTGGTGTGGGTGACTGGGCAGGCAGCAGAGTTCTGAATGTATTGTAGTTTTTGGAGAGGTGTGGAAGGGAGGCCGTAGAGGAGGCTGTTGAAGTAGTCAAGTCTGGAGGTAATTAAGGCGTGAACCAGTATTTCAGCAGAGGATTGTGGGAGGGAGGGGAGGAGGCGGGGGATGTTCCGTAGGTTGAAAAATTATATATTTTGGAGATGAGGTTCATGTGAGGTTTATATATAAATTTCTTCAGTGTGAGATCAATAAAGTCTTACCTTATCTTTATGAGCATTTCGATCCTTGGTCACATGTATGTCAAAGATCTTACACATTATAGGAAATAAAAGGTGTATATTAAGTGTTAAGTGCTAAACTGACCGGAAAGGGGCTTAGACTGAAGACGAGACTTGCTAGGGCTGGGCGATATGGCTGAAAACTATATCACAATATTAGTAATTCATATCGGTCGATAACGATTTATATTGATTGTTTTTTGTTGTTTTCATGACGGCTCCATGCGGCTGTGCTTCCCGAGGAAAAAGTTCATCTCTTGCTTTCGCCGAATGCATCGGGTCTCTGTGTCCACTGCCTCTACCTCGCAACACATGCTATTCCTCGAACGAACGTGCATAACTATTGACACGGCATTGAAAAACGATCTATAGATCCATGGACGCTACGCATGGTGCGAGTGTTGTTTTTGCATTTGCCAGAATGTTTTGCAGTCCATGATCGGCTGTGATAGGTCGAGAAGCCTCTGCCTACATCCCCCAGAATGCCGTGCACTTCTGACTCAGCTTTACTTCCTGTGTTTTCTTCTTGTTTTTTCTAACTGAGTGAAGTTAAACTAACGAACATTCTATCAACCCCGTTTTCTATTTATATCGAACATATGTCTATCGCGATATATATTGTTATTGTTTTATTGCCCAGCCCTAAGACCTACTCTGCCTGACTCCTTTTACTCCCTCTCAGGGAACTTTCCATAATCCACTTAAAATTTGTCTATGGAAGTGGATTCATAAGGGGTTCTTAAATAGTAGTATAGTTTTATCTAATTTATACTGTGTGTTTTTACCGTGTAGGCTGAATAATAGCGCTCTGGCCTTATTCTGATGCATTTACAGAAATATTTATGAATAGTTGAATAACGAATACATTAAACAAGTGTGTATTGTGCAGTGTAGTGTTTTGCATGAGTGAGTGGCACAGCTTGATGCACTCAACATTTTATTTATTTATTCGTCAGGACAATGTACAAAGACATAATAAAAGCAGAGACACTTGCACCAGACTGCAGCTCAGGTTTTGTATTGTGCGGCTGTAGCGGTAGGGCGGGGTCACAGTCTGCGCACGTTAAAAAAAAAATTATTGATCAAAACAACTGAAATGGTTTGTTTACTGTTGCGGTTATTTCTGGTTCGAACGAGAGCTTGTTTTCAGCTGTGTTCCTTTGTGTGGAGATAGAAGCCTCGCAAGCATCCACTTCCCCATTTGATGATGATTTATTTTTAGCATAAAGCTGATTCAAAGGGAAAAAAAATAAACCCAAAAAAATGCAGGGCGACAAAAATAAGTGATTTTATAAAAGCAATTACGAAAGCAAAACGTAGAGTAAAAATACAAAGGGGTAATCAAACAGGGGACAAAGAGAAGAACCAAAATGTCTGAAATGACAATGACGGAACAGGGAGGGAAGGACACGGGGTTTGAATACAGAATGACTAACGAGACACAGCAAGAAGTAGACCTAAGAAAGACACAGGAGAAATTAAGAAATTACAAAATAAACACGAGAAAAAAAATCTAAACTATGTCTAAGGCGTTTTGGATTTTCTTTCAGAGGTGAAACTTAAGGCTCACTATTCATCCTGACATGTTTACTTACTTTTTGTGAGGACTTTTGTATAACATTAATTCAGTTGCTTTGGTCTTGTTTGGCTCATATTTGTTCTGTTTTGGATGATCGTGATTAGTCTCAACAAAAGAGTTTCTTATGAATATGGATCAATTGTGAAGCTCATTAAAATATTGAAAGTATTTGATTTGAATAATGATTGTATACTTCTATGTTTCCATCTTTGACATACTTTCGTCCCGTACAATTTATTTTGCAATCGTGGCTGACCATCTTGTTTTTGTTTCCCCTCTCCATAGACTCGCAGAGGTCCCACCTGTCCTCGTTCACTATGAAGGTGATGAACAAATTCCACTCTCCCAAGATCAAACGGACCCCATCCAAGAAGGGCAAACAGCTACAGCCCGAACCCGTGGCCAAGAGCACAGAGAAACCGGAAAACAAGGTGAGCAGCATTATGAGTCTATATGAGGTCTGCCCAGTGAGAAATACACATTCTGCATCCAACATACGTCAGGTAAGTTTCTGCATTTGTTTTACAGTCTGTACAGTCTGGTCTCTTGAAGAACGGAACATTCTGTCAATATTGGGTCACCTCTTAGTGAAACCACAACAAATAATTCTGTATGTTTTCAATAATCATGATTAAATAACAAAAAGTGAAAAATAAAAGGCCACTCATGCCAGGCTCGGCTCTATAGAAGTGAAGGCTACATTTGTATTCAGACGGCTTGTTCACTTGTTTGTGTGTAACACACAGAGCACTCCTTAATGAGCCACGAGTCCAAATGCAGACACAGCAGAGCGGCACTTGTCATGTGGGAGACGAGAAGCAGAGGAAACACTGCTCGTCCTCAGGAGATGTGGATATTCCACCTCACGCTCACACAGGGGAACACACAAAGGGAGGGAATGAGAGGACAGAAAAGAATGCGTTGTTCATTTGTTGTAATTGATTATATTGTGTTTGTTTGTCTGCACAGAAGGTGAGCCGCCTGGAGGAGCATGAAAAGGAGGTTGTGAGTGCACTGCGTTACTTTAAGACCATTGTGGACAAAATGGTTGTGGAGAAGAAGGTGTTGGAGATGCTTCCAGGTTCTGCCAGTAAAGTACTAGAGGCCATCCTGCCCCTGGTTCAAGTGGAGGCTCGGATACAGCACAGGTCAGTCATTTATGCTTCAGTTCTCCTTTTATTGACTGTCACCTACAGCCAGGTTTTATATCATGTGACACTGCACTGGGAGTGACAGTGGCTCAGTTGGTAAAGCTTGGGTTCGAGTCCACCACAAGACCTACTTCAACTGCTCCCACTCCCATAGCTGCTGTGGGAAGCCCCCACTGAAAGACCAAGTGAACACACCACCTGCAGAAGGATCAGAGGGACTGGAGCCATGAACATTGGGTGGCAGCTCTCATACCCTCATTCTGCTTTCTAGTTTGATATTCTGCTTAATGTGTTTTTTTTTTTTTTTAATTAAAGCTAGAATACCTGGCATTTTACATAATATATTAAATAAACTGTTGTCCCAAGTAACGTTAGGTCAACAAATCAGACCCGGTTTGCCTGATTTGTCCTCTGGGATGATTGTCTGATTAATAAAAAGGCCACATACATGACTCGTACCAAATGATTTTAAGAGGAGCTATAATGGATTTTATTACACACCCTAGTTTCTTTCTTGTTTGAACATTGGGTTTTCCAGCTTTAAGAATAAAACGGCATTAAAGCTATGAAAATACCTTATGTTTATGGATACTGATAAAAGATGGATGTGAAAAGATGGAGTTTCTATTCAATGCCCTCAAGCTAGTCCACTATGTGCCAAAATAAGTTGTATCATAGTAACAAGTGTAACTTATGTATTTTGAGTCAGACACAGTTTGCTTGGTCTGAAATGTTCCACTATATGCACATACAGTACATGTTGTCTATCTCCATGGAAACAAGCTGGCAAAATTACAGATTATGTGGAAAAGGAAGAGACACCCTCTCAATAAAAATACATCTTTATCATTTGGAGCAAATATCAACACAGGTTGTTACACACACACACACACACACACACAGTTCAGCACCACACTGGAATATGTATTTTCAAGTATTGCAAAAGATACACTGTACAAGTTACGCATGCACCAGCAACAATGTGCTTTTCCCATCATTCCCCTCATTCTTCTTTCTTAGCATTTCCGATGATTCTGTCGGGCGAGTTCCAACTTGTGTCTTTATCCAGATTCCAAACGCATGACTGAAAATGTTTTGGAACTTGGATGTATTTATGTTTTAACCCTAGTGGGATTCTAGTTAAGGTTAAAACCAAACTACATTTTAACCTTCAATGTCTTTTGACATCCGTCAGTGCAGATGAAAGCAGGAGGTCACAGTGTCTCAGTCTCTGTGTTTAGGGACGGCTGATGGATTGTTGTTGCAACATCGAGGAGCAGGCATCTGGGGAACAGTCCCCTCCAGCTCTTAGATGAAGGTTTGGCGATTACATGCTTTGTTCTTGGGGAGCAAGGCCTTACCTTATATCCAGGGACCAGGTGTAGGATAGAATAAATTACAATATACAAACAACTAAAGTCAAGCACAAGTGCTCACAAGAGACGCTGTTCAACTGCTGTTGAGACTCAGGTCTTTCGGAGTGTGGCGGGGGGGTCACCCCTGAGGACTTTCTATGATTCTGGTGACATCAGCAGCGGTTTGTTTCTTTGCTTGAGCAGCAGCATCACATGTCCCTCTGACAGGTGAAGCTGAACAAAAATGCCCCTGACCAGGAATGACTTTGGCCCTTTGTGTAGACTTGCATTGTTGTATATTATGCAGCAGGTGAATACAGACCCCTGCTCCTCAGTATTCACTCGTCTGTATTCACGAGAAATGCCACAATCCAACCCCACACACTCACGTACAATTATGCAGAGGTTTTCATGTTCTCAGAGCCTCTGTCACTTTTCCTGAGGCTATTTTTGAATTTGTGTTCTTACTTTCAGTCACCTTTTGTTTCTTGTCCATTCTCAGCGCTGCAGGTGTTATTAGATCTTTGTGTTTAACTATAAACTGCTCTTTTCTTCTTCATACAGCTCTGCGTTGTCTTCCTGTCACAACCGCGTCTACCAAAGTCTGGCAAATCTTATCCGATGGGCAGACCAGGTGATGCTCGATGGCATAGACTTGGAGGACAAGGAGAACGTGGCGGCCGTTACCAACGTTATAAAAGCTGTTTTAGACGGAGTAAAGGTATCCAAATCCACATCTCATTAATCCGAATTTGAATCAGCATCAGATAATTAATTAAGTATCTCTTTGAAGGAATTGGTGAAGCTTACTATCGAAAAACAGGAGCAACCATCACCCACTACTCCTAACAAACCCGTACCACCTGCTACACCGACGGAGAAGTAAGCAAACTCACAACGGTTACACACCAGGACGAGGACGATGCTAAAAATCATAAGATCGTGATATCAATTGTGGCTGATCTTGATTATTGAGACATGCATTTTAACGTGTCATGGCAAAGCACACAAACACTGGGATGTCAACTGATCCTATTTTTAATGTTGTTATTGTCTGTGTCTTTGGACAAGTTATCAACACTTATGGACATTGGTCATCTGCCCCTTATGGACCAATACCAATGTTTTTCTGTTCTTTTTTAGTGTTTGAACTGTTTGATTCTCTGATCTGTGTTGACAAATTAAACGGTTGTGTAAAGTCCTCCGAGATAACTACTGCTGTGATTTAGAGCTATACAAGAATAAATTGAATTGAACTGAATTGAATTGTGCAGCAGCGAGACTCCCTCCCTGGAGCAGGAGGAGGACTCTCCAAAAGTGACCCCAGCGTCTCCTCTGGCTGAGGCTTCTACTAACGGACAAGAGGAGGATGTGGCGCCCCCAAAACCTCCGCTCCCTGAAGCCAAAATGGCCGAACTCAGGTAAAAACAAACCCACTCATTTTCTATTGAATTTCTTTTTTTTTCCCTAGATACGGTCTGTTTATTGGTTTAGTCACTTCTCCACTTTCAAACTCTTTCTGCTCTTCCATTTTTTTTATCTTTGGGTTCTTTTTTTGGATTCTGGGTGCAGAGCACAGTTGAGTGCTGATGCTGGCCAAAGAAGAGCTTGCCCAAAGGAGAAGTATGTTTGCTAGTTGGATTGTCTGTGTTCATTCTAACTCCGTACAGTCAAGCCCCATTTACAGCTTCTTGATTGGATGTGTTTTGGTCTGCATGGTTGCATTGTCCCCAAAAGTATTTCCTCCCAGGTATTTGTCCCTGAAGAAGACATCCAATATAAGAAGGTTATCCAGTGCATGACTGTGTGTGCTCGGTAATGTTGTCATTTACACATCATGTTCCTCTTTAACGTAACAGCAGGCGTTTATTCAAGGCCTGCCTCCTCATCTTACCAAAGGATGATCATTCTCATGTATTCATACAGATGTTGGTGTGTGCATACATGCTATAAGATGAACTCTAATTGCTTGCACCGTCCATGAAATGTAGAAAAGTAGGGATGCACCGATACCACTTTTTTTCCCAAAACTGATACGAGTACGAGTACCTTGATGTGTACTTGCTTACACCGAATACCGATATGAGTACTGCACATAGACTATAAATATTACTGCATTGTGTTATCCCGGGAATTCATAATACTAACACAACTGAAATTTCAAAATGTTTTATTTTTCATTTCAACAATAATAAAATGCTTTTACAATTATAGATTTTATCAATTGTTTTAACTGTCAACAATAAGAGCTACTGTCATATTCCACTCATACTAAATGCTGCAAATAAACAGCTGCCATTTGAATGCACTGAGAGATTTTTAGAGCTTTTATGTCACACAAAAAGTTTAAACTTAAATAAATAATATAAAAGCAGAATTACTCAACTTGTGCTCCGGTGCTAGCAAAGGTGTTATTCTCCGCATGGTGGCAAATTTTCAGATGTTCGATAAAGTTTACGTCAGGTCCTATGGTATGAGTACGAGCCTATGGTATCGACCCCATGCCAGTATCGGTATCGGTGCTTCCCTATAGAAAAGATTTTGATTTTGTTTGGGTTTCTTCACTGAGAATTTACTTTTTTGTATAGTCCTCCACCAGCCTTACCACCTAAAAAGCGCCAGTCTGCCCCTTCACCAACACGAGTGGCAGTGGTGGCCCCCATGAGCCGCGGGTCCAGTTTACCGTGCAGCGTTCACAGACAGGTGAAAGTCTGCCACATCTTTCACGAACACATCTCTGGGATGACATTCTAACCGTGTCTTTGTGCAGCAGCAGGACTACGAGCAGGAGTTTCTTCAGAGGCGATTCTCTGGTGGAAGTCAGTCGTACGGTGGGGATTCCCCGCGCCTGTCTCCGTGCAGCAGCATGGGCAAACTTAGCAAGTCTGACGAGCAGCTGTCCTCCATGGAGCAGGACAGCGGTCAGTGCTCTCGTAACACTAGCTGTGAAACTCTTGGTATGTCCATCATAAAACTCACGGCGCGATTGAAGGTATACAGGAGGATTTTCCCAAGTTTTAGGAAAGAACCGCCCACTACACTTTTTGAAAAAACTCTGGTCACATATCACCAGAATGATTGCTAATTAGGAGGATAAGTCTCTGTGATCCACCCGGAAGTACAAAATCATCTACTTTCATTCAGTTGTTTGACATAAATACATAGATATACGTTTCCTCTTCAACTTTATAGAGACTAGAAATTGATTGGGAAGAAATAAGACTTCTGACCTCTCCCCATCTACATACTGTACATACATTCACTTCAGCTGCCTGTTCATTAACACAGCTAATCCAATCCAATCCAATCCACTTTATTTCTATAGCACATTTAAACAACAGAACAGTTCCAAAGTGCTGCACACAAAAAAGTACAAAAAAGCTATTTCAACAACGACTATTATAAATTATATTGTATAATAATTACTGTCTATCTTCATTCTCGTCACTATCGTCATGTTTATGTTTATAATTTTTGTCATGAAAATTATTATTATTATTATTATTCAATTCGACCATGTAAAGTCACATTTGTTCCCTTTTTTGTAACAGAATGAGCCACAGTAGCCACCTTACCCACACTGGGTTAATCTTGCACAGTTTTTCCAATGTGGTTTTACTGCAGATGGCAAATAAATTCTTGAATCTTGAATCCTCCTATATACCTTTTATTATATGCATTGAAAGATTTCTAAACGCTTTTAACTAGTCTTTTCCCATTTAGACAATGCTGAAAACTATGACCCGGATTACGACTTCCTCCATCAGGACTTGTCAAATGGAGAAAACCTGCCCCCTATCCCAGTGGGGGGTTGTCTCAGCCCTCTCCCAGAATCCCACAGCGAATCCTCATCCCCTGTGCCCGGACAGCACCCTTCTCATCCTCGCTTCTGCGCCCCAACATCGCAGCAACGGCCCGAATACTGGACGCCACAACCGAACCAGACCAACCCTTTACACGCATCTCGCATAAGCGCACCCCCTGCATTGCCTCAAAAGAAGAGGCGGAGCACGCAGACGTCGGCCTTCTCGGACGGCTCTCGCGTGCTCTACGAACGTTATCCCTCTCAATACGACAACCTGTCAGAGGAGGAGCTTCACCCGACCCCACCCTTCCCCCTTTTTACTCCCATCTCGCCGATGCCTCAGTCCAACGGAGGAGTTTTCGTCGCTCAGTACATGGCGAGTGAGAATCCAGACGTGCCCTCCAGCCCGCCTCCTTTACCCGAGAAGAAAAGTCGGCACAGTAAGTGGAAGAAAAGGATATGATTTATTATTAGGCCTTATTTACATAATCAATACAGTACTGTACAGGACTTTTAAACGAGCCTGTATCGAAACCACTCCAGCGAAAAAGGTATACATTTAACATATATACATACCGATTTCACTACATAGATATAAACACATCCACATCCACCTCAGTGACCTGAAGGGCTGTTGCTGATTATTACTATTGTTAGCTTTTAGAATGATCAATTTTATTTTCTATTTTTGCTGCTACTGGACACCTGAATTTCTCCTACCGGGATCAATAAAGTATCTATCTATCTAAACAGTCAGATAAACAGGTAGACGTACAGTCAGACGTTGGCGGCAAAAGAGTTGAAGGGGGAGGAAAATTATCAGTAAAAAAACACCAACTAAACACCAAAATTAGTCTGTATTTGAATATAAGCCAGAGGTTTTCACGTTATGTCACACTTGACCAACAGCTGATGCTGCGATTACCCGATAGACGACTGGTCACTGGTTATATGTAGTGTTTTAAGGCACTGTTGACTGGTTATAGACCAAGCTAAAGGTAAATAAGATCAACCTTTATTTGTCCCTCACTGGAAAAATGTCACTGTCATAGTTGCGCACATTACAGCAGAGTAAAAGGAGAATTAAGGTTATGCACACATCAAACAAGATGTATTGTTTAAGATGATAGATAACTGTTAACTCTGAGGAGGCGAATGTTAAATATTAGCTTTCATGGCAAGACTCGTTTATCTATTTTGACAATAAATGAGCTACTAAACCTGGATGGAGTCATAATATTAAGTCCATAAACTCTGTTCTGACAGCAGACCAACTCCACCACAAAAGAATATATACATTGGCCTCACCGCTCATGGGCCACAGGGCTCAAAGAACTTGCCTCACACACATTATTTTGTTTATATAAATGTAGTATTCACGTGGATTAAATCAGTTACTTTTTAACACTAAGCTATTTCCTCAAGAGCAGGTATGCATTTGTGTATGTAATTCATCTGCAAATAAGTAAATACTGCAATCATGTGCAATACTGCAATTTCAGAATGTCCACTGAATGTCACTTTACCTACTTATTATCCTGCCCTATATGTGTATAACTTTACACAATATATGGATAGAGATATTAACGGCTTATTAACCGAGCGCGAGGTCTGTATGAAGAAATATCAGACCGCGGCCTTAATCAAAAAGGCCAAGGTCTGATATTTCTCTGTACAGACCGAGCAAGCGAGGTTAATAAATGTTTTATTATATGACTTTCGTCTGTGTCTTTACCAATGCTTTTGAGATATTTGTGAAGTATGTTCATGTCCGACTTGGTTTTGTGTGATACGCGCTGCGGACAGATTGTCATGGTAACGGTCCGAGGTGGGAAAATATCAGACCGCAAATCAACCAATCAGAGCGCGCATACGGTCCAAGTCATATAATAAATAATGATATTGAAGTATTTACAGCTAGTTAAGAAACAGCAGATACTTATATTGTATATTTTGTGTTCTCCCTATGTGCTCTTACTACTGTCCTGTATGTGCGCTGCCACATTGAAATTTCCCCACTGTGGGACGAATAAAGGATCTTTTATCTAATCTTATAAACTTTACATGTTGCCACTGAGGCCACGCAAAGCAGTGACAGACTGTTTTCAGACCATTTGTGCAGCCGAGATATAAAACATACCATGGAATAAAGGAAACAAACAGCAGATGCTTATTCTTGGGTTACCATGACGATCTAAATGAAGTAGTGTACAGACAGGAAGTGGGTACCGGATATGCTACAATGGGTTCAGGGTTAAAGGAGGCAGCATTGGTCCTTTTCCTGACACACCTGCTTCGTCCTATCTACCTCCTGGGCTATTGCGGTAGCTCACTTCATGCAGCCCTTCCTGTCTGTGTTCATTTGTGATATGGGAAACTTACAGGCCCAGAATGAGCTCTCATAATAAAAACATCGTCGCACAAAATGAAATGTTTACCCTCTCTCGTCATATATTATCTTCTCTTTTTTTTAGTTCTCCAGTACATGCAGTTTGTGGAGGACTACTCGGAGCCGCAGCCTTCTGTATTCTACCAAATGCCACAGAGTGAGAGCATCTACGAACAGCGTAATAAGCGCTTTCAGGAAGTCTACGGCTTTAATGACTCCTTCAGCAGCACAGACTCTGTCCACGAGCCAGTCCAACCTCCAGCACTACCACCAAAGCAACGACAACTGGTAAGAAAGAGGTTTGATCGTGACAAAACCCAATGAGTTTTGTCGTTTTGTTGCGTTTGGGTATAAACTGGGAGAAACTCTTATCGACCAGAAACTTCGAACTATTCCACCTTAACTCCTCATTTGAAACACTTTTACTCACTTTGCCCTAACCCTTTATAAAGTGCTTCCTCCATCTGCCTACATTTGTTTAAACTGGTGCACAAGAGGGCTCCTTGTGGATTATAATAACCTTTACAAGCTCCGCACAAGAGAGCCGTATCGTGTCAGCTTCAAGGTCTGTGTTAATTAAGACTTGGGGAATATTTGGCAAAAACTCTTCAGATCAGAACATTTAATTCTCAATGTTATTGTTGTGGAGTTTTGTAATATCCATCCATCCATTTTCTTCCCCTTAATCCATTTCTGGGTCGGGGGGGTGGCAGTCAGAGCTGCACCCAGTACACAGAGCACCAGCCCCTCACTGATCCTCCTGCAGGTGGTGAGTCCACAGGAGCTGAGATCTTTCAGTGGGAGCTTCAGGCAAAGTGGGGTTAAGTGTCTTGCCCAAGGACACAACGACAGCAGTCATCAGTGGGAGTCGTGAAGTAGGTCTTATGGTGGGCTTGAACCCACGACCTTCAGGCCCAAAGGCCAATGCTCTACCAACTGAGCTACTGTCGCCCTGAGGGAGTTTTGTAATAATCCTTCAAAAAGATGTATTAATTACAAATGTGAACTTACAGTACTTCCTGGACTATCAAGCAGACCAGACCAGATAAATAGAGTAAAATTGAAGTTGAATGTAAGCCGCAGGTTTAACTGGTCACAACATGATTCAAACACGCCGTAAATAAATCCAGTTGTTTTTTTTTTTTTTAAGATAACATTCAGACTGAAACTCAATGGAGTCAAAATCATAAACTCTGCTTTGACAATAGTATCATAATGTTCTATGTAATCCCCTGCACTTCTTCGCGTCTGCTCTCTGCTATTCACATAATCACACTGAAGCAGGAATGTTTGCTACGTCATCAGCTCTAGAGACTAAAGAGCTATGTCCAAACTAGTTCCAGCGACTCAGGAGGAACTCTTTAACACAACAAAAACAATTGCATAAGCAGCATTGTTATATAGGCTGTGGCCAAATAACTTTAAAATTTAGTGGCTTATTGTCCAGCAATGACTTTAATCCAGGTGTCTCTAACCTTTTACTATTGGAGAGCTGCTTTTATCAAACCCTAACATGGTAGAGGGCTTTATATTATTTATTAATTCAATCTTTATTTTCAGACGCAGAGAAAGGTCCATATAACACAAAAACAAATGTAGATAAACGACACACAAACATACAATACTTACAAAATTCAGTAAAGACACTTTCTCTAAGGCCTATAATAACAAAAGCTGATCATAGAGAGCACACCTACCACATGCTGTACAAAATATATCATTATACTATAGCATTCATGAAAAGATGTATAGTTAAATGGATATGGATATTCAGGATCATCTGTTAAATACTAAAATCCTTTGGGGAGCTACCTGATAGGGGGTGGTGAGCTACTGGTGGCTATTTTTAATGCAGCTCTTCCCTCCTTAGACACTAGGACTAAACCGTTTTTTTGGAATAAAATCTGAATTTCTGAGTTCCCAATCCACCCACATATGAACTAATCTTAACAAATCCCCGAGGAATCTGATCAATGGTTGGACCGATATTAAAGCGTAATCAACGGTCGCCCGTGTGTAATCAGATTTCCTGTGGTGGTGGGAAACGCACCAAACAGAACTGGCTCAAGCTGATAACGCCATCAGCAAAGCCTAATCTGGCCGCATGTTGTGGATTTGATGAAACCGTGACCTAGCAAAACGAGACAAGCTTTGCACAAACGCCCATATTCGCTCTGCAGAGTCGACACGCAGGGAAAAAAAACTTCAGAGAGAAACTCGTGAGGCCTTTATTCAGCAATGGCTATTCTTAGTGCTTGGATTTTGTTTCTTCAATTCTCTGTCCTGCTTTCGCTGCTCTTCTACTGAGTGAATCTGCTGTAATTCAGGATGTAGAGATCATTAGGGCTATCAATAATTATGATTATTCAGGTCACATGTGTCATCTTATATTAGATGGATAGTTCATTGATCCCAGTATCAGCAGAAACACAGCCATACATCAATCATTCTAAAAAAATAGCTAAGAATGGTGAAAAATACAACCGCACTTTAGGTCACAGCAGCAGAGATGGAGTAGCCCTAATTTAGCTGAAAAAAAAAAAACATTTAATTTATTTTTGTATAGCCTAAACCATAACGGCAGTCGTATCGGAGAAGTTCACAAAGTTGTCGATTCCCCAGCAACAGTGAATCCAGATATTTAAAAACGCACAAGAAATATCAAAAACATCAAAAATTCAATTCAATTAATAATTAAAAACCTTAGGGTCCATAAGGAGCGGGATGAGCAATGTCCATAAAACCTCCTTCAGACCCTGTTCTCAACCCATTTAATCCCAGCAATGGATTCTCATCAGAGTGAAATTGTGTTCTCTTTTACAGTAAAATATTAAATAGTATAATAGCAAAATAAATTATACCATTTTTGTTCAATGGTAATAATAAAAATGAAATGTGGGCTGGAAAGCACATCTATGAAAAATGAGATTCACAATGTTGTGCTCACATTCTTCGATTTGGCAACAGAATTAAAAATGTGGTGTGCGTCTAAAATTCAGAACTTTTTGTCCTTTATTTTGATGTTACCCAGACAACTTTATTAACAGTTTATCATGTATTGGGTGTAGCACGATACAGAAATCTCATGCACAACTCACACTACTACTACTACTAGCTTACTTTTTTTGTCAATAATTGCAAATATTAGTTAAATTGTGGCCTTTTTTCCTCACAATAATCGTAATTCTGAAATTTGAAATCGTCACATCCCTAGCTATGAGTTATTATTTCTAATCTAAGCACCTTTTCACCTTCCTCTCACTAATAATTAACCCTTTCTTTTCTACCTTGTGTCTCTTTCTTCCTGCCCTTGCTTTCTTTCTCAGGCGTCTCACTCCTCTTCCCCTTCTTCCTCCTCTTCCTCCTCTTTGTCTTGCCACCTCCAGCCGTCTATCGCGGCCATGGAGGACTCGGGCTCAGGTCTGGGCCTCAGCATGTCTGTGTCTAACTCATACCTGATTGGCCAGACCTCTCTGACCACTCCCACGGTGAGTCTAGTCGCACGGGCCGGTGTCGTTCAGGTCCATTCATCAGCGTGTGCAGTGTGTGTCTCTCATCATGTGTCCTTTGCTGTGTGTGTGAGTTCATTTAGCTTGCCTCAAACTCAAGCTGACGTGTTTTTTTGCTTTTTCGTGACTCATCGTTTTTTGTTTTTTACTTTACCTGGGGGAATTTTGATAGATAAGAAAGATATTGAAGCTGCAGTAGCTGGTTTTCACACAGAACGGTATCTCTTGAAATCTATCAAATGCGTTCCTATCTCAAACCCCTGAAGACAAAGTGAACTCTAACCTGCATGCGGTTATCACGGCTTTAGAAGGGATTTTTCAGACTGGAATCAGAAGAAGGGATCACCTCTCTTGAACTTTCAATCAATCCCATCAGCATCAAATAGTGACTCACATGGCTTTGGTTTTTAAGAGTATATTAAGGCAATGTGTGGCTGTCTATCTTTAGTCTTCTCTATTCTCTATTTTGAATATATTTTCTCTGTACGTATTCTTGGGTTTCATTAAACTGGCCAGTATCGGGCGAATCAGCAGAAGGGGAAATCAGTTTTGCTCCCATTGAAAACCATGTAAATCGTGTCTGTTTTGGAGTCAAAAGTCTCTCCTCCTGCGGTGTACGGTTGTTGTAACAGTCTTAATCGGGGACACTCAATTCTAAGGGAGTACTAAAAATATATTTCTCAAAAGAGTCTTGATTTCGGGCATTTTTGAAAAAAATAAATAAACAGAAGAAATGTCTGCGTTTCATTCTGGTGGCCTGCAGGGGGCGCTTATCTGGGAAAGCCTTGATCCACCTCGCACGCCTCATTCGAGTGATTTTTTCAAAGTGTCCTCCTTTATATGAGACCACAGTTGGAACACGGAAGAAACTCTTGTCTCTCTCTATTTGTGCGGTTGCTACAAGCGTACACCGCACAAAAAGATGGCATTTTGACAGCGCTTCTTCTTCTACTATATCTCCGTGTATAAACCCGGCAGACTGCACCGCCAGGATACGTCACGTCCTGTCCTACGTTTGTTATTCGTGCCACTGCCCTGACGTCATATGAAACCCAAGAATATGTATCCCAGCTCTTTTAGGCAATTAACATGACAGGCTTTTTTCTAATGGTGATATTTCTGAGTGAAGTTTGCAATGGTGATCCATAGTGTTGGCTCGGTGTAGGAGGCAGGGAGGGTGTCCCTGAGGATATCTGTGGAGGAATGCAGCTCCAGATGGACCTGATGGAAAACACATTTCTCTGTCTGCTTCATCCTCTCCTCTTCACATTCTGACTGTCGGAGCATTTGTGTTGCATCATCCAGTTTCCAAATCACTTGCTGCGTCGTCTGATTACAACATGAAATGAATGTACAGTACATCTCCTGAACACAAAATGGCACATGATTTAGTCTAAAAAAATATTAAAACTGAAATATCTGGCGTGCAAAAGTATTAGCCCCATTGAACTGTATATGGGGTTTTTTTTGCCGATACAACTTCAAACATTTTTGGATTTTTGTCTCTTGCAGCTTTGCACATCTAGAGACTGACAGCGTTTCTGATTCCTCTTTGCAAATCTCTGTCAGATTAGATCCAGGGTGTTTGTGAACAGCAGGTAAAGACTTCAGCAGCTTTACTTCCAATATTATCCTGTTATTGTCCCTGCTGAAGAAAAGCAGCCCCACAGCGTGATTCTGCCTCCACCAGGTTTGACCCGGGAGACGATGCACTGGGCCGTTTGCAATCAGTCCCATTTGACCCATTTCTTCCACGTGTTGATTGTGTCCCAAATTTAACTTTATTTGTTGTTCCATAAATGCCTCATGTACAGATTGCCCCGCTCAGCTGTGGCCTCTAGAGTCACCACAGGCCTCTTGTCTACATCTGTGTTCAGTACTGTCCTTGTTCGGTTTGTTTGTTTGGGCAGACGGCAATGTCTTGGTAGGTTTGCACTGCAGTTGTGCCACTCTTTCTATTCCCAGATGAATTTTAAAAGGTACTCTCTGTGTTAGATGTTCAAAGCTTTGGAAATCTTTGTATTGTCTAACTATGTTTTAAACTTCTCCCAAACTTCATCGTCTGACCTCTTGGACATTATGGGGCAGTTTAGTGACCGATATTCTGCTGAAATTACACTAAGATTAGTTTAAATGCAGGTGAACTTTACTTATTAATTAGGTCGACTTTGACCATTAATCTGGCAACTTCTAGACACTCAGGGCTGATTACTTTTGCACGCTACACTTTTTGTTTTTAAATGTTTTGTTTGATAATTATAAAATTGTGTATCAACTGGCAGTCACTTTGATCTTGCTCTTTGTGTTTGTGTATAATAACAATAAACACAAATTCAATTCAAACATAAAATCATTGCTTGGCTGAAGATGAAGTGAACCCATGCTTACTGAATTAATTGGGGAAAGTATTTTTGTATAGCACAATGTGTACAATAGGCTCAAAGTGCTTCACTAAACAAGATGGAAACACAATCATGAATAATCACAGTACATTATAAATATGCAATTCTTCAGTTCACTCTTATGTATGATCCTATACACATTACAGAAGTATTTGGTTCTTCTATACCAGAAGAACCAAATATATTTTTTTACAAATTTTTACTCAGAAGACAAGATGAACATTCCTAAACAAAATTAACAATCTTGAATCTTGAATCCTAAACAAAAATTTAAAAGAAAGCTCGAACAGTGGTTAAGACACACAGTGAATTGAACTGAATGTATTGTTTGAAATGTATTTTATCTGTAAAAACCCGCTGTGGATTAGTGTTAAACTATAAAACATACTGCCATGCATTTGGTTCGTCCAATGTTATTATGTCCATATTAAATTGATAAAATAGAAAATAATAAGAAATGGACAAGGATATGTTACAGTATTTCACCGATTGGAGAAGCAGGAGAATTCATTGCAAAGAGGAGAATTTAACACCAAGTAGTTTCAGCATAAAAAACCCATTTGATAAAGAAGAACCAAATACTTGTATATTTACTGAGAAGACGAGACAAAACCTTCCTAAACCAAATACACATCATGTTGTTGTGAGCACCTCGTTTCACCCACATGCGTCTGTCTCATTCCCGTCCTTTTTCTTTGGAATGTTAGCATTCCTCACTTCCTCTGGGTATGAGTTTTTTAGGGTGTCACTGAAGAGCAAAGATTTCCCCGTGTTGGGGAAATCTGCTTTGCGAAACAGAAAACTGAAGAAATACATTATGTGTCACTGCGGATTTGATTCACGGCATGATGTTATTATTCTCTTTTTACGGACGTTTATGTTTATGCCTGAAAACCTGGAGCCGGCTTTCTCGGTGAACTGTGCCTGCCGCTGCATGAATACATTTGTGTTGCAGTGTTTATCAGGGATCTGCGTATGAGCTGCTGGTATGTTGAAACAGAGCTGGTATGTGCGGCGTGTTGCTACAGGTAGTACCTCACTGCCCCTGCTGACTATCACCACACGCATTTACCGCCAAGTCGTCTCCAGGGTCAACTTTGCACTTTGTTGCTACATTGTCTTCCCTCCTTTTTTTTTTTCCCATCTCGTGCTTTCCCACCGCTGAAGCCTGTGTCTCGTCCAGTCAGTCGCAAACGCCCATGTCGCGATCATTCCCGAGTTTCATTTGTGTAAGATTGGTCACAAATGGTCTATGTATGCGAGTAGGTGCAGTGTGTGTGCTGTCCCTTCTCAAAGAGTACATTTCCTTTCTTTCAGCTCTGACACTTCTCACTGCTTTTGTTCCTGTATTTTGCTAATCGCAGAGCTTGGACCAGGGCGCCTTGACCAATGCCACCTGTCTGGAAGGCAGCGGGACTGGCTCAATGGGCTCTGTGGCTGTCTGTCTTCCCTCTGAGTCTTCTCTTACTGATTCTCTCCATACTTCTGCGGTGAGCACACAAATGAACAGGCAGACCTTGTTTAGAAGAAGAGACTGAAGGATGTAAATGAGTCTTCTATACACAACTGGCTGGAGAAATGTATAAGTGGTTGTTTTCTAGCGCTGTCCTGAGAGTTGATGCTCTGTGCCACTACTTGGATAATGTAGAAAGTTGTGATGTTTGCATATCGTGTGATGACTGGCCCACATAGTCCTCCATAAGACTCTCCTACAGTCTTCTGCACTGCATGTTGTTTTGCCACTAATGTTGAAATGATGCACTCTAGTACCCCCTGGTGGTCCTTCAGTTATGTGCGATACAATCCTTTTGCTAGCTACTTTCCTTGCCATAGTCCCACCCATAGAAAACATGATTCCCCTCTCCGCTCCTGACACACTCGGGCTGTGTTCCTCCTCTCTTCCTGTAGAGCGAGAGCGCCAACGACGAGGGTGGAGAGGGGGAGTACGTCAACTTGTACTCATCCAGCCAGGCCAATGGGGAGCGACTCCTCTCCCACAGAGTAAGTAGCAGAATGCCACCAGTGAAAGGTCATTTCCATTTGCACACAGAATCACTTCGGGACATGAATCAATAAGAATACGGATTTTGAGTTTGGAGGTCTGTGGTATTGATTCATATCTTGAACTGGTCGCTCTGAGATGGAATCTGAACAAATGTTGACCGCATGGGCTTTGCACTGGTTTGCCTGCAAGACGCTTTTGTGCTTAACTTGTGGATGTGCGTTCTCGCTGTCGGCTGCTTTTTCCTCCAGCTTTTGAAAATGTGCTTTAACACTGTTAACACTGCTCCACTCTAACATCTTATATCCTAGTGCTCCTAATGGACGGGAACACGGTGGCATTTCCACATAATATTCCTCCTAACAGTGTTTGTTTTGGTGATAGTGTGTATGTGGTGTGCTTTATGGGCTCTGTAATTACTAGTATTCGGAACAATTAACTCATTGGATGCGTGTTCATGGTTGTGTAATAGTGTTTGTGTATTTACCGTCTCACTTGGGTGTTCAGTCATCTGTCATGTGCGTCATAGTTGCAATGATTTCATGTCGTCATCTCTTAGTTGTTACATGTCAACCTAACAATAAAATGTATTAACAGTTGGTGATACATTAAACTATAGCCCTGACATTGTGCTGCAAACAATTATAACATGATTTCTTTCTTCTTAGGAAACTAATTCCACTGAGGATGTGCTTCAAGATTCAACGCCTCAAATTACATCAAGCAATAGCAAAGAAGCGATAGACAAAGCACGGTAAGAACACCTGCTGACCGTCGGATGGAGAGAGCATTAGTGATCATGTGACCTTCTGCCTCATCACAGGAGAACAAAGTCTGAAGATTCAGCCGAGAGCGATGAAGAAGACGTTGATGAGTTGTCCCTTATTGACCACAAAGAGATTATGAGCAGAATAACCCTAAAACAAGAGGTATTTTTCACTCGGTGTGTGTGTTACCATTGGGCAAGTTTATTTGGGCGGCATGGTGGCTGAGTGCAGGGCCTTTCTGAGTGGAGTTTGCATGTTCTCCCCGTGTCTGCGTAGGTTTCCTCCTGGTGCTTCGGTTTTCCCTACCACTAAAAACATGTACAATAAATTCTGGCATGCGCCTCCTGTACTGGCCCCGCCCCCATCTCTGTGTGGAGTGAGAGGTCAAAACAAGCCCACAATTGTAATGTGCTCTGGTCTGTGAAAGGCGCTATATAAATAGAGATTTCTTACTTATTTGTATAGCACAGCAGTTTATACATAAGGCAACTCATTGTGCTGAACTAAATAAGATCATAAATAATTTGCAAGAGTGAACATACAATCCTTCAGTTGTATGCATAGCTAATTAGAACTTGTTTTTGTTTTAAACACAGGTTATTCAATGATGATAAATACAGGGGAGCCGTTGGTCCATAGGGGGCAGTTAACAAATGTTCATAAATGTTCATTAATGTCCATAAATGTCCTGGATCATCACTGTCCTTGGACCATCCTGCATCTGCAAGGATTGACTCATAAACCCAGTGGGAAAAAGTGAAAAACCTCAAGGACATTAAGAGAAGGATCTGCTCCCACGGAAAGACAGGCTACAGTCTGTCCGAGAGACTATTTCAATGTTTTAGCTGTGTAAATGTGAAATAGTGCCTCTTTCCTCAGTCCCATTATGAGGCCAGTCCCTGTGCTCCTCAGAGTCCCAGCATGAGGCCAGTCCCTGTGCTCCTCAGAGTCCCAGCATGAGGCCAGTCCCTGTGCTCCTCAGAGTCCCAGCATGAGGCCAGTCCCTGTGCTCCTCAGAGTCCGAGTTGACACAGTCAGACCAGGGGAAGCCAGTGCAGAGACCTGAGCAAATTAAAACCACCTCTTTTACACCAGTGTAGATGCATATTTTCTAAGTTAACATTGAAACATCCTATAGTTATTGAACTGTTGATTTTATCCCACATTATAATTCATGTGTTTCTAATTTGTATTCCTGCTTTACCTTTAAAACCAGCTTGTGTTTTCCACCTACTGAATGTGACGTCTTGTCCATCGGTCTCATCGTGTTGTTTGGTGTTGTCTTTGCAGAACGATGACGGCCCCGATGTTCGAGCCGGATCGGGGGACATTTTATTAGTCCACGCAACGGAAACTGACAGAAAAGGTGCAGCACAGTACGAAGAGAAGGTCGAAGACATGATTGTCGAGTCGCAACTAAGCTATGTTGTTTTTGTTTTAACAGATCTGGTTCTCTACTGTGAAGCATTTCTGACGACTTACCGGACTTTCATCTCCCCAGAAGACCTGATCAAGAAGCTGCACTATAGATATCCTTTTTATGAATATACACAGTTATAGAGTTGATTCCATAGATGACGTTTGTTCATGTAACTGGGCAAAGTGGTTTCTCTTGGATGATCACAGAAGTCTTGAACCACTCAGGAGGACTTTGTGTTTTAAAATGCTATTAGGCTGTTTCTTTCGGGGACAATGCATTTGTGTCAGACTGGTTTAAATCTAATTGTGTGGAGTTCTTCCTTGTTATCCTTGACAACGCTGCACATACACAAGGTTTTGTCACAGTCCGGATATATTCAAGAAGAGAGTCAGCAAGAATACGTTCTTTGTGCTGGTCCGAGTGGTGGATGAGCTGTGGTGAGTTTTTCAACCCAGCGTTCTCTTACAGTATGTTCCATGATTCCCAGACTATAGGCTGCTACTTGTTTTCCATAAAGGTTTTTTTTAACTCCTGCAGTTTATGTGGTGATGCGGCCAATGTATGTTTTTTTTTATTTTGGGGTAGTGTATTCTGCAGAACCGGACAAAGCTCTATCAGCTGTTTATAATAATGATAATAGACCTTCATTTGTACTGCATGTTATCACAGTCTGCATAAAACAACACAAGTTGATAAAAAACTTCATTAAAATATGAAGAAATGCAGTAAAATAAAATAGATGGAGGCTGTTTTTTAAAATCACTTCTTAAAGGCTTTTATCAAGAGGATACCGATGGTGCTAGCATTATTTTGTTATGTTTATGTGAACAGTGCAGAGAGCCATCATGAGGAGATGCAGGGAAATTCAAAGGACTTGTTTTTATGTGATTACGGCTGTCGCCAGAGCTCCAATCACTATGGACTTATTATTTTTGACTCCAACGAGTTTTAGTAGCTACAGGACGCTTGTCGAGAGTCCCAACCAGGAAACTAACATGTATGTTCTTGTTTTCCTCCTCAAGATTATTGTTATTTATATTATATTATATGTTATTTTTTATCGTAACAGTGCGTTAAAACAACTCGTCATTCTAAAATAATGCATCCTTTTTTGATGCAGAGCGTTTTTGGACACTCAGACACTTCACACGTCAATATTCATTCTTTCCATGATAAACAGCTATTGTAGCCACAGCTGCCCTGGGGCACACTGACAGAAGCGAGGCAACCACCACCAGCCATTCACACACACACACACCATATATATTTACTTATATCAGGCAATCTTTTTAGTCAAGTCTTGTCTGTTTGGTGAAAATGCAGCGATTGTGTTGTGCTTCCCTCAGTCTGGTGGAGCTCACGGAGGATATCCTGAAGCAGCTGATGGACCTGGTGTTCAGGCTGGTGTGTAACGGGGAGCTGAGCCTCGCCCGCGTGCTCCGCAAAAACATCTTGGACAAAGTGGAGCAGAAGCGGCTGCTGCGCTACACCAACTCCCTGAAGCCGCTGTCTGCGCGCGGCGTCTCTGCCAGGTACAGTCTGCCCGCGTCACAAACACACACACTAAACCGGACTCTTGAGTTTGAATTTATGTGGATTTTCTGAGGTTTTAACTATTTTTTTGTTATTATTTTATTGAACTTTCTCTTTTGTGTCCTTTGTTTTATTTGTTGAATTTGAACCTGTTAAACATTGAGGTTTCATGGAAATTTAAGGTGCATTATCAATGAAATGTATTATTACAACAAACAATGAGGACCGTCTAACACCGCCGACCTGAATTCTCATCTGTGCAATAATTCTGTGCAATCATTTGAACTAATGTCAGAATGTGCAATATAGAACCACATGTGTCCACTGTCTCTTTACTGAGTCACTGTGTCCCAGACCCTCATGCTGCAACATGTGCAGATGTAAACATACAACGAGGTGACAGTAGCTCCGTTGGTGGAGCGTTTGCCTTTGAGCCAGAAGGTCCTGGGTTCGAGCCCAACTCAAGACTCCATCACCATCGACTCCCACTGACTACTGTCGTTGTGTCCTTGGCAAGACACAGTGGGGCGGCTGCGGCTGTAAAGTGCCAAACTGCTGTTGTGTACTTTGGCAAGACACTTTACCCCCATTGCCTAGAATGAGTCTGGTGTGTGTTTGTGGCTGTTGGTGGTGGTCGGAGGGGCCGATGGCACATACTGGTTGCCTCGCTTCTGTCAGTGTGCCCCAGGGCAGTAGTTTATCACCACCGTGTATGTGAAGCGTCTTCGAGTGTCCAAAAAAGCGTGATATAAAACCAGTACATTATTATTATTATTATTAACAATATATTGCTTGCACTAGAATAAACAGGATATACCGACTTGCTTCTTCATTATGCTAAAGCTGGCGATTTTATTCCTGCTTATTTATTTTGCTAAAGTTAGAAATGTTGAATTTTTCAGTGTCTTGTGCTGTGTGCTCCTCATTCCTACTGTTCTGTAACCCATGATGCAACACTGACATTTCCCCACTGTTGTGTTTGTTCAGACCTGGAACGCTCCACGACTTCCGCAGTCATGAGATTGCAGATCAGCTCACTCTTCTCGACGCGGAACTCTTCTATAAAATTGAGGTAATTATTTTCTATCTGTGTATTTTTTGTTTAGCAACGTGACTTTTAAAATAAGCGATAATGCGTGTTTCCAGATTCCTGAAGTTCTTCTTTGGGCGAAAGAGCAAAATGAAGAGAAGAGTCCAAACCTGACACAGTTTACAGAACATTTCAACAACATGAGTTACTGGTACTGTGTTTTTATAAAGATGAATTATTTCTTGAGTCCTTTTGAGTCAAGAAGTAAAAACAAAATTGTCTTTTTCGTAGGGTTCGCTCGTTAATAATCCAGCAGGAAAAACCCCAAGACCGGGAGAAGCTGCTTCTCAAGTTCATAAAAATAATGAAGGTCGGTCACTCATGGTCAAATCTGTCCTTTTTGAATTGTCATTAACTGGTATTTTATTATTTTATTTTGTTTTTATTGTTTACTTCATACATCATTTTACTTATGTTTTATACGTATACGCTGGGAAACCTGTATATATTAAATGTGTTTCTTACTGTATCTTTGTGCAGCACTTTGGAAACTTGTTTTATAAAATGAAATGGTACAGTAGTAGGAACACAGGGAGAACACAAAATATACAATATAAGTATCTGCTATGTTTCTTAGCTAGCTGTAAATCCTTAAATGTGTTTCTTAGCTAGCTGTAAATGCTTCAATTTTATTTTATCGATTTATCTCTATCTATATATAGTGTACAGTTTTATATTCATCTTTAATTCAGACTCAAATCAAATCAGTCCAATTATATACATATAGGGAGGAGGATATGTAGATGAAGAGACATTCAGTGGACATGCTGGAATTACAAATGTGTTATATAAATAAAGTAGATTGAATTGTCATTGTCTGATTTGTTTTCTATTATTATTATTATTCAGCACTTACGAAAACTGAATAATTTCAACTCGTACTTGGCCATACTGTCCGCGCTGGACTCGGCCCCCATCAGGAGACTGGAGTGGCAGAAGCAGACGTCTGAGGTCAGAGAACACTGAGACGCTGTGACTTTATTATGTTTTAAAATCATGATCTTTCAACACATCCTCGTCTCACAGGGACTGGAGGAGTATTGCACTTTGATTGACAGCTCCTCGTCCTTCAGAGCGTACAGAGCGGCGCTGGCGGAAGTGGAACCTCCGTGTATCCCCTATTTGTGAGTCTTTCTAACATGAACATAGATCTCATGTCTGTCCTCGTTCTACAGCCCGAGTCCTGGATCTACATTTTAGCCCGTCCACTGAGGTTTTTAGAGTTGTTCCTTGCTGATGCAGGAGGGTTCAAAGACGGTGGTGATGATCCAGGACACTCAACATAAAACAAGATTTATGGATTTATCAATAGTTATGGACGATGGTCATAAGAGCTGGGATTTTAATATATTCGAATATTTATTTTGACCAATAAATGCTTGTAATATCTCCAAGGCTCCAAGGGTATTTAAAAAAAAAAAAAGTTATAGCAGCGATTGTTTTGTCCACCAGAGGGCAGTGCACGCAAGATGGTGTCTATCACTGACTTATAAACAAGCGTGTAAATAACTGGGCCTGCAGTCGCCCTGTGGGTACGGATAAAAACACATTTCTGACCGGGCCTAAAAATGGTTAATTTATCTAAGCATGACTGTCTGTGATCAACATTTGCTGCTAATACACACAAAAATCATGCCAGTCTAATATTCGAATTTTAAAGGTATACAGGAGGATTTTTCCAAATAGCAGGAAAGAGCCGCCCTCTCCACTTTTTTAACAAAACTCTCCGGTCTTATTTGATGAGCCCGCATCAGCATTGACCCTTGGGAGGACCAATAGTCTTGATGATCCAACCAGAAGTAGAATATCTTCCTATATTCCTTTTAAGGGCTGTCTAAAAATTGGTTGAATGTCAGTTCAATGTTCCCAGTTTTAGTGCTCATCTGCCCCTTATGGACCAATGGATCTATGTGTTTTCTATCATTGCATTTCTTGTGTTTAAACTGTTTGATTCTCTGATCTGTGTTGGCCACGGTTTCAACGATTTTGTAAAGTCATCAGAGAAAACTACTGTTGTGATTTAGGGCGATACAAAAACAAATTGAATTTAATCTTTTAATTGTGTTTGCTGTGACATTAAAACACCTTTTCTGCCTCGTAGGGGTCTAATTCTACAGGACCTGACCTTTGTGCATTTGGGGAATCCAGATCTCATTGAGGGGAAAGTAAACTTCTCCAAACGCTGGCAGCAGTTTAACATTTTGGACAGCATGCGGCGGTTCCAGCAAGTGTACGTGTGAAAACAAGGTCCAACAACAATGGAGTTTATTACAAATGGTTAATAAAACATTTCTTCTCCTTCCAGGCATTATGAGCTGAAACGGAATGAAGATATTGTATGTTTCTTCAATGACTTCAGTGACCACCTGGCGGAGGAGGCACTATGGGAGCTGTCACTTAAAATAAAGCCCAGGAACATTGCTAGACGTAAAACAGAACGCGAGGAGAAGACCTAGGCCTGGCGAGCCTCGATCCTGAGGCTCTCCAAATGACCTCCGACTGTGCTCCATGACACTATCTCCACTTTTCTACAGAATGAAAGTTAAAAGGATGGATGCTCTGCTCTTGGCTGTGGGAGACTCATGTTGAGGAATAAAAACAGTAATGTGTTTACAAAGAGCTCCACTGCTGCGATGCTATTGGGATTACTACGGCTCTTGTACTTGACCGTGAAGAACGCCTGGGACTGAGGAATACGAGTCACAAAGTGGACGATGGTGAAATAACCAACGTCTGCCTCCTGGAGTCTGTTTTAGAGTGGAGTGAGTGTGAGTGAGTTTGAGGTGAATGGTCCATTACGTTTCTCTTTCCCCAACATTATATTATGTGCCATTTAATGGTCATCTTCTGAAGCCTGACCCCAAACAGCCTCAAGCACGACTCGGACTGAACTGTCGCAGGCCTGGGAATCTTGAAGCTAGAAAGGAACTGAACTTGAAGAAAGGATGACCTTTAAAGACTGGAACTGATGAGTTTGTTTTGAAACATTTTGTCAGAAATCAAGTATGGTTATAATATGTATTATATACAGTTCTCCTTTTGTTTATAAAAGGATGTTTGTTTATGCTAATGAGAAGAGCTTGGCTTCTCACGTGCCATACATATGTGCACTAAAAAAGCTAAAGAAATATTGATTACAAAAGATGCTGTGATCTATGTACATCAAACTGAATCATGTGTGCAGTGTTAAAATAGAACCATCAGGCGCAGGTTTGTGTGTCTGTGAGAGTGGAATTATGACTGAAGTCCTCCGAGACGTGTGCTTGTCATTCCAAAACGTTCTATAGTAAATCATTTCAGCTCATTTTTAATATTGGTCCAAACCACACGTTACACCCTAATCAATAAAACAAATGTTTCTACTTGTGTTTCGATGCTAGTTCTTGCACAAAGAGTACGATTATCAAAGGAGAAAAAGCCACACATGTAAGAGAACTATACGTGTATTTATTATTTAAATATAATACATATATAAACATAAAATCCAGTAACAATTTCAGATCAAACAGTAGTAATGGAAGACCAATAAAATAAATATTCTCGACATAATATAACTTTAAAATGCACACCTGGGTGAAACTGTTAAGTGGAGAGGTTGTGGGAAAACAAACCACACCTCTTCAGTAGTCACATTGGCTTCAACACCGAGGCGGGGGCTAAAACATCTGCAGAACTTTTGAAGGAATTATATTTTCTGTTTACTCTCGAGTCTTGGCTCTGCAGTGACAATGCTCGTGTCCTCGTGCCATGTTATTTTTACGATATATTTATAGGAAACAAGCTTTATAAATTATAGCTTCTGTATCAGTGCGGTTAAGTTTAAGTGAACCGTTTCTCAGTGCGGCCTACTGCTCGGTTCCAACAGAATCCTCTTTCCTGGAGCAGTTCCGTTCTGTAAGTTGCCCTGCTCCGAAACGCCCCTTTTAAATCCTCTGCCGCCGATCGATGTACGTTGCCATTTGCAAATATCACCATTCAAAATATCTTGAATGTGCTGGACAATCAGGTTAATTGCCACTATGAAGAAATGGAGGAGAGGGAGTGGGGGTTACATTGAATCAAGGCAACAAATTGGAATGGAGAAAAGAAATGACCTACCCATATTATCAACGCCTCTTGGGATGATGACGTCTGCATATTTTTTAGTCTGGTAGAAAAAATAGAGGGAAAATATGTGACTCGAGAGATTGTGCGTACTTGTGCCTGTAAAGCTTGACCTTTAGGACAGAAAATCACTTGCTGTTTGATAATAGATCAAAAATGGGGTTAATTCATACCGGGAGACAGAACTCCTCAAATGCAGGCTTGACAAATGTTGTGTACTGAGTGAGAATCTGATCCAGGTCTCTGCCACGGTTTACATCTCGAAGAACTAAAGACGATAATAAAAGAAGCATTGTACTTGAGTAAAAATAAAATAAGATTCCTTTATTTGTTCCACAGTGGGGAAATGTCAGTGTCATCGTTGCGCACATTACAGCAGAGAAAGGAGATAAGAGCACTCAGATTGCACACATCAAGAAGAGTCTTATTTAAGATAATAGACAATAGAATTAAAATAAGCTATAATTGCACTTGGTTCAGAAGTATTTACAGATGTGTTTTTTGTACTTTAGCAGCAGAGAATATGAATGGATATGTTATAACGCAGTAATAACCGGTAAAGGTAAAAACAGTTGCGCTAATGTAACGTGTGTTTGGATGAGCCGTACCTCTGCGGGACAATCTGACGTCTGAATCGGTGTCGACAAAGAGCTTCATATGAAACATTTCTCTCACTTTCAGCGGATAAAAAACAAGAATCCCTTCGAATAAGACGACATCTGCCGGGTAAAAGGTTATGCTCTCTGGAAGTCTGGAAGCATTCAGAAACAAAACATGCATTTCAAGAGGCGCTGCACTGAGGGAGAAGCAAATCGTGTTATGGCTCATACCTGGAGTGAGTAACAAAGTCATATGTTGGGACTTCAACGACTCTGCCCTCGACAATGTCTTTCAGCGTTTGGTGCATCAGTTCTGTGTCAAATGCCTCTGTAATGAATAACACATTTTAATTCATGTATTACAACTGGATAAGAAATTAATAACAATAATTCAGTGTATTTCATAATAATTACATGACATTTTGTAAAGCCCTTAACCATAACAGTCGGTGTAAGGAAGACTTGCCAACAACAGATGAGACATGCAAACAGTTTGAAAACAGGAAATGCAATGATAATAAACCCAAAGGAGCCATTGGTCCAGAGGGAGCGGGATGACAAATGACCATAAATGTCCTTATATGTCCAGGATTATATCACTGTCTTACTATAGACCCGCCTGTATCGGCAAGGAACAAAAAAACAGCGGGAAAATCCTGGATCTATAAAGGGGAGTCGATGGCTCACCTGGATGGTCGAAGTTGTACTGTCCTCTAAGGGCCTTGGCTTTTTGCTCAGGTGTGAGTATTTTATAGAAGCTGTCCTGGCTTATGATGGCAACCTTTCTTTGGTGATGATCCACTTCATTCTGTCCCAAAAGCTCCATAATTTTGGCACATACTGTTGACTAAGAACACACATCATTTAGTAACGTACTGGTTAAAGCGCAGTATGGGCCTTGATTAAGAATGATATATTTGTTACATGCTTATAACCCGTTATTATAGATCCATGCGTGTAACCTGCTCTATAGCTACATGTCTCGTGCACAGCGTTATGCATGTGACACATAAAACTAAGCTAGGATACATTCATGAGGGTCTGGTTTCACACATAAGGTAACAGCCCGTGTGTCTATAACAATGGAAAAGCTGTATTACTAATAAGCTTTCTTTACATTACAATCCTGTAAAATGGGCGTGGCGCATTTGACAGATAGTGAGAAAACCCGTAAGTGTAAGCTAATGCTAACCTAAAGCTAACCCTACAGCTGATAAGTGCGAGGGTCACGTTAATGCCCATTTCCTGCACATTTTTGCCTTAATTATGACCATACCTTTCCGCTGGCAGTTCCACCGCTAACTCCAATGAGGAATGGATGATGCCGTGGCTTTTCCAACCCGACTAAAGTTTCCAAAGCTGCCATATCAGTAATTAACTCTTCAAAGCTAAATGCTAGTTTCGTAGCATAAACAAACGTGTGATCTCGCGAGACTTTGGCTTGGGTAAAAATGTATGTACAGAACTACAAATTAAATACCACTTTATTACAAACGTGAATCCTCACAAGTTTATGTTTTTGTTGTGTCACAGTTTTCCTTTTGTAAATCATGTTGGCATTTATCTTCCAGAGATTTGTCCATTAGAATTTCCAACGCTGTACTGCCTTCCACCCTCTTCACTGTTTCTCCCTTTGCAGCAAGAATTTCTTCAATATTCCTAAAAGAGATGAAATAAAATCGGGCATTGTTGGGTTATTAGATCAGTCTTACTGAAGCCTGATGTGCTTCATACATCATACATCATGCATTCTGCAAAGAGATGTGACACGCATTGACACTCAGCTACATTATGGTTCTCCCTAATGTTTCCCCTTTTTCCACAGAACAGGGGATGCTTGAGACATTAATCCATTTGACTGGCTATTAAATTGATTTGACTAATAGTCATAATACAACAAATTATACAAAATATAACAGTAATTAAGATTCAGATGCCACTATTAACACTGGTCCACACAATACATGATTTACATTGATAACAGTTTACAGTAAAGAGATATCAGAAAATACAAGTATAAAGAAATATTAAAAGAAGCTAAAGTTTCACTTCGCTGATGTTCAAAACGTTTTGTTTTTTATATTAATGACATCTATAGCCAAATAATTTCACATCAGCATGGCCCTATACAAAGCAGTCCTGTTCTGCCTGTTGATTCTGGCTCTTGACAGTGTTCTTTCACCCTTGGGGTTAAATGGAAATGTCTATTTAGGCTGAACAGGATGAACGATAGTAGTAGTTATGGCACCTCAACATTGCTCTATTTTAAATGATGAATGAAGAAACTAAAGATTGAGTTATTGTCCTTATTATGTTTGGTGCCGTAGTTCAAACTCGTATTTGGTTCATCTTTAAATAGACAGTTCAGAGTGGTTCTCAAAATAGGGTCTTGGGACACTGTGGGGGCCATGTGTTGGGGGCATCCGCCAAAATAATTTAAACATTATTATAATAGGTTATTACTTGAATACTTGTCTTGTCTTGGACAGCTCCTAAAAACTGTAGAGTCGGAACTTTCCCAACTAAAAGAATGGTTTGATGATGATAATAAGCTATCAATACATTTGAATAAAACTAAGTATATGATTTTTGGAAATAAGAAAATCAACACTCAATGTCACATAAAAATTGGCAATAGGGAAATGGAAAGAGTACACACAACAAAGTTTTTAGGAATTCATATCGATGAGAAAATTAATTGGAAGCTACACATAAATGTTATGAAAACAAAGTTGTCAAAAATTATAGCAATGTTGCACAAAGTAAAATACATTTAGTAAAATGTAAGTAAAATACACTTAAAATGCACTCTTTCATACTTCCATATCTCAATTATTGTGTCGAAATATGGGGAAACAATTTCAAATCCAACGTCCAATCAGTTGTTTTGCTCCAAAAGAAGGCTGTCAGAATAGTTAATTATGCAGATTTTTATGCTCCTACAAACGCCCTCTTCATCAAATTAAAAACATAAAAATTTCATGACCTTGTTGACCTAAACACTGCGATTTTCATGTACAAAGCCCATAACCACCTGCTCCCTCAGCGCATACAGGAGAGGTTCAAACCTAGAGAGAGTCCTTATGAATTAAGAGGTGTGTATGTCTTTAAGAAACCAAATGTGAGAACCAGTTTAAAAAGTAGATGCATCTCTGTCAGGGGGGTTCATCTTTGGAATGGCCTGGATGAGCAACTCAAATGTTCCACCTCAATTCACACATTTAAAACCATGTAATGCGCTTTAAGGCTATTGTTGAAGAAAAGTATAAATCACTAGAATAATAATAATAATAATAACAATGATGATGGTGGTAGTAATGGTGGTGATAATGATACTAATGGTAATGATGATAAATATAATAACACATATATTCTACATGTAAAATATTATCAATATTAAAAAAAAAAATATATATATATATATATATATATACATATAAATTAATAATAATAATAATAAACATATCTGTGTATATTGTGTATATGTATAGATATGTTATGTGTGCACTGCATATGTGAATGTATGTATGCAGGTACAGGTATAGGTGTATGTTTGTATGTGTGTATGTATATATATATATGTATATGTATGAATGTGTGTATGTGCATGTAAATGCATGTATAGATATATATATATTATATACATAAAAGGAAGAAAATTTAAATAAATAAATAATAATAAAAAAAATAAAACACATTATATATATATATATTTATATATATATATATATATATATATATATATATATTATATATATATATTAGTCATATTATGTGTTTATGTATATAACCAAGGAATATTTCTTTGAATTAGTACAAACTATTTATTTTCTTACAATGAAAATTGTATTTGGAAATACTGTAAGCTCTGTGGACCGAGGTGAAGTTAGTCGAACGTTTGATATTCGCCTGATATTTGAACAAAATCCCCCTGGATTCAAAGTCTGTCCATATTTTCAGTTGAGTGAAGAGTGTAGTATTAAATACTGTTCACAATGTTGCCACCTATCAAAAAAAAAACTGACTTAGGCTGCAGCTCACGACGGTGTAGTAGCTCCTAATAACTGATAGCTAGCTACTACAGCCAAACCTTTGGGGAAAATATTGTTTTCCCCTTCACAGTAGGAATAATGAAATAGGAAAAATTCACTAAAAATCAACAAAGATGTTTTTTCCAGTTTTGATGGGTGTAGTAGCTCCATTTGAGCAATAGCTAGCTACTACAGGCAAGAATTTGAGAAAAAAATAGTTGTCCCCTTCACAGTAACAAAAATGAAATTGGAAAAATTCACAAAAAATCAAAAAAGACAGTTTTCCCAGTTTTGATGGGTGTAGTAGCTCCTAATAACTGATAGCTAGCTACTACAGCCAAACCTTTGGGAAAAATATTGTTTTCCCCTTCACAGTAGGAAAAATGAAATAGGAAAAATTCACAAAAAATCAACAAAGATGTTTTTTCCAGTTTTGATGGGTGTAGTAGCTCCATTTGAGCAATAGCTAGCTACTACAGCCAAACTTTTGGGAAAAATATTGTTTTTCCCTTCACAGTAACGAAAAGGAAATTGAAAAAAATCACTAAAAATCAACAAAGACAGTTTTTCCAGTTTTGATGGGTGTAGTAGCTCCCAATAAGTGATAGCTAGCTACTACAGCCAAACCTTTGGGAAAAATATTGTTTTCCCCTTCACAGTAGGAATAATGAAATTGGAAAAATTCACTAAAAATCAACAAAGATGTTTTTTCCAGTTTTGATGGGTGTAGTAGCTCCATTTGAGCAATAGCTAGCTACTACAGGCAAGAATTCAGGAAAAATATTGTTTTCCCACTAGTAGAAACTACACTACTACACCCATCAAATGTGGGAAAAATATCTTTGTTGATTTGTAGTGAATTTTTCCAATTTCATTTTTGTTGCTGTGAAGGGGAAAACAATATTTTTCCCAAATTCTTGCCTGTAGTAGCTAGCTATTGCTCAAATGGAGCTACTACACCCATCAAAACTGGGAAAATTATCTTTGTTGATTTTTAGTTAATTTTTCCAATTTCATTATTCCTACTGTGAAGGGGAAAACAATATTTTTCCCAAAAATGTGGCTGTAGTAGCTAGCTATTGTTCAAATGGAGCTACTACGCCCATCAAAACTGGGAAAAATATCTGTGTTGATTTTTTGTGAATTTTTCCAATTTAATTTATGCTACTGTGAAGGGGAAAATCAAAATTTTCCCAAATTGTTGCCTGTAGTAGCTAGCTATCATTAAATGGGAGCTACTACACCCATCAATTCTGGGAAAAATATCTTTGTTGATTTTTAGTCTTTATTAGTCGTTTTGACCTCTTGCAATTTGCAGACGGCCCCTTGCTAATATCAGGCGAATATCAAACGTTCGGCCAACTTCACCTCGGTGCTCTGTGGATCCGCTACATTGTATATAAGTAAGAAATGTAATTTTGTTATTTGTTAATAGGGTTAGGCGAAATAAGTGTTAAACTTCAGCCTAACCCTTTCGGTCAGTATATAATTTATAATTTGTGAATGTCAAATGTTTTCTTATTTTCTGCTGATGGCCGAAGAATAAACAAATATATATACAATAAAAAAATACTGACATTTCTTATGTTATACAAAGTTGGCATTACATGGTTTTATAGTTTAATGGTAGTGGAAGATGGATTTGTGGTTTATAGCCAAAGCCTTCCATAGAAAGAACCATGAGGTTCAGGACTGAGTCAGGCGGTTTTCATCAGCAAACATATATCATGATGCTTTATAACTATGTTACAAACCTTTTCCCCTCAAGATCAGAAAACCATCCAAGATTATCAGCAATTATGTGATGATTTTTGCATCCTGGACATGTTACAATAACTACTCCTTGATGGTACGCCAACTTTGATATCTTCTCAGTGGATCTGGCCGAGCACACCTGGAACCCAGCAATACAATACATCGGTTTGTATAATACATTAATTTCACTAGATCTTGTGATACAGGTGCAGGTACCTTGCATGTGTAAACAAGGTGATAATGTGTTGTTGTGATTTTCCCAACAGCATTACTACCTTCGTTTGAACACGTTGAAAAGGTCTTGAAACCTAATCCCAGACCAAATCTGTCATTTCTCACAAAAATATTGCGAATACTCTCCGGTTGTGTGGAACCATGCTGATCCGTGCCCGACACAGAGGTGCAACTGTATGACGGCCTGTGGCGTGTTGACCCAGAGCGGTGACACTTGAATAAACTAATGACTTTGTGCCTTTCCCGCAATCCTAAAAAGGCAGCACGAAACATTGTAAAAGTTTGACGAAGTGGGAAGCTCAAGCAGTAAACATTTCTGTTTTTTTTTTTTTTTTTTTTTGCAATAGCGAGTCGCTGACTTATGACGTCACAACAGCTTTCACTCTTATTTTTTTCCTACCCACCTATTTTCAGGCGGTCTGTTGCGAGTGTTTGTGTGCTGGTAAATGTTTAATTTTGAAAAATTAAAAACGTCATTATAAATATAATTATTTTGAAGTTGTAGAAACCGCTGATTTGATTAAGGTTTGGACAATGGGAAAGTTATGCTGGTCGCCTAGTCAGAATTGCGTTCGTTAAAAAAAAAAAGTGAAATGACGCAGAAAAATAATATTATTGCTTTACGATATATGTTTTTATCCCTCTGAAATGCCAGCACTTAGATGTATTCCTAAATTATTATATCACATCAAAAAGCCATAGTTTCATAGATTTCGCCGAAACGCTAGGTGTCTCCAAAGCTCACATTCAGCAGCTGCCAAACAGAAAGGCGCACGGGGCCTGGGGTTCGGACGAAACAAATAGAATAGAAAATAAAACAACAGCTAAATACGTGATAGAAATGTGTGACCCGACCGTGGGAAGGATACGAGACATAAACTCCAACAGAACTGGTAGGTTTGCACTGTGTTCTTTACAAATGCGAGGCCGATTCTGCCCAGAAACGCGTTTTATTTGACTGGAATTCCTTAGAAGAATGTGTCGGGAGAAAATGAAGTTTCCCTGAAAAGGTCGCTCCAGGGCCCAGACACCTGAACCGTACACGCTCATCTACAGACCTATGCTTCGGGAGCTCCGTTGTAATAATATGTTTTATGACGGTGTTTGGGGCAGGGATTTTGTGCTGTGGTTGTGATTTTAGGAATTGATGACACATCTGTTAAAATGTCATGGATTAAGTGAACAAAGTTTGAGCTTATCTCTGCTCTATATTCTCCTTATAAACCACTGGTTCAGAACAAAGCCTGTTAGAATTATCCTGATAGAGTTTGCAAGACAAACTTTAATTGCTATAATCTATCTAAAGTCCAAAGAACACCAGACAGCAGTTAATATATTTAACATTTTCACTGTAGAAGCTAGGTGATTAGTATTACAGATTTTTTTTTAAATGAGATTTATTACCCACAGATGCATAGAAGCTGTTTATTCATTTGTAGTTTGGAAATAAATCTTGTAATCGCTGATCATGGCAATAATCTAATGATTAGGGGAGACTGGGGTTGGTTGGTTGGTTGGTTTTCACAATTTTTACATTGATCTGAATTTATCAAAAAATATATGCGTCAGTGCAAGAAATAAATCTTAAGTCTAATGTCACTTTTTGTCACAAAAAGTGACATTAGACTTTGTGTTCATTTATCTCTAAAACAATGTCACATTTAAACAAATGTATTGAAGAAGATGACAAAGTCTGGGATCGCGTCTTTAATTCAGACAGAAGACATGTTTTATTGTCGATGGTAGAGACAGCACGAACACAGATACAACAGAATGCAAGTGTATTATACAGAGCGGAGGCATGGAGACCTCCAATCAGCAGCTTCCACGGTGCCATGTAGCTTGGCCTTCAGATAGACACAACAAGGGAAAAGTACTGGCTTCTGCACATTGATAGAATGATGAGTTTAACTTTAACAAAAGTTGCTTAAAAGTGTTGAAATCTCACAGTATCAACAAAAAATTAACTGTGCCTCATGGTTACTGAGATTCAGGTTGTGAAACCAACAACAACCAACCCTTGACAACCAACTCCCCGACTTTCATACTGTTGTGTTATTCATGTGCCATAGAAACTGTCATGTCTAATGTGTATTGTTTCATGTACTGTCACACACACTGTGTCACACATGTAATAGTTCAGAAACTCCTGAACACACGAACATGGACATTACATATTTAAAAGCTGCAGAAAATAAGGAAACCTGTCTGTATTCTTGGAACTTTTTAAACATTTACTGAAATTTTTATTTCGAGTTCAATTTATAACTTAGATTTACAACATAGATTTATTTTAAATAACTAAATATCAACTCGAAAAAGGAGTGAGAATAAGTATCTTATATACTCCCACCACTATAGGTCTCAGTTGTTTTTTGCTTGACAAATTGACCAATATACTTCACCTAAACCTGTGCTAGAGGATACAAAAAATAATAATTACATTTATAATAAAACTTATTTTGCAACTATTGTTACATTCAAGATATCTTGACTGTTCTTGGGTTTCCTTGTCCAAGGAAATGGTGGTGTAACAGCTGACCTTTTACTTTAAACACAAATGACATCACAAATAAAAGTAGAAATATCTTACTGTTTTTTTTTTCTTTTCAGTTAAAACATCATGATACCCATCACAGAACTCCGGTATTTTGCTGACACCCAGCCAGCCTACCGCATCCTGAAGCCATGGTGGGATGTTTTCACAGACTACATCTCGGTGGTCATGTTGATGATTGCAGTGTTCGGGGGCACACTGCAGGTCACTCAGGACAAGATGATTTGCCTGCCTTGCAAGTGGGTGAGAAACGCAACCTGTGAAACCAGGCCCGTGCCAAACGTCACCATTCCCTTTGCGCCGGAGCCTAAGGGCATCCAGTACGACCTCGACCGCCATCAGTATAACTATGTTGACGCTGTTTGCTATGAGAACAAACTGCACTGGTTTGCCAAATACTTCCCTTATCTGGTGCTGCTTCACACTCTCATCTTTCTTGCTTCTAGTAATTTCTGGTTCAAATTCCCTCGCACAAGTTCAAAACTGGAGCATTTTGTTTCCATACTTCTCAAGTGCTTTGACTCGCCGTGGACAACGAGAGCTTTGTCTGAAACTGTGGTGGAGGAGAGTGACCCAAAGCCTCAGGGAAAAATTAACGGCTCTCTGGATAAAAAGGCATCTAGTATTAGCGAAGATGTGGAGGCAAGTGTGCCCATGCTTCAGCGAACCAAGTCCAGATTTGAACAAGGGATCGTAGACCGTTCGGACACTGGGGTTTTAGACAAGAAAGAGGGCGAGCAGGCGAAGGCACTTTTTGAGAAAGTGAAGAAGTTTAGGATTCACGTTGAAGAAGGCGATATAGTCTACTCTCTTTACATACGGCAGACTATCATCAAAGTCATCAAGTTCATTCTCATCATCTCCTACACTGCTTACTACGTCCAGAACATAAAGTTTAACGTCATCTGCAACGTAAAGGCCATGGAGAAGCTCACCGGGTATAGCATGTTTTACTGTGCCCACCCACTGGCGACTCTCTTTAAGATCTTGGCGTGTTTTTACATCAGTTTGGTCGGTGTTTATGGTTTGATCTGCATGTACACGCTTTGCTGGATGCTCAGTCGATCCCTAAAACGATACTCCTTCGAATCCATCCGTGAAGAAAGCAGTTACAGCGACATACCCGACGTCAAGAACGATTTCGCGTTCATGTTACATATGATAGATCAGTACGACCCGTTGTACTCCAAGCGTTTTGCCGTTTTCCTTTCTGAGGTGAGCGAGAACAAGCTGAGACAACTCAACCTGAACAACGAGTGGACTCTGGAGAAGCTCAGACAGCGCATCACCAAGAATTCCCAAGATAAGCTGGAGCTACACCTCTTCATGCTCAGTGGTATTCCGGACACAGTCTTTGACCTGGTGGAGCTCGAGGTGCTCAAACTGGAGCTAATACCAGACGTTACTATTCCTCCAATCATCGCGCAGCTTTCCAACTTGAGAGAGATGTGGCTGTATCACACTCCGGCTAAAATCGAGGCCCCTGCTCTGGCTTTTCTGAGAGAGAACCTCAAGTCTCTTCACATAAAGTTCACGGATATAAAAGAAATCCCATTATGGATCTACAGCTTAAAGAATCTCAGTGAGCTGCACCTTACCGGCAATCTTAGCGCTGATAACAACCGCTTTATTGTCATTGATGGTCTGCGCGAGCTTAAGTGTCTTAAAGTTCTGCGTCTGAAGAGTAATCTGACTAAACTTCCTCAGGTTGTGACCGATGTCGGCGTCCATCTCCAGAAGCTCTCGATCAACAACGAAGGAACCAAGCTCATGGTTCTCAACAGTCTGAAGAAAATGGTCAACCTCTCAGAGCTCGAACTGGTCCGATGCGACCTCGAACGCATCCCTCACTCCATTTTTAGTTTGCACAACCTGCAGGAGATCGATCTGAAGGACAACAATCTGAAGACCATCGAGGAGATCATCAGCTTTCAGCACTTGCACCAGCTCGTGTGCCTCAAGCTGTGGTACAACCAGATCGCGTACATCCCCATTCAGATCGGCACGCTCACCAACCTGGAGAAGCTCTATCTCAACAGGAACAAGATCGAGAAAATCCCTAATCAGCTTTTTTACTGTCGCAAGCTTCGGTTCCTCGACCTGAGTCACAACAACCTGACGATTATCCCAGCAGACGTCGGCTTCCTCCAAAACATTCAATACTTGGCCGTCACTGCAAACAGGGTGAGTATTTCAAACATTGTATACGAAACTACTAGAACTCCCTAGAGCCGTCATTTTGACAACTCCCATTCAGACCAATGAAATTCAGAGAAATTGCAGCAACAAACTATAGTTTTCTTCCAAATTTATAAAAAATTTAAAGGTTTTTCACCTTTACCTACCTTTTAAATAGAGCTAAAACTGGTGACTAAAACTTGAAATTCAGCAAAAACATTTTGTCCTTGAGTTTCAGTCATTTATTTGGGTATGTGACTGTATAAGAAGCTGATGCATCTGTGGATAGTTTTTTACATTTACTTAACTTTGAAAAAGAAAAAAACTCATACGCTGTGCTTGCTTGTACGTTTTTCTACTTTTATTTATTTTGTTAACGTTAAGGTACAGTATATTGAGAATGGATTATGGAAAGGATTATTTTAATGGTTGGACTGTGTTACTTTTTCTTCAACCGTTCTGTTCTGTTCAGATCGAGACGTTGCCTCCAGAGTTATTCCAGTGCAAGAAGCTGCGCACCCTGAACCTGGGGAACAACTGCTTGCTGACTCTGCCGTCGAGGTTTGGGGAGCTCACCGGGCTCACGCAGCTGGAGCTCAGGGGGAACCGGCTGGAGTGCCTCCCGGTGGAGCTGGGAGAGTGTCGCCTGCTGAAGAAGAGTGGCCTGGTGGTGGAGGAGGATCTCTTCAACACTCTGCCATCAGAAGTGAAAGAACAGCTTTGGAGAGCCGACAAGGAGCAAGTTTGAGACAAAAACTTTGTTCGGAAAAAATACAGTCCAAAGCTTTTTACTAATGGGAGGGTTTAAAGAAGAAAAACAAGCAAGATGTATAGTTGTTTTTCTATGGCTATGGATGCACAAACAGGTGCACTGAAGTCACTGTGTGTGCCTATAAGCTTTATTTGTTCTGCCTCTGGGACCACTTTCACACTTGTTGGTCTGGTTCACTTTAACTGGAACAACTCTGGTTCACTCTGTGGTAGCCTGGTCTTAGCCACCCGTAAACTCCGGTCAATGATTGTATTCCCTACATGTGCGTCTGCGTCTGGTCCTAGTGGCTGCGGTTACCTCAGTTGAATCCCCTTCGACTATTGAGGGAACGGGGGAGACGGGTGTTGTAGGTGACGTCAAGTGTTTGTGCCGAATTTGCTGGTTGTAGTTTGGGAATGGCGGCAAATACGGTAGTAAAGTAATCTGTTCTGGTTCGGCTCCAAATATCTAGAAATTTACGAGGAATGTTTAGCATATTTCATTGCTGCAAAGATGTTGTGGCTCTACTCCCCACAGGCTCCGTTAATGACAAAGGAGATGGCTAAAGCTAGGCTAAATGCTAGATGCCTTCCTCCCTCGGGCACTAAAACTCAGATCCAATCGTTTCAATCTGCAAAAGGTGTTAACCCCTCCCACCTGTTAACGGAGCTCAAAGGAGCACATCCAGACCAACGTACGAAATGAAATTAATACGATGGTATGGTAGCCTAATAGTCCAGAAAGTACAGTTCTCGTTCGGTGGTTTTCCGTCTGCAAATAAAGTGAACTAGAATTGGTTGAGTTAAAGTGAACCAAACCAATACATGTGTGTGTGCCCTAAATCTAATTATAAATCACGGCTGATCTCTGACCTTGCCCCACGCTCTAGATATTCACTTTGTAGAATTCTGAGTATAGCAAAAAAGTATGTTTCTGATGCTAAACCAAGATTCATAGACAAACAAGTCTCAAGATCTGAAAATGTTCTTGTCGAAATGGTATTTTAGCAATATTTTTTTACAATGTTAATTATCCTAAGACCGCCGTCCTTTTCTTTCTCTCTCTTTTTTCTGTCTTCAAGCTGAATCCACAGATAATATTTGCCTTAATCAAAAACGTTAATTGAGCTGTTTTAATGTACATTTACTGTTTAAACACTTAATTATTTCAATCAGCACTCCATGAAGTACCGACATTGCCATAAGCAGCATTTTGAAAGGTGTCAAATGAACTGTTATGTACTTTTAACTTGACTTTTCTCTTGCATGGTTTTCATCCCATCTTTGAGCATGTGAAACAGGGTTGAGGTTTTTGGCCTAATGTTTATATTGACCGTTTTGTATTGTTATGTTATGTAAAAAAAAAACAAAAATCAGAAAGACCTTTTAAGTATATTGGTACTTGCTTTGCTGTACTGAGGCCTAGTATGAGGTGTACCTTTTGGACGGGGATCAAGTTTTGTAACCTCCAGTCTTAATGCATTTTTTGATTGTCGTGACATGAATGAAGCAGGTTTGCACAGTGCGATTGTGAAGTTTCAATATATTCACTGAGGGCCTGAGGCTTTACTTTTTTGATACTGCATGCTTTCGTGGGGTGAATGTGTACACTGAAAAAAGTGGTGAAAAATAAGTCAAAAATTGCTTAAAGTTGGCAAAAGGTATCTTCATTTGAGGACATTTTGTCTGGATTAAAACAAGATTTGTGAATGGGGACCAAGCAAAATAATCTTGTTTTAAAGAAATGTCTCCCTTGGAATGAGAAAAGAAAGCAGCAGTTCTTGAAATAAGGCTTAGTCCCATTGGAGAATCTTGTTTTAACACAGTCGGAATGTGCTCAAATTAAGATAAAAACACTTGATTCAAGCAATTATTACCTCCATGTTTTATCATTTTTTGCAGTGTAACTAACATAATGTCGACTTCTTGTTAAAGCCTTACTCTGGATGTATACTGTATACGGAAATGTACACGCTTTTGATTGTCTTGCTGGTACTTTCGCCATGACCAGCTGTTGTTCTGCTTTTTTTTAAATGTAATTTTACGTGAAAGCCAGATCTTGTCAGAACTCTGAAGCTAAGATGTGTCCTGAGGCAAGGTGTGTGTGTGTGTGTGTGTGTGTGTGTGTGTGTGTGTGTGTGTGCGTTTAGAATGTGATAGAAAAACCAATGCATTGTTATTATTTTCCGAAGCAACTACAGGTTTTCTATCCAAGCTTTTTTTTTCAGCGCTCTGAAAGTTTTTTGCATTAGCCACTTCCTCTTTGAATCATTACTAAGGCAGATTCACCAAGCATGACGTGTGGGGATAAAGAGGCGTCAGCAACTTCAACAGAACCTTTGTGAGAGTTGGCGTCATGAGATTTTACTTGCTTTGTTAATTTTGCACCTTTTTTATATTGACAATCAAGGAATATTGTGTACATTTAAATCATGGTCTGACAAATATTATTCATATTTAATGGATAATTGTACTTTGCTTGTATTTGTATATTCTGGGCTTCACTGGTTTTTCATTTTACATTCACTTCACTGCAGAAAGTGGCGAAATATAGTCAAAAAGTTGCTCAAATTTGGCAAAATGTATATTAAGGTGAGCACATTTTGAGTGCGTTAAAACAAGATTTGTCAATGGGGCGAGCAAAATTATGCTGTTTTAAAATTATATAAGAAAAAGTTCATGAGATAAGACTAAGTGAATTTATCCCATTGGCAAATCTTGCTTGAAGACTGTCAGAATGTACAAAAACAATTCACAACACTCAATTATTATCAAATTTGTTATTTTTTGCAGTGTTCCCTCTAGTCTCTGTCTGTCTCGCCTGATCAGTCCACTCCAAATCATTGACAAGGGCCGAAATGTAACACTCAACATTACAAAAAAAGTAGATTTCTTTGTTGTTTTTGTAATCATCAGCTATTTTAATAACGTGAATAATTTTTAACTGCTATATGACTCCAACTGTGCTGTAAGGAAAAAATATTGTACTCAAACAGCAGTAAAAGGTGCTTTTTGTGGCTCAAATTCTGAATGATTCTTCCAGTGGTTATTGTACTGAAAAAAATATATATATTCAGTTTCACGTTACAAACAGTACACTTTCTGACACAGACACTGGACTATGTTTGGTTGCATATAATAGGCAAGGCAAGTTTATTTATAGCACAGTTCATACACAGGGCAAACTCATAATAACACATATATGTCCTTTTTAACTACTGTAATTTCTGGACTATAAACCGCAATGTTTTTCTAGTTTAGCTTTCATGCAGCCAATACCTTGTGATAGAGTTGGGCTGTTATCAGAGCAGGGATAATTTATTATTTTGACTCCAAAATGTACTAGCTAGAGGACACTCGTTTATTCTCAAATTAGCTGAAGGTGAATAGTCTATGGTATGGACATGGAAGCTAACACCTCATTATTCAATCATTTTGCCGTCTCTCTGCTACATTACAATATGAAAACCTGCAGCTTATATTCAGGTGTGGGCTATATATGGACAGCATTTACTTTCTTTTAAAATGTTGCTAGTGTGGATTAATATACAGGTGCTCCTTATATTCCAGAATGTACAGTCATTTTAACCTTTTTGTCATGTGAGACTGAGTAAAAAAGAGATAAAAAGTTTTATCAAATGTCAATGTCAAGGTTATTTCTATAGAACATTTACAACACACAATACAAAAAAGGCTATAGTAAAAACAGATCAACAAATATTACAACAGTGCAACGCCTCTTAGTTGCCAAAGGCCGGAGTAAAAAGATTTTAAAATGTCACGAGACAAGATTAAAACAAAATTCTTCATTGTACCAAAAACAGTTATTTCCCCCTTAATTTGTAAACTGAATGATTTGAAAGAATAAAGATTGTAACATGAAACATAAGTGTGCAACTTTCTTTGTATGCCTTGCTATAAAGTCGTGTTTTAGGTTATAATCTGGTTATAACCCGTCCCTTTAGTGAAACTCGACCTCTGCATTTGACCCATATTTCATTGCCGTTCAAATCTCCGTTTCTCCATCTATAAATGTTGATGCTTGTTCAGAGCCAGAGCTATAGGAATTTTTCGATTGTACAATGGTTTTAGCGGTATTGGGGAAACCGGAGCGCCCGGAGGAAACCTATGCAGACAAGGGGAGAGCATGCAAACTCCTCTCAGAAAGGGTCTGTTCCGAATTGAGATTTGAACCCAGGACCTTCGTACTGAGAGAATTATAAATAAGATGCTTCTTTAGTTTAACATTGAATATATTGACGCATGGTCACAGCGAGCACGCAGTTTCAGGCCACATCTGCAGGGGGTGACAATAAAAACAGCTGTTATTGAGTAGATTCACTATGTGTTGATAGACAAGGCAAGTTTATTTGTATAGCACAGTTCATACACAAGGTAAACCAATGTGCTTAATAAAACAAGAAAAGAAAAATGGAGACAAATAAAAAGTGAATTTGCCATTAGTACCATCAGGCTTACAATTTCCCATATTTTTTGTTTTTGTTTAAGCCAGATCTATTATAGTCCCATATAAATGAAGTTTATTTTAAATGTGCTGCTTACAAAAAAAAACTAAATTCCCGTAAGAGTAATAAAATGTTTTCACAATTTCTGATCATACAGTTCCCACTATGGTTCCCACAGTAAAACACGGCCTCTAGCGGCCAAAGCACGCCATCGCACCTACATAGAAGAGTCCAAAATCCGATTAGTTTGCTGCCTACGAGTTGTGCACATGAACAGAAACCAGTCTCCGTGAGTTCAGTCCTCGTCCAGTCCAGTCTGGGGCGCTGCTTCTGTGTCCAGCCCACCATCAAAACTTGGACCAGTCTTGCCCTGTACTTCTAAGCGGACGCCTCTGCAGAAAAACAATGGATTTTATGTCCGATCGTCACATGCAAACGGTGAGTACCACTTTGGAAAAAAACATCTTAAATGCAAATAGCTTGGATGAGTTTGCAATAAGGCTGGATATGGCATTTGTCTCTGGTTGCGTAATAGTGTGTTCGTGCTGCAGGCTGACAGCTCTCTCCTGCAGAGACGGTTAATCGTGTTTGTGTTCAGTACATGGAGGATGGATACGTGGTGTTGGATGGATTGCTGACCCCGCGGGAGTGTGATGAGCTCCGGCAGAGAATGGCAGACATTGTGGAGCACATGGACGTCCCGGAGCACTGCCGCACCACCTTCTCCACGTACCACGACGAGCAACTCAAAACACAGGTAAATGAAATAATAATAACAAACATGCGCGGAAAGGACACGTGACCAGATTCAGACGCGCGTTTACGTCAATACGTTTTTATTTTTGCTTCATGCTTCGTTCTGTGTAAAGATGCAGGTGAGTGTAACCTTTGAGCATAGATGTCTGTGTAATAGAAAACTCTTATGTCAACATTTATGTGTGCGTGTATTTGTGTGTGTGGGGGCGTGTGCGTGTGCTTGCGTGCGTGTGTTTTTACTTTGTACATTATGTTTTACTTCTATTTTGTTAAACATAAAGCTGGTAAACCTGTATATTTATATGTAAATGGGTTACTTTTATCTCTCGGTCTCTGGTCTCTCTCTCTCTGTGTGTGTGTGTGTGTGTGTGTGTGTGTGTGTGTGTGTGTGTGTGTGTGTGTGTGTGTGTGTGTGTGTGTGTGTGTGTGTGTGTGTGTGTGTGTGTGTGTGTGTGTGTGTGTGTGTGTGTGTGTGTGTGGCTGGCAAACCTGTTTATTTATGTTACTTTCATCTCTGTGCAGCACTTTTGAAACTTGTTTTTAAAAGGGATTGGATTGGAGAGAGTTTGTGTGTGTTTGAGAGAGAGTGTTGAGTGTCTCTCTCTCACACACACACACACTCTTTCTCTCTCTTACTCACTCTCTCTCTCTCCCTCTCTCACACACACAGAGAGAGACAGAGAGTGACAGACTGAGGCCTGTACCCTAAACCTGTCCCAGTAACGATGACCTATAACCTTAACAACCCACAGGGGAATGCAGACTACTTCATCACCAGCGGAGACAAGATTCGATTCTTCTTTGAAAAGGGAGTTTTCGACGACAAAGGCACGTTCTGTGAATCTGTGATGTCGTCTCGTCCGTCAAATGTAAATTCTGAAATGACTGTCTCTTTCTCTGGCAGGAGAGTTCATCGTCCCCAGGCAGAGGTCTCTCAATAAAGTAGGACACGGTGAGAAACAGAAAGATTGGTCCCAGTTCAAAACATTATCTAATTCATGTTTTCATCCACACTCCAGCCCTGCATGCCTATGAGCCTCTGTTTAAAAGAGTAACACATTCACCACAGATCCAGGTGAGTGCGCTACCGATAGCATAGAAGAGCAAGAGTGTTCTTTTTGAATTCCATGTTTTGTAAATGAAACAAACACATCATTTATAACTCTCTGCAGGTTTATGTAATGTAACACCTGCAGAGAAGAGCGCTGTAGCCTCTGAATCACTAACAGTAGAACTCCTAGAGCAGTCAATTCGACGGATTTTAGTTTTGGAAGTGTAATTACTCTGCATTTGTGTCGTTTTGGTCTTCATAACCTTTTTCAGTGTCTTTACTTGACGAGTGTCTAGAAAGGTGCATAAGATTTTATTTATTTATTATTATTATTATGAAATTGTCTTTTATTTTTGATTTGTGAGTAGTTCTTAATTTAGCTCTATTCAATTGAATGTAAAATTTAAATTTAGCCATTTTAGATTTTTTTTCCCCTTTATATTTAAACTATTCTTTCTATTTCTATTATCATGAAGGCCCCATTTCAAGGTGCTGGTTCTGGACTGATCCTGGACTGGTCCATCTTGGTTTTTCCAGAACCCAGTAACTAGCCAGGGCTAGTTACCATAGTAATACAATGTTTACCCCCAAAAAAAACTAAACCTTTTGGGGGGGAGTGTCTCAGAATCCCATGAGAGCAGTCAAAATGATGGTTCTGGAGTTCAAGTAGTTTCATATTTGTGGGAGTACTAATGTTAAGAACCATTTCAGACCCAGCAGTATCATTTTAATTGTATTATCTGTTATTATTATTACTGCATAATTACATATCCATCTGATACTTCTGCCATTCACTAGTCACTTTACCTGTTGATATTATTACTGATGTTTATTCTGCTCATATTCTCCGCTGCTAAAGTACAATATACACATCTGTAAATACTTCTGAATCACGTGCATTTTTGGCTCCAGAGATTATTTTATTTTATTCTTGATTCTTAATCTTAATCGTGTCTGTCTCCTCAGGGTATAGCAAAGAAATTAGGCCTAACTCTCCCTGTCATTCTACAAAGCATGTACATCTTTAAGGTAAGTTTATTCAAATACAACATCCTTGCTGCTGCTTTACCGGTTTGTTGATGTGTTTTCTCTTCTATATTATGTAGCAACCCGGAAACGGAGGAGAAGGTGGGGCAGATATTATTTTCTGGTAGATTTTCATACAGTCTTGAATCACATTATAACAATATTTAAGTTTACTTGATGTTGTTGCTGTGTATGTGGCCTTTCCGACGCCATATTGCACATACAGTATATTGCACGGTTCTAAACCTCTCTTTGTTCAGTGACACCTCATCAAGACGCCACGTTCCTGTACACGGAACCACTGGGCAGAGTCGTCGGGGTGTGGATCGCTTTAGAGGACGCCACGGTGGATAACGGCTGCCTCTGGTTCATCCCAGGGTCGCAAAACAGTGAGTGATTCAAAGAGTGCTGAACAAAACAAGACAGCATTAAAATCATGATCCTCAGTTGTACTATCGTTAGCTTTTTAGAATAATCAGTTCATTATTTGTGTGAATGGATGTGTTTTTGCCTGAATTTCTCCAACGGGGATCAATAAAGTATCTAACTAGCTAATTCACACCTTGTTCTGGTTCACTTTAACTGGACCAAATTAATTAAATGTATTTTTGCATAGCCCTAAATCACCAGAGTAGTTATCTTGTTATTGAAACTTTTTTTTTTTGATTATCTTTTTAATGAATTTTGAGATCATAATGTTTTAAATCCGGCCGATATATATATATATATATATATATATATATATATTAGTACTCTCATCTCCTAGAGGTCTGGTGGGAGGTGTTGCATGCAGATGTGGGCCATTGTCTCCTTTGCCTCCTGTGTCCTGTATGCATATGTTCGACTATTTGCATGTTAATATGGAGGGCTTCCCATGACTGTTTTGTGGGTGTGTTTTGAGACTGTGGTTCATTGAATAAAGTAGGTTGCTTCATGGAGGAGAGATTAGAAGACCTTGGTTTGGAGCTGTGGAAACACGGCTGCCTTCTGCTGTCTCCTCCACGGACGTCTAACCATGTAAAATAGAATGATAACTTTGGCCTAATCTTTGTGTGCTTTTGTCCAGATGACCTGCAGTCGAACTAGTTTTTAATCAACTCTCAATTCACCAACACAGGCAGAGAAACACAGGATATGCAACATAGAGACATTGGTCCATAAGGGGCTGATGGTCAATGTCCATAAATGTTAATAAATGTTAATAAATGTAGATTAATGTTAACAGATGTACATACATGTCGTTAAATGTCCTGGATCATCACCACTGTGCTTAGACCCAAAAAAACCCAGTGGGAAATAAGTGAGAAACCTCAAGGAAACACAGAGGCGGTTCCAAGGCAGGTGGATCATTTTAGCTGGACCAAGTCTGGTTCACTTTAACCGGACCAAGTCTGGTTCATGTTAACTGGAAAAAGTCTGGTTCACTTTAACTGGACTAAGTCTGGTTCACTTGGTGTGAGATATGAATCATCAGTTGTTTGTATGGATCTATTATAATATTGGTTATTTTGTGGTTTTAACATCAATAAATATAACTTGTGTTTGTCCCCAGTTAAAGTGAACCAGATCGAGCTTGAACACTCCCTAAATATAATCTATTTAAGTCTTTCTAAAATTATGTCTGTTTTAAAATGGACCTCAGAGTCTGTAATAAAGTTGACTTGAATGTGTTCCTGCAGACGGTATAACTCGGCGCATGGTGCGGACTCCAAAAGGCACTTATCCACTCACCAACTTCATCGGCCGAGAACAGACGTATGAAGACGACAAGTTTGTGCCTGCACCAGTTAAGAAAGGTAACTGTACTTTGGTTTCAATACGTTTCAGGTATTATAACAAGATTTATTTGTTTTTTTATGATTGATTAATAATAATGTCAGAATGTGCATTATACCCTCCTGCTGCTAACAATGTACACATTTTATACTTGTGTTTGATGCTAGAGTTAGAGATGTTTTTTAATCTATATTTTATTATTTTGTGCTGTATGCCCCTCATTTCTACTGTTCTGTAAATTGTGATGCAACACTGAAATTTCCCTCTGTGGGACGAATATATGATCTCCTAATCTTAATCTTAACCCTCCTGCTGCTAACAGATGTAAACACACAACTACGTATACATTTATGGCACTAGAATATTACTTCCTTATTATGCTAAAGTCAGAGATGTTTGTTTATTGGGATCCGTGTTAGCTTCCATCACTGCAGTTGATAATCTTCCTGAGGTCCCAGTAAAGATGAGCGTATTACAAAAATTAAAATAATAACAATACCTTAATTCATTGCCATCATATTAAATACTGTGTTGGCTTCTATAAGCGATCATGTAGCCATCCTTTGGGTGTCCGCTTTCTGACTCACAGCATCAAACACAACACGTAGCCGTAGATCCATTTCCAAAGTTTTATTTCAAATCAAATCAAGTAGTCTGCGCTGCGTTGCGTGCGTGCGTTGGTCGGTCACCCTCATTATGCCGATTCCCCCACACCTGTCCCATCTATGACTACTCTGTCCCGTCTGTCCCGCCCTCTCTAGCTCTAAATAAAGGAATATTAATATTGATTTCTATATTTAACATTATCATAAGTAACAAATATATATTTCAGGATGTTTTTAAATAATGATTTTAAATTTCAGAACTAATTTTAAGATAAGATAAGATGTGCTTTATTTATCTCACAGAGGAGAAATTTACATGTCACATTTAGCATGGATAGAACACTCAGATTGTGCAAAAGGAGGAAATGTGCAAACATGTTACATGCAGGATATATGTACAACAAAAGTGACAAGTGTCAATTGGAAACAGTGTCAATATTAGTGCAGGTTTTCACACAGTGATCATTTAAAGTGACTTATTGTACAGTCTGACAGCGGTGGGGATAAAGGCCCTGCGGTAGCGCTCCTTCCTACACTGAGGGTGCCTCAGTCTTCCACTGAAGGAGCTCCTCAGCTCCTCTACAGTCCTGTGCAGTGGGTGGGAGGTATTGTTCATGATGGAGGTGGCTTTGGCTAGCACCCTCCTGTCCCTCACCTCCTCCACAGAGTCCAGGGAGCAGCCCAGAGTGGAGCTGGCCCTCCTGACCAGCTGGTTCAGTCTGTTTCTGTCCCGCTCTGTGCTGCCCGGGGCCCAGCACACGGCAGCGTAGTAAATGGCAGAAGCTACCACAGAGTCATAAAAAGTCCTGAGCAGAGGCCTGCTCACTCCGAAGGACCTCAGCCTAGACTTAAACATTTTAGAATTTTAGACTTTCAGGCATTTTGATATAAACTAAATTATGGCCTTAACAAATACAGGCATTGACCAAGCCATACATTATATCAATGCATTGTACATTGAGCTGACTTATTTTCAGCTGCTCTGAAAATAAGTCCTTTTGCAATAATTTAGTTCTAGGTTGATCAATGGCCAAGTCAGCATTACGAGCCTGCAGTAGAATGGGAGTCAATCTGATACATATGTGATTGTTTCGGACATACTTCAGCTTATTGTGAACCGAAAGCCAAGATTAAATGTTAAGCCTTTCGTTTATACTAGCAACACAAGCACAATTTAAAACTAGCCTCGCCTCTGCACAACCTACAATCTAGTTATGTCTGTATTTCATGCAGCAGACCGTATAATGGAGCAGTATTTATGTTATACTTGCTTCTTTTTATTTTAGTACAGACTTTGTTTTCTCTACCACTGTCGCGCTAACAACAGAGCCTGAGCATTGGCCTTTGAGCCTGAAGGTCGTGGGTTCGAGCCCACTACAAGACTTTCTCTACCGACTTTCACTGATGTCTGCTGATGTCTGCTTGGCAAGACACTTAACCTCTGGGAACACCAGGTGCCAGTGGGGCGGCTGCGGCTGTAAAGTGCCAAACTGGCTGCCTCGCTTCTGTCAGTGTGCCCCAGGGCAGCTGTGGCTATAGTTGTAGTGTATCACCAGAAGTGTCTTTGAGTGTCCAAAAAAGTGCGATATAAAACCCATGCCTTATTATTATCTGGTGCTGTGTGCTTCTCATTCCTACTGTTCTGTTACAGATGATGCAACACTGAAATTTCCCTGATGTGTGACGAGTAAAGCATCTATGTTAATTGTTTTGGTGCAGGTGGCGTTGTCCTAATCCACGGAGAAGTGGTCCACCGCAGCGACGAAAACAAATCAGAGAGTTCCCGTCACGTCTATACTTTCCACATGATGGAGTTGCAGCAAACTCAATGGAGCCCTGAGAACTGGTAAACTCACATTTCTATTCACAAAAACAGAGAAACTGAGATAGTTACGGTTTTGTCTTTCAGGTTGCAGCCGACCGAGGACCTCCCCTTCCCAAAACTTTACACCAAATAAATATAGAAAATCAAACTTTTCCACATCCAGCCTTTTTTTATTCAGCTTGTTGCTTGTTTGGGTAGCGGATAAATCCCCCTTTTCTACCCATTATTATTGTTTTGTCCTTTAACAAAGACAGTTTTTCAAGTTTATTTGATTAAAAGGAATAATAAATATGACATAAGTAATTTAAATAACACATTCATTAGGAAATATACACAGATAATATCAAAGCAGTTCAACAAATAAAAGGGTTTTTTTTCACAGTAAGGTTCAAACAAATATATGAAAAGGCAAAAGCAGTCGGGTCATGCAGGTATAATGCACAATAACATATTTATAAAGAAGAGAATCCAGACAAAAGTTAATCTCCCGCTCTATTAAAGACTCTTAAAAACAGCGGGGTTTCTAATGGCTACTCACAGAATGAAAATGATCTAAAACAGGGGTCTCCAACCTGTAGCTAGCCAGCCCCTTTCAGGTAGCTCGCCAAAGGAATTAGAATTTAAACAAGTGATCTTGAATGAATACTTTTTTAGCCATTACATATCTATTATAAGTATAAATATAGGGTTATACAGTATTATGGTATTTTTTACATCTGTTTTCTATGATTTGTTGTAATTTTTAGATAGATTTTTACTACAACTGCAAAAAGGAGTAGCTCTTTGCCTCTTGTTTGTATGAAAGTAGCTCTCCAATTGAAAAAGGTTGGCGACCCTTGATCTAAAAGCTTGCATCTTTAGTTTGTTCATGCAGATCATAAATGAGAAAGAGGCCCTGGATACGCAGTGTTGGAAGAAAACTGTAAAAAATGTGTCTTAGTTACAGAATACTGAAAACCTGTCCTTTGCCATTATTATGCATCTACACTGTAGTCTGAATACTTTTTCACTCATATATTTATATTAAGTGCTATATTCACATTTCTTGTGTTGTGTGCTTCTCATTCATACAGTCATTTGAGATGCAACACTGAAATTTCCCCACTGTGGAAGACAATAAAGGATCTCTTTCTCTTACTTACGGTCTAGCAATGTGGCAATAGATAAAAAACCTGCCAAGTTATTTTTTTTTTAATGTATAATAACAAAAAAGTAAGACCAGAGAGGGGAGAGGACAGTTCTTTCCTAAAATTTGGGAAAGTCCTCCTATATACAGTACCTTTAACTAAGTGATCAAATAAAATAATTCATTTCTTAATAAATCAGCTGTATTCTGAATAACACCAAAATAAAAGTAACCCTACTATAATACTATTGTACAAGTATTTCCGACATGTGTTGTTACTCCCCAACACTGGGTATGTACTATTTCATACAATAGTTTTAGTGATACAAATGTTAAGGCAATCATGTCTCATATTCTCCACATTTTACAGAAAAAAAACTTCATTTAATTTTGTTTTTTCTTTACATCAAGTTTGTTCTTTAAGGGCAGTATCCCTCGTTTAAAGGGTAAAGTACCTCTGAGTTTGATAATTATCCAGAACCTCTTAAGCAATCACGTCATCTGTGTTCCATAAAGTCAATACTCCGTCCAACACTATTTTGCTAAAATTGTTGCATTCTTTGATGGTTTTTCTCCCGACTAAAAAGGTAGTTTACGCAGGCGATGTACGAGTTTATTCCAGTGCTGACCTTTAAAGCAACAGCAGGATGAAGAGGTACAGTGGCAGGAGGAGGTTGTCGATTTGCGATGTGTAGGCTTCGAGCATGGCCACCAGAGTGATGGACCCAACAATCCATGAGTAAGTAGAGTTTAGATTAATATTCCCATCAAAGATAAGAAACAAAGCAACAGCAATGATCTGTGCAAACACTGACGTTGCCGTTCCCTCCATGGTTTTCTTTGTGCCAGGCCATTGGATCTCCCCCATGGTGCTGCCGAACACCGAGGCCACAGTGTCTCCAACCCCCACCGCCAGCACCCCGGCATAAGGCACCAGACCTCCGGCACCAGAGAGGACCCCTTTAGGAGCACAGGGCCCTGGGAACAGCCACACAGGCAGAGACATCCCCATCAGCAGATAGATGTGTGTGAGGATGAGAGGCCCGGAGTCCCTCTCGTCCAGGAATAATGTAAGCAACTGCCGCAGAAGCTGCCCTAGTGGCTGTATACGGAAATAACGCACATATTCCAGGAACAGAAACACTGCGAGACAACCCACAGATGCCACATGGAGCAACTGTCGGTCGTAGATCAGCCCTGGAACAAATGTGGCCACTATAATCAAGTGGAAGTATTTTCTGACTATTGTTGATGCTTGATATTTCTTGGACCCTGATTGTCTCTGATAGTTTTGCTGAACAACGACACAGGTGGCTCCGACTGAGAGGAAAACCCAGTACCCCAAAAGACACAGTCTCTTGTCATTTAATGTGAGAAAGTCTATCAGCCACATAATGGGATGACGTCCAATAAACAAAGCCAGCCACGGCAGGAGGATTCCAAGCCCCAGGACAGAAGTCATTATGTGAAAAAATAATGATGAAACCCATGTCTCTGACTCCATGAAGCAGAAGAGCAAAGCAAAAAATATTCCCAGTAACAAAGAACCCAAGATGACCACTGGTAGTAAATAGTTAACCGGGTCACCTTTGACCTCAGTCAGATTCAGAGAGCGTTTAATGAGCTGGTTAACTATGAAACTGATTCCTCCCATAATGAGAAGAGCTTCTCCAGGTGTGAAGCAGCGCGGCAGGAGATACAGCACTATCAAACTGAGATACACAAATATTAACAGCACCTCCAAAACCTCGATGACCTCAGAGACCGTCAGAGTTTGTTTAGTTGTGTAGACAATAGCACTGGCAGCCATACCTGCAATAACGCAGGTGTTTGTGGGAATGGGTCTGGTGATGCCAAGAGCGATTAGAGAGAGAAACAGAGCCAGCATCATGCCTGTGATTGTGATGACCATGGAAAAGCGCTCAAAATAAACATTCCCTGAAGCAGAACATTTTTCTTTTAGTGCCAGTCCCAGGAGAGGCATCACCATCGAAGCCGGGACAATGCCACTGTTTGCAGAAGGGCGGAACTGAAAAACTGCGCCTCCTGATTTGAGTAGACGGTCCCATTTGTGTTGTACATAAAAAGCTTGAATGAAGAGGGCTATACTGCACCAGGAGTGCTGGTTCCAGACCGCCAGGTGGACACACAGCACTACAGCCAGCACCACAGAAGACTCCACTATAGCTGGGTTGATATCCATAACGACTGGACCCAGGGCAAAGGTACAGAATGTGGATCCGAGTCGATGAACCGGCAATGAACCTCTGTCACTTCCTCTGAGTGGGACAATTCATGGTCTGGTAGGCACATGCAGGTTAAAGCGCCTGCAAAATAAAAGGAGACATTTTTAACACATTTTCAATTTGAGAAGTTGTATAGAAAATAACAGTTAGCCCAGATCATATTTCACGACACTTAAGACATGCCTCTCAACAGAACAGAGACAAAATATATACATAGAGTAAGCACATTACCATTACAATACCCATCGGAGCTGCAGAGAATGTTTTTGGGTCGAGCATTTTAAAAACTAATCTACACAAGAGGGTCGCTTTGGTGTATTATTGAACAGCCCACAACACTGCCAACACTGGGAATGCGTACTGCTAATGCGGACTTCCAAACACATGACTGCAAATAAAGCTAAAAGATGAATACTGAAACATTATACAAACCACTGTGTAATTAGGACGTTCATGCAGTAAGTGTTCGTGGTCCTCAGATCAGGATTTTTGTAGTAGTCGGTTGTGGCTTTTGCTTTTCTCACACCCAGAAGGAAGGGGCCATATTTGACAGCGTGGTCACGTGGTCCCCTTACGTTTTTTAAAGGGGTTCTGTTCTGTCGAGCAACTGTGAAATGTGTTTAGTTCAGTGCTTTAGGATAGTTCTGTGTTGAGCAGAGACAGTATATCATAGTTTAAGATTAGTTTAAGACTAGAATTCTGGGAACACGACTAGACTCCCAGAATTCTGAAACATTACCAGAAGTCCAAGAACCGTCAGTTTGACTGCTCTCATTCAAACTAATACAATTTTGAGAAATTCTCCTTAACAGTTGTATAGTTTTCTAGATGTATTAAAAGTAACTAATGTATATGTTGTTTTTTTTTTTTTTTTTTACCTTTAAAACCATCAGAATAACAAAATCTAGTGTAAATAAAAAAATTATATGCATACACATTTATTTACAATATAATAAAAAATAATACAAAATATCCAACTTAGGCAGACATTATGATTCAAAATAATAATAATAATTTGAATGAACTGAACACACTCTGACGCCGCTTCCTGTCAACAGCCAATCGGAAGTCAGCTTCGAAAATGGCGGATTCAGGGGTGATCGTCAGGTGAGAAATTAGCCTTAAACTTTTAATTATTAACAAGTTATCCAACTGAAAATATCCAAATAGCTTCAGTTTCATGCAGATATTTTTGTGGGCTGTCCAGTCTCTGTCATGCAAAGTACCGGGTTAGCTTTCCCAGTCACAGCCTCACATGCTAGTTTAGCTTAGCACGCGCTGCTGCTGCGTTTCAAACGGTTTCAGTTTGAAGTGAGATTTCCACATGACAACAACAGCTGGCGCGTGTTGTTTGTGCGCGTGGGAAGCAGAATACAGACAGGGCTTGATTATTAATGTATCTCATATCATGTTTATTAAAGTGTTTGCTCAAATCCACTGTTGTCATCTGTTTAAAAATAAAGTAACTAAAGAACACATGCTTGGAAATGAGAGTGAACGCGAGTGCCACTGCTAACCTGTTTACATGCTACTATTTAATTTATTAAGTTACTGCTAATTTATTCTGTTTTGAAGCACAGTCAGCATGATATCTGATGTTTGATCAATCTGAACAGGTGATGGATGATGTGTGTATTGTAGTTGGCTGGAGTAAGCAAGATAAGATTGAGATACATTTTATTGATCTCACAATGGAAAAATGTACACAAATACAGCTACGAGCTACTGTCTGTGTCCAGTACGTCTAGACAGTGCAGATGTCATTCAATCACTTTAAATTTCTTCATGGCATTGACATCTGTGTGCCCTACTGCCCTTACTGTCTTGTATGTGCGCTGCAACACTGACATTTACCCCCTGTGGGACGAATACAAATGATTTAAATTCATGTATGAGCAGTTTGCATCCCCACAAACATGATTAGTACTTTATCTTGTTTGTCTTTGCACTAATTGGAAACATTGAAATAGCTTGGCATACATTTTATATACAAAAATGCTGGCGACTTCCATAACAAATTGTTAGCGTTACAGAAAACATAAAATACAATAGATGTACAGGTCCAGGTGTCTTGAAATATTCACAGCTCTTACCATGTGATGTGCACAGAATTGTGAATATATTATAGTGAACACTAAACAGTTAATAAATCCGACTCATTATTGTTTGTTTATTCCCAGGAGCTGTAGAGAATTATGGACGATACTCTTGGGGAGATCTGCGCTACGTGAGCCAGTATGTACTTCACATTGTATATGTTTTATTATCAAATGCTACTGTTTAACTGTTTTTTTATTCGTTCATTTTTTCCCCAAGCCTCAAATAGAAGAGGAGCTTGATAAACACTGGGATATGTTACACCAAGGTCTCAGTTACTACAAACCACCCAGGTATTGTTACACTTATAAACATATGAACAACATCTACATTAATTTTACATACAAATATTCATGTATATATTTGTTTTCAAACTAGCCCTGCATCTGCCCAGAAGCTCAAAGAGAAGAAGGATGTTGCTCAAGCATTGAAGGATTTTGGCCTCAGAATCAGCAAACTGATGGTGATTATTTGATCATTTCATTTTGGAGGTGGATTAATCTGTTAATTAGAGGTTTGAAAATATGTTTGTTGTTCTTTCTAGTGTCTTGACGAGCAACAAAGTGTTCAGCTCTTACAGTGCTACTTACAAGAGGATTATAGAGGCACACAAGATTCACTCAAGGTGTTTTGGGGTTTTTAAAAACACGTCTATCGTATTTTATTTTAAAGGAATAGTTCACCGCGTTTCCCCCGCGACCCGGCAACGGATAAAGCGGAAGAAAATGGATGGATGGATGGATAGTTCACCGTTTTTACATACTGACATATGTTCTTACCTTACCTTAGACTAGTTAATACATACCTGTCTGGTCTTAGTCCGTGCGCTCTGTCATGCAAACGGAGCAAAAACGGGAGCACAACCGCAGCCTCCTCTGTATATTTTGTAGCACCAAAAGGTAGCTCCCGCTAGAAGCTACCAAACTCTTCCAAGTGTTCCCTATTAAATGTATATAGTTACGTGACGTGTTACACTGCAAAGTATAGTAACACAGAAATGTAACAGTCGATTTTCTCAGCGGATAAAACGGGTACTATATTGTGAGGCGTAGTAATCTGAGGGGCGCTACGTCCGCGCACTAACTTCTCTCCGGAGACTTCTCTCTCGCTCACTTCCGTCAATAGAAGCAGCGTGACTTGTAATACACACAGTAGCAGCGAGAGAGAAGTCTCCGGAGAGAAGTTAGTGCGCGGACGTAGCGCCCCTCAGATTACTACGCCTCACAATATAGTACCCGTTTTATCCGCTGAGAAAATCGACTGTTACATTTCTGTGTTACTATACTTTGCAGTGTAACACGTCACGTAACTATATACATTTAATAGGGAACACTTGGAAGAGTTTGGTAGCTTCTAGCGGGAGCTACCTTTTGGTGCTACAAAATATACAGAGGAGGCTGCGGTTGTGCTCCCGTTTTTGCTCCGTTTGCATGACAGAGCGCACGGACTAAGACCAGACAGGTACGTATTAACTAGTCTAAGGTAAGGTAAGAACATATGTCAGTATGTAAAAACGGTGAACTATTCCTTTAAATGATAAGATAATGTGCTAATGCTTTTTCACAGGTCGTACTGAAAGATGAGCGACAAAGTCAGGCTCTGCTACTAAAGGTCTGCCTTTACCTCTTCTAATGTGTTTTGATTATTAGACTCCAGGCTCACTGCCTGTATGTGTTTACAGATCGCTGACTACTACTATGAAGAGCGTTTGTGTCTGCTGAGATGTATCCTCCTCTTGCTGACATACTTTCAGGACGAGAGACATCCCTTTAGGGTAAGAAGCCTTTACTCTTCTCATTTTAGTAGTAATCCTTATGGTGTGTTATTGTTGATGTCATGTCTGTGCAGGTTGAATACCACAACTGTGTCTCTAAACTTGAAAAAGACCTCGTAAACAACTATCAAACACAGTTCAAAGATTTGTTTAATGCAGAAGCGCCAACATGGGAGACCCACGGACCCCTCATGGTGAGTCTTTTTACAACAGACCATTGCTTCTTTATACTCTAACCCCTATTGACTTTACTACTTTACTTTTTGCATTTTTAGACCGAGCGGCAAGTTTCACGATGGTTCTTCCAGTGTTTGAGAGAGCAGTCCTTGCTTCTTGAGATACTGTTTCTCTACTATGCGTATTTTGAGATGGCCCCAGCCGATCTCCTGGGCTTCACCAGAATGTTTAAGGAGCAAGGGTTTGGACTGCGGCAGACAAACCGTCACCTGGTGGACAAAAGTATGGACGCGCTGGTGGAACGTATCGGGTAAATGAATCAATCTTTATTGATAGAGTGCTTTTCCAACACAAAGCGCTTCACAGTCCACATCACTGAAGGGAAACAATTAATCATCACATAAAGCACCATTAAAATCACACAGGTAATTAAAAACATTAAAGTATTAAAATCACAAGGGGCTAAAATAATAAATAATGCATTAGAAAGAGATGAAATCCTTCAGTTGTATGCACAGGCAAACAGAACAGTCTTTGAAAATTAGTTTATGTCGACGTAGAACGGTTTTGAAATCAATTGTGGTCACTTATGTTGTATTGGTTTGTGTTGCAGCTACCTTGGTTCTCTAATCTTGGTCGAGGGAATGGACATAGACTTTCTTCACAAGTGTGCTCTGGAGGATCGTACTGAACAACACCAGTTTTCAAACGCCACTGATGTCGTCAAGGTCACTATCTTACTCACACAGTTCAAATCCACCCTCGTGTGTTTAGACAAGTTACTTACACCATATCTACACCATCCACTGTTCATGCAGATTTTAACTTTGTATTTGAACTGTTTTTATGCACTTTTGTACTTGTCTGTACCTTGGGTGGCAACAAAGGCGCCTAAGAAATAGAATACATTATTATTATTATTATTATTACTGAAACCATATCGATGTTAGGAGACTTAAGTCATGGTGGTGTTTGTTTTTCTTCAGGTGATGGACCAGCTACTAGTTACTTTTGGAGACATCCACCACCACGGCCCGGTCCTGCTCGCCTGGGTCCTCCTGAGGCACACTCTGAGGCCCGAGGAGACCAGTCCTGTCATCAGAAGGATTGGAAACACCGCCTTGCAGCTGGGAGTGTTTCAGTACCTCTCTACTATGCTGAAAAGTCTTGGAGCTTCAGGAAACAACGTAATAACATATAGCTTTTATTATTATTACCCGGTATTATTCATCTTGATGTGTACAAGAACGTTGTAAAGCGCTTTGGGTGACCTTGGTCTGTAAAAATGCGGTGTATATAATTAAAGATTATGATGTATACAGTCAGTCCAAGCAGATCTATAGATGGTAGAGTGAATCTGTTCAGTGCTTTCTCATTTTACTGTTAGACTTAGACAGACTTTATGGATCCACAAGGGAAATTGCGTTGTCACAGTAGCTTGCACAGTATTTCACAATAAAAATAACATTAAACGGAGTCTGAGTGACTGTGTTCTCTCGTTGGTGGAGAACCATTTATTATTATTGTGGTTCACTTCTTAGTTAAAGCTGCACTAACTGACTTTGGGATTTTGAAGCCGCAGACTCGCTGGCCTCTCTCTTTCTGCTCCCCTCCCCGCACCCACGAAGCTATCGCCCCCACACACACCCACTGTTGGGACGGAGCTAGTGTCTCTCAATATGGATAATACATGGATATGGATTTGCACGTGGATGGCGTGACCATAGAACGATAGAACCGGGAAGCGCGGAGGAACGAGACTTTCTTTTGGATGGCTGTCTCGCTGTGTAACCGGTGACGAAGACGAGGAAGCTTCAGGTTAGCTCCTCGGCTTGTTGTGCTAACTTAGCAGTCTGTGCTAACGGACCTGTAGATTTCTCACGAAAGTGGGGGCTAGTGGTTCGCTGTGATTGGTCACAATCTGCGACCCGAAACACATTCTCTTCCTTGTTTCATCAAAACTTGATCTAAAATATAATGTCACGCCAGCACAAATCTGCGCTACTTTTTCTTCAAAAGGACGTATATCCCAATGCCCTACACGGACATGGATAGCATTTTAGTAATTAATACAAAAATAAAGTCAGTTAGTGCAGCTTTAAACTGAGACGGTCAACAATATGTGTTTGTTCCAGTGCACGGCGAGCACAGCAAAGATGTGCATCTACGGCCTCCTGTCCTTCGTGGTGACCTCCTTTGAAGAGGACAGCCTGCAGGTACAGCAGATACAGGCCATGTTTGGATACAGACATCCTTTTCACGTTATCGTCACAACTATTTCAAACTCTTTTTACAGACGGAAAGAGGGTCGTCTGGTTCTCACCTGATCGATGCGGCCTGCGAGGTCCTTTCCGCTCCCAGTCTGGCAGAGATCTTTTGGGAAATGGTGAGAGATAAACGTACATTCACAAACATAACATGCTATTTATATATAGAGAATGGAGTAAGTGGAAGTGGACTGCTGCTGTAGTCCATTTGAATATTATTATGCAGATCACTGAACAGGGACAATGATGTGTCGTAATTCAGATGTGTTTTTCTTCACAACTTTAAGACTTATTGAACGTCCTTTTCAGAAGCCCAACATGGGATTGGGGGTGATTCTGGACAGTGCCGCTGGAATGTTTCCTCAAAAAATTGCGCCTTTGTTGCAACTTCTGACGGCGCTGCTTTCAAACAAGACCACAGTCAAAAAGGTTTGTTTCTGTCGTGTTTGTTTGTATTCTTAAAGCTGTTATTCACTACTCGTTCTTTATACTAGATTTGCTTTTCTTTTACAGGTTTACAACTTTTTAGATAAGATGTCATTCTACACAGAAATTCACAAACAAAAACCAAATGACATCATCTCCAAGGACGACGAAACGCTGTGGAAGAGAACGACACCCAAACTCCTCTATCCTCTCGGTGTGTATCGTTTTAATGTGAGTTTATGGTGAATGTGCGACCTGTGACCTGTGATGGTTGTGGCTTCAGGCTCGGGGCAGACAAACCTGTGGCTGCCCCAAGGCGTGCTGGGGCAGGTGCTGATGGGGCCGGAGCAGGACTTTGTAGTGCGCTGGGATTACTCCTACAGCGCCTGGACTCTGTTCACGTGTGAAGTGGAGCTGCTGCTGCACGTGGTTTCTACTGCAGGTGAGAGTTTGTTTGTCACACGTCTATAATACTATAATCATGTTCTTTGATAACATTTCTGCATCTTTCTAGATGTTCTTGCTCATTGCACTCGTGTGAAGCCCATCCTGGATCTAGTCCATAAGATCATCAGCACTGACTGGTCTGTGTCAGACTGTCTTCTCCCTCTCACGTCTCGCATCTACATGCTTTTACAGAGGTAAGGATTTAACATATAAAGGAAAAACACATAAATAACATGAATGAAACTCAGAGTGTGGCTCCTGCTCCTGACAGGCTGACGTCAGTCATCAGTCCTCCAGTCGATGTGATTGCGTCGTGTGTAAACTGCCTTTCTGTTCTGGCTGCACGGATGCCTGGAAAGGTAATTGAAAACACTCATGTTGTAGTTATTGTCTTTTGATTTTTAATATTAACTTTAATGTAACTCTTCAGGTGTGGTCAAGTCTGCAGCACACAGGGTTTTTGCCATTTTCATCTAATGCACTGACGTCCATGGCTCAATGTATTAGGTATAAAGTTAAACATTTAAGTTCTTTCTTCACCTGTGAACGTGTCAGAATCCAAAACATTTAACACTTTTTCAGCGCTGAGGGCATGAAAGCTGGTAACTACGGCAACCTGTTGGTTCAAATTGAGCAGCCGAGAGGGGAGTATCCTGTGACCATTGCCTTTCTTCGCCTTATTACAACTTTAGTGAAGGTTTGTTTGAACCGTCTGTAAAAGGATTAGAAGCATCAGTGTTTGGTTATATTCATCCGCACTTTCTGTTAGGGTCAGCTCGGAAGCACTCAGAACAACGGCCTGGTGCCCTGTGTGCTGTTGGTGTTGAAGGAAATGCTCCCGACTTACCACAAGTGGCGCTATAACACCTACGGAGTGCGCGAGAGAATTGGTATTTCAGTATTTTTATAATAGTATTGCTAATATTAGTATAGTATTGTTGATAACTGGTGTTTTATCTAATGAAATGATTGCAGGTTGTCTGATATTGGAACTAATACATGCCATTCTGAACCTGAGCCCCGAAGGAGAGAGTCAGGGGAGGTAAGTTATTCACAGTCTGACACTGGAATCTAAATGTAAAGGAACAATGTTTTATAGGAAATAGATGAATGGTTAATGCTGTTTTTTATTGAATATGGATTATCATATCTCTTCTTTCAGCACTCCTTCTCTACAGTCTTTGTGCATCTACAGTCTGGCAAACACAGAAGCCGGTCAAGCCATCGTCAATATAATGGGAGTTGGGGTGGACACCATAGACGTGGTACTGGCTGCACAACCCAGCAGGTAAATCACCTTTAAGTTTGTGTAAATGTCTCTCCCCTTTAAAAAAGGTGACACACTTTTCCTCTGGTTCAGCGGTGGCTCTGAGGGTCCAGGCCAAATCCTGATCCAAACTGTGAAACTGGCTTTCTCCGTCACAAACAACGTCATTCGCCTCAAACCTCAGTCTGACGTGGCGTCGCCGCTGGAGCAGGCTCTGACGCAGCACGGCGGCCACAGCAACAACCTCGTCGTCGTTTTAGCAAAGTACATTTACCACAAACACGACCCGGCTCTGCCCCGACTGGCCATCCAGCTGCTCAAACGCCTCGCCACGGTAAGTGAAGCAGACTTTCCTAAAGATGGGTCTACATCGGGGGTGTCAAACTCACGCCCATGGTCCAAATCTGGCCCTAAAGACCATTTTTAGTGGTATTGATGGTAAGCGGCAACTATGGCATGTTATACTTAATTTTAAAGCCTCAGGCCTCAAATAACCATATGATTTAATATGTTGAGTATTTACCATATTTAGATTCCTTATGGAAAGACTTTTTATACATTGTGATGTTGCCTACGCCGCTTACACTATATACACATGCAAATATACAAACATAGCTGTACAATCTAGTTTTACCATGTGTTTGTTTATTTACAATTTCAATATATTATAAGTTACAGTTACTCAATTATTATTTTTTATAACTATACATCTTCCAATACATCTCTTCTTGATATTTAACATTAGTTTGGCTTTTGGAGTTTATTTTTTTTTTTTACCACTTTTACACCTCTGGCACCAACCATCTCTTATATTTTAAATTTGCCCCTGACCCAAATGAGTTTTACCCCCTCTGGTCTACACCGAAGCTTCGTACCGTCTGCTTCACGGTCACGCTCTCTCCCACAGGTGGCGCCAATGTCCGTGTATGCCTGTTTGGGAAGCGACGCCGCAGCGATCCGCGACGCCTTCCTCACGCGGCTGCAGAGCAAGACCGAAGACATGAGGATCAAAGTCATGATCCTGGAGTTCCTGACGGTCGCCGTGGAAACGCAGCCGGGCCTCATCGAACTCTTCCTCAATTTAGAAGTCAAAGAAAGTAGCGACGGGTCAAAGGTGAAGGTTTTTTATTGCGCTGAACTGATTCATAATATTAACATTTACAGTCTATGGTTGAACTGCTGCACTGCAAAAAGTGATTAAAGATTTGCCAACGGGACGAAACCATTTAGACTTATTTAAAGAACTGTTGCTTTATTTCCTCATTCTAAGGGAGATCTTGTTTTTAATGCAGTCAGAATGCGCTAAAATTAAAATACATTGAGCAAATTCGGAATTTTTGACTTATTTCTCATAACTTTTTGCAGTGTATACTTCATAAAACACCATGTTATTTATTTGTATTCAGTTAAATGCATCACTTCGAGACTACAGTTGAAAGCGGCCATTTTCTTTTAGTGTAGAGATATTGTTCGTGGATCTTTTGCTGTGTGCTCGTCATTCCTACTGTTCTGTAACCGGTGATGCAACACTGAACTTTCCCCACTGTGAGGCAAATGATGGCTCTCTTAATGTTAATCTTGACGTGTTGTGGCAGGAGTTTCGGTTGGGAGAATGGAGCTGTCTTCACGTGGTGTTGGACCTGATCGACTCTAAGCAGCAGGGCAAATACTGGTGTCCTCCGCTGCTGCACAGAGCCGCTCTGGCGTTCCTCCTCGCTCTGTGGCAAGACCGACGAGACAGCGCCATCTCTGTTCTGAGAATCAAGTAGGATTTTTACGTTACGTTAGATGTGGACATTTCTGCCATTCCAGAATTTAGATTCATCCTCGATTTTTTTGTGCCGTTCTAGGGACAAATTCTGGGAAAATTTGTCCACGCCGTTGTTTGGCAGCCTCCCTCCTCCTTCAGACACGGCAGAGGTATTCTGTTTTTTTACTCTCTCACCATGTGCTTTACACGACCTGTTTTCCTTTGACACTTGCTTCTTTATTATGCTAAAGCTAGAGATTTTATTTTGTTGTAGTACCTTTTTTGGGAGTTTAAGTTGCACTAGAGTATGATTTATATGTCACGTGTTTGGGGGATATATATTTAATAAAATTCAACCCCAAGAACAGACATTTCGTCTGAAAAAGGCAATTTAAATTAAAATAAGAATCGAGAACAACAGGCTGAATAAGTGTACGTTATATGACACATAAACACGGAACTGAGAATGTGCCTAGTTTGTTAACGTCGTTCTGAAGAAAAGGACAAAGTCTGGGATTGTGTCTTTAATTCAGAAAGACATGTTTTATTATTGATGGTAGAGATTTCATGACACTTGCTTCAAAGTGTCATGAAATCTCTAAAGTTCAAATAACAGCAAGAGCTGTGGTGTGTGTCGTCTGGTACACACCGGGCTAGCCTTGCACAGTTTTTCCAACGTGGTTTTACTGCAAATGGCAAATAAAATGAATCTGAATCTTTGTTCATTGATCTTGTGCTCCTCATTCCTGCTGTTCTGTAACCGGTGATGCAACACTGACATTTCCTCACTATGGGACAAGGATCTCTTGATCTAAACCTCAATCCTTCTGTTTGTAGCCATGCGTGCTGGAAACCTGTGCTTTTGTCATGAAAATCCTGGGCCTGGAGATCTACTACGTCGTGAGGTAAACGCTCAGACATCTTTCAAACACGATCTAGTTTTAAACTAGTTTTTTTGTGTTTGATGTTTTCAGTGGTTCGTTGGAGAAGTCTCTGAAGGACAGCCTGCAGAAATTCTCCAACAGCCGGCGCTACGAGTACTGGTCCCACTACGTGAAGTCGCTGGTGTGCCACGTGGCGGAGGTGGAGGAGGAGGGCGTCTGCTACTTGGCCGAGGCCCAGAAGCTGATGGCGGCGTGGAGGATGCTGCTGGTCCTCGCCACCTCTCACGTAGGTCGCGGCTCAGTGCCATTCCTCTCCCAGGCCACACAATGCCCTCACGCTGCTTTCAATCCCGTTCCAGTCCGAGGTGATGCATCTGACGGAAGATTCCACCAAGCTCAAGCTCTTCATGGATGTGTTGGACGGTGTTAAAGCTGCAGTGAGTTTATGTTTTAATGTTTGTGATTAAATGTTTATGGGATTGTACTTTTCATGTTTATGTTTATGTTATAGAACGTTCTAGCACAATCACTTTAAAAAACATTGAGTTATTGTATTTCCCTATTCCCACCTCCCCCTCACTCACACACACATACAAAAGCGTCTTTGAGTGTCCAAAAAAGCGCTATATAAGTTTGATTTATTATTATTATTATTATTATTATTATTATTATTATTATTATTATTAAAACTCTCTCTCCTTTTTCTTTCTTTCTCTCCTTTTTTTTCTTTCTCTCTTTCTCTCTCTCCTTTTTGTCTTTTTTTCTCCTCTCTCTCTTTCTACTTTTCTCTTTCCCTCTTTCTCTCTTTTTCTCTTTCTCTCCTCTCTCTTGTTCTTTCTCTTTTTCTCTCCTCTCTTTCTTTCTTTCTCTCCTTTTCTCTCTCCTTTCTCTCTCTCCAGGCAGGTATTGACTATTCAATGGATAAACACATAATAAATACATGATATAGTTCTATACATAATTTTGCTCATTTCCGAGCTCGACATTAAAAAGAGAGACGTGTGAATCTGTAATGTTCATAAACACAAACATGTTTAAAGCTGCAGTGAGTTTGTGGTAAAATCATCATGTGTTGTGTTTCCATGACTGAGTTTCTGTTTCTGTTTCTTTGCTCTTCAGCTCACGACTCCCTCCTCTGTGCCTTGTCTCCGACTCGGGTCCATGATGGCCACTCTGCTGCTCATCCTCCTCAAACAGTGGAAGAGGTTTGTATGTTGTCGTTAATATATGTATCAAAAGCAGTCATTTCTGGACTATACTATACTCCAGTAAATACACTATATTAATACATTTGTGTAAGCTGGGATTAGTCAGAGCAAAGGAAAGTTTCTCAACAAGATACAAATGAGAAACCTTCCTTTGCTTTCACTATGAATAAATTAAATACATGAAATAAGTTACATTGAAAAATAAAGATTAAAAAATCAATTGAAAATAAATACAAAATTACATACTGCACCAGTTTTTTCAAGTTCTTTTAAACCCCGAGGCCCGCACAGAGATGCAGCCAATAAATGTGTTTTTATTGTGTTGAGTTTCTTTCGGGACACTGATGAAGGTTTTGGGAACTGCTCTTTCACAATGAGACGAACGAAATGCAAAGGACGTTTTTATGTGAATAGAGCTGTTGTCAGGAGAGTAAGTGGATCAGGTTCAGCAGCTAATAGGACACATAAATACATGGGTAAATGTGTCCCGACATTAAATCTTAGCTAAGATGAAGATGCAAAGGTGATGTTATTGTTTGCCTCCTCAAAGTTCAGTCTTATTCACCTTTATCTTTCTCCATCACAAGTCGACGGTGAATTAAAACACCTCGTCCTGTGTTTTGCTCCATCAGCTGTCGTCTAAGTGTCACATTACAACCTGAAAACCTACGGCGCTGGAGTTCCTCCAGGTGCTCCGGTTTCCCCTACCACTAAAACCATGTACAATAGGTCTGCCATGCGCCTCCTGTATGTCGACCCCGCCCCCATCTCTGTGAAGAGTCAGAGACAAACGCCCACAATGATTGTAAAGTGTTTCGTGACCCGCACTACTATTTTATTTATTGTACGTAATATATCACGCAACAAAAGAGACTATATTTTCACCTTTTAAGATGTTTGTACACTTCCTGTCTTTATGCACACCCTGAGTGATCCTATCTATGCCAATTGTGACATGTAATTTCACCATTGTGAGATCTATAAAGTCTTATCTTGTGAAAGGCGCCGTATAAATTAGGATTACTTACTAAATAACTATTCTTGTATGTTCTCTTGTCTCCAGTGTGGTAGCTGCGGCGCCTGATATCCTCTGCCCCCTCTCTCTGATCCTGGAGAGTGTCCTTCAGGCCAACCAGCAGATGATGGAGAGAACCAAAGCCAAAATCTTCTCCGCTCTGATCTCTGTGCTGCAAATCCAAGGCCTCGACGGTACGGACGTTTGCGAGCGGTTTAGAAACGCACACAGGAAGTACGTACGGTCTGACTGTCGCCGCTGTTTCAGGAGGCGAGATCTCTCAGCTACCTCAACTCCTCCTGTCCGTCTGCGAAACTGTGAAAGACGAATCTCTGGCTCTCATCGACAACACGCGTCTCATCGGTCGAGCGGCAGAGACGGCGGAGGATGATGACTGCATGGAGACGGACTCCCCCCGCGGGCAACAGAAGGATCGCAGAGACGGGGTGAGAAGCCTCGGAAAGTCAATCAATGTTTATTTCTAAAGCACAGTTCAAACAGAATGAACGCCAAAGTGCTTCACCTTGACAGTATTTAGATCAATTAAAACACTGTAAAAACATAGACTAATGAAAATTGGGAAAATAAACTTTATAGAACAACACCTGATGATCCACTGCCTGATGATGATCATCACTCATAGGCACGACTAAAAAGAACCATTTTCAGTCTAGACTGAAGAAAGATGATAACTTTACATGGGAATTAACTGGGAAAAGTAAAGGTTTACTTTTTATAGGAAACTTAAATACTGTTGAGGACTGTATATTTTGTCATAATCATGACTAAAACAATAGAATTCAAATACACTGAAAATCCATGTCATTCCTCAATCACAGGCACACAGCACTGCTCCCTGTGGCTACTGAGACCACGCCCCCTACTGGCCCTGCACCTCCATCACATGTACAGAGGATTTATAGAAGACTGGACCAGACTTTTGAGCCTAAAGCACAATAATATTCAGTCCAGTATCAAATCTGTGCCTTGATCTCTTACACATACATCTGTTGTATCAAACCCAAGATTTCCATCAGATATTTAAATGTGATTACATTGCCAGTTATTGAATATTTCTATAATTCCCCTGCTTAATTTCCCGTGGAAAATTAGATGAAACTTTGCAGAAAGTAACCATAAATTCTCCACCCTTTGCAACCCTAACTTGAATATAGCTCAGGTAAACGCCTGTCTTACACTCAGGAAGATTGTCCCAGTTTTTAGGAACGCTGCCTCCTCCTGTCTCGTCATTTTAACGTTGCGTAGAAGTTTAAAGCTGCAGTACCTCACTTTATTTTTGTATTCATTACAAAAATTCAAGTCGTGGGAGGGCGATACCTTAGTGAGTGCGGGGAGGGGAGCAGAAAGAGCAAAGCCAGCGCTTGCATTTGAAAATGTGTTGTGTGAGTTGGTGCAGCTTTAAGTGTGTTTTCTCCTGCAGGTGTGTGTCCTCGCTCTGCATCTGGCCAAAGAACTGTGTCGCAGCGATGAAGACGGGGAGCAGTGGGTGTCGGTGATGAGGAAGGTCCCAGTTCTGCCGTCTGTTCTGAGCGCTCTGGAGCTGAGCCTGAGATCCAAACACAACCTGTACTTCACCGAGGCCGCGCTGCACCTGCTGCTCACTCTGGCGCGCACTCCACAGGTCAGGACCAGACTCTTTACTCTCTCTTGTCTCACCTGATACTGTAATCGTCCAATATCACAGATCATTTCAGAGCCACGGCCCACAGGTTGAACACAGTCTCCTTGTCATCTATGTTGTTATTATACACTGTACTGTTCTTACTGTTCTCAGGGAGCTGCAGCGGTGGCGGGCGCTGGCATCACTCAGACCATCTGCCTTCCTCTCTTAAGTGTGTACGAAGTGTCCACATCTTCTCAGGTATGAACTCTTTATTAAACAGAAACCTCTTCAGTCCACGACACTAACTAAACATGTGACGGCAGAGTTTCTCACGGAAGTCCCAGGACTCTGCGTGTTGGCCCAGTGTGTACCGTCTGTGCATGTCTCTGATGGAAAGTCTGCTCAAAACTCTGCGTTACACGTTCATCAACGAAGCACTGGACTTTGTCGGAGTTCATCAAGAGCGAATGCTGCAGGTGAAGAACGGCTCCAATAATAATAATAATGATGATGAATAATACATTGTACTTGTGTATTTTGGTTCTCTCGAGACGCTTGAATCGAGGTTGATAATGGTTCATGTTTGTTCTCAGTGTCTGAACGCGGTCCGCACGGTGCAGAGTCTGTCGTGTCTGGACGAGGCCGATCACACGGTCGGCTTCTTGCTTCAGCTTTCTAACTTCTGTAAAGAATGGCAGTTCCATTTGCCCAAACTTCTTGGAGACATTCAGGTAAAACTGATGAACCAGAGTCAGTTTCTCTGCTGCGGTCTCTCACCGCTGTTTTTGCCACAGATCAATCTGTGTTTCCTGTGTCAGACCTGCACATATCTGCTCCACAGCAAGAAGATGCTTCATCACTACCTCCAGGTCTGACCCTCACTGACTCCTCTTTCACATCGAAGCTTTATCACTTTTTCAAATGCATTTGTTTCAGGTGAAGAATGGGGAGGCGCTGCCCCCAGGTCCTCTCTCCAGAACGGGTCGACTGCCTCAGACTCCGTCAAAAGACGCTCCCAGTGGAGGAGAGCGAGAGGAGGTGGAGCAGAAGGCTCTGTTAGCCGTGCAGTGCAGCCTCCTGAAGATACTCAGCAAAACGTTAGCAACGCTGCAGCACTTCACCCCAGACTGCTGCCAGATCCTCCTCGATCAGGTGATGACTATTGTCATTGTTTCAATGCTTTGCATAAAGGCACAAAGATAATAACAGGTCTGTGTTTTCTCAGTGCATGGACTTAGCAGAATACAAAATCCTCTTCGTGCTGAGTTTCACCACTCCTGCATTTGACCCGGACGTCCCTCCTTCCTTTGGGACGTTGTTAGCCACGATTAATGTAGCTCTGAGTATTCTGAGTGAGGTCAGTCTTCAACATCAGAATGAAGCTTTGTGAGGTACTTTACTGATCAGGGTTTTACTTTAGATCGAGAAGAAGAAAGAACCAGCGTCTTTAAGCATCGTGTCACTCGCATCATCAGAGGAAATCCAAGCCCTGAAGTACGACATCTGCCATTTATATCAGAAACATTATAATATAGTGTTTGCAAAAGAATAATCCTGTATTTTCTGAAGGTCGTTGCTGTTGTTCACGATGGAGAACTGCTTCTATGTGCTGATCTCGCAGGCAGTTCGCTGTCTCAAAGACCATTCGATTCCTCCCAGAGACAAACAGCGGCTCAAACAGGAGCTCTGCTCTGAGCTGGTATGTTCTTATGTTTGTATGTTCTGCTGCCTCCTGTTTCACCCAAAGCTAACGTCACACGTGCCTTGTTTCCAGAGCACTCTTCTGTCCAGTTTGTCGCGTCACTTCCGCAGAGGATCCCCCTCGTCTCCTGCCAGCAGCGTCCTGCCCAAAGGAGCTGCTCCCAAAAACTCAGAGGGACAGGAGCCGTTGATCCAGCTGGTGCAGGCCTTCGTCAGACTCGTACAGAGATAGTTGTCGTTTTGGTGAAACATCAGAAATGACTAAACTGTCATCAGTCGTTGGAGTCGAGTGGCAGACTTGCGTTACACCTAAAGGCCTAGTTATATAGGTCTGACATCAGGCTCCTGATGTTGCTGTAAATGCACGAGCTTATTTTGTATGAACCTTCTGTAACCGGGACTTTTATAACAGACCAATCCTGTGCCTATGTGTCGAAATAAAACCACTTTTGTATCAGCAATGATTTTATTGTTTTATAAAAAATGCTGAAATTTGTGGATCATATACAAACACCAAAATAAAACATGATGCTGTTAAAAAATACACAAACTTTAGGAAAATATTTAGTACCGACATCTTTAAATAAATAATCCATAGCAGTTTATTTACAGGGAGAGAGCGTCGCTCTTCTGGCCCTCTAAAGTGCAGAGACGCTTCCAACAGCTGCTCCTGGGTCTACAGACTGTTCACCGGGATCTCCTGTAAGAAAACATGTTAGATTCACTTTAACTGTGTATGAATTAACACAATCCAAACTCAGGATGATGCTTCACTGAACACAGACTGAGCATCGTTCAAACAATGTTTTTGTGTCTGGTGCAAAAACAAGCAATCCAGGGCAGGTTTAAAGGAGAACTTGTTCATGCATCTTTTCTTACTGTTGGAGGCGAGAACAGGAGGTAAAGGGATCTTTTTGTAAAAGTCCAGAAGAGTTTGGAGCATGCACAACACGAGCTTCATGCTCAGATCCATACTGACCTTCAGAGGCCGCTCCAGACTGACCTTGGAGCCCAATGAGGGCACAATAATTTGTCTACCATTGTTTAAAATAAAGAATAAGAAAGTAGGAGAGTGATTTTCTTCTGCATCATTTAAAAAGTATTTATGAAAATGTAAAACACTCACCTCTAAGTTTCCTCGTGCCTTTTTCAAAATGCCGTGAGTCACGGACACTGCAGAACACAAATGTGGATCAATGAGAACCCGAGTTTCTCCTGAAGAGCGCGACACAGAAACAGTCCTTACACTGATCGATGATGACTCTTTCCATCCCCTCCTTCAGTTGGTTTGTCGTCCCCAGACGCTTCACGGCTCCATTCAGCATCTTCTCCTGCTGCACCACTCTGTTCTTCAGTCTGGAGATCTCTCTCTTCAGCAGCTCGTCCTGAGATGCAGGAACAGTTCAGATCAAACAGAACAGTGTTTCTGTGATGAAGAGGAGGAGGAAGAGGACGAGTGGTTAGCTACCTGCTGGTTGTGGCCCTGGTCTTGTGTCGTCACGGTGACGGGCAGCGACACTCGCCACATGAGTTTGAGCAGACGGTTGGCTTCCTCCAGGACGTGCTGCTGTGAGTCGATATTAGAGCACAGAGCTCTCAGAGGCTTCTGCTCCTCGCACTGAGCACAAGAATGAGAAAGATTCACTTTAGATTCACTTCATCATGAATGAGTCAAAGTGAAACGTACCTTTTCTGAACATTGTTCCTTAAACAACAGTAGCACTTCCTGCAGTTGTGCGTCCATGGTGTGCGACAGTTTACAGCCTTCAGAGATGTGTTTCCCCAGAGCGCTGTAGTCCTCAGTCAGACCCAGGACGTGGCGGCCATTACGGCTCGCCCACATGCGGTGACCGGGGACGAGGCGAGAAGGAGCCTCAGAGCTCTCCATAGAGCTGCTGCTCCCTGAACCTCCGTCCACCACTGCCCTCTGCTTTTGATCTGGAAACAAACACTTAATTTTTATCTTAACTATTTTAAGAACGTTTTTAAAATCACTCTTCAAACCGTGGTTGTTTCTTGCACGTTCTCTGCGTTGTGTGCTCCGCCCCTGAGTCGCTTCATCTAAAACACAAGTAAATAAAACTAAATTTACTTCTTTTTACATCATACATTTCTGTTCACTGCAAACAATGAAACAACATGAGGTCATCATTTCTTGAATCAAGTGTTCTCACCTTAAAGACCTTATGCCGGGTAAAAAAAAAAAAAAAAAAAGTGGATATCAAAATTGCATGGCAATGTCGATCTGAAATAGATTCCGGCAACAAAAATCCTATATTTTATAAAAAGAATGATTTTAAGTTGTCTATGCTCTAACCTGTGTGTGACGTCACAGCGGGTTACGCTCATGCATTGAAAACCATGGATCTATGCCACAGGACTGCCTTTTCTCTCTTCTCTCCACTGATGCCCAACACAATACTGCACTCTACAGGTGACAATTGCTCACTACAAATAAATTGCCGTTTTGAGAGTGAAAATGTGTCTCAGTTGGAATTTGAACCCCAGTATCTGGAGTGACAGTCCATCGACACAACCACTGGACTATCTCAGTGCCAACAAAGTGTTACAATCTAGTAGTAATCTCACACTCGCTGTACACGGCCTTGTCATCTTGAATATCCGCAAAAAAAGAACGAATACCAAATTGTAAATGTAACCCACATGAGTTAGCGGCTCAGTCCCTGCCCCGTCCCTGTCCCGTCCCTGTCATTTTATTTTGGCGGGCCCATTTCCCTTAAACCTGTCCCTTTAAACCTGGAACATCCGCCTACTCAGCCCCGCTGCTATTCAAGCTGCTCCTGCTGTGGCGTTGTCATTTTGAGTCATTGAGACAAAATACAGCCTCCATTCTGCATTCTAATCAAGCCAAACGCTGTTACGGGCGTATTTCTTGTGATCCCGTTACCGGTGAGTCAATCTGCTCTTTTGGTTTTGTGTGTTAAAGTAATCATCCGTATCATAGCGTTGACATGCATTCCGTCGCATCCCTGCAGATTGCTTTGGTTCTGTCATCTTCCCAGAACACTCATAAGCCTTTTGTAACCACCTCTCACCGGTGAGTGCCTTTTATTAGTTGTCTCTGCGTTTTATGTTGTGTTATGCACCGCAATTGTCCATGTAGCACCGATGCTGATATTAGCATACACACAGACATGCGTGCAGTCACGGTCAGCGCACTTATTCGCGTCTCTTTAAGTTCTTGGTTGAGCCAAGTTTAATTCTACTTAAACCGAACTGTACGGTACACTTTGCACATAATGTCAAAGTCTTTTGTTTTATTGTAGATGGCCATTAATGCCCTTTTCCCCAACTTTTTTGAATGAATTGCCTAAGCGGCTATATGACTTTTGAATTGGAATTCTTATTTGAAAATTACCTTTTTTATTGCGCAATACGATTTGATTCAATTGAAAATGCATTTATGTATTTTGTAAATTAGAAATTAACTTAGCTGTCTTGCTAATTACTGAAGCTTCATTTGAAAATGTATTTTGATTGTCCAATTATCATGTATCATCTCTAAGATGACAATGTTATTGAGATTTGTTGAGATTATTGTTTTTGCTGTTGCATATCGCATAGTTGCTGCTAAAGCTAAATTATGTTTTATTTATTTGTCTAATTGAATGTTTTGGTTGGCCTTATACAGGTCAGGTTTTTTTCCACCCACCCTGAACACTTCCCTTGTCCAACCACTTGATGGCGAGCTACCTACCCCTCCTCCTACCTGCACTGTGGTAGGAAAAAACGAACCTTATTTTTTCCTTCCTTTGGATTACATGGATTTAAACTGAGAAACTGAACTCTTGAGATGAACTGAACGTGAACTTGAACTCAGGACTATTTTTGTTTTCCTTGTATATTTGTTTTTTACATACATGTTTTTTTGTGTCTATTATTGATATTTGATATAACTTGTTATTAATATATACCTCTTAAAAGAAAAGAATACCTACCTTAAAAATACACAAGTACTTGAATATCTATATTTTTGTTGTCTTGTTTTAGTCACACCCTTGGCTCCGTGGCCGGACCTATTTCTGGTAGAGCCTAAGTATATTGGCCGCAGTCGGCGCCTAGCCTTTAATAGCGTTACATAAACAACCTACAGCGTTGAAACGTACCCACTCTGACATCACCAAGGGCTGTGAAGTTTTTTCGTCTCTAAGGGCGTTGCTATGGGGTTATTTCGATTTGGGGGGATCAGACAAAAAAAACAACAACTGATTTTGAAACCTTTAGTAGTTCTCTTCTAATATAAAATGGTATTAAAACTGTATTTCTAAATAAATCAAACCCGGCATAAGGTCTTTAATCTGAGCACATTCTGACTTTCTTAAAACACGATTTAACAATGGGACAAAGCCATTTTATTTTTTATTGTACATAATTATATCCTGCACAGACTATATTTTTCACCTTAAACATGTTGCACACTTCTGTCTTTTGCACAATCTGAGAGATTTCTATCCAAGCCAAATGTGACAGGTACATTTATCCAGTTTGAGATCAATAAAGTCGATCGAGACATTTCTTGTATCTTTTTAAAACAAGATCAGTTTGCTCTTTGTCCCATTGGCAAATCTTGTTTTAAGGCTCAGTCAGAATGTGCTCAAATTTAGACAAATTTTTTCCAAATTTTAATGACTTTGAACTTTTTCATCGGAGCCTAAACCACAGATAAACCAACTTGTGTCATGAACAGCGGAGGCTGCAGTAGTGACCTGGAGACGAGAGCAGATAGTTGATGTTGATGGTCTCGGAGTGGTTGGTGCCGTGGTTGACCTGCTCCTCCAGTTTGCGCCTCAGAGCGTTGTTGGTCTGGATGCTCCGCTCCAGCTGAAGTCTCAGGTGTTTGATTTCAGACATGAGCTCCCCCAGGTCCACTGCCCCCAACGCACACAGCGCCTCGTGCCCCTGTGCCGCCTTTCCGTCTTCTGCAACAGAAAATACGACACGTTAATCACATTATTCTATATAAGGAAGATAAAAACATCAGCACTGGTTCACTGCAAAAATGATCAAAAAATTAGGTAATATTTCCTTAGTTTTTCAAAAGTAGTTTTTATCTTAATTTGAGCACATTCTGACTGTGTTAAAACAAGATTTGCCAATGGGACAAATAATTTTAAGTAGCAGTATATAAAAATCTGGCCAAAAGTGGTACTGCAGCCTCTCCCACTCTCCCTGACTTAGGTTGCCAGATATGCAGACGAATCCAGCTGGGACCATAACAGCAGAATAGACAAGAGTTTTGTCAACAACAAATCTATAACCAACACCTTTTTCACAAAGATAGAAATCCTTGTTTTGTTTCTTGTTTTGTCGTTCATGATTTAAGAATCATAATGAGACCTTTATAGTTCTACGGCCAGTTCTACGGCCAGTTCTACGGCCAGTTCTACGGCCAGTTCTAGCTCGACGCAGTTCTGGCAACCCGGATCACGGACTTTCTGATTGGTGAAACGGTGGAGGGCGGGACATCAAAATTAAAACAATAACAAGATTTAGGGGCTGTAAAACTAATTTTTAAATCCAAATATCTCTGAACTACTGTTATCAGTTAAAGAAGTATTGGAAAAGATCATGTTTTATTAAAGCCTTTTGACAGATTAGGGCCCTTTAAAGATGACTTGACATGAAAATCTTACAAATTGCTACTTTAAGTCTTAAGAACTGTTGCTTTAATTCCTCATTCCAAGGAAGACATTTCTGGTATCTTTTTAAAATAAGATCATTTTGCTTTGTCCCGTTGGCAAATCTTGTTTTAAGTCAGAATGTGCTGAAATTCAGATACATGTTGCCAGATATGAGTAATTCTTTTCACCTGTGGATTTCAGGCCTTGGTTCTTGAGTCTTTCGTACACTTGCAGTTCCACACGCAGAGACTGAAGGAGGTCGTGTGAGTCTGACAACTGCTGGCTCTGAAGTCGCACCTCACACTGCAGCCTGGTAAACAACATGTGTGAATGTTAGAGTATATCACAAACATTCTTAAAGAGTGAAAACAATTCAAACAAACACTGGAATAAAACAAGCTATAGATAGAAGCTCCTGATGACTTACTGATGACAGCTTCTACTAGCTTTATTGTTGTATTATGGTCATATGTTTGTATGGGGCTCCACTTCTTGTCATATCGCTTATTTCCTGTGTTTTTATGTTATTTTTTGTTTTTATGTGCTGCTCAAACAAATAGCCCTGGTGGGATAAATAAAGTATGGAATCTTAATCTAAATCTGAGTGTGAGGAGGGTCTGAGGACAGTGGTGCTGATCATGGACATTTAACCCGTTATCGTTGAGTCAAAATGATGCCTCACAGAGATTAAAAGTAGAGAAAAACTACACTAAATTAGCTTCTAAAAGAGTATAAATGACCCAGGGCTGGTTAAGTTATGAGAAGTCATCAAAATTCAAATAACATTTTTATTTAGGGTGTTTTTGAATCACGGTGCCCGGTCGATTTGATCTGAGGATAGCACAAGGGTTGGAATTTATCAACATTTATGGACATTGGTCATCCGCCCCTTATGGACCAATGGCTCTATTTGTTTTTATATTGTTGCATCTCCTGTGTTCTCTGATCCGTTGTTGGCGAATCGACAACTTTGTTAAGATTTAGGACTATACAAAAATATATTACGTTGAATGGAATTGAGTCCTGCACTTTCTGGCACCAGTGCGACAAATGTAGAGAAATTTAATCCAAACAGTTTGAAATGAAGTCTGAGCTGCGGCTTCATTTCTCGCTGCTGTAAAGGGCAAGAAGTCAGTCTTCTCCGACCCTGGAGCGAGTGCTGGGGCTGGATTCTTAAATGCTGATTCTCATGTTTCAGGTTTCACACTGCTGTTAAGGACTTCCTCAAATGTCTGTGTGAAAGTCTGAGAACCTGCACTTGTACCTCTGGAGCTCCTCTTTGCTGCAGAGCACAGAGTCGTGGAGTTGAGCGTTCTCTTGGCTCAGAATCTCCAGCCTCTTTTTCATTCGCACGTTTTCCTGCTTCAACACGTCGCACTCCTTCCGGCTCTGCTCCAGCTTCGCCGTCCTTCTTGCCACAGAGTCACGGAGTCTGTCAATCTCACTTTGTTGATCTGTGAAGAGACACATTTAATGATTAGTTTGATTCACTGGTGTTTGGAATGTACTTTTTTTATTGGTGAAAATACAAATATACAATTCAGGTGCAGACAAACAGACAGAAAACATTGTGGACATTTACATAGGTGTGTGTGTAAGTATGCAGTGGTGTGTGTGTGTGTGTGTGTGTGTGTGTGTGTGTGTGTGTGTGTGTGTGTGTGAACTTGTGTATAAACTTTATTGATCTCACAATGGATGAAGGAATCTTGTGTACTGTACAACTACAAAGTGACATTGTCAGTGCAAACCCATCCACCTCCCTCCCTCTCTGCCCTATATTTTCTGTATCTACAGTGGTGCATTAAAATCCATATCCATATCCATGTTTGTATACATCTATTTTTTACAGATATATATTTTTGAATGCACTTGTACCTTGTGACTCAGAGTTTAGCTGCCCTTTTGACGCTTGATTTAGCTGCTCTCGCTCTTGGATAAAGATGTGTGTGCGTCCTGAGACAGCAGAAACATGGTCACAACAACAACAGCTCTGTTAAAGTTAAGGTCAAGACACACTTTGTTTATCCCCGTAGGTCAATTAGTCCTCTGCATTTGACCCATGCTGCAAAGCCACTAGGGTTAGGGTTGGTAGCAGTCTCTAGATGTTGAGGCTCGGCCTGGTTCAGGACCAGAGTTGGAAGGTTTTAGCCATTTTACATATATTTTAGTGGTAGGGGAAACCGGAGCACCTGGAGGAAACTTACCCCCCCTGTGCTGTATAAGCGTGGGATCGTACCTGGCTCTCTGTCCACTTCTGCGAGTCTCTTCTCCAGTTGTTCCCTGAGGCTGTCGTTGTTCCGGATGCTTTCTTCGAGGCGTTGACGCAGAGCTCGGATTTCTCGCAAATGCTCGGCTAATAAATCTGTGGAGAAATGTTTAAAAGTGTATTAGAAATGCTACAAACTGGTACAACAGTTAAAAACGTTTTTTTCATTGAATACTACAAAATGGGCATTTTCAGACCCCCAAAACGCCAGCTTCATATGAATGATACACTCTCTCTGTTCTCTCTGGTCTCTCTCATCTGTCTCTATCTAATCTGTCACTCTCTCTGGTCTCTCATCTTTCTCTCTGGTCTCTCTCTCATCTGTCTCTCTCGCTCTGGTCTCTCTCTCTGGTCTCTCGCTCGTCTTTCTCTCTCTCTGGTCTCTCCCTCTCCGGTCTCTCCCTCTCCGGTCTCTCCCTCTCCGGTCTCTCCCTCTCCGGTCTCTCCCTCTCTGGTCTCTCGTTTTCTGGTCTGTCTTTAAGGCTGTTGCGAACCACTACCTGGAGTGAGTGGACCCCCCAGTGGTGAGGCGGTGTGCGCCCCTGGTTTGGTCTCAGACCCGGTCTCGCCCTGGTCCCTGCTCTGGTCCATGATGTTGCAGCGCAGGTCGAGCTCGCTGCGCAGCGTGGTGTTCAGCTGCTCGCTGCTCCTCAGTCGCTCCTGCAGCCGAGCGTTCTGTCTGTGGAGGCCCTGGAGGCTGCTCAGCGTGTGATCGGACCCCGGAGCTCCTCCTCCTCCTCCGCAGACCGCCCAGTCAGCCGAATGCAGTCGACCTGGAGAATGCAACATGAAGCGTGGAGTAAGTGCTGAACACAAACACTAACAAGGAGAAAGTTTCACTGTGACCTACTGCTACTGCTCCAATAAGCGTCACAGATTGGAACAGCAGTATTTGTATTTCACACATATATCTACATTTGCATAAAACACTGAATCTGAGAGGGGCCACTGAATAATGCAACTTTAAGAGGAGGTGGATTCGTAACTGGACACCTGCCCTGCTCCTCACAACATGTATTGTTCTGTTCATCACAACAGAAAGTAAGTGGAGGCATTGCTGGTCTTTCCCTTCTGCTGCTGTCAGACTGTACAATGAGCATTGCTGAGCCAGTACATGTCATTCATCTGTAAATAGTAAATATTGCAATCATGCAGTGTGCAATACTGCAATTTCAGTTCACTGAATGTCACTTTATCTACTTATTATCCAGCCAGACCTTATATAGATAGATATATTGATATTTACTTCCTGCCCTTGCTGCTAGCTAGCAGCTACTTATATTGTATGTTTTAAGTTATCTTCCTACTGTCCTGTAAGTGTGCAGCAAATTTCCCCACTGTGGGACAAATAAAGGTTCTCTTATCTCATTTATCCTTTTTGGAGTCAGAAAGCACAGTGGCCCCTCACTGTAATGCAGTTCACGTGCATTTTTACAGTTGCTTCTTATTCACTGTGTGTAAACTTTCGTATTCCATCCATCCATCAATTTTCTACCCTTTAATCCATTTCTGGGTCAGGGGGGTGGCAGTCAGAGATGCCACCCAAGTCTCATAGCACCAGCCCCTCACTGACCCTCTGCAGGTGGTGAGTCCACAGGAGGACGGCTGCTCTGAGTGTGAGCATAGCCTTGATCTTTCAGTGGGGGCTTTGGGCAAAGTGGGGTTAAGTGTCTTGCCCAAGGACACAACGACAGCAGTCATCAGTGGGAGTTGGTGGAGAAGGTGCAGAGGTGGGAATTGAACCCACGACCTTCTGGCCTTAAGGCCAATGCTCTACCAACTGAGCTACTGTCGCCCCTGAGCTACTGTCGCCCCTTTATAACTTTCGTATTATAATCATATAACTAGATTAACATGACAGTCATAAGAAACCCTTTGTGGTTTGTGTGCACCGCTGTGACTATACCGTGGTCTTTCTGTAGCCCTCAGTGTATGCACAGCCTTTGACAGCTGCAGCAGAGCTCAGAAAAGTGCATAAAGTGTGTGTGAGGAGTTTTACAGATTTCACTTGATGCAAATTATTTTTACAATGAGACAAAATAGGGACCACTGTAAATGATTCCCAAGTAAATATGTTGATATAATGCACACAGCTCCATCCACATCAGTTTCATGATCTTACCTTGTGTTTGTTTGGACTCGGGGCTGTGAGGAGATGAAGAGTCCAGGTGCAAATCAGAATGTGAGCTGTGGCGGCTGCCTGGACTCTGCAGGGTCTGGATGAGGCGGTTCTTCTCCTGCAGATCTTTGTTCAACCTGAGGGACACAAAGAAATGCATAAACAAAATTGTTAACGACACAAATAAAAGCACAAAATGGTTTCTATTTAAATGAAATATGTCAAGAGTTAGAAGCAGAAAAGTAAAGTCGTCACTGCACACGAGATGACTATGTTCACACTCTACAGCTATTCTACTTTAAACAAAACCACAGAAAGAGCCGAGATCCTGCCGTGTGACGCCGCTCCTCACTCACAGGTCCAGCTGGTCCCTAGTGCGTTCTGCCACGGTGAGGTTCTGATGGACTAAGAGGCTGACATACTGCTGCAGAGCCTCCCTCTCCTCCTCTAGATCCACCTGGAGCCTATTCATGTCTCGCTGAATCTGAGCTGTGCTGTTATGAAGACCATCACTGCTCACACCGGGGACAACCACACAATCAGTTTATCTTCTGCTGGAGCAGTGTTTTCTTCTGTACACTTCTGTACACTTGTTCTGTACACTTCACAGAACAAAGAAACAATCACGCACCTGTGTGAGATGCTTGTGCCCGGTCCACTCCCAAAAAGATGTTCTCCTGTTGAACATAAACATATAGTTTAAAGTGCATCCGGAAAGTCTTCACAGCGCTTAACTTTTTCCACATTTTGTTACGTTACAGCCTTATTTCAAAATTGATTCAATTCATCCTCACAATTCTACACACAACACCCCATAATGACAACATTTTCTTGAGATTCTTATAAATTTATCAAAAATAAAAAAAAAACTTCACAGCCTTTGCTTAATACTTTGTTGATGCACCTTTGGCAGCAAATACAGCCTCAAGTCTTTTTGAATATGATGCCACAAGCTTGGCACACCTGTCTTTGGGCAGTTTTGCCCATTCCTTGAATACTTTCCGGATGCACTGTAAATTTCAATCAGCCACAAAAAACCCACAAAGTGAGTGAGTAATTAACTGAAAAAACATCAGTCATGTCGTCCTACATTCTACTGCAGCCTTGATTAAACATCCGTCACATGCATAATATAGGGATCATACTTGTTTTGAAAGCTGCTGACTGTGGACAGCAGAGGATTACCTTCTAAACAGCGTTGACTTCTATCAAGACGTCCTTCCAGACTGTCCATGATTGCAATGCTTCTGTCAAGCTGCTTTTTAACCTCTTCCCCCATGAGGCTGTCCAGTTTAGCAGACTGTATCAGATTACTGAAGGCCTGTCCCAAGTCCTCAAGCTGCTGGCGCTGCAGGGCCCCCAGCCTCCGGCTGTCCTTGATCTCCTGTCTCAGCTGCGACAGCTCTCTGGCCTGTGACTGGATCAGCGACTCCAGTCTGAGGTCCAAAACAACAATGACACAGTGGAACTTTACATAAAACATGAAAGTATTGAATGAAACCAGACCTGGCTGGTGACGTGGAGCCGCTCTGGAGCTGGTCACTGGTGCAGAGTGACCCCCGTCTCTCAGAGCTGATATTCAGGAGGCTCGGTTTGTCCAGAGCTGCTTTGTTCTTTACTGATCCCTCTTCTTCATCGAGGGGTTCATTGTGGTCCTCTTCCTGAATTACTGATGATTCAAATGTGCTGGCAACCACATCACTAGATAACGAACTTCTCCGCAAACTCTTTAGGCTTGCCTTAAAGGACAAGAATATATTGTACCTAAATACATTGTATTTATTACTGCATTGAGCAACTTTAATGACTGGGTTTACCTTCGCAGAGCTGAACACGGGGGACGTAGGGTATGTGCTGGATGCAGAGTAAAGGTTTTCTGTGGAGGAGAAAGCAGCCTGCTCCTGCTTCGACAGTGAAGGCAGACTAGATGCACCAATGATGGGTTTAAAACCAACCTCCAAATCTGTGAGGAAACGCACAAACATCTCAGACACTTTCCCTCATAAACTGATGAGGATTCCAAGACAGAAGTGAGACATTCCCAAAGAAAACACATGCAGATTTTGTCAGTGAGAAACGGTTCCAACCAAGAACAGTGCAACAGCTATTAGACCCAGAAAAGAGTGAAAAGTGAGTTGTGGTCCGCTCTTCATGCAGAGATCACACCCTGTTAGTTTCCAGACAGTCTGCCTGAGATCCAGCTACCTGTGCTACTGCTCTCCTCCCTATCGTTCTCACTCTTGCCACTGGTTTCGTAACCCAGGTCCTGCAAATCCACCTGCACGCCTTTCTCATCTCGCTTCAGAGCTGGCGTTCGAGGCAAGACAAACACGTAATTTATAGGTTAATCGCTCAAAATAATTTACAAAACAAAAGAAAACAACCGGGTGACGGGGAAAATCATGAGTTACCTTTCTGTGCTGCTCCTGGACTTGGTGTATTGGTCATTATCGACTGCGCTGTGGCTAGTTTCTCCTCCAGGTTTTTGCAAGCCTTTCTCTTCTCCCTAAGCTCCTTGTGAAGTGTCTCGATCTGGTTCTGCACGTTCGGCGGTAAGGCCTTGGCGTTCTGCGCTTGTCTCTGCGCGTCCGAGCTCTTTTGCAACGCCTGGAGCTCCGAAATGCTTTGTTGGAGACCGCAAAAGACCTCGTACAGGACTTGAAGGTTGTGATGAGGACTTTGTGGGTGCTGGTCTGTTTTTTGATGAGAGCTGGGTTTTTTTGAGTTGTCTATTTGAATATTGGGCAGTTTGTCTTTTTCACTAAACGCTTTCTTTAACTTATCTAGGCAGGTCTGCAGGTCGGTGGAGCAAGGCGAGTTCGTACAGTGCGCGGTCAAAGAAGCAACGGCGGACTCGGTGGTATTAAGGCAGTTCATGAGCACCGTCATCATATTGTTACGCGATTCGTTTATATGAAAGTCTACACCCTCTGTCTGGCCATCTCTCTCTACAGCATCAGCAGTTTTCTTAGAGTTCATGTTCAGATCCCAGTGCGCATTTGGAGCCAGCTTAGAACTAAATCCAGGCTGGTCCTCTTGTTGCATTGGCTCATTTCTCTGCAAAAGCGCTTTGATATCAACACCTGTGCTCTCATCATTTGGACAGGGATTTTTCGAGGAATTCAAAACGTTATCAGCCTTGTGGAGGAGTTCTGTCAATTCGGAAATATACTCCTCCTTCTCGTTCAAGGTTCGCTCAAGTTCTGTGCATTTGATTTGGAGAGAGGTGTTCGAATCACCTACGTTGGAGCCAAAAGCGCCCTGGTTATCTAAGCTACATGCAGTCAAATAGGCAATCGTGGATTCTGCGGCCTGGAGAGCCTCTGCGTACTGCACGTTCAGACGCTCCTTCTCTTGTAGCTGTGTCTGGAGCTCCTTCAGCTCTGCCAGTTTCTCATGTAGTCCCTGAATAAGCGTGTCCTTATCCTGGCACTGCTGCTGTAGCTCTGGCTGTAGCGTGGGAGGGACGTTGCTAGTGCTAATGTCTGGCACAAGTGGCTCATGGGAAGAAGAAGAAGAAGTTTCCCACTCAGAGAAACGCTTGTCCCGAAGGCTTTCTTCGACAGCAGCTTCGGGCATTCTTCTCACAGGGACCGGAAGGCGAGAGTGTGAGGACTTTAAAACAAAAAATGCCATGAATACAACACCCCACATAAGACATTCAAAAGGTGAGAGATTACACACGCTTACCCCGACTTTAGTCACACCAGATTTAGATCCATCTTTATGTCTAGATCGCCCTTTGCTGTTGGATTTCTGCAGAGCGGATTTGTTTGACTTAGTTGGATCATTAGACGTTGTCTCTTTGGGGACTTCGCCAAACTGCCCCAGACCATCACTGCACTTCTCCAGAGACACCTCATCTTTCCACTCTTCTTGTTCATTCTCTCTGCGATACATGATAGAAATATATTGATAAAAAGTTTAGTTGAAACTGACCGTAATTAATTAGGAAAAGGTTCCATATTTTCACTCACTTCGGGCATGAGTCAACGCAGGCCTCAAACGGACTTGAAATGGTGATATCATTCAGACAAAGGCTCTTGTTTTTACTGCTTCCATACAGAGTTTCTCCTCTTGTCTGTTCAACTGAACTTGTACTATTTCCTTTTCTTAGAGGGTCCCCACAAAAGTTCTAAATTTGGGAATGAGAAAAAAGCTGTTTTTAGCAGAATATTACAGATATTGTGATTGAACTGCAAAAAGTTATGAAAAATAAGTCCAAAAATGCTCAAATTTGGCAAAAATGAGCACATTTAAAACCAGATTTGCAAATGGGACAAAGCAAAATGATCTTGTTTTAAAAAGATACAAGAAATGTCACAAAAAAAAGACTAGAATGTGCTAAAATTAAGATTAAAAACCACTTGATTCAAGCATTTATTATTTAATCAAAAACTACCAGTATTACCTCTTCCAGCGCGGCGTCCGTCTGGCTCCCTTCATCCCGGCGAGTCGAAGGCTGCGAGGATAATGACATGGAAGGCGAGTGACGCAAATGGTTTGATAAAGAAATAATAATGATGGGACAGAATCAAGAAAACACTGCACAGTAACAGCAGAATGGCATGGTGCGTCTAATGTGGTGTGACACAAGACCAGTTTATGGGACACAGAGATAAGAGAAAACATGTTAGGAGAGGATTAGGAAAGAGGATTAGTTAATAAGGAAACACTTGATAAAAGAACTACATTAGGGAAAAAACATGACATGCTGAGAATCTGAACAAGTGCTGCACGATAATGGAGAGGCGGCTGGAAGAGGAAAGTATTTTCAGTTAAGAATGATCAAGGTCAATAAGTCCCTCCCTCATCTATGGTCATGAGCTTTGGGTAATGAACAAAAGGACGAGATCGCGGATACAAGTGGAATGAATTTTCTTTGCAAAGTGGCTGGGTGCTCCCTTAGAGTTAGGGCGAGGAGCTCAGTCACACGGGAGGAGCTCGGAGTAGAGCCACTGCTTCTCCACGTTGAGAGGAGCCAGTTGAGGTGGCTCGGGCATCTGCTTGGGATGCCTCCTGGGACGAGTTTGAGGAAGTGTGTGGATAGGGAAGTTTAGGTGTCTCTGCCTAGTCTGCTTCCCCCGGGACTCGGTAACGGAGCAAGTGGAAGAAAATGGAAAGAGGAAACGTTTTATTGTCGGAATCATTGGTGTGGTATAATCTTTGCCAATCCTTATCGTGCATCCAGAGTGTGAAGGTTAAAGACGTTGGAATAACGGGACACAATAGCAGAAGGGACTAATAGGATGGATGTTTAGATTGTTATCACAGCTACTACTAGACCATTGTATGTTGTTACACAGTGAAAGTTAGCAGCAGTGTCTCTCTCTCTCTCCTACTAACCTGCCTCCCTCTTTTCTGTGAGGCCACATTCTCATCATCGTTACTGAGACTTTTCAGATGTGACTTTTCCAGCAAGCTCAATTGGTTCTGAAGGTCTCTATTCAAAGCAAGCTGCCTGCTGATGTAGTCCTGGAGCTCCGCCACCTAAACCAACACACAATATTATTGTTGAAACTGTATTACGTTTCAATTTGAAGTCGTCTTAACCTTTTCCACCAGTTCCTTAGACGACAACTGAGACAAGCACTCCTCCTGCTCCTCTCCAACACAGATGCTCATGTAAGATGTCTGATCTCCCAGCAACATCAAAGAATCCCCTTGTACAAAACGACAAAGTGCACATTTATTGACCAGTTTAATGACTAAAATATACAACTTGTAACTAAAGGTCTATAACCCACCTTCACTGGCTCCGCCCACACCTCCTCCACGACTCTGGATTGCCCCCAAACGAAACTGCAGCGACATATTCCAGCGCTGAGCATCTTCGAGCTGATTTCTCATGCTCTCCAGCTCATTGGGGTCGACGTGGTTCATACCTGTGGAAGACGGATTATTCAGAAATGTTGCATTTGGCTTCTACTACGACTGCTACCACTACAACTTTACACTCATAAACTCAAATACATTGTCTTTTCTGTATGTGAAAACCTGTTTTAGAATTACAATGAAAGAAGTTATGAAAAATATGTCAAAGAGCGGTCAAATTTGGCAAATTGTGTCTTAATTTAAGCAAAATTTCACTGCATTAAAAAAAGATTTGCCACTTATTTTAAAACAATGCAAGAAATGTCTCCCTTGGAATGAAAAAATAAAGTAACAGTTCCGGAAATAAGACTAAATGGCTTTGTCTCATTGGCAACTCTTCTTTAAGACAGTGAAAATGTGCTCAAATCAAGATAAAATCTCCTCAATTCAAGCAAGTATTACCTAATATTTTATAATTTTTTACAGTGTACTTCATAACAAAATACAAAGACACAAAATTACGATACAACATAGATATAAATAGCAGTGATATACAATAATATATCTCCCTATCGTGGATTGTGTGTACACGACAAGCTACTTATGCAGTGGATTCTCAAGACACAACTTCCGATGCCTTTAATCAGTCTTAACACTCTGCCCTCGAGGCGAAGGAACCTCTCTACACCACATTAAGCAGGTGATGTCACGAGATAATAAACTTAAGACTGTCTTTGGGCACTGGGCTCTATTTGAGGAACGCCACAGTTGCCCATTAAAGTGTGGGTATAAAATAGACCAGGTGTCTCCAACCTTTTTCACCCAGAGAGCTACTTTCCCGGGACGATAAAGGCAGAGGGCTACTGTCCCGGGACGATAAAGGCAGAGAGTTACTGTCCCGGGACGATAAAGAGAGAGAGAGCTACTGTCCCGGGACGATAAAGGCAGAGAGCTACTATCCCGGGACGATAAAGGCAGAGAGCTACTATCCCGGGACGATAAAGGCAGAGAGCTACTGTCCCGGACGATAAAGCTCTGGGAAAAAACTGGTGTGAACAAGCCTGATAATGGGTGCAGTAATTATTTATCATTGAATATTTGTTATACTAGTGAACAGAGTAAACACATTTACAATAATAAATAATGATAATGGATAAAACAATCTGAAATATTATCTATATTTTTTGTTAATTTCTAAATTCTTTGGCGAGCTACCGGGAAGGGGGTGGCGAGCTACAGGTTGGAGACCCCTGAAATGGACGAATAAAGAATACATAATATAGGACTGGGAAGGTGGAACATACATAAAATGACAAGACAAGATTGTAAAGGAAGTGAAAGACTGACAGTTCAGGTCTTTATTTTGGTCCGACAGGGTTAGAATGAGACAGTTACAGGATGGTGAGATTAAATCATGCTCCAAAACAACATGCAGGATTATGGAAAGACAAAAGAACACAGAACAGACAGAAAAGTGGTGAAAGGTGAAAATAAGAATACATAAGAGAAAGAAAAAGAGGTTAGTTGAGAGTAAAAAGCCTGTGCTACCGTTTCATTTATTCAATCTCCGACCTCATCTCTAACGAATAGTGTTTTGACTGCACCTTCTCCAGTTTTGACTTTGTGCATTTCTCTCTCTAGGTCGTCTCTAAGTTCTTCATTTGCTTTGATGCTTTCCTCCAACTGCTGTCGGAGGAGTTGCACGGCCGTCAGTTCCAGCTGGAGAGCGTGAAGACGTTGGACGCTAAAAATTGTACATTATACAATTATGTGTCATTTATTTTTGTTCACAGAATCGGTTGTTGTGCTGCTGTTGCTGGTTCTTACCTGTCCTGCTCCTTCACCGTCCGGACCAGACTAGAATAAAGCTGCTGCTCTGCCTTCAGGGCTCTGTTCAAAGCCTCGTGCTCTTGTTGTAGGTATTTAGAACTGGGCACAGTCTGAAGAAATGACACACAATATGAATAAGATGTGATATCCACCTCTGCTGCTGTGACCTGAACCACTGTTGTATTTTTTAACTATTGTTTGCAACTTTTAGAATGATCTATTCATTTGTATTCTTTGTATGGAGATGGATATTTTTCTGCTGCTACTGGACACCTGAATTTTTCCTATGGGGATCACAAAAGTAAAATAATAATAATAATACATTTTATTTAAAAGCGCCTTTCTAGACACCCAAGGACACTGTACAGGACATAATAAAAAACAATAAAAACTGGATCAACAGAATAAAACAGTAGTCAAGTGCAATACGGAATGGTGGGTGCGTGTGTTAGGTGGGGTAGGACAGTCTGAACAGATGGCTTTTGAGTCTAGATTTGAAGAGTGGATAGAGTATCTATCCAAGTAGCTATCTAAATATCTATCTATCTAAGTTACTATCTAAGTAGCTATCTATCAAATAATCTAAGTATCTATCGATCTATGTATCTAAGTATCTATCTATCTAAGTATCTATCTATCTAAGTAGCTATCTAAGTATCCAAGTATCTATCTATCCATCTATCTATATGGATCTACAGTATGTAACTGGAACTACAAGTGTGAAGCGTCGTGTTCATTATGAATAAAGTGCCATAGAGAACTTACTCATCTGTGCAATAATAACTTTAATAATGTCAGAATGTGCACATGTGTTACTGTCACTTTAATTAGTCACTTTGGCCCATACCCGCAATTTCCTAGTCTGTACATGCTGCCAACATGTACAGATGTAAAACATACAACTATACATTTCTTGCACTAGAATATACAGTAATTTATACATGTAGAGATTTCATACTTCTTTATTTTACTAAAGTCAGAGTTGTTGCACTTATTACACTACAGATAGAGATTTTATTCTTGTTTCTGTTTGATGCTAGAGTTAGAGATTTCAGTATACAGTTATCGTTCATTGATCTTGTGCTGTGTGCTCCTCATTCCTACTGTTCTGTAACTGGGGCTGCAACACTGACATTTCAAACTGTAGGACGAATAAAGGATCTCTTCATCTTTCGTACCTGTCGTTCATCGTCTCCACCAATAATGGTCCTCGCTCTCTGTGGAAGCTTAGGAGGAAGTCTCTCTGTTCTGCTGCTGGAGCCGTGATCCTCAAACGCTAAAGATTCAGGCTTTTGACCGATGCGATGGTAAAGTGTCTGCCGGGACAAAAAACAACAGATTAGAATCATTTGTTTGTGTGTTTTGTCATTTTATTTCAAAGCGCCTAATTCTTACGTTGATTATCTCATCCTTGGTCTGTAGGGTGGCTGTTAGGGACTCGATATTAGCCGAAAAACGTTCACAGCGAACCTCCATCTCATTCAACATCAACTGAAACCCAGACCAGCCACAGTTACATTTTAAACTTGAACAGTACTTAAAATATAATAATTCTCTCGATGTACAGACCTTCAGCTCCGCTTCTCTTCTAAGTGCTTTGTTCAGAGCTTCGTTGGTTTGAAGCAGTTCTTTCTTGAGGAGGATGTGTTTCTTTGGGGATGGAATATTGCCTTCTTTATTCTCTCCAAACCTGACACACAGCTCAGCTTCAGGAGCAAAAGAGGAAACTTTTTTTACCAAGTTGTTCATGGTGATATATCATGTTTCGACGTCTCACCATCTTTTTCTTCCAGTTTTTCCTGCATGATTTGAATTGTTTGTTTGAGTTCCAGGACACGAGACAATTCTTCTGTGTGTCTCGTCTCATGTGTGAACTGATCTCTATCCTTTGCTTGTTGCAGAAGTTTCTACATATTTGACAAACAAACACAAGCACATAAAGTTATATCAGTAATAATAGCAGCAGCAGGTAAATTGATAAGAGAATTATCAGACATAATAATGGTATGATTTTTATTTTTTACAGTGTTCAATTAACATTAGCCAAGAGGAGAGATCCATTGTACCAGGTTGTAGCAGCAGTGCTAATTTACACCTGTAGTCCTTGAGCAGGTTAAAAAACAGGAAAAGTAATAGGATACATGACCATACATTTAGCAAACAGAAATTACAATTGAATTTACTGTATGAGTTATAATAAAATGACCCAGCCCCCATTCTTAATTTTCTTTCTCTCATACATACATTCCTATAATGACCTCACACTCTCTAATAATAGCAGGTAAAGTGACAAGTGACAACTAAAGTCAAGATACTGTAGTGAGACGGTGTTTTAAACGTGCTTACAGTGATGAGAGCGTCCTTCTCCTCCAGCAGACCTCTGAGCGCCGTGGCCTCCGTCAGAGCCTCCTGTGTTTTGGCCGAACACTGTCTCTCCGTGGCGTTCATCTGCTGCTGCCGCTCTGACAGCTGCTTCCTCAACTCGTCCAGCTCCTGCATGCGCTGAGACAACACGCACTTGTAATGTTCAGCTGACTCCTAAAGACAAACAAACTCGGTTAATGACACCATGTGGTTTTCCAGTGATGACTATTTACCAATAACACATGGTTGATATCTGTGAATGACCTTGAGAAGCAGATCCTTGCTGTTAATCGTAGCCAGCAGACCTTCCACCGCGCTCTCGTTGTCTGCGATAAGTTGTTCTCGGACTTTAACGGACTCGGCCAACATGGCTTCTGCGACTTTCACCCTCTGACTCATCTGCTCGCTGAAGTCCTGTGAGTGACTCTTGGAATGGCTCAGCATCGTGGTGGTCATCTCCTATAAAAGAATATCATTTACAGGTATTTATATTCATATTGTATAGTTCAGGGGTGTCAAACCAGTCCTCAAAAAGCCAGTGTGGCTGCAGGATTTCAAACCGACCAAGCTGAATGTCCTAATGCAAACAGTCGTTGTTTCGTGCTTTACAAACTTTCCTTTTCTTTTTTCTATCTGTAAATTTTACTACAGTACAGTGTTCATGGTATTACACTAATTCAGAGAGGTTTCACTGAAAAATGCTCTGCTCTAATTTCATGGTCCGAACCAAGCAGACATCGCCCAGTGAATAGGAAGCTGCTCATCACCAGCGGTTACACCACCTCTGCTGCTTTGACCTAAAGCTCAGTTGTACGGATGGACGTGTTTCTGCTGCTGGACACTCATATTTCTCCTACGGGGGATTAATAAAGCATCTAGCTATCTATCTACACTAGACTCACTAGATTTCCTCAAGTGAGTCCAGTCTCAACCTGAAGACTTGAGAAATGGAGCCACACCAGCCCTCTCTGGAACCAGATTGAGACTCCTGGTATAGATTGTTCTGTGTGATGTGTGTATTCTTGTTAACACAGACCTCCAAGTCTTTTGCTTTTCCTTCCAGAGACAACTGCAGCTGACTGATGATGGCGTCTTTTTCCCTCAAGGATCGACTCAAGTGATCTTCCATTTCCTGTTTAGATCTTTGCAAATTCTTCAAAGTGTTGGCGAGATTCTGTAATTCCACATCCTTCTCCTTGATCAGTCCATCGAGACTCTACAGAATACAACCAAATTCATATTTAAAATGATTATTCAAAACCTTGAACCGTCTTGAAAGCCACTTACGTTAATGGTCTCTTCATTGTTGGAGACTAAATTGTTTAGTCTTTCCAAGTCTCGCTCCTTTTCCCTTAAAGACAGCTGCAGCGTGTGTATCTCATTGTCTTTGTCTTCGAGCGCGGCAAACTTCTCATCCACGGCTTGCTATAATGAACGATAATCATTCAGATTAACATTAACATAAAATAACACAAAATATATACAGTTAATAGCAGGGGTGTCAAACTGGTTTCAGACAGGGCCAGTGTGGATGCAGGATTTCAAACCCCAAACTTTGTAAAGCAAATTCAAAGTTTGTAAAGAGATAACAACTGTTGTGATTTAGGACTATACCCATTTCCTCAAGTGAGTCATTTTATTTATTTATTGTAGAGTCTGGATTGCTCCTATTTATGCCCAGTCCTGGATCTACAGCCTGAGTCCTGGATCTACGGCCGGACTCCTGGATCTACGGCCTGAGATCTGGAGCTATGGTCTGACTCCTGGATCTATGGCCTGAGTCCTGGATCTACAGCCTGAGTCTTGGATCTACAGCCTGAGTCCTGGATATACAGCCTGAGTACTGTTTCTACAGCCTGAGTATGGATATACAGCCAGACTCTGGGATCTATGGCCTGAGTCCTGGATCTATGGCCTGAGTCCTGGATCTATGGCCTGAGTCCTGGATCTATGGCCTGAGTCCTGGATCTATGGCCTGAAATCTGGATCTACAGCCTGATTGAAATGTAATCCTGCAGCAGTCCACACCGGCCCTTTGAAGACTGGCTTGACATCTCTTGCTTTAAAAGATGATTCCGCAAACCTCCAGAGCCTTATCCTTGTCTTTAAGTCTTTGCCGCAGCGTAGAGACCATTGCATCAACGCCCTCTGAGGACTTTCCATGCTCCAAGTCTCTGATCATGCTTAAGTAGTCCTGAAAATTATACACAAGAATGATCATACAAAAATGCATGCAACACATTGGGGCGTATTTACTAAGTGTGTGTTGGGTCTCACTTGGAGCTGTTGTTCTTTATTCAACAGAGAAGATGTGAGTTGTTGGATCGTTGTCTCGTGGGAAAGAACCTTCTGTTTGATCTGACTCAGTGTTTCCTGGTACTGCTGCTCTAAAGCACCCTCTCTGTCTTTTATATCTCCATTCAACTTTTTCAGCTTATTGTTTAGGTCCTGTAATGAATGCAACCGTGAAATCCAAACGATAACACAACAAATATTTAACAAAAGAAATCCCCTTCCTCACATTGAGAGCTTTGTCGCCTTTCTTCTTCTGCTGTTGCGTCTCTTCCAGCTCCATCTCCAGTTGCTCTTTCGCCTGCTGCAGTCCGCTCAGCTCTTGCTCTTTTCTGTCCAACGCACGCTGCAGCTTCTGGGTCTCGAGCGTCTTGGCGTGATGGTCACCTTGGAGCTGGGCCAGTTCTGTTTGCTTCTCCATGAGTAAGTTTTGATGCTCCTCTGCTCCCTAAAAAGTAAAAAAATTGGTGAATATAGGGATGTTTTTTGAGATTTTTTGTGCGTTTATGTTAAGACTGAACTGGTCATTACAACGGTATGACCTCTGCATTTTTTGTTACTTCCTTCAGTTGGGGGAGGATGTGGGGACGTCTGAACAGCTAAATATCTACATTAGACTTCTTTTCTCTTTCTTTTAAGATTGTATTATCTCAGTAGAAGCCATGTTTTATGATTGGTTAAAAGCATACACTGCAAAATTAGGTTATAAATGCTTGAATTGAGTTATTTTCAGTTATTTTACCTGAGCACATTCGGACTGTATTAAAACAAGATTTTCTAATGGGACAAAGCCATTTAGTCTTATTTCAAGAACTGTTTCTGTACATTTCTTTTATCTTTTTAAACAAAATCTTGTTTTAAGACAGTCAAAAGGTGCTCAAAATAAGATAAACCATTTTTTAAAACTTATTTTCATCACTTTTTGCAGTGTACATGAGAAGATCATAGTTTTCACAGTGTGCCAAATGTTTTATACCAAGGCAAAATACGAAAGCTCCCCTCAGCGTCTTCCGTGTCGCCACTAAATACGTTTGTTTTGACCTTCAGACCAAAACATCAAAAGGAAAGGTATTGATGTCTGTCGTAATGACCAGTTCAGTTTTAACATAGCCATAGCTTACCCAAGATCCATACATACTTTCAACTCAAGGTAAAAAATAGTGAGACCAACCTGGTATTTCTGTAGCTGAGCCTTGTGAGCTGCTTCTCTTGCTTTGGAGAGTGCTTCGTCCCGGTCTTCAACCTCATGACACAGCTCCGCAATCTGTGTTTGAAAACAGACAAACGATTGGTTACAGTTTGATTAAAGTCGTGGGCTCAATCTTCCATTTCTGTTTGATTGTAAACTCGCCTCGTTTTCTTTTTCCCGGAGGATTTGGGTGAGACCTTGAATTGTTTTGTCTCTTTTCAGTGCATTTTTCTTCTCAGAGTTTAGATCATTTTCTTTTTCCTCCAGCGTTTTAGTCAGAACCTGTCCATCAGACAAGCCACATGTTTATTAAAAATACATGTACAACAAAATATAAAATACATTCACAAACAGCCGTACCATATTTTCATTCTTGATGTCCGCAAGTGTTTTAGTGAGGTTTTCACTCTCATTTCTTGCCTGAGTAACCTCTCTGGTGAGTTGTTGATTGAGAAACTCCAAACGGTGAAGTTCCGTCTTCTAAAAAAGAAAAAAAAAGTAAGGATTTTCTGCATTGAACAGTTGGTGAGCACAAAAACAAGCTACCTTCACACTAACAGGAGTGTATTCATCGTCAAATTCTTCGGCCATTTCATGCATTATCCTGCTATTGTGTCTGCATTGGAGGTAAGAGCTACTTATTCTCTTGTGAACAGGGATATGGCTTCCCACTGGGACGGATATTTGATGTGCAGTGACGCAACGCAAGATCTGGATCAGGTCAGAGATGATGGAAGGCTGAGTGGAGCTCTGGACTCTTGTCGGAGCCTGCCCCACGGAGCCGACGCCAGAGCTTTGTCTGCTTGACCCTTTGACAGCTTTAGGACATTCAGAGTCTCTGTTGAGTGACTGCAGTGATGTGGAGCGACCTTTAAAGCCGTATCTGGACTGAGGAGTTTTGCGATGGACCAGGTCTAGGTACATACTCTGTGACCGATGTCGTGTGCCTCGAAGACCAGAAGATTTCATGGAGGATTCAAACCCTGATCGAAATTTCATGCCACCATGCCCTGTATTTTTTCCAGCTATTCTGTCCAAGCTCACACATCTTCTCATGCGACTTTTTGAATAAATCCGCCCTTTGTCTTGACACTGGCTTTCAGTGGACTGTTGATCCGAAAAGTCATTACCAGGACTGGTGACAGGCAAGGACAAAACACGAGTTTTTAAACTTCTTTCCGCATCACTCATGTCCATTCCTGGGTTGTTTTTCTTGTACACGTGCATCATGCACTGTATGAGGTGGTCTTTGTCCGCTTGTAGTCTCTTGATGTGAGCGGTGTAGTCCTCTTCTAACTGGGTGATGTCCACATCACACCTCACCACCTTCTCCAGTTGAAACACACATTTCCCACAGAGAAACTCACCACGACCATCACGAATAAGCTCTCTTCCCAGAACGTGAGAGAGAATCACCTGCAGCTTGTTTTTGGCAGAAGGGCTAAAGATCCAGCGACACTGGTTTCCGACCAGACGAGCTCGACAAATGCGACACAGGTCCCTCATGTTTCTTCAGATTCTTCACACGTTCAATTAACACAAAGTCAACTAAAAAAATAATGATATTGCAACACCAACTTTGTGCATCAGAGAAAGGCCCAAAGCTTAATGACAGCGCAGACCAATCTAAGCCTAATCTCTTAATAATCCCTGAGCCCGCCTTCCTTTCCCTCCTGACACTGGATAACCCTAAACTGATGCAGCGATGTCGACAATGTGGAAAAAGGTCTTTATCTTGACAACAAGCACAAACTCAGGTGTCACCAGAGAGCTATAAAAAAAAAAAATACTATATTCCAAACTCATACGCAATGTGGCTGAAGTATCTTCCCTCAGGACACAACATCAGTTTGCCCCACTGTGGCACCTGGTGTTCACAGAGGTCTCCCATCACAGTACTAACCAGGCTCTGTCCATCTTAGCTTCTGAGCAGGTGCACCACAACATCAAGGGTCAGGAAATGCTAATGATCTAAACATATTTAGACTCATTGGAATCTGAAAAGCTATAGAAATGTACTCCATTACAAGCTTCTTCACTGACACAAAACCTCTTAGTAACAAGCTCGAAGGCAGAAACTACAAAGACGATGGCTCTGTGCCCTTTTCAGTGCTGTCAGAATGCAGAAGAATATGAGAAATCTTAATCTTCTGAGTAACAAAAAAAGCACAATGTAGAAATAAAATACATACATACATTCTGGTTCAGTTTAACTCCCTACAATAGCAATAAATATCAGTAAATCTAAACTGTTTAACTATATTAACAGAGGTATTTTCCACATCCACAAACTCACCTGCGGTTCTGGAGGAGCTTTGTTCCGTTCCTCTCTTAAGGCCTGAAAAAATACAACCAAAATTAAACTTTTTTAAATAGAGAAGCATCATCTATGATTGATCCCACAGAGCTCCTCAGTAACCATACCTGCAGCTCCAACTCTCTGCTTGAGAGGAGATCAGTCAGTTGTTTGACTTGGTCGGCTGACGGTGCGTTTGTTTTCTCAGGACTGTTTTTCAGACTGGCTTCGATCAAATTATCCTTGAGTTGGCGAATAAGACTGAGGAGCAATCATAATAATAATCAGTTACACAGCACGGTTTGCCAGTCACTTACATTGACGCCATATATACTGACTTGTCCTTTTCCCCCAGAGCTTGCTGCAGGTCATTAATCTGGTTTGTGTGAGGAGCTGAAGCATTTAGGTTTTGAAGCCGTTTTTCCATGTCGATGTTTTTACATTTTTCTTGTTCCGCAATCGATGCCATTCTGTTGATCTCTAGCTCGGCACCTTGCAAAGCCTGAGGTGACAACATGTTAATATAAGTTGCAGAAATATGACTTTTATAGATCCGTTATGAATTAACATTAAAAAGTAAGTTTTTGTATAATCCACCACTCTCTCTTCAAATACAAAACACATTTATTTTTAGTTCAGCGCTGGAAGCAGGGTCAGCTGATGGCAACATGTTTTTGCTCTTCTAAAAGGGACAAAGTCTGTGTCAAAGGACTGTGTGTGCCAGGTCAAAACAGATCCAAAACAGTTTCAAATATCAGACCGGTGATTGGTTAATAAAGCAGAAAGGAAAGCCTGTAGTTACACATATGAAATAGTCTCTTAATTTATTTAATATCTGAAGTAGATACCGATTGTTTACCGTTGCGTGAACTTATGTGTGTACATTTGAGATTGAGGCAGAGCAGAGCAGGGAGTAGTGCCAGGTGGCCGGGACATTGAAGGACATTTATTAGCATTAGTCATTCGTCCCCTATGGACCAATGGCTCCTATGTGTTTGTTATTATGGCATTTCCTGCGTTGGATCTGTTGTTGAGGCATTTACATCCTTGTCTAGTGCTCCAAAAAGCTGTTGTGATTTAAGGCTATACAAAAATACATTGAATTGGTCAAGGTGAGATGGTTGTTTACCTTGTATATGTGCACATTTAATAAATTAATAAAACTACACAGAGATTGTATTACAGCTCTGTGTTGGATTTTTTGTTTTTTCTTTATACTCTTTACCATTAACAGAAGTCCGCGTAACAAACAAGGTGCTATACATTCTAACCTGCTCCAAGTCGGCTATCTTCTTGTTGAAAGCGTCCCGAAGTGAGTCCATCTCTCTCTGGGCTTGCTCTCTCACGTGATGTGGCTCTCGTGAATCACGGCCAGCGAGACTCTCCAAAGCTTTTCTGACGTGACGAAGGCAAAAACACCCGTTGAGTATATTAATTGCAGATAAATACATACTTAGATTAGCTTGAGAAAAACGTACGAAGCTGAAATCAGAAGCTCCTGTTTTTCTGCCATCTCTCTCTTCATAGACTCCAGCTCAACCTTCAGCTCTATATTCTAATAAACAAACAAACATGATTAAATATACAATCCCTCAGAACAACCATTAAGTTTCGAAGTAATTCACCGTTTTAAAAATGTCTTCTGTGGAGTCGTCGCATTTCTGTTGCATGCGTTCCTCCATGAAGTAAATGCGCAGCTTGAGGTTAAAGTTTTCTTTCTTTAGAGCTGTGATTTGCTGCATGAGGAAAAAAAAGTCACAAAAATTATTAGTATTATTCCAACACAAAATTTTATTAAATAGAAAAAACCTTTAGTTGTTGATTAATGAAGGAGACCATTGTGTGTATGTGTGTGTGTGTGTGTTGTATACACAGAGCATTATTGTAGCTCGGGTGATGAGAAGCAGTCATCTGTTAGTGGGGGTTGGGGGGATATGAAACAATACAAAATACATAAAACCGCTAATAATGTTAAGAAAACATGAACTAGTATCAAGCATTTCACAGAATTTGAGAATATGGATTTTCTTGATTCCTAAAGAGAATTGCAGATTTGTTCCCAATTAATCAGTCACAACATGTGTAAACTTTTTGAATAAACATGTTTAATGAAAGTGGTGAGACATGTGAAACTTGTACTGCAATTTCTGGAGCAATTCACAAATATGGAGGCAATAGTTTTGTTTTAAGTAAGTAATGTTTATTTATTTAGCGCCTTCACCTTGTACAGACCAGAATCACAAAGCGCTTTACAATTGTTGTGGGAATTTGTGCTCTCGCTCCACACACAGGTTGATTTTAAAATGAGTATCTATGAGGTAAAGCTAACAACTACTGCAGGACTGTTTTTGAAAAAGGACATTTTTGCAATACCTTTATAAGCACCTGCATAAATCATAGGTAATATACATTTACTGTGGAATATTCTCTGAAGGAAAAAACTAATCTAGGACAAGGAGTCAGGTGTGTGGAGATGCAAGCCCACTCACACTCGACACATGATTTATACTTCAACAACACATCACTTTAGTCTACTTTCCAACTACAAAAGCAGGCTTAGAAGACCCTCTGAAAAGATATTTTGCAGTTCTGAAATACAATCTGCTTTACGACGTTCAAGTCAAGGCCAAATTACTTACATTTTCGTAGTCTTTCATGGTGAGAACTTTGACAGGAGACATCTTTTCAGGAAAGAATGGACCTGAGCACAAACACATGTGGGTGATTCAATACAACTACAGAACTGGCTGGACTCTTTACAGACCCATAAACCACCACCCGAATGTGATGAAGTAAATTTTGTCCACATAGACGACACAAATAAATATAAGCCATAGGTTTTCATGTTGTAATGTAACACAAACCAACAGCTGAAAGACAAATGTTACAAGATTTAATGAAGCACACTGTTGACTCGTGATGGGTAAAGCTAAAAGTAACTAAAACAATAACATTTGAGGATGCAAGGAGCGTTACCGCAGGGCCTTTATCCCCACCGCTGTCACTCGAAGTTGCTTGCATTAGGACTGAAAAAACCTGCACTACTATTGACACCGTTTCTTCATTGCCACTTTTTATTGTACATAATATCCTGCATTTAACATGTTTGCACATTTCTTTCTTTTGCACAATCTTGAGTGATTCTATCCATGCCTGATGTGACATGTAAATTTAACATGTACTCACGTTAGCATAGCATGTTTAGCTTAACTGTTAGGGTTAGGGTCCATGACGTATATACCAATACAAATATTATAGGACATTAAAGGAGCGTCTTAAAGCTAATAAAACCTGAGCCAAAATAATAAGTCCATAAACCTTGCTCTGAAAACTACCACAAAGAAATACATAGACTGAGTGCTTTGCTGTAGTGGACACAAACAACTCAACATTTCAAAGAATGCTATAGCAATTGTAGATTGTACGATTTGATCAGGTGTATTGGAGTTCCAGCTAAAGTTCTACAAACTGCAGAGGACTCCACCATCTTTCCACATAATGCAACACTAAAAGGTCTTTGCCAGAGGTGTCAGTGCACATGACTCATTAAACTCATGAATAACAGATGTACAACAAATGCAGAACTCCTCTGCCAGGAGCAACAGGGATTCTTTCTTACAACAGCACATTCTAGAGATCACCGTCACTGCTTAAGGGAAGCAAAGGCAGCTTAGTTTTTGTTCATCCGTCTCTAGAGCTGTACCACAAAATAACGCATTTGAAATGGACTGTAATGATGAGGCCAACATGATATTATATTAGCATAACTTCCCACCACCTAAACCTAAAACACAAATCATTTAAGCAAAGTGACTAGTTGTGAATTCTGAAACATGAACCATTGGTTTCTGTGTGTTAGTTAGTGTTACTATTCCTGTGTTCAACTGATTCTCTGATCTGTGTTGACAAATCAACAATTTTCAATCAACCTCTTTCAAGTCCTACGGGACGACTGCTGTTGAGATTTAGGGTTATACACAAATTAATTGAATTGAATTGAGGCCTGACACTCAGCAGTTAGACACAAATCATGCGGATTGAAGGAACACAAAAGGGATGTAATAATGATAATTTTTATTATTGCAAGCATTTAATACAGCAGAATTTGTTGTGGAATACAGTGCTACACAGAAGCACAGTACATAAACAATATCAAAGTGCAGTAGGGATTGGAAGTCTCTGTATAGTTCTTTACAATAAATGTATCGCAAATTACCTAATTTACGATACATTTATTTCATTATTACAAATGAAACTAGAAATAATTCTTATAACTAGTTTCATTTGTTTTTACCGTTTTCAGGATGTATTAATTATGCATTCTTTACAGTATCTCTGAGAACCAGGTCATGTGGAGAGCAGCACCCCCGGAAGTGTGTCGGCTCTACTATTTTATGTTTTCTGAATGTGTTGACAACTTTGATGTGATAATTACAGTCATACAACACTTTTTTTTAAATCTATGTTTGTCAATTCTCTAAGATAGCTGCTCTGAAACAGGGATGGTTAATGGTTGATGTGAGATTTTATCTTTTTTAAAGCTAGATTCAGTATGGAATGCCAATTTTTCATTAACATAAACCTTAACCAACTTAAACCAAAACAAATTAAATGGCCAATTAAGGCGTTTCTCAGGTTGGCTTTCACAGTACAGAGAAATAAAAATGTCCAATCATAAATTGCGTTTTAGTTTAAGATAAGATAAGAATTCCTTTATTCCATTTGTTTATGACCAAACAAATGGCAAACATGCATACTGGCAGTCTATCCCAAGTTGTAAAAAAACACAAATATCCTCCCGCCAGAAGCTCTGTTTAAACCTGTGACCAAAGAAAATTAAACAAGCAATAATTACATGAAATAACTTAGCAAAATATACTGTACTAAATTAGATTGTCAGAACAGATTTTTAAAAAGCTCCAACTCTATATCTTGTAATGGCTAAAAACAAACCAGTCATGTGACCACTAGACTCATGTATGTTGTAATTTATGCATTTGGCTTCCTAGGAACTACAGATGACAACTAGCTTTGTAGCTATAATCCATCATATTTACATTGGTTTTATACTGATGTTCGTCACTGTCTCTATCAAATAAACAAATGATAAACAATAAAATAAAAATATTGTGCTTTGGTACCAGTAGTAAACATTGCTCCGCTTGTCAATCGCAGCGTACAGACTTGGTTGCTATGCGGTTGCTACACACATTAATTTAGGACATAGGACACGAGAAAGACATGTGTACAATCGTAGCGTACCTGCTGGGCTTTCAGTGGAGTACTGTGCAGCATCCATGGAGCCCGTCAGTCGGCAGCTGAAAACAAGAATGTGTTAGAAATAAAATCAGGAGGAAAAGTCCTTCTACAAATCCAGCTTCATCTCGTTCATCTTTCTACAGACAGTGTTCTTTTTTGTGATGAATCTGTGTCGCGTTAGTCACAGTGACCGGTTCTGCTGCGCCCTGAGGATGCTCCATAAATAGGCTATCGCACGACCACTCTGTCCTAGTCTCAACCGTGAATGTGTGGAAACGGGAGCATGTGTCAGTGGCAGCAGAGGCTCATTCATTGTTGACCGAGAAACGGCCGTGTGAGAAGGCTTTCAGTGAGGGACAATAGTCTGCTGTTGGTCCGTCATCACACGTCTATAACCGAGAGAGAACACAGAGAGAGCAAACATCAACACTACACACTACACTAGAGGCTCCTGCATGTGCGGCTAAAGGCGAAGGGTCAACTGATCACGATTTGTATGTGCTCAACAACAATAATGAAGAGACAGGGGATAAACTCATTCGGGGGCTGGATTGAAAAAAATAATAGCTGGTCAGACAAAAGTATTCAAATATAAACTGTTTAAAGCTCATCTTTGCATCTGTGGATAAAATGCATTTTTTACATTATGAAGGTATTTGGACAAAAGGGTTACTTTAATTTAACCTGACTTTGGAGATTATTCTCTGGTAGATTTTTCTGAACAAGTCTCATAATCTAGCACAGTTACTGCATGTTAAAGGATTGGCCAATGATTTATATTTCTTAATTAGCAATTTAAAATGAAGCGTTAGGTTCAAATTCTAGAATAAAATAAGTTATATTGTTTGTCTTCTTGAGAAAATTAGCTTTAATGCCTTGCCTTTTACTGAGTACTTTGAGTTGCCCTGTGTATAAACTGTGCTATATAAACAAACTTGCCTTGCCTTGGAAATCAGGTATAACATGCCATGGCAGACCATATTGACCTAGCATCAATAGTAATATCCTTCCATTTTCTTCCCCTTAATCCATTTCTGGGACGGGGGGGAGGCAGTCAGAGCTACACCCAGTACACTTAGCACCAGCCCCTCACTGATCATCCTGCAGGTGGTGAGTCCACAGGAGCCTTGGTCTTCTAGCGGGGGATTAAGGTAAAGTGGGGGTAAGTGTCTTGCCCAAGGACACAACGACAGCAGACATCAGTGGGAGTCAATCCATTGGTCGACTAAAAGGGGGCGCAACAAAAGCCCTCAAATCTATTGCAGTTTAAAGTGCCAGTGTGACCAATTCTTAACTCAATGCCAAACAATTAAACTACATGTTTCTATTAACACAAACGCATATGTACAAGTCATTCTGCCTTCAAACAAAATAAATCCCAAACATTCTCCTGATTTGAGCAATGTCTTCACATTTTAGGAATTTTCTCACATGAAGCCAAACGATTGATGTAAGTTGGTCAATTAAAAAATATTTTGGCCCGAGGAGTACTGCATTGACCAACTAACAGCGGGTAGTTTTAAGGGACATTGCATCATGAATAAAAACAACTTTAATAGGAATAAGGATGGCTCATCTGTAAACCCAGGCAAATCAGGACGATAAACAACACTGCGCTACATAAAACAACACAAATATTAAATACCTTGTAGACAAAGTATATTACAATTCAAGATAACTAGACATCTCAAGACCCCTATGCAACGTTGCCTGTGCCAATGATAAAGGACTAATCCTGATGATAACAATAATAATATTCCATCAGATAAAACATTCTCCTCAGAGTCACACAGGCGCAGGTCTGAGGGTCACACAGCTCGGGTAACATCTTGAGTTACCAGGCACGCTTTCCACCTGGGTGGCGGCACAACAAAGCACGTCAGAAAGAACACGAGCCACACATTCTAAACTATAAGTAAATCTGCCTCAAGGCGATTACGTGTTGTGTCATTCAGATCCATGGTTGTGTCATTTAGAGGTGGGCTATACAAAGAATTGTGGTTCCGCGTTAAGCAAAGACTGGAGCAATGGCAACCCTGAACTAGAATGGGGTAAAGGGGAAGTTAACACGACTCAACAAAAGAGTCTTCATGACATGTTGTATTTGTCACACAATAAGCGCTGTTAAACAAGAACATTTGTATTAAATCGGCCTCGGTCAATTGCTCCGTTATATCAGAGTAATAACACAGATAACTGTCTCACACCTTTACACCAACATATCCGTGTTTGTCTGGAGCTAGTTTTGAAGCTAAATAACTTGATGGTAATAATAGCTGACATGTATCCATAAATACTACATCGGCACCGTTGCAGAAGTGTTTTGATAAAAAGAATGGCTGTGTTGTTATGTTACATGCTAATGCTAACGTTAGCCAAGTTAGCAAGCTAGCGTTTGTTGAACATTACCTTCCATTAATATCCACTGGGAGTGTCATGTCGTCTCCCACAACAGAATCCATTATTCCAGGCTCACTTTCTCTACGTCCTTGAGTAAATACGTATCCAATTATCAATGACTTTGGTGCAAACTCCAGAAGCGGGCAACGGAATTCAAAACAGTCCCTAGTACCGCCATCATCGGTGTGGCGCGTCACTGTGACGTCACCTCTGCTCACGTGGAGCCACGGTTTGAAAATGTAGACGTCAAAGTTGTAATGGAAGATTCGCATTGCACATGGATAAGGGATTTTAGAGTCACACATACATCCCTTCTTGCAATTTGGAGAAGAGACTGGGTAAGGTTTAAACCATGGATCTATAATAATAACTTAAACTGAATGTAGACTCTTGGAAAAATATATTATATGTATATTTACTTATATGTGTGTTGATCTGTTCCATGAAAGTTATCTATCTATCTATTTGTCGAGAACATATTTTGACATATGGTATGGAGCTGCGAAGTGGGCGGAACCTTAGGATAACATTTAATAAATGTACTTTCTTAATTTTTGCAGGTCTTGTTGTCACACTTACCATATAGCTAGATAGATACGTTTTTAATATTTTTTATTTTTATTTTTGTCATGTATGAAAAATAAAGTTCAGATAAGTTAAAAATTAAAACACTCCCAGGACATACATTTTGGCATTTTTCTGTTAACTGTAGATGTAAAGGGCATGTATCAATGAGAGAAGTTTAACCACATTCTTAGTAGAGAATTAAGTAAAGAATGAAATTGTTTTAACTGATTCCTCCAAAGAGTGTTGTTTGGTCATTTGGACATTTGTGCTTGTACTGTTAGCTGACAATATAAGATACCAAAACACGAAAGTCAGTCATTATTAAGAGAAATACCAAACATTACATAATTCATATCTAGATTAAATACAATCCCTTCTGCCTGTATTCCTTATTGGAAGTCAAACCAAAATCCATGGATAGATTCAGATCATAAAAATAAATGACCCAAATATTCTGTCACTGTCTCAGAAACCACATTAATCCACATCCAATTATGTGTACAATATTTTTTAGAATTTTTCGGGTAGCTCCGTGATAAGGTAGCACAGACGGTCTATGGTTCTGACCCCTTAACAGCTGGGCATGAGCTTTTTCCGTTAATATAATAGATCCATGGCTTTTTCCCACTTGTTTTTTGAGATATTTTGAAATCAGTGGGAATGTGGCGTGTTGTTTGGACCTGTGCAGCTGCTGAGTACAGGGACTGGCTCCTGATGGTGCCCTGAGTCAGGACTAAACCTCTCAGATCCATGCAGCTAAAATCTGGAAGTCTTCCTGAAAATGTGAGACGGCTTTCAACTCTGACAATGTTCAAACCCAGGTGAGAACAGTTGTTTATCTGTGCATACAACTGAAGGATTGTCTCATCACTATTTTTTTATGTTATGTGATTATTCATGTTTTTAATGCATTGTATGATTGTTTATATCTTGTTTTGTTAAGTACTTTGTGTTTGAACTACGCTATACACAGAAAATAGCTTTACCTTTGATTCTCTGATCTTTCATCCGGGGATCGACAACTTTGTGAAGTCCTCCGTGACAACTGCTATACAAAAAAATACATTGAATTGAATGGAATGCTAATGAAACCCACACACAAAATAAACATATTTATTAATCTATGGACAATGAACAATGACTGGGATCATCTGTGGACTATTATGTGAAACCGTATTTGGTTAATTCTATAAATATTTTCAATACAATAACCATTCCATTTTGTGTCAAATGTGAGGTATTATTTTTCAGCATTGTTTATACAAATGTACATAAAGATTTTTCACAAATTTGCACTTATGGAAAATAGGCATTTGATATAACATCTATTACAGTACGTGGTTCATTATCCCAACACACAATGACAGACAACCAAAATGTAAAAAAAATAAAATAGGATTGCATTACATTTGCTCCCTTGAGCTGTAAAAAATAATATAACTTCCAAAACCTGTTGGGTAAGCTGATAATGTTGGATGAGTAATTAACTTCAGAAATTTGCAAGTTACAAATCATTAAATAACATAAATTACAAAAGAAGAATCATTGTATACAGCAATGTTTTTCACAAATATATACACATGTTACACCAGCTACTCAAGACCAACATTAGTATTAGATGAAACCCATACAATATTACAGACAGCTGCAAAGTCTCTATACAAAACAATGAAATGTTATGTTCCCAAATGCCTCACACGCTGTTCCTCATAGATACACGACATGTTTAAGTATGTTTCTGAAGAAGTGAGGGTGGACTGCGGTTCTGTTTGGAGGATAGTGCATTCATACATTGTTCTTTCATAATTCAAATCCAAGTCAGCATGCACTACACACAAAAACATGATCAAAGAGTGGTGTAATAACAGCACAATAGTTAGCACCTATAGAAAGTTTATGTAGCACCATACATTGGCAAGAGATAAAATAGAAGTGTGTGTTGCTTTGAGCCAGGGAAAAACCATGTCTTCAGGAAGAAGACTATACCAGGTTAGTTTACTTAAGGAAAACAAAAAGTTGACTCCACAGTTGTAAGATAAATACATCACCACTGAGAATTCTTAAATACTAACGCAATGTTGCCTTGATTAAACTCCATATCTCTGTCCCTCAGTGGCTTCCAGTCATTCACTCCTTACACAACTACATGTACTTTACAGTCTATGGTATGTACACAAAACGTGGTCTTTCCACACGGACTCTGTCTACAACACGGTGATGTGAGGATAGCCATACGCTTGCAGTTAATCGAAGTGAGAAGTGTTGTGTTTTGCTTTTATAAAAAAATAATTAGCTTTATATTGATGGGATCAAAGGAGATGGCCATCAATGATAAATAAATGGCATGTTTAAAACAATAGTTTGTATATTCATATTCTATTGCACATACATATTATTTCACATCACATACACATGTGTAAAAGACAATGTACAATTTTATTAGCTGAATCTTTCCCAAATATTACACCAACTGTATACAGTTACAAAAATAAGTTAACTATGAAAGTCCAAAAATAATTTTACGGACTAAGTCTCTGTCTTTGCAATGTTCCAGAGAATGTGACGGTTCTCTGAGTTGCCACACAACATTCTTAAGGAGCTTTAGCCTTTTCAAGAAGTTATTAGTGCAAGAAGTCTCCTTCTCCTTTTTAGTTCTTCATCATCCATTCTTCCCCATTCCATTGACTTCTTCTTGTCCGCTGTCCAATGGGAACAATGAAGCCATGAAGCAGTTATGGGGACTCTCCTTTTGGAGCTGCTGTTGGAGACATGACTCCACTCCAGCAGAAGTACCGCAAAGCCTAACTCTTTACATTAACCCTTCACAGAAAGCACACTGACCCCACCTCCAGGTGGTGATGAGCACCAGCAGTGGGGTTCGGTAAATTGTAGATGTTTACCACAGGTAGAAGAGCAGGGTCCAGCGAGTGGAGAACAAAATGTGTCTGGTGCCACCGTCCATCTTTGATCTGAAACACACAACACTTTATGGCACATGTTGTGACTTCAGGGAATAATCAACGAGAGTGTCTTCCTACCCAGCAAGTGTCTTCAATTACTTCAGGTTCCAGGTCCCCTCCAGCCTCTATCACATCTCCACTCCAGGCTTTGAACTTTACAGACCTGAGACCAGGAGCCTGACCGTCGGCAGACCTCCAGACTGGGAAGTTCAGGCAGTGGATAATGATGTGTTGCACGGCCTCTGCGCTCAGCAGGTGGAGGAAGTTCATTTGGACACGACCCACAGTGTACACCGGCTGTGGAAAACACGTTTGATCATGTGACAATGTTTACGCCATTCGGTTTCCTACAGTTTAATGGACATTTTAGTCTGCAATAATTATAAATACCTTAGTTACTGTTACTGGTTTGATGCAAGTTTGTCCTCCTCCAGTAAAGTTGCACGAGACTTCAATTCTATCTGATGCGCAGCCCAAGTTGGGGTCGATCCAGTAAGTGCCTGAGAAATACAGCGTTACATATTGTACTAGGATTTTAACTACTGTCCCATTAACTATTTACTACAATCAGAACACTAACCATCGTTTAGTGTCTGTTCACAGCTGTGCAGATCCCTACAGATGCGGGCGGGGTTGTCTTGAGTACCGAGGGGGTTCTTGAGGCTCTGGATCAGATTACTGAGGTAGTGAAGAGTCTTGAAGATCTCTGCACTTTGGTCTATTATCGGCAAATCCATCATTGGTTTATTCCTCTGTAAAATTTAAAGTTTCAAATTAAACACATCCATAATTGTTTGCATTCAGTTTCAGTTTGTATTACGTGACTACAGTATATGTAGAAGGCACAGACCTCAGTCTTCGGGGGAGCACGTATATGAATTGATAGAGCACCATCTTCTCTCTGTTAAAGAGTAAATATTTGGTTAGCGAATATCAAAATATCTATCATATAATATACTATATCTGTGTTCTTACAAAGGATGTCGGGATTGCTGGACGGCCCTACAAACACAAGAACCCACATCACAAAGCGAGTCTAAGAAAGTTTGTTTTAAGCCAACAAAGGTAGACAGACGACTTACTGGAAGTCCAGGGGGTCCACGAGGTCCAGGAGACCCCTAAAACAATATTATTATATTATTCTTTCCAATACACTCAAACACTTATGTAAAATAATACATGGCAGTTACAAATCATACCCTTGGACCCTGAAAACCCTGTGGGAAATGTGTAGAAAAAGATTACTAAAACTGTTGATTTTGTAGTCTTAATTGACAAGAGCATCAAACAACTTACAGTCTCCCCATGGTTGCCTTTCTCTCCCCTAGGACCCTATTCAATAAACCAAAAACAAAAAATGAATTAGCATCAAAAAGCAATATATTTATATGAATTCATTGCATGAGGCGATATAATACATACTGCACTTCCACTGGGACCAACAATTCCCACAGGACCGATCACTCCTCCATGACCCTATGGGGACATGCAGTATTAAGATACGGTTTAATCTGCACTGATTTTATAAAAACCTTATCTTCTTACCATTGAACCCTGTGGCCCCTTGGGTCCTCGGATGCCTTTCGGACCAAAGTCACCGGGAGGGCCCTAAATGAGAGTTTTTAGAAAGCAGTGAAGGTGTGAGCTGTATGTTAAATGTCTAAATTTACAGTAAAAAACATGAAACTTTACCTTTGGTCCAAAATCCCCTAAGATTCCAGGAAAACCAGATTCCCCCGGATCACCCTGAAATAAGGGAGGTACATTATCAGACACAAATCAGTCATAATAAACTTTGCTTTAGCTTTTACATACAGCCTGTCCCTTCAGTCCCATGTTCCCAGGAGGCCCGGGGAGCCCCATTCCTCCATGAAAGCCTTTCTTTCCAGATGGTCCAGTTTGGCCTCTAAGACCCCGCTCACCCTGCAGGAGACGTTAATTAGTTACAAACAAATAAACAAACAAACAGTATCCCATTCATTTTTAAGCGTAATTGCTTACCTTTGGACCTATGCCACCCTGATCACCAGGAAGTCCAGTAACACCAGGCTTTCCACGTAATCCAGATTTGCCGGGAAGACCAAACACTCCATCATCACCTTGCTCTCCCTGAAATATTTTCACATAAATATATTTGCTCATTCAAGACAATATTCTCTGGTAAATGATTACTAATTATGTAATATTATCAAGTGTTTTACCGGCATCCCTTTACTGCCATCCTTTCCAGGAGTTCCATCTGCTCCAGCGAGACCTTCTTGGCCCTCACGACCAACCACACCTTTAGAACCAGGAGGACCACTAACGCCCTGTCAAAATATTACACTAATTAACTATAATCTAAAAGAATTGTGTTCGACCAAATGGCTTGTCGACACAAGACACAGTGTTTGAAAGTCACAGTGTAGTGTAGTGTAGTGCACCCAGGACCAGAGGGAATCACATTAAAACAGACAACTGCAAATTTATCATCAACATGAAGCAATATAGACAGTTTTCATCAAATTCTTTTACATGAACAACAAAGGAAAAAGCAGCACAAAAGCCCAAACCTTTATGATCAAAGCTTCTCTCACCCAAACGCAGCTCAGCTTTGCATAACGCATGGTACTGTCCATTGTGGGACTTCTATGTAATATAATTTATAACCTTCACCTTACACCACATGAGACAGTTCAGTGTTTTGGTTTCTAAATTCCTGCTTCTGTTGGTCGGCATGTTCACACTGAGCATGTTCCATTAAACAGTGTAAGTTTTGAGGAGGGTTGATTGCCGGGTCGTTTTGACACATGGACCACGTTGGCCCCGGGTATTTTGCAGGTTTATTTTTCAGTGTGAATGAGTTTAGTGAAATAACTTGCAATGTTTTTGATTTCCTGCTTAAATGAACAATGCTACTTTGGTTGTAGTTTTCTTTTTCTGCCACCTCATCTAGAGCTGTACACAAACAAAGTTAATAAATGAGGGTTAACATATGATGACCCACCTCTTGTCCTCTGACTCCATGTTGTCCTATCAGCCCCTTTTTGCCTGTTTGCCCCTTGGAAAACAGAAAAAGGTAATGAATATATAATAAACTACATGTCTATAGATATACAGTATATTCTTATCTAATTACTTGAGCTCCTTTTGATCCTTTTGGTCCTTGTAGTCCGCGGGGTCCAGGTTGACCCTGTGTTTGGTAGAAAAGTACAATAAAGATTGGCTCTAAAGTGTATGATCGAACGTTTGTACCACAGACTGAGAAAAGATACATATTCTACATAAATACACAGCACAACTCACAGGTAATCCAGGAGCTCCTGTTGTGCCTCTTTCTCCATCGAAACCCATTAGACCCTGACACAGAAGACGCGGATATTCAGGATTCATGGAACTAATACAATTCATCACTCAAATATGTGTTAACTAACTTTGTATCCTGGGTCCCCTGATTCCCCTCTTTCTCCTCTGTCACCAGGAGGTCCCTACAGTAAAGAAAACATATTTAAACTGAACTTCAATACACTTCTTGCTAATATTAAGTAAAGAAAATCAAAACTTACCATTTCACCAGGTGGGCCAGGAGGGCCTTCGATCTTGCTGTCATCGCCGTGCTCGCCCTGGTGTGGACATAAAGAAGACACTTGCTTTTTTTGCATAAACAATGAACATACTCTGCTCTTTTAAAATCAATCATAATCAAAAATTATGTAGTTTTGCTGAGTTACAGCAATGATGTGTTGGTAGTATGCAGGTCCTGTATACTCATGTACTCAGGTTTCCATCCATCCATCAATTTTCTTCCCCATAATCCATTTCTGGGTCAGGTGGGTGGCAGTCAGAGCTGCACCCAGTACACAGAGCACCAGCCCCTCACTGATACACCTGCAGGTGGTGAGTCCACAGGAGCTGAGATCTTTCAGTAGGGGGTTTAGGCAAAGTGAGGTTAAGTGTCTTGCCCAAGGACACAGCGACAGCAGACATCAGTGGGAGTCGCGAAGTAGGTCTTACGGTGGGCTCAAACCCACAACCTTCAGGCCCAAAGGCCAATGCTCTACCAACTGAGCTACTGTCCCCTCTGTACTGAGGCCCCCGTACTGAGGTTTAGGTATGGATAAAACTAGCTGGATTTCACCAAAGAATCTGGCAACCCAATTGAGCTTAGCTTTCAGGTTGGAAAATCTGCTTTTGAAAAGTTGACATAATCAATGTAGACATCATGTACATTGTTTGGGAAGTTATACATAAATCAGCAATTATTTATGACAATGATCCAAACAGGCCAGATGTGATGAGTACAAGTTGTGAAAAGGTCAACACATAATTCAAAATACAAACCTTATACTGTCTTTTTCACAGAAACAAAATAATCAATGTATCAAAAAATTTATACCTTTTCACCTTTTGGTCCAGGGGGTCCCATTGGGCCCAAAGGTCCTTGATGACCCTGTAAAGAACACAGCAACAAGATTTTTGAATAACAGTACACTTTAATAAACAATCAAATGAATAAATTGTATGTAAAGGGTTACCTCATAACCTGCAATGCCAGGTTCTCCCTGTTGTCCCATTCGACCAGGAGCCCCCTGAACACAACATGTTTATAAGTAGTAATATTCAGAGTACATTTTTCGGATACATTTAATATAAAGATATGGGTTTTACCACGTGTCCAGTTGTCCCTCTTGATCCTTTGGGCCCCACAAAACCTGGTGGGCCGATTTTACCAACTGTCCCGGTCTCCCCAAGATGACCTATGTGACCTTTAGCACCCTGAAATAAAGAGCTTTTGTTAATAATTGTTAATTGTTTTTGTGCAAACAGTGAGGAGATGAATGCAAGTAAACTGTATTGTAATGTTATGTAAAATGTAAGAGACCTTTAATGCATTGTTGACTTTACTGTGTTCATTTGAAAAGTTTTAGTTTCGTGCAAATGAGAGCAGATACATGTTTAGAAACTTAAGTGCAACACATTTCAGTCTGACTTAACCCAGGTTACAGAGCATGTACCTTTAATCCAGTTTTGCCTTTTTCCCCAATTTTGCCTGGTTTTCCCTCAGGACCCTAAAAGCATAAAAGTACAAATTACATCAAATCTCTTTCAAAAGTTCAGATTTTAGAGTAAGAAAAGCAGCCTTACCCTGACTCCTATATGTCCTGGACTGCCTAGAAGTCCTTCCTTTCCCTTCAAACCGAGTTCTCCTTTCTCTCCCGTTTCGCCCTGTTGACCCATGTCACCTTTCTCCCCCTGAGAAGAGACAACAAGCTGAGCAACATATCAAACACTGACAAGACAAAGAAAAACAATAACTACCTTAGTACCATCAGGACCAGCTGGACCTGCCTCTCCTTCCAGACCGTGTTCCCCCTGGTTGAAGAGGTACAGCAATGCATGAACTGTAGCAATTAATTATATAAGCAACAAATTAGACCAATCTTACCCTTGGTCCTATCAACCCTTGTTCACCAATATTTCCAAAAGGTCCAATAGCTCCCTGAAATCACAAGTGTTCAGTGTCCTAATGATATATGGTTTAAATGTATTGAGTTGGTTTGTTTTGTACCTTCTCGCCTGGTTCCCCTGGTAGACCTGGTTCACCTTCTTTGCCTGGAGGACCCTTATGAAACACACAGAAGAGAAAGATATAGCCACTCAGAATCTATCTCGTGCTGGAGGAGTTGTTTTGGTCTGTTGTCAGACTTGCTGCTGTGGCTGCAGCTCACACTTGATTTAAGGCCTGAGATTGTAGCCCTGCATCCACAGCTCTGTGTTGTTTTACGGGACAGTCGTAAACTCTGCAATCTTGCTTACTTTCAGAGCACTGCGGGCGTTTGGGACATGTAAGTGAATTCAACGCTAAGGGAAAAACGTGGAGAGGATTTCTACCAAAATAGCGCTTTTCTTGCATAAGTGGATCGGAGTTGATTTTGAACACACACAGAACTATCTTATTCCAAGGGAGAGGCACAGGTGATTATAACGACTGTGTCTCAATACAAGGGTCAGCTCCATGGTCTCTCAGTCTGGAAGTTAGAGTGACCCTGTTCATTACTAGATCAATGAACTTGAGGACACATTTCTCTATGGGGAAAATAAAGTAAACATAAAGTATACATAAATCACAACAGCAGTTATCTCAGAGGAATTTACAAAGTTGTCGATTTGCCAACAACAGATCAGAAAATCAAACAGATAAAACACAGGACCTGCAATAATAACCAACACATATGAACCATTGGTCCATAGTGAGCAGGACAGCCGATGTTCATGAAGGTTAATGAATATCCATAAACGTCCTTAACTTAACTTACCTGTGACTTGGGTCATTCTGAATTATTTACTTTTGCCAAAAACAATGTTTGTCTCTCAAGTGTCTCACCTTGTGACCGATTTCGCCTAAAATCCCCACAGGGCCTGGTGGTCCAAGTGGGCCCTAAGAAGAACAAATTACAAATAATGTGTAATAGATATCATGGAAATGTTGTGTAAAACAAAGATTTCTATTAAAAAAAGATTTGTCTTTGCTATAACCTGGTGTGTAATTATATTTGTATGCGTAATGAATGGCAGTAGCTCGGTTGGTTGCGTACACCAGTGTATGTTATGTGTATCTGAATTTAATAAATATCAGCATATAGATTTAGGCGGTTGTTCTTACCGATTCGCCAGGAATTCCTTTATCGCCAGAGGTTCCTGAAGGCCCTGGGATTCCCTGCACATAAACAATAATCTTGTATAGTATAAACAAAAACACATACATATGTATGAAACAATTATGAACAGACTTACGTTAAAACCTTTTGGCCCAACTTCCCCTGGATCGCCAATTTTTCCCTGTAGATAATAGTGTAATATAGTGAATCACACATAAGACTTAATAATATTTATAATGCATTGGTTTTATATTGTGCTTTTTTGGACACGCAATGACGCGTTACAGCTAGGGATGTAAAAAACTATGAATTGACACAGAGGAGCGCGACAGACCGGTATGTGTGTGTGTATGTGTGTGTATGTATATGTGTGTGTGTGTAAATGTAAGCTCCAATGTAGTTCTGACCCGCGCCAGTGTGCAACTTTGACGGTAACAGAGGGGAGAGATGATGCGTGTGGATGTTACGTATGGAGAGGGGGAAAGTGTGTGTGTGTCTGTGTGTGTGTGTGTGTGCGCGCGCGTGCGTGTGTGCATATGTGGCTTGTGCAGCGTGAGAGTCGTCCCGGAGTTTGTAATACATGGGCGCACACAGCTAGATACAGACCCGCTCGTCACACCGTGCAAATAGGGCTTAAAATAGCGTTATTAAGAGACCTCCCCTCTCCCCTTTTTCTCTTTTTTTAACCGACAGCTTTGACCGGTTAACGCTGTGACGGTCAACCACCGGTTAAACGGTCGCCGATTTACATCCCTAGTTACAGCACTATTTGATCACTCCATACACGGTTGTGATAAACTACCACTGTAGCCCCAGCTGCCCTGGGGCACACTGACAGAAACGACCAGTTCGAGGGTCTCAAACTGGCATCGGCCCCTACGAGCTCCATCCACCATTCACACACACAGCAGACTCCTACTGTTCCCAAACGTCTCCCATCATAGTACTAACCAAGCCCTTCTTTGCTTAGCTTCATAGCTCTAACAGGATAGGGCTTCAAAATGCAGGTGAACGACTAACAAGTTAATAGCTATGTAGCCACAACTGCCCCGGGGCATACTGAAGGAAATAGGAGATATCAATCTGTGCCATCGACTCCTCCGACCACCACCAGTCATTCACACACACACCAGGCTCTTACTCAGCATTGTGGGTGAAGTGTCTTGCCTGAGGACACAACGGCAGTTTGGCACATTACAGCCACACCTCAATTGTTCTGACGTAGAATTTAATTATTATGTTTGCAAGAACAGTCCCACAGAGACAGCACAAACGCATTACCTGTGGTCCAGGGAAGCCAAGTTTTCCTGGAGGACCGTCAAGACCCTGTGCAGAGAGGAAATAGATAATTATAGAGTGATTTATTTCACTGTGATAACTTATTGTTTTGTTAATATAATGGCAAACATCCAGAATAAGGAATAAGCAATATTACCTTCTTTCCCTCTAATCCCGTCTCTCCTGTTGCACCATCAGGCCCTATTGCACCCTGAAACACAAGACACATGTCACCTCACCAACAGGGGTCACTCTAACACAGTCTGATACTGAACTGTACATACATATAAACATGAGATATGAGCAGACAGTGTGTATCTGCCCCCAAAATATCACAGTACATCATTTCTGTGTCTCATGTCAGATGACTTGTTCTCATTAGTCTGTCTAATACTCCTGACCTGCAAACCGTGTTCATATAGTACATTTGTCTTCCAAACAGGAAGCTGGTGTGCACCATCAGAGTCTGCCTTTGCTTCTGCTGTTAACAGTATTAACTGTAATAACATGGGCCTGATAGATGCAGCAAAGATCCATTTATCTCATTTTGTGTTAAACTAGGCTCACTACAAAGTGAGGTGACTGCCGACATTGTGTCATAGTAACACTGAAGTAATAAGCATTGGGCCTTAGACTTAAAGCTTATGAACCAGATGAGAGAGCGAATTCGAGGAGCAATCTGCACCAGGACCGGCAGCTACACACAACCATAGACTATATGTAAGACAACACAGAATCCAGGAAAGATAAAGCCTTGGCTTCAAACCTCCGACAGGAACCATGAGCTGACCACTGCTCCCAGTGCAGAGAGATCCTCCAAATATCTGCTCTAAATGATCTGATCCAGTAGTTTGGTTAGTTCCAAACCTGTGGTTTTGTGGGTGCTTGTTTTTGCAACTCAGAGCTACCTCCAGTCAACAAAACCGAGGAGTCGTTTAGCCTGAAAGGACTTAACCTGTGTGTATTATTGTCTATAGTGTTTTGTAGATAAATTATGTATTTAGAGATAAAACATAATGACATGGGAAAACATACCCTTAAGCCTTTGGGTCCCCTGCCACCGGTCGGTCCAGAACCACCTGCTGGGCCCTGGGAAACGACACAGCGATTTAAAGACAAAGATTTTACTCTTGACCCCGAGGCACAGGCTGACCTCAGAGACACACACAGTTTGTTGCTGTCACATTCTTCTCAGAAATGCAACACCTGTTAATGGAGCTGGGCTCTGCATCATCTCAAGCTAACAACACCTGCTTCCTTATCACTCCACATTAGGCATTTATTCCATTCCGTTTGTCTCTGTGCTCTTGACCCCACTTGCTCACCCATGTCCCTCATCTTTCTTGTACCCTGTACATCTTTCTTGTACACCCAGAAAGTGTAACAAAATCCTAACTTTTATAACACTGTGATGAGATCCACTGAGTTTTTGAAAATAAGATAAATGTGTGTACTGGTAGTTGGGCGTATCCTCTTTATTGAGAGTTTGCGTGTAAAAACCCTTTCAAACAAAGAAACTAATCCTTATTCTGTGTCTAACATGGTAAACTGATGAAAATTGTATTTGATTTGAGTTCGCTCAGTCTGAATTTTCCCCAAAAAAACAATGTAACCATCATTTTTCAATATAATTAATATTTATTAATAATAAATCAGGGTTAACATTTTATTGGGGACTAAACCGGGGAAGACCCAGGACTGAACCAAGACAAAACCAGTACTGAACATCACATATCGAATACATTACATGTTTTTCATAGGAGATAAACAATTTCAGACACAGTTTGAGTTAATTTAATATCTACAGAAAATGTCCAATTTCCAACTTTCTGTGTCTGTGTTTATAGTGTAACGTGAAAAGGCAGATTGTGAAAAGCTCCAGATTGTTTCTGTTTGGACCAAGTGGATCTAGTTCAGTGGCAGATTGAGAATATAGTTACATTGTCAAATTTCAGAATATCAAAATGAAGATAGCGTGTTTTTCGCCAAATGCCTTTAAGTCCTGATTATCCGCAGATCTGAGCCATATTTATTTTTTTACATACCTTTATTAATATTGTCTTATAATGAAAATGTTTGCTCCAAGAAAACCTGTTGTCTCAGTCACAATTTGTGCGACTCCATCAACATAGACGGATCATCATTAATTGTTTTATTAAAGTAAAAGGCGGAGACCTCGACGACCCAGTCCACACACCCAACATCTGGCTCTTGGGACGTGGAACGTCACCTCACTGGGGGGGAAGGAGCCCGAGCTTGTGGGGGAGGTTGAGCGATACCGACTAGAGATAGTCGGCCTCACCTCCACACACAGCTTGGGCTCTGGAACCCAACTCCTTGAGAGGGGTTGGACGCTCCACTTTTCTGGTGTTTCCCGCGGGGAGAGGCGGCGAGCTGGGGTGGCCATACTCATTGCCCCCCATCTCAGCCGCCACGTGTTGGAGTTCTCCCCGGTGAATGAGAGGGTCGCGTCCCTCCGCCTCCGGGTGGGGGACAAGTCTCTCACTGTTGTGACGGCCTACGGGCCTAACGGTAGTGCAGAGTACCCGGCCTTCTTGGAGTCCTTGGGAGGGGTACTGGACAGTGCACCGCCCGGGGACTCCGTTATTCTCCTGGGGGACTTCAACGCCCATGTGGGAAATGCCAGTGACACTTGGAGAGGGGTGATCGGGAAGAGCGGCCCCCCTGATCTGAACCCGAGCGGTGTTCAGTTGTTGGACTTCTGTGCCAGTCACGGCCTGTCCATCACGAACACCATGTTCGAGCACAAGGGTGTCCATCAGTGCACGTGGCACCAGGACACCCTAGGCCGGAGGTCGATGATCGACTTTGTAGTCGTATCATCTGACCTTTGACTGCGTGTCTCGGACACTCGGGTGAAGAGAGGGGCGGAGCTGTCAACCGATCATCACCTGGTCGTGAGTTGGATCCGCTGGCAGGGCAGGAGGCCGGTCAGACCTGGCAGGCCCAAGCGTGTAGTGAGGGTTTGCTGGGAACGTCTTGGTGAGCCCCCTGTCAGACGGACTTTCAACTCACATCTCCGGGAGAGCTTCTCCCAGGTCCCGGCAGAGGAGGGGGACATCGAGTCCGAGTGGACCATGTTCTCTTCCTCTATCGCCAATGCGGCGGCTCGTAGCTGTGGTCGCAAGGTCTCTGGTGCTGGTCCCGGCGGCAATCCCCGAACCCGGTGGTGGACACCGGCAGTAAGGGATGCCGTCAGGCTGAAGAAGGAGTCCTATTGAGGAATGATGGTTCGTGGGACTCCTGAGGCAGCTGTCCAGTACCGGCAGGCCAAACGTGCCGCGGCCCGGGCTGTTGCAGAGGCAAAAACCCGGGACTGGGAGGAGTTCGGAGAGTCCATGGAGCATGACTATCGGTCGGCCTCGAAGAGGTTCTGGCAAACCGTCCGGCGCCTCAGGAGGGGGAAGCAGTTCTTTGCCAACACCGTGTATGGTGCGGGTGGAGGGCTGCTGACCTCGACTGGGGATATTGTCGGGCGGTGGAAGGAATACTTCGAGGTTCTCCTCAATCCCCCCGTCACGTCCTCCGTCCAGGAGGCAGAGGCTGAGGATGTTGGGGCGGATACTTCCATCTCCCTGGCCGAGGTCACCAAGGTGGTTGGCAGCCTCCATGGTGGCAAGGCGCCGGGAGTGGATGAGATCCGTCCTGACTATCTAAAGTCTCTGGATGTTGTAGGACTGTCTTGGCTGACACGTCTCTGCAACATCGCGTGGCGATCGGGGGCGGTGCCAATGGAGTGGCAGACCGGGGTGGTGGTCCCTCTCTACAAGAAGGGGGACCGGAGGGTGTGTTCCAATTATCGTGGGATCACACTCCTCAGCCTCCCCGGTAAGGTCTACTCCAAGGTACTGGAGAGGAGGCCACGTCCGATGGTCGAATCTCGGATTCAGGAGGAGCAGTGTGGTTTTCGTCCCGGTCGCGGAACACTGGACCAGCTCTATACTCTCCATCGGATACTCGAGGGTTCATGGGAGTTCGCCCAACCTGTCCACATGTGCTTTGTGGATTTGGAGAAGGCGTTCGACCGTGTTCCCCGGGGTGTCCTTTGGGGGGTCCTCCGGGAGTACGGGGTCCGGGGTCCTCTGCTGAGGGCTGTTCGGTCCCTGTATGACCGGAGCCAGAGCTGTGTTCGCATTGCCGGCAGTAAGTCAGACCTGTTCCCGGTGCATGTTGGCCTCCGCCAAGGCTGCCCTTTGTCACCGGTTCTGTTCACTGTATTTATGGACAGAATCTCTAGGCGCAGCCAGGGGCCGGAGGGGGTCCGGTTCGGGAACCACAGGATTTCATCTCTACTTTTTGCGGATGATGTCGTCCTGCTGGCTCCAACGAACCAGGACCTGCAACATGCACTGGGACGGTTTGCAGCCGAGTGTGAAGCGGCTGGGATGAGAATCAGCACCTCCAAATCCGAGGCCATGGTACTCGACCGGAAAAAGGTGCCTTGCCCTCTCCAGGTGGGTGGAGAGGTCCTTCCTCAAGTGGAGGAGTTCAAGTATCTCGGGGTCTTGTTCACGAGTGAGGGAAGGATGGAGCGTGAGATTGACAGGCGGATCGGTGCAGCGTGCGCAGTGATGCGGTCTCTGTATCGGACCGTTGTGGTAAAGAGGGAGCTGAGCCGAAAGGCAAAGCTCTCAATTTACCGGTCAATCTTCGTTCCCTCCCTCACCTATGGTCATGAGCTGTGGGTAATGACCGAAAGAACGAGATCGCGGATACAAGCGGTCGAAATGAGCTTCCTCCGCAGAGTGGCTGGGCGCTCCCTTAGAGATAGGGTGAGGAGCTCGGTCACACGGGAGGAGCTCGGAGTAGAGCCGCTGCTTCTCCACGTCGAGAGGAACCAGTTGAGGTGGCTCGGGCATCTGTTCAGGATGCCTCCTGGACGCCTTCCTGGGGAGGTGTTCCGGGCACGTCCCACCGGGAGGAGGCCCCGGGGAAGACCCAGGACACGCTGGAGAGACTATGTCTCTCAGCTGGCCTGGGAACGCCTAGGGGTCCCCCCGGACGAGCTGGAGGAGGTGTGTGTGGATAGGGAAGTCTGGGCGTCTCTGCTTAGACTGCTGCCCCCGCGACCCGGCAACGGATAAAGCGGAAGAAAATGGATGGATGGATGGATGAAGTAAAAGAAAGATTCAGACATTCTGTCCATGTAAATTCTGCTTAAATCAGCCCAATCTACTGTTGCTCATTAGACATATGTAATGTTGGATGCGCTGCACATAGAAGCCTGTCTGTGACGTGTCTGGTCTGACGCCTCACCGTCGCTTCACCAGATTCCTGAGTCACAGAGTGTAGGGGAGGTCCCAAGGCTCACTTTAAAAGTGGGGGCAAGGGTCAGTGCAGTGAGTAAACATAATCATTCATGTTTCTTGTACAACCACAATGACTCTATGGAAGAAGACTTTTACAGAATGGAAATGTTTAACATGTTGTGTAGAAGTGTGGGAAAGTACTATGTCTCAGGTTAGAAGAAGCATGAGGAAGGTTAGCCAAGACTAATAAGTAACTAGTCCCAGCTGACTACACTTAATGTGCAAGAATAAGAATGCACAGCCACACTTTCATTTAAAGCAATCAGTGGCTAAGAAATGAGATGCTCTAAACTTAGAGTTAAGGATAGTCAGTTTGATAAGTGTCCCTTGGCTTTTATCTGCTGGAACTCTTTCATTTCCCACTGTAGATTACATATGTCACAGTGTCTAGGCCTGGGTAATTGCCCTCCACGATGCCATTTAGATAAATCCTACTGATTTCTAAACTGTGGTGTCACTATTTAAGGCTCATCTAAAAGCAGACGAGACTTGGAATGCCTTTCTGTGAATATTGTTTCAGTGCGTTTTCTTTACAAATTAACAGCATTGAACTCAAATTGGACACAGGTCTTTTAGGCAAGGCAAGGCAAGTTTATTTATATAGCACAATTCATACACAAGGCAATTCAAAGTGCTGAACAAAACAAGAAAGCATCAAAATCATAAATTATCACAGAACATTAAAAAGAAAGATAAAAATATAAAATCCCTCAGTTGTATGCACAGTTAAACAGAACTGTCTTTAACCTGGTTTTAAACATTGTCAGAGAGGAGGCCTGTCTCACATCTTCAGGAAGACTGTTCCAGATTTTAGCAGCATGAATCTGAAAAGCAGCCTCCCCATGTTTAGTTCTGACTCTGGGCACTAACAGGAGTCCAGTTCTATATTTATATTTTAACAGCACTACAAATGTAAAACTATGAGAGTAGAAGTCCATAGTTGAACTTGTGAAGACAGTTTGTTTCAACACAATGTGGGCCACTGTGTGAGACGTGTGTTTTTGAGGGTGGTCTCTGCCATGGACATGTCAAATCACAGATTACCAATTATGTTCCCCAAAGCAGAGTGGAAAGTAGATCAGAGTGATCCCTAGTCTGTTTTTTTCTTGTGGTTTAGAGCTTGTGATCATGCAGACCACATGTGTCAAATGTCGTCCACAAAATATTATTTTGTTTTATTATTATAACTGAGAAGTGGTTAATGAGGGGAGCCATAGCATGTTATACATGATTTTCAAGCAGATTTTTATCAAAACAAAAACTTTATGTCTTTCATTTGGACTTCGAATGCATAACTCGATTGATAATACTCGTAATAATACCAGTCCTTTTCTTCGGACCAGTTTTAGTTTAATCAAAGCCTGATTCATTTTGTTCAGAAATATTTTTATAACACGTTGGTTTTTTATTTTTATACTTATGTAAAATATATTTAGGAAGGGGAATACCAGGAATACATGAGTAATACATTCACAATAATTATATAGCCAAATGAGCTCCAAGAGAGTGCCCATTTCTTTGTACCGTAGCTCTATATAGTGTGGACTGAAAGCACAAGACTTGTTTTTCCTTACTTCTTATTTTTCCTCTTTTTTGATTAAAAGAAAACGTATAAGCGCAGGCCTGATAAAACTACACAGGCGCATTGAGAAGTGCAGGAAATGACCTGTTATTTCTAGAGTTTCTATGGTTTCCTGCCACACAGGCACAGTACCTCCTGATGGATAAGGCTGACCTTTCATCACCTGGGGATGGAATTACTTCAGAGAAAAAGTGTCAATTTTTACCCAAAAGCCACTTTGTGCACGGTTTCATACCATTAAACATCATATTGTGGAAATACATTAGAGTATAATGTAACATTTGTGAATTTAAACAGTATGTTAATGATCATGAGGTTCTCCTCTCTTTCCCCAGGGACTGCCAGGACCTCCTGGGAAGCCAGGCCTGCCAGGCAAGAGGGGTCCTAGGGTGAGTTTTGACTTATTCTATTTTCTCTGAATATAAAACGTACTTACATATTACTATAGGCAAGAGTGTCGGCTACATATTGAATAAAGGAGTCAGTTTGAAGCTGTTTGAAACACACATTCCTTATGCAGGCAGATAGGGCATATTCAGCATTGGCCTGTGAGTGCTGACCTCCCACCCCTAAACATAAACAGGAAAGCTCCTAAAAGATGGCCTCTCAAAAGGCTGCCTGTGCCACGGGATGCCTAATAAAAGTGCTGCAAACAGACAGGGAACACATGGCAGGGCTTCTGAGTGGCTGGGGTTTGGGTGTGAGTGTGCAACAGCATTTTCCCCCAGAGTTCAGATGATTAGTTCAGTCCAAAATTGATCATGTTGTTTTTTGAATGTCAGTGAGACCTCCTATCTCACTAGGTTTATATAAACTTGTACATTATGCCATGGTCTTTTCTGTCATTTTTATCATACCATATTGTCCCATCGTCTCTATTCTCATTGATTTATTAATGTTCTTATAGATTTCATGTTTACAATAAATGTACTGCATATAAACAACATACATTTGTAAATAACAAAGAAAAGTTTGTAGTGTGTGCGTCCATCCTTGGTGGGTTTGTAGTCCCTTTGTTTGCTGCAGACTCTAATCTGTGGGCGACATGTATCAGCAGAAGATGACAAAATCAATCCCTTAATACAATAAGTGAACACAATTGTATCCAGCTTTAACTATTGCCTTCTGACATAATCTTTAACTGTAGCTTTATTGATATAATCTTTGTCCTTAAGCTCCTCCAGAAAACTTTCATCTTGTCTGAAGTAGTAGATGTATGTGGCTTTTTACGGATTTCCTACAAAGGCTTTCTTGTAAACAAAAGCCTTTATAAACTGGAACTACAGCTGCCATGTGTTTGTATGTGTGTGTGTGTGTTTGTGTGTGTATGCATGTGTGTGAGTGTGTGTACGCAAACAATCATGCTCATTTATGTTCATCAATTTTACAACAAGCTGTTCCCCCTTTCGGCCATAAAGAAATATGGCATCAATTTTGTAGCAGACGGTCTCTTCTCTCACCAGAAGATAGTAATTAAGTTCACAGGTGACTACTCTAATTGTAGGCGCTATCATCTTTGTTTGATAAAAAAGCAAGTGAGCATTATACCTTAAAGGCGGACATTCACGGCCTGTTAGAATTACTTTAAGTCCACAAAGAATGATGACACAGAGCTCTATTGAGTTCAATGGACCCATGAACTTTAACTTCTGATCCCGGACATGTCAGTGCGACTTGTATAGAGTCGGATCTGTAGGTCCAGGAATCCACACGTTTATTCCCAGGCTTCAAACACAGAAGGTGGTAGTCGGGTGTGAGAGTGGCTAAATAGTGTATGGCTGTTACCTGGGTCTAGAGCTGCAACTTCAACCTGAATATTCAACCGATAGAACAATTGATGGAATAGATGATATAGAGTCGTGTAAAAGTACTTTCCCTCTTTACTCAATTAATCTATTTTTGTTTATATCTATTGGTTTATCCCACTGAAAAATGTCTGATCACCTCACTAATTTCTATATCACACAAATCTCAAGCAGCAAATTTTCAGGAAGATTGTTTTACATTTTAGTTGCGTGAATCTGAAATGCTGCATCCCCATGTTGAGGCATTAGTTTGGGCACCAGCAGGAGGCCAGTCCCTGTGCTCCTCAGAGTCCCAGCAGGAAGCCAGTCCCTGTGCTCCCCAGAGTCCCAGCAGGAGGCCTAGAGTTGATTCATATGGCACTAACATGTCACAGATGTACTTCGGTGTGAGGCCATGGAGAGACTGCTTTAAAGTCTATTCTCTGAGCCAGAGGAAGCTAGTGCAAAGACCTGAGAGCTGGACTAATGTGATCGTCCGTCCTGGTACATACGCTTGTGCCGCAGCAGGACCATAAACCTAAACATTCAGCATTTGTGCAAATTTGTCCTCCCTCAATAACTATAATCATTGAATAAAAACTAAAAGACGTTTAAGTGTGATGAATACAAGTCTGAAGTTAGGAAGCAAATACTTTTTCATGGCCCGCTTTTAAACTGTTGCACTGTCCCATGATTCCCAAGTGCGCTGCTTCACCTGTTAGCACCTTTTGTACATATCCCAGGCGCTTTATGAGAGAGTTGTTGGAAAGTTTAATGAGCATAGGTGCCGTGGGTATTGTGCTGTGGCAGATGCTTTGGCACCAGATTCTTTTAAAGGTCTGTCCTGGCTCCGGTGTAAACTGTGTATATTGAGAAATACCGTCCATGAAAGTTGGCAGCCAAGACCTACTACTTGTATAGTTTTTCATTTTTCCAGATTTACTACACTCCTAAAACCTTTGGCACCAAATTTCCAACTTATGGCATTTATAAGTCCTTGACATTTGTCCAGTTATGAAAGCCAATTCCATATAATGACAATGAACTTTCGCTTTTAAAAGTATGTGCAGATTTATGACTCTTCTCTGGCACTTTGTTAGTTGGAGGCTAAATGTAAAACTGAAGGCCTTGCTTTTGTTAAGTTTCAGATTTAACCCTCGCTGCTTTTGGCTCCGTATCGTGCACAGTACAGTTCTCATCTTTATACTTCTTTGGAATCCCCGAATCTTCTTTATGAGGCTTTGACATTGTTTACAGCACCACTTGTTAAACATGTTAAAGGGCCATCTGACGTAATAGTGTGGGAATATACCTCCGGCTGATGTTGATCGACTTACTATGAAAGCAGCGTTCATGACAGTGAATCACAGGAGCATTATTCACTTTGATTTACTTAAAATTTAAAATAAAATAACAATTCTGTGAGAGGTTTTCTGACTCTATTGTTTGGATACGCAATCGTCTGGTCTGTGTCTGGTTACAGTAAATCTAATTACAATTTTGTTTAGTGCTTGTTCTTCACAATAAGAAGGTCCTGGGTTTGATTCCACCTCCAGACAAGGCCTTTCTGTGCCGAGTTTGCTTGTTCTCTCTGTGTCTGTGCAGGTTTCCTCAGGGTGCTCCGGCTTCCCCTACCAATAAATAGGTCTGAATGTATGAGAACGTTGGTTAACGGTATCTCTGAAAATAATGGAAATTACTGGTACACAACGCAAAGTGATTTGTGTGACTTTCTTGTGAAATGCGCTATATTAATAAAGTTTATTTACTTACATTATCGTTGCCTCCAAATATTAGGAGGGAACATTATATTTCTTTATATGTAGCGTCACTTTTAACCACTGTACACACCTGTAAATGATTCAAATCCATAATTTTTACATGACAGATTTTTAGTTTCTCTTGATGTTTGCGACAGAATATTGTGTAACATGAAGGGGCTCGTCGTTGTGTCTAAAAGCAGTAAATGTGTATTTTAATGTTCAATTGAACCTCATGTTCAACACTTCTGCGGTTTAAAAAGTTAGTCGTTTCTCATTCAGCAGCCCTCAGCCTGCATCCACCCTGTCCCACTATAATTAGGCACCTGTTTGGGACCAAACCGTACTGTGCCATTATACCAGCCCATGCCAGTCGGTGTACTGCCCAAAATGTGGTTGGCCACAGGGTCAATTTGGAAGCGTGTAATTCTAGTTTGTTTGAGTTTATTCAGTGTGCTTTAACAGTGTGGCTCTCTAGGGAATGCCACCTAAACGAAAAATTAAAGGAGATGATATAATGGTTTTAGAAATTACAGGATCCTTCTATTTATTTGTTTTTGCTTTAATTTTAGTGTGTATATAGTAAGAATATAGTTTAATCGGCTTAGTATTTATAGTGAAACAAGCAGTGCCTGTGTACATCCTGCTGGATGAATCAGACAAAGCTGTCATCAAACTTTCCTTGAGCAGGAAATAGTAGTCAGGGAAAAGAATGGTATCTTGTCTGCTTCTGCTGAGTGTACGTTGGAACTTCTCTCAAAGGGCTTTTTGTGCTCCTGAACTGACCAACACAAAATCATATGTGTTCTCCTTCTATTTTGGGGGACTAAAATATATAGGATACACAGAATTCATATTACTTTTACTTTTAGTTTTGTTTAGACTCTCTTATATGTTATGGACACCGTGAGTCTATATATGTTTGTGTATGTTTATATAGTTTATACTCATAATATTCATATTCTTTCCAAAGTAGTTCGGATCGATGCCACACTATTGAGGTTATTTTATTGAATTAGTGTTTAATTTGTGAGAAAAAACAAATCATGTCTTATTACACAGCATATGTAAACTTTCCACTTTAGTTAATTTGACAGAGAGGGCAGACCTTTGCCTCACATGCCTTGTAGTCTGCAAACCCTTAGGCTCTGTGGGGGAAGATGAGGGACTTAAGGGCGCTGCTCCAGTGGAGGGCAGGACTGAGGTCAGAAAGCCAGGAAAGAGTTATTCATAGACAGAGACACAGACTCATAAAGAAGCAACAGTGATGCTCATGACCTGTGCTTCTCACTGTTGGTTCACAACTTCTTTTTGGCCTCATGTGACTTGTGAAATGAGACCAGTGTCTTTAACTCTTCAAATAACAATAACTTATTCATGTTTCTTCTTTTCTGGAAAGATGTTAGCTAAAGTGTTTGTATTCAGGTTGGAGTGTTTTGAGTCTACAGGGACCAGAAAAAACACAACCATATGGTGTAAAGCACTCCTGCACAGTGCCCCATTTTCCATAGGCCTCAACCCCCCACTCTAAATACCTCACACAAAGATGATGTATAGAAAAGTAGGTTAAAGAAGTCTGTCTCGACTCCCTTCCTCTCTTTCCACACAGTAGCAAAGTCACAATTTGTGCTTGTCATCTTGCTAAATGAAGATCTATAGAGCCTTCATCATCTGATTATGTTTCTTCTGCCACATTTTTACAGGGAGATCCCGGTCCCCATGGAAACCCCGGCCCACCTGGACCACTGGGACTGAAGGTAAACACACATTACGGTTATTAAACTATCATGACACAATAGAGACAACTGGAGACAAATAAATAAATGTTCTTAATCTCTCATTCGACAACACCATGTCCCTTTCACCTCTGTCTCTGTTGACTCTGGAACATGCTGCATTGTGCCCAGGCCATATTTAAAATACATTAAAAAGGCCTTCCATAGGTGTCAATGGTTCAGCAGCAAGGCCTCACAGCTCACCCCTATTATTGCTGCTCTGACCTCTTCAAACTTTAAAATGCTCTGTTTGTCCTTGTCATCAGGTTAAAATATACAAACTTTTCCCCACTTTGTATGTTTGGACTGCATTCTTCACCTTCTGCATTTGTTCCCTTGACCTCTCTGGCAAAAACGTAAATCGGACTGCATTTTAAGAGGCTGTCAAACAATATCTAAATAATGGAAGGTGTCTCTTTTTCCTTTGAGAATGCAAGGCAAGGCAAGGCAAGGCAAGTTTATTTATATAGCACAATTCATACACACAATTTATGAACAAAACAAGAAAGCATTAAAATCATAAATAATCACAGAACATTAAAAAGAAAGATAAAAATATTAAAATCCCTCAGTTGTATGCACAGCTAAACAGAACTGTCTTTAACCTGGTTTTAAACATTGTCATTGAGGAGGCCTGTCTCACATCTTCAGGAAGACTGTTCCAGATTTTAGCAGCATGAATCTGAAAAGCAGCCTCCCCATGTTTAGTTCTGACTCTGGGCACTAACAGGAGTCCAGTCCCTGTGCTCCTCAGAGTCCGGGCTGGTTCATATGGGACTAACATGTCACTAATATATTTTGGTGCGAGGCCATGGAGAGACTTGTACACAAGCAGAGTTGTTTTAAAGTATATTCTCTGAGCCACAGGAAGCCAGTGCAGAGACCTGAGAACTGGACTAATGTGGTCGTACTTCCTGGTTCTAGTCAGGTCTAATGTGGTCGTACTTCCTGGTTCTAGTCAGGACTCGAGCTGCTGCATTTTGAATGTACTGCAGCTGTTTTACAGCCTGTTTGGACAGACCTGTGAGCAGGCCATTGCAGTAGTCTAACCTACTGGAGACAAATGCATGGATAAGAATCTCCAGGTCTGCTTTAGACACTATGTTTTTGATCCTGGCAATGTTTTTTAGATGGTAAAAAGCTGCTGATGTTACTGATTTGATGTGGCTATTCAAATTTAAGTCTGAGTCCAGTATTACCCCTAAATTTCTGACCTTGTTTGAAGGTTTTAGGGAGAGAGACTGTAGGTGACAGCTGACGCTCTCTCTTTGTTTCTGGGGACCAAAGACAATCATTTCAGTTTTGTCTGCGTTTAGCTGAAGGAAATTGTTTTGCATCCACTCACTGATCTGTTGGATACAGTGAAGGAGTGAGTCCACTGGTCCATGTTCTCCTGCAGTCAGTGAGACATAGATCTGAGTGTCGTCTGCATAGGTATGATAGGAAACTTCGTTTCTGCGTATTAACTGACCTAACGGCAGCATGTAGAGATTGAACAGAAGAGGTCCCAGGATCGACCCCTGTGGTACTCCACAGGTCAGGGCCATATGATCTGAGACACAGTTTCCAATCTCCACAAAGTACTTCCTGTCCTCAAGGTAAGACCTAAACCAACTTAGGGCAGTGCCAGCGACTCCAACCCAGTCCTCTAGTCTCTGTAAGAGGATCTCATGGTTGACAGTGTCAAAGGCAGCACTTAGATCTAACAAGATTAAGATTGAGACTTGCAAAGATGATTATATGAGAATAATGGTTTGGTTTCATATAGCGCTTTATGGACACTCAAAAACACTTCACATGGCATTATTCTCATGCCATACACAGTACTGATAAACTACTACTGTGGCCACAGCTGCACTAGGCACACTGACAGAAGCGAGACAACCAGTATGTGCCACCACCATACACACACACACACACACCAGACTCAATCTAGGCAATGTGGGTGAGGTCTCTTGCTTAAGGACAGAACAGCAGTTTGGTCCTTTACAGCCGCCCCACTGTGGCACCTGGTGTTCCCAGAGGTCTCCCATCACAGCAGGCCCTACCTTGCTTAGCTTTAGAGGTCTGGCGGGATGTGGCTTTCACATGCAGGTTGCGCCACACGTATCTGCTGTAAATGATATTCCTAGATTATTGAAAAGAATGCACCAATCCAGTTTTTAAGGGACTGAAACTAGATTATCAAATCACAGCTCACTTATTACATAATTAGTTCAATTGTGATTTTAACTGCTGTTTACAAAGTACAAGTTGAAACTCTATGATATTATGGGTTAAAGTGTATCAAAGAGTAATCGGCTTATTATATATCGGCACAGATATCAGATACCAGTGACATTCTTGATTATTACCAGTGGCTTTTTAAATATTTTACACACTCCACATAACATTTTTATATATCCTTTTTTCCCCTTTTACTGCTGTGTCTACTTGAATGCAATCAGTGTTATTACCACAGACGCACATACAAACACACACACACACACACTACAGCTCTAGTATAAGTGTGTCACAGTTTCCTACCTGCTGCTGAGTGTTGAGTGAATGATGTTTGATGTCTCGCTGTGCACTGCAGTCTGCCCTCTTTCATCATTAATAAACGAAACAAGGTCATAAAAAGCCTGGGGAAGTTAAGTTACCTGGTGCTTAATGTACAAGCTGTGCCTTTGATGTAAAGGTCTGTTGTTGCTGCGCTTTAAGCTTCCTTCCGTTACCCGAACTCACTTGTTTTGGAAGAAATATAAAGTATATTTTTTAATTATTCCTTTTCTTTTGTCAGGGTAAAAAGGGAGACCCGGCCATATCACCTGGACCAGCACCTAAAGGAGAAAAAGTAACAACACATATTCATGTCTGCTCAATTATACTGTGTATTTTTGTTGATGAGTTCCATAATTGAAGTCTTTTTTAGGGTGACCCAGGGGTTGTTGGCCCAGTTGGAATAACGGGTCAAATTGGACGAAAGGTAAGAACACAATTAGCTTACTATCTAGCATGTCCAAACCAAGGCCCACGAGCCAATTGCGGCCCTCTGTATAATTTTATCGGCCGTCTGTTTTTGCGAACCCCATAGTCGTCTTTGAGATCATAAACATAAAGTTCACAGTGTCATCCAGTCAACTTCAGCTCAGTCAATGCAGGCATGGTATACCTTGCCGTAAAGCTGAGACCTTTTGGAATTCAGTTGACTTTATTTGTAAATATTGAGAAGTGTCTGTCTTTTTAGTGTCTGTTAATGGTGTTATTGTAACTTGTAAGATGGTCATTTGTCGTTCAGCCAACTTCAGCCTTTGGACATATTATGAATCGCTATGGCAGCAGACATAATGAGCCTAGAGTAGAATTAAGTTATTTATCTATGCCAGTTGCTCAAATAGAGTAAGTAACGACTATTTTCCTGTTTGATTTGTCCGGGTCATTATGCAGCAAGGTATTGTTTAGATATAGTTACAAGTTCAAATATTCTTATGGACAAAACCCTTGACAAGCCTTGTTAACTGAAATCAAGTGGCCCTCTTACCTGTGGCTTAGTGCTTTTACTTCACCTTTATGTGTGAGTGGCGTGTTCACCTTCAAATCAATGCGAGACAAGGTTTTTCTTCTGTCTGAGGTTGGATAACAGTAGTAAAAAGCATGGGCTGTTACTGTATGCGCTGTCGTAGCTGCAGCCTGCCAGAAGAGTGACAGTCAACTCCTAAGAATCACTGCCTCCAGCTGAACATATGGCTTTTGTTAAAACCAGATTTTTTTGTCTTTATCTCCATTTGTTTGTGCTCAATCCCTCCCCTTTTACTTCATCCCCACTCAGCCGAAATGGAAAATGTAAAGCTGGTGGAAAACTCACTAATTTCCTTGAGACTTTTGCTGGCAGTGATTAAAAAGGTGGTCAATAGTGATGCTGAGTTGTGTGTGAGAAAAAAGAAAAAAGTTAAAGTCATTCATAAAAGACAACAAACAGGGGGGAACTCTTTATAACAGCCATCTTTGCATTTCTTTTAGCGTCTCAAGGAGAGAAACCAGATGCTGTAAGCTTTCATGACACATATAAATATAGACCATAGCTGTAAGAGGGGCTTTATCAGAATGACTTCATCCTCCCTGGGAAGTGGTTGTTATGGCAACTTCATCAACACAGTGAATACTCAGGAAGAGTAATTGTAAGTAAACCGCAGAACAGATATATTTTCCTTCGCGAAATAACGTTGAGATTTGACGCCTGTGTTGGACAACAATAGGTGAACATTTGTGTAGTCTCTAGTCATCTGCTGAGTCAGCTCCCTCCCAGCTGTTCTGTCGCAGCACACTTGGCTTAGTGGAGTTAGTGCTGTCAGATCAATTTGTCGGATTAAGCTTCTCTTCTGAGGACTGTTAGCACTGCTCACATTTGCTGCCTTTATGTGTCGGCCGGGCCACCCTGAAAGCTGCAGGAGAAGTTTACTCCTCGTCCTCACGCTTTTCTCGGTCCCGGTTGGTTTCTCTATTAACGGTGTTTTAGGAAAATTAGACAACAGCAGCATTGTGTCTTGTTTATAGACTTTTCACTTCCTTTTTTGTTTCAACCACTCGCACTGGGCATGTTTTAATTCAGACAGGAGACTGACACTTCTGTTGGGAATTTCAGAATCTGGCAGCCGTGTATTTCTTTGTAAATCTTTGATGGAAAGAGCAGAAGTTATATGAAAAAAAAAAGAAAGTAATTTTACAGTAGACAAGCCAAACGTGTTCCGTTCTCTGTACAACTCCTCAATGGGTTTTCAGTATGGCAGACGAGGTCAGAGAGAGGGACATGGTCTCGGCTGAAGCCACATTACAAAGCGCATATCACATAACTGTCTCCAGGATTAATTCTACCACTTATAGCATCACTCAACATCTGCCTCTCTGCTCACAATAACTGTTAAAACATAGTTCTTATATAATCTCTCTCACAACCAGTCATTTCGATGTAAAACCCACAGGAAATAGATTACAGTACTTGCTGGGCTTTAAGCTGCTACTTAAAGTTCTTTGAATCCTGTTTAGCAATGCAGCAAATGTATGTCTTTTTATTTGGTTAAAGCGCCCCCTACAGAGATAATGGCATAGCAGACATTCCTGCTTCAGTATGTTTATGTGAACAGCAGACGTCACAGGGAAATGCAGGGAAATACATAGAACTTGTTTTTTCCATCAAAGCTGAGTTTATGGGCTTATTATTTTGATCGGGACACACGTTTTTCATCAAAATAGATTCTTTTACCAGAAGGATTTGATCATCATGAGTCAACAGTTAAACACCTTATCATTAAATGTGTCCAGTTAGTCGTCTATCTTGTTGTCTTTGTTTTGCTCCATCAGCTGCTGGTTAAGTATTGCATTATAATCAAGTGCGGCCTATGTGTGGACAAAATTTACTTTTTGTCCAGCAAGTCCTGTATAACACAATGACTACATATATTTTTAGTATAGCATTTTGAGATGGCCGAATTATGAAAGTCACATTTTAGTGAGTCCTATGCTTTTATAGAAGTAATACCTTTCTGTTTATATGTTTGGAAACAATATGTATTTGTAGATACATTTTAAACACCATAATGTAGAAGTAAAGAGACGTATTATTAAATTGTGAACTTCAGCAGCTAACTCAAGTTTTTCAAATGAACCTCTGATCCAAAAGTTTATTTTAATAGTCATTGAATTCAAAATCAAATCCATTTTATCTGTATTGCCTTAAATCCCAACAACAGGGCGTCACAGAACCACCAACTCTCAACAGTAGACTGGGACTAATCCTCAGGTCCAGGGTTTCAGACTAGGGACTTGTCCTCAGGTCCAGGGTTTTAGACTGGGGACTAGTCCTCAGGTCCAGGGTTTTAGACTGGGGACTTGTCCTTAGGTCCAGGGAGTCCAGGGTTTTAGACTGCAGGGACTAGTCCTCAGGTCCAGGGTTTCAGACTGCAGGGACTAGTCCTCAGGTTCAGGGTTTCAGACTGGGGACAAGTTCTCAGGTCCAGGGTTTCAGATTGGGGACTAGTCCTCAGGTCCAGGGTTTTAGACTGGGGACTTGTCCTCAGGTCCAGGGAGTCCAGGGTTTTAGACTGCAGGGACTAGTCCTCAGGTCCAGGGTTTCAGACTGCAGGGACTAGTCCTCAGGTCCAGGGTTTCAGACTGCAGGGACTAGTCCTCAGGTTCAGGGTTTCAGACTGGGGACAAGTTCTCAGGTCCAGGGTTTCAGATTGGGGACTCGTCCTCAGGTCCATGGAGTTCAGAGTTTCAAGTCCCATCAGTGAATTCATGAAATAAACTTATTTTACTTTTTGCAAATTCTGATGCTATCCCTTTGGTCACACACAAGAGCAATGTCTATACAAATCAAACTTGTCGTATGGTCTACATAAAGAGTGTAGTGTATGGAAGTATGTGATAAAGTCTAATTAAACAACAGTGATATTGCTGTGTCGGTCGTTTCCCGCATGTGTTGAGGGAGGAGGGACACATGAGCTAAACTAAAGACCTGGCCTTGTGCCACCGTAGACTGAGGGGGAAAGATGAAAGCCCAGATTTATGAGGTGAGAGGACTAGTGCTACGAGTGGAAGACACACATTCATCACTTGTGGTTTGCAGTTGTTAACGGACATGAAGCCTCACAGACCCCTGCAAAGTGCTGCTGCTAGCCCCTCGCACACCGTTAGCTGCAGCAAGGAGTTGAATGGCTTTTCCAGACGCGCTCCTGGTTTAATGGGTTGTGTTTTTGTAGTGCTACTGGGAACTCCTGTTCATAAAAAGTTCTTAGGGGGATTCATCAGATTAAACACACATGCTTGTTATTTAAGTGCCATTGTAAACACGAAAAGCTTAGAGGGGAAACTCTAATGTAATAATGAGAAATATAAAGATCTTAGATGGTCTCACGGAGATTGACAGCTTGTGGTTGATTTATAGGACCCACGAGGGCACTATAGTGAACCAACATAACATGGTGGAAATAATAACTGGGTCACGGATATGGTTGGAGTAAATGTGATCTTTACGAAAACTGAGAAGTATTGGCTTCATTGATTTATTATAGAACACTTTAAGCAAAACTTGGCCTAAGTTCAATTTATTTTTGTTACGCCCTAAATCATAACAGCAGTCGTCTCGGAGGACTTTACAAAGTTGTCAGTTCAGCAAAAACAGATCATTGAATCAAACAGTTCGAACACAGGAAATGCAATACAAACAAACACATTGGTCCATAGGGAGTGGGATGACTCTGCATAAATGTTAATAAATGTCCCGGATCATCACTGTCCTTAGATCCTCCTGTGTCTGTAAGGAACGGCTAAAAAAGAAACCCAGTGGGAAAAAGAAAAACCTCAGGAGGCCCTATTGAGAGAGGCATCCGCTTCCAATGCAGTGGATAATGATGCATTAATAAGACCAATGAACAGATATTTTGCAGACTGCACAGTGTGTTGTTCTGTATGATCTGGTCTCGCGGTCAGAGGTCTTAGAATGGTGGATGCTTTAAACTTTACTGGAATTGAGAGGTCTGGCTTCACTGCTTTTTGAGTTGTGGCTCAGGAAAATGGGACAACACACAATGCAGGCTTAGTTTTTTTTTTTTTTTCTTTCTGTTCCTTCTCTCGTATACTTTTTTTCCTGGCAGAGCTGATATTCCCACCTCTAATTAGGCTCAGTGTGTGATGCCGTTGTCTGTTCCTCCGGCAAAGAGAGGAATTCTATATCTGACCAAACCAGGAAGTAATTTTTATCCTTGTCATGCCACAGTCCTTCTATGTAAAATGTGAAAACAGAGGGAAAATCTGATCTTAAGAATTGATTCCTCTCATATTGCACTTTTCCTGCTAAAACTGCTGTTTTAGTGTCATCATATATATTTTTACAAAACCTCACTGTGGTCAAGTGTGTGTGCGCCAGTTGGACTTTTGCCTCAACACTTTTGCTGCATAAAACATACTGACCATTGTTGTTTGTTCTTCTTTAGGGACAGAAAGGTTATCCTGGTCCGCCCGGACTTCCCGGAGAGTCTGTATGTATATTCCTCTTTTTAACATTTACCATGAACTACATGTTTATATAATGTGCAAACGATACATCTTTTAGAGCTATTGAAGTATTTAGAATTTATGAATTGTGTTTCTTTTATAAAATCACAAAGTTAAAAACTCAGCTGCAGATTTTATTAGTGACCAAGAGCCGTTTTCATTCACATCCGCTGTGTTTGTTTGTGTTTGCACTGAACGCATGCCAGAGAGAGTAGATTACTCTGTTATGAAATTTTGGCCAATGCAGACATCTGGCCCAAGCAGTGTGCCGACGCTCTCCAGGATATCAAATAACTATGACAAGGAAAAAGAAAGACTGGGGAAAGCGGAATCTGCCAGCTAAACTCCTCATTTACTTTTCTCTTTTCACAAAATCAGCTTAGTCTGCATAAGTAAGTCATCTTTATACAGAGAGCACAAAGCATTTTTCCAAAGATGTGCTGCTGTTTTTATTGGATTATTTCACTGTGGGACTGTAATGTTACACTCATCTCTCTGTCCCACACATCAGTCAATCAATCTTTATTTGTAAAGCACATTTAAACAGCCTAGGCTTGCCAAAGTGCTGCACAGACCAGATAAAAAACAAAAACAGCAACAATAAAACACACATATTCCCTAAACTTTAAAAACCTTCACATGTTTAATTGTAAGAAAGGAAAGCCCTGAGTTGTAGAAAGTGCAGTGGTTGCGATGACATTGGGTCCCATACGCTGACATCAGCCCCTAGTCACGATGAGACCACTGTGTTTCCCTCTAACACATGTCCCTCCCCAAACGCCCCCTTCTTTCCCACACAGGTCAGCTCATAAGTGTGACTCGCCGTTACATCCATAATTGAGTAATAAGCACAACTGTTTGGCCAAGAGTTGCATGGAGCCAGCTGGTCCCCATACAGCGCTGATTCCTTGTTCCTGTAATATGCCCCTCCTCTATTCTGGGCTGTGAGAAATTAAAATCCTGCTTTGCCAAATTCTTTCCAAGTTTTAACTGCCTGCAATGAATTTATGCAAATAGTAAACGCAAGTACTGCATTTACTGGAGATTTAGAGTGTGTTGAAGGGAGGTATTTGGGCTCTGATAAGTCATACATCTGGCGATTCCTTAAATTGAACTGCTGTTATTTTCACTTGTCATCAATGTTTGTGTGATGCTTGAGTGAATAATATTTATCCTAGCAATGCTCAGGAGTGCAGGTATATTCTATGGTAGCTAAACACGGCTGAAGAGAAGGGGGCATTGTAAACCATCCCCTCCGCGTGCTGTGTCTCCTGCTCTAAATCTGCTACTGTACATAAAGGGCTTCTTGTGTGCCACTGTAATTTGGGTCTCTCCCCCCACCTTTCTCTCTTTTTCCTACAGGGAGAGCAAGGTCCCATCGGAAGCCCAGGTGCCAAAGGTTATCCTGGCAGGCAGGTGCAGTAAATCCTCTGCTGTGACTGGTACCATAGTTAGGACATAGAGGGCAAAGGGACAATTGAAATTAAACCTGGCTCAGGAGAGAAATTGCAAGGTGGATTGCATGAGTAGAAAATGTGATTTGAAAAGGATTAATTTGTAGAAATACATGTAAATAAATGATTTAGTTTCACTGAACCTGCAAACTGATGATCTGTTTTTGGCTTTTATAGGGTTTACCAGGGCCTATAGGACCAATTGGGCCTAAAGGCGTCCGGGTAAGTACTTGAAGCTAGTACTAATCTAGTATCACATTACTTTAATTGTGCATTTTGTCCGTGATATGTTAACCAAATTATTTAACCAAAACACACTTTTTTGTCTCGTGTTTATGATTCTTCCCTGCTGACTATACTACCCCAGGTCTCGTTAAAAACACCAACCTGCAGCTCTCTTTGGATAAAGCATCTCGCTCTGACAAAGTGCTTATAACTGTTATGTTTATGCTTCATGTTTTGGTTCTTTGGCCCCTATATCCACTAGATTAAGGTTAGAGGATTGTGTATGCACTGATACACTGGGGTCAGGTGCAGAGTGTATTGGTCACTCTGAAAAGCGAAGGTGTCCTTGTAATCCTTCCGATGTCTCTGTTGCGTTTTAGTAAATGTAATCCTCGAGTTCAGATATATTCACTGTTTAGAAATAATCTGTCATGAACTCAAAAATACATTTGGGTCAGAATAAATGTCTATTGCAATCAAGACTTATTTTGCTGCTGCTCAGCTTCCCCTGCCCCCACTGGCTGGAATTTCCTGTTTAAGCTCTGTAAGAGGCCCCAGTGTCTTAAAGAGGCTTTTTATTTCCCACTTTTGCTCAAAACACCTTTTTATATGAAACATACGCCTCCTAGTTCAAGGTCCCCATCCCTTCATGTGTTATATGTGCTGTCTAAGAAGTCTTTTATAGTGTGTTGTTTGCTGTTATCTGTGCATTTGTGTGTCTTGTGTGTCTGTCTTGTGTTGACAGCTCAGTCTGATGACCTGGCTATCTTCAGAGATCCCTGGCGTGAGGGTATGTGCCCTTGGACTACATCGTGGAAGCCAGCACCATGCAGTCCATGGGCATATACACTTGCCTCATGGCTTTGGTCTTCATGCGTCTGTCCATGATGTCGCCTCTTGTCTCTCCTCAAACATGGATGGATGTGGTCCGTCAATAAACATATTCATGTTTCTCTTTTTGCTCTGTTGTTTTCCATTGCAGGGTTTTATTGGAATCCCGGGACTTTTTGGTCTGCCTGGGCCTGATGGTGAAAGAGTGAGTTTTGTTCTCCACCATAGTCAAAATGATAAAAATGCATTTGGCAGAATACAATCTTAGTTACGATAGTTTTACTTTAGATAAATAATTAACAGCTCCACTTGGATGTGGAATAAGAGAGTCCTTGATTAAATAAAGCATACTATAAATAACAGATTTTGACTTACTATGGTGGCTGTTCCTTCTTCCTCCTTCTGTTCCAATTATTCTTTGTTTTTATAACCTGCTTTAGTGATAGATACAGACCACAAAGGTGGGAGTGACAAATGCAAGTCACAAGTCAAGTCAAAATTGAGTCTCAGACAGGCTGGTTTTAACAAATGCTTAAACTGACTTTTATTAAACACATATAATTTATGAACGCAGTTAGAAAGAAATTGCTTAGTCTCTTGGTAAACTGTCCTTTGTTGTTCGGATCCTGTTCTCTTTTTGGACGTTTGGAAATTGAGCATCTGCACAGATTATTCCGATGTCTCTGTTGCGTTTTCTGACCGCTTCTGTTGTTGTTTTCACTTTCAGGGGATTCCTGGCGAACCAGGGAAGAGGGGCAAGATGGGTAGGCCGGTAAAGTTTTGTCTAAACATACTTTACACAATCCTTTGTTCGAGTGTGATATCCTGTGTCCGATGAACGAGCTGTAGATGCAAAAGTATCTCTCTCTACGTCATGTTTGAGCGGGTCACTGTTTCCACTGCAGCTTCAGGGGGTTGTCTTCTGTCACGTCCCAGAGGCCTCTCAGTGTCTTCTCTGCGCTTTAGAAACATAAAGTCTGTCTGAACGATCCAATACTGACATCACTGTGCAGCTGTTGCTTATTGGCTTTGTGGTAATAAAGTCGATCGAACTGAGTCAAACCTACATTTAGCAAAAGCCCGATTCCAGTGAGTGAAAACCCTTTTAAGGAAAGTTTATTTGTGTAGCACAGTTCATATACAAGGCAACTCAAAGTGCTGAACAAAACAAGATCACAAGGCATTCAAATCATAAATAATCACTGTACATTAAAAAGAGAAGATACAATCCTTCAGTTGTATGCACAGCTAAACTGAACTGGTTTTAACCTGAATTTGAAAGAGTGTCAGAGAAGAAGTCTGTCTCACATTTCCAGGAAGACTGTTCTAGATTATAGCAGCATAAATCTGAAATGCTGCCTCCCCATGTTTAGTCCTGACTCTGGACACCAGCAGGAGGCCAGTCCCTGTGCTCCTCAGAGTCCCAGCAGGAGGCCAGTTCCTTTGTTCTCCTCAGAGTCCCATTTGGTTCATGCGTAATTAACATGTCTCGGATGTACTTTGGTGCGAGGCCACGGAGAGACTTAACAAAAAGACCTTTAACAAACAACTATTTATATTTCCTGCGAACCACAAAACAGATGGAGCTATTACTTTTAAATAACGCATACTTTTACATCATTTTGTCTGACAGTTTGAACAAAAAATAAGTGAAGGTCCTGACAATTTGAAAGGCCAAAACACACAGACGCCATGTGTAGGACGTCAATATACCTGAACACAGACCATAAAACCACAACCCTCTTTCCAGACTCCAAGGCCAAGACTTCTGCTTTCTACTTTCCCTTTTCCTACGGCCATTACTCGTTTGGTTAATGCTTATGTTGGCCATGATGTTTTTAATCAAGGCGCCAGGCTTTTTTTTTTGTGTGAATTAGACAAAAGATGATGCACTGTAACATGATAGGAGATAGTGGGCTACTTTAATCAATAACAGAAATATGTAGAAGTAGGTTATGTAAGGAAACTTTAGGGAGACGTTTGTGGGAAGCCAAGACGCTGTATAGAAAGTATCCTGGATGTAGGAGCTCATATTGCAATTCTGATATTCTGGCGGCTAAAGGGTCAATGGGTTAGAGTTATTCATGTTGAAAATAAATTCTCATTGATTTCCTACTTTAATTTATGGATCAACCAAAAATAAGACCACAAATGTATATTATATTGTGTCCGGTTATATCACAACCTGACAATCTTATTATTATGATTTCTTTTTAAAGTTTATTCAGAGTCCACTGGAAAAGTTAAAGTGTCTCATCCCCTGTGATATCTTGAGATTTGAGCTGTCACTTTTCTGTTCAAAACCTTTTTTGTGACTCAAGTCTAGTACTTGGCAAGTCAAGATTTTCACATAATCTTACATACAGTACATACAGATGTGATCACAGCAATGAGTTGTTTGTACGTGAGTTGTTTTGGTCTCAGACTTTGTAGACTTTTGAGACTTTAGAGGTCCCATATTAGTTGCAATGTTGATGCAGCATGTTAAAAGATAATTTATAATATTGACAATTTATTTAATGGTTCTTTTATGCATACTAAAGCTACAATCATCACTCATTCTTGTCTAGAGGTAAAACTATAAGATGTTTACTTTCCCATTTTTTTTTTTTTTGCCTAAAGACAAGATACGTTTATATAAAGAAAACTAAACTTTTTAAAACTAAAAACCCAAAAAAGTATGAATAGAAGTTGTCACCTTTCTGCGGTCGCTCTTACATGTGATACTTTAAGTGTTGAAATACCACAGCTACGGCTCTAATACGGAAACCAGTTTGTTTGTATTTGTGTTTGTGCACACAGCTCGGCCTATATAAAGCCTCTCCCTCTGTGCCCTCAGGGTTTTCCAGGAGACTTTGGGGAAAGAGGACCACCTGGACCAGACGGAGAGCCAGTACGTTTCCCACGTTCTGCCACATCATGTCCTGGACCAGATACACACGTCACTGTGACTGTGCTCCGTCATTCAGAAACACCACCAAATTATTGAACACCGAGAAAATATCGACCCAAGTATTATATTAGACACCCATCAATGCAAAATATACTCACACTTGGAGGCCACAGAATGCATTTTTTATGACTTATTGTCCTCTTATAATTGATAGTGTTATTGCTTTGCTGTTTCAGATTCATTTAATTTGCTATTTGCAGTAAAACCACATTGGAATACATTAAATACACAGGAATAAAACAAGCCAAACGTACAGGAATAATACTAGCTAAAAATGTGCAGGAAACTATTGTCGCTGTGAAAAATGTTGAAATATATTGTCATATATTGTGCTGCATACCATAAAGACCATATATAATTCCATGAGCATTAGATAGACCATGAAAGAAGGAGAGAGAGAAGTGGCTAAATGTGCTCATCTGGCGGCCCATCTCTTATTTATGTTTTTGTTTGAGGTTTGGTTTTTGATTGCAGCCGCTGTTTACTTGTTCTTCCTGTGTCGAGGAAGCTGACATTGTAAAGCTTCACGTGTTTTAATCTCTCCAGATTTTTTCCGTTGCCCGCAGCAGAGCCTCTCACTTATCCTGTGGGTTTGTACATAAAGTGTAGCTGTAGTTATCGAGTGTCACTTCCCAAAAATTACAACACAGAAGTCTCTCAGAAGACGTGAGACACAGAGCCAGTCTTCAGCGTGTTTGCTTTAAAAGAACCGATAACCACTGAAAAAACCACCTCTCTCTCTCTCTCTCTCTCTCTCTGTCTCTCTCTCTCTCGCTCTCTCTTTCTCTCTCTCTCTGTCTTTGTTGGACTCTCTCTGTCTTTGTCTCTCTGTCTCTGTATCTCTCTCTCTCTCTCTCTGTCTCTCTCTCTGTCTTTGTCTATCTCTCGCTCTCTCTGTCTTTGTCTCTCTCTGTCTCTCTCTCTCTGTCTCCATCTCTCTCTCTCTCCCTCTGTCGCTCTCTGTCTTTGTATCTCTCTCTCTCTCTCTCTGTCTTTGTCTCTCTCTCTCGCTCGCTCTTTGTCTCTCTGTTTCTGTCTCTCTCTCTGTCTCTATCTCTGTCTTTCTCTCTCTCTCTCTCTCTCCCTCTTTTGCTCTCTCTCTCGCTCTCTCTCTGTCTTTGTCTCTCTCTCTGTGTCTCTGTATCTCTCTCTCTCTCGCTTTCCCTCTCTCGCTCTCTCTCTACCTTTGTCTCTGTCTCTCTCTCTTTGCATTTATTTAATTTTCTCCTTCTCTTTCACCAGGGCCAAATGGGCGCCCAGGGTCCAGTCGGGGTGCCAGGACTCATTGTAAGTAGCGCTAAAAATGTATCGTTTTTGTTTTATATTATAGTTTTTTCTTCTATATCAGGAAAACTGTGCATAGCGTAGCAGTGTGATTTATGTGTGTAATGCTAGCGGTTTGTTGGTTTTGTAAGTCAGGTAATATTCATAATTTACAGGCTGCTGTGCTCTCAAGTCACTGCCAACCGGACTGTAATAATTAATTGAATAATTGCAACTAGTTTTTCCCATAATTAACAACTATTTCCGGAGTTGATTCATCGTTAACTGCTCTAGAGACAAACTTGAAAACATGAAAATGTGGTTGAAAGACGTAAACAGAGTAACCCTTATGTACAAAATGAATCAGTCTGATAATAGAGATATTTGGTTTTTACAGTGTCCTCAAGCTGTATCACTTCAGGTTTTTCGGAGCCAAAACTCAATCAAATCTCACAATAGTGCTCCAAAAAATAATATCAAAACAATTGTTACTTGCAGCTGTTGAACTGTTAATGCCGTTAACCTTTTATTCATCTATTTTTCATGACCACACATTAATTTATTCTTTTGTGTGTAACTCAGAAATAATGACTTGTGTATGTAAATCATGAACATTTGAAAAGCCACTTCTCACTGTCTGTTGTTGTGACCCAGGGGGACATGGGCTCTGTGGGGCTGATGGGCATATCAGGACCTAATGGACTGAAGGTAATCTCATAATAATAATAATATGTTTCTCATCGCAGTGCTTACTATAGTTACTAGACTTTTGTTTTTACCATCACTCATTTTAACTTCCGTGATAAGAAAAAAGAACATGTACTAACCATATATGTACTCCATATTGTTCTGAATGTATGTTTGTGTCTGTTGCAGGGGGTACCAGGAAATCCCGGAGAACCAGGACTGAAAGGTGATAAGGTGATCTGAATATTCACGTTATTGTCCTGTGAATATGTTGTGTGTAATTGAATGAATTGTTTTTCTGTCGTTGTGTTATGTGGACATTTTTATGTGATTCCCAAAAATGAAATAATGTGAATACATTCATGAAAGCTATTGTTTTTATTTTGTTGGATGAAAGAAATTACTTATTTCTTTTTGGTAGGGTGAAGTTGGACTTCCTGGCATGCAAGGGGAGATTGGCTACAAAGGAGACATGGTAAAATAACTCATTATTACTCACTTTCTCTTCATGGCGTTCTAAAGTGTATGTTCTGGTTGTGGTGCTGTGTTTAATTAGACCAACAATAGAGAGTCTGCCAAAAATACTTTTGTAGTGGAAGCGTGGTGGATGAGGGGTTAGCATTCATACAAGAAGGTTGTGAATACGCTGTGTCTGCGTGGGTTTCCTCTGGGTGCCCCGGTTTCCCCCACCACCCAAAACATGCAGCAGTATAGATGGATGATGGTAGAGACCGGAGCTTCTGTTTCTGACTGAAACAGTGAATGAACCATGAAAAGCCTGAAAAAGCACGTAACAAGTGCATTATCATTATTGCTTTTCCCGGGGGGGTTCACACAGTCTCATATCTTCAATCACACGTGATTTGTTGCTATAAAAAATCTTGGTTTGGTGTCACTTGCTTGTGATTGTGAAGTTTTATGACATTCCAGACAAAACAACATCAACAAAGTAATTTGAAGCAACTTTGAGTGTCCAAAAAAAGCGCAACATAAATCCGAAAAATGCATTTTAAATAGAAAATAAGGTTCAGATTCACAACATGGCGCCTCTTCCTGCTGTAGAAACCAGTATTTTACATACAATCTGTAAAAAGACATTTTATATAATATTTCTCACTGTTTAAATGAAACTTCTCTCTCAAAACTGTGGCATTGAGCCAATAAGAATAATTGACCTGAATTGATGTATTGTTACATACTGTGTTTAACCAAAAAGCGTGAGTTTGGATGGAATATTGTGTACTGAGATCTTGTTTGAATTTATCTACATAATTTGGTAATAATGAATAAACTGGCATTACATTAAAACTAGTGATATTGTATTTCATTTGCTACCACAGGTATTTCACATTATCACTTTAAAATGATCATATTTCACATTCAATCAGACAATTATCTTCTAGTGTTTTCAAAAGTCTTTGTAATCTATTACATTATATTCATTTTCTTTCTTTTGTGTGAATTGAACAGGGTATCCAGGGAGCACCAGGGCTACCGGGCATTCGAGGAAAACCAGGACCACAGGTTGATTTTTGATTCTAAGGTTTGTTTATATTTGTTAAATCACAATTTAACCGTAACTTTTCAAATAAAGGGCAAGATTGGAGAGAGAGGTCCTGATGGTTTACCTGGACCACCAGGCCCAGAGGTCTGTGTGGATCTATTCATAATTATTAATGTTGAAAGAAATAGAAACTTATTGAAGTCTTTTTTGGTTGTTATTTTAGGGTTTCCCTGGCGACATGGGGCCACCGGGAGACAATGGCATCGAAGGTCCAAAAGTTAGTAATCTTTTCATCTGTATTATACATTCACAAATTTAAAAAGGGTATTCCATGTTCAGCATTTCATAAACTGTATTTTATATTTATAGGGAAAACTAGGAGTGCGAGGTTTACCAGGTCCTAGAGGGGTCCCAGGCTTGGATGTAAGTGCAGTGACCCTCAAATATTAGAAGCAATACTTCTGCAGTTTCATCAATAAAACGTAGACCATGTGATCACTTCTCAGGGGGACGAAGGCCCACTCGGACCACCTGGCCCATCAGGGCTTGAGGTGAGTGTGAAACCATCACCTTCAGTGTCTTTTATCATCTGTAATGTTGCTAATGTTATCATTTGGAAAAGATAACATGTGAAGATGAAATGCACCATGTTTTTGTAGATGACTGCAACCTCACAGTACAGACTGATTCTCCAATGTTAAAAGATTACTGTTAAAATAACAACTACAGTGGAGTTTCATGTTCACAATATTCTTGACCAGACGTATTTATTTTTCAAAGCTTTCTTTATCCAGGAGAATTCATTCAGATTAGACGTCTTAATAAAACAGATTGTCCTTGAATGAAAACGTTCTATTAAAGTCACTTTTCAGACTAGTTTATTTCAATTCAAAGCAGCTTGTGTTTGCCATTGATAATGAATTTATGTACTTTAAAAGTATCACAATATCACTCTCTGTATTGATCTATGTATTATCAAGAAGTCAGTCAAAATACCTGAATTCAGATCCTGAGCACAGCCCTGTGTTCATGGACATGTGCTGTTTCCTAAAACGCACACTAGAGGGCGCAGCGACTTCTTACGTTGCAGTTGTGCTCAGTGAGCTGGAGATGGTTATGAATCATTCCTTTTTCGTTTACCTTTGAGGTTGAATCTATTATAATATCATTTATAAATTAAAGAATACATCTGAACAAATCCAATATTAGTCTAGTTGATATAAATATTATTTATTCATCTAAATATAAATTATCATTATTTTTTATAATAACCGAGGTTTTTTCTTGCTTTATTATTAATATTAATTAATACTTCCTCTCTTTTCACTTCTGATCTAAAGATGAGCCTGGAACTCTTTGGATGAATGTATTACATTCTTGTTTTAAGTCCATCCTAAACATCCACTTTCTGTTGTACTTTATAATCCAGGGCAGACTCGGTCGAAAAGGTTTTCCTGGAAAAGTCGGTGAAGAAGGAGTTAAGGTAAACAATATTTCATTCTATGAAGGTCAACAGACCCATCCATTTCTCAGGTTCCATTCCCTATGGACTTTTAGATCAAAAATAAATAGTCTTAAATTTATGGCTCAAGTCCAAGTCCTCCACTTTGTGTTTCAAGCCCTTACGAGTCTTCATACAGATACATTCACATTAAACAGCTCAGGTTATTTCTCTCTAAAACACAAGCGGTTGTTGCAAAAAGGTCATGGAGCTTCATTTTATTCAGTCAAGTCTCTGGTCTGAACTGAGACCAGGTCTGACTTGGACTTTGGACAAATTGTTGAGTTTCATATAAGGGATTGTTATGTCATAAATATTGTAAATCGATAATACCATCAAATAACTACTACTGTCTTTTATAGGGAGAACTTGGCATCACAGGGAAAGTGGGACCAATGGGAGAAAGAGTAAGACCTTCATTGTCTTTATTCACAATAATGATTACATTCCATTTCTAATGTCACTTATTGTTGCATTTCAGGGCTTAGTGGGTTTTATTGGACCTGTCGGGGAACCGGGACTAGCAGGAGAGAAGGTAGATTACCCATATATAAGATAATTATATACATATATGTATAAATGTGTATATATATATGTGTTAAAAACATGTTAGGAACATTGTGTAATACAGTTTCTCTCCATCTCAGGGAGATCGAGGAAAGATGGGACATCCAGGACCTCCCGGGGAAAAAGGAACAACAGTAAGATACAGTTTGCAAAAGGACTTTATATCGTGAAATGCCACAACCAACCGAATCTGAACAAAACCTTTTTTTTATTCCCATGGGAATACACACATACAGCTCCGTAAAAGTATTCCGGCTACATGAACTTTTCCACATTTTGTTGCGTTACGACCACTAACATAAAGATATTTTATTGGACCAACACAAAGCATCAGACAACTGTCAAGTGAAGCCAAACGATACTTTATTTTATTTTTATTTTTATTTTCAAACAAAAAGTGAAGCATCCCATAGTATTCCCATGGGTTGCATTTTAGAAGTAGCAAGTCTAAAAACAGACTAAATATCAGAAGTGAAAACGTTCTAAGAGATTGGAGAACACACACAGTGTGGGTAATTCCAGGTCTTTACAGAACAATACAATCACAGCCTCGAGTCTTTTAGGGGTTTATCTCATGCATGCATTCTTATTATAACACACGCCTTTTATTTGGTTTTAAACCACGCTGTAGTATGAAAAGTCTTTATTTTTAGCCAATCATGCTCCGCTCTGTTCCAGCTCGTGCTACTCACTAACTAAAACCTATATTCGGGGACAGTTGGCACCTGATACTGTCATTTCAAAGACAATACAAAATGCTGAGTGTGACACAAACAGATAATGGGCAAGAGGAGTTTTCTTTTTAATGTAAGGGAATAGGAGCCAAAGCCAAAGTAGGTAAACTTCACCCATGAGCACTTCCCTTGTATGCTTCACAGCGTCAGAGAGCTAGCGGTTGTGCATTGTCCATCCCTACAAATACAGTCTATAGTAATGCATCTTGAGCAGTTTTTCAAGGTAGACCGGGGTAAAAGTAAATCTCCAGATAGTAAATAGTAAATTACAGAAACAGCCCACAAGAATTAAGCTTCTTTTATCTGCAGTAAAGTTTGCCTTTTGGTCAATAATTTATGGCCATGATAAAAAACATTAGTAGTGTGATAGAAAATCATGTAATACCACATGCCGTTGTTGCCGGGCAGCGATGAATAAGGATGTAGTCATCATTCTTGCTCTAACAGACTGAACTTTCCAACTGGCTCAGATCCATTTGGAAAGTTCTTTACAGACCAAACCACACACAGACACACACGATTCTGCTCTTTCTGTCTCCTACAAAACAGAAACATTTGGCCATAAATACATGAAAATATGAACCCCACAAGTAATCTGGTACTTGTACTTTTACTGTTATCCCCATCCTTCCAAAATACCCAATTTGATTTAATTTGGGGGTAAGAGAAACAAGGACTGTCCTCTCTTTTTTAGCTGTAAAATAAGAAAGTTCATGTTGATGTTTAGTACAGATGTTTGACCTCAACTCCATCAGCTCTCTGCAAGAAGGTCCTGGGTTCGACTCCCTGATGACACGGGGCCTTTCTCAGTGGAGGTTTCCTGTTATACTTTAAACATGTATTTAGTTACAGAATACTGAATTCCTGCGTTAAAACATATTTTGTAATGCTTTCTGTTACATGGTCCAATCACAGTATTCTGAATACTCTCACATTTATTTGTGCGATTGTGTAGTGTAGAGAGTGTAGAAAACGCAGCAGATTAAAACAAAGGTGTGTTTCAAGAGTAAAACTCTTGCATAATAAATATTATTTGAAACGTAACTGTATTTTACATACAGTATTCTGGTAAATATGTTCCGTTTTATTCCAACTGCTGGTGGGGTTTCCTCTGGGTGCTCCGGTTTCACCTACCGCTACAAACACAATACAATAGACTGCTCCCTGCAAAAAATGGTTGAATTAAGCTTAATTCATAAATAATGCTCTGTTATGTTGTTTTATATTATTGCTAATGATATGTGTACATACACAGGGCCACCCAGGAGGACCAGGAGAGACTGGACTTCCAGGTCCACCAGGAAGACCAGTAAGTTCATTTCATGTTTCTTTTGCTTAGATTCAATCATTAAGGCTGTGATGAATGAATCCAGGCCAATCACTGGCTAACTGTGGGATCATAAATCTGTATAAAATCCTGTTTCCACCAGCTCTAATTTCCCCTACTCTGCTCTGACTCGCACTCATCATTCCACTGATGCTGCCTGACAGAGAGCATTAGGGCCTGGACACGGCACAGTCGCTGCTATGTTCTTCTGAATCCTTTTCTATCCTATCCTGGCTTCCTACATGTGATCTGTCCATTGAAGGATTGTAGTGATTAAATTCAAACCTTACAGAACGTGTGCTTTTTTATCCCAGCACAATAGGGGTCCCACAAGGATCCATCCTGGGGCCCTAGTTGTTCAGCATTTATTGATCTGGACATCATTATGCATCAACTCACATGGAAGGAATGCAGCAAGTTGCCTCAAAGTGGCCACTATGGACAAATTTATAAATTGGCTGAAATCATCTTGTCTAACATTAAACAGTCATAAAACAGTTGGCTTTTACTTTAATAAAACAATTAATATGATCCGTCTATGTTGATGGAGTCGCACAAATTGTGACTGAGACAACAGGTTTTCTTGGAGCAAACATTTTCATTATAAGACAATATTAATAAAGGTATGTAAAAAAATAAATATGGCTCAGATCTGCGGATAATCAGGACTTAAAGGCATTTGGCGAAAAACACGCTATCTTCATTTTGATATTCTGAAATTTGACAATGTAACTATATTCTCAATCTGCCACTGAACTAGATCCACTTGGTCCAAACAGAAACAATCTGGAGCTTTTCACAATCTGCCTTTTCACGTTACACTATAAACACAGACACAGAAAGTTGGAAATTGGACATTTTTCTGTAGATATTAAATTAACTCAAACTGTGTCTGAAATTGTTTATCTCCTATGAAAAACATGTAATGTATTCGATATGTGATGTTCAGTACTGGTTTTGTCTTGGTTCAGTCCTGGGTCTTCCCCGGTTTAGTCCCCAATAAAATGTTAACCCTGATTTATTATTAATAAATATGGTGACAGGAAGAGAAGCCACTGTTTACCACTGGAGGTCATCCACACACACTGGAGGAGATGGAAGTAACAGCTGTGGCTATAGGGCAGCGTGTGGGCATTGAGAAATCCAAATACATCTCTGTGACTAACTCTGCGGCCATTAAACTGCAAAGTCCAATGTACTCTTCTGTATATTTTCCCCGTTAAAACATAAACAAGCGATACAGTTGCAGCCTGCAAGTTGTTTAACTTTATTCAGGCCATATGGCAAATGCTCTAAGACGTTTCTTTGATCAAAATGACATATGAACATTCAACACAAATTTAGTCGTCTAAGAAGATCCCATCATCACAAAACTACAAAACAACAATTGGCAAACTAATATGTTATTGTGTAAATCTGTAAAGCCAATCCAAGGAGAATCAAAATCCCTATTTATTTATTTTTGAATCTATATTTCAAGCAGATGTGCAGTTACACCAACACAAACACTGCCAGGTCGTGCATAGACTCTACTACATCAAAGTCCATTGTTCAGGACTCATATTTACTGTGTTAGATCTAATATTCTGCTGTTGCGAGTGATGAGGTCTCTGAAGGCTGGAAGTCCGCTCACCCTGTCTGGTGTGGTTTTCAACTAAAACATTGAGCCATGACATGCTCCCCTTTGGGAATTCACTGCTCAGCTGAGTGGACAAAACACAGGCCGTACGACTCCAAAACTAATAACTCAAAAGGTGCTCGGTAGAAGAATTACATTTGAGGGGAATTGCGTGTTTTTGCAAGCCAACATAGTTTCCGTTTCTTTCCACAAACTTTGACTTCTCATTCATTCCCCCCCACACAAAGTCAGTGGAAAATTCCTGTGAATGAGAATACCCTGGCAGGGGCTATAGTGGTGCTCTGTACACTGGAATACATTGTGGTTCAATATGCATTACCAGTCACCTTACATGGTTTATGATGACTTTTCTAATATTATCCAAAAACTATCCTACTTCACTTGTGGGGATCTAGTTTAAGACTATTTTAGTTTGTTATGTATGTGTTGTGTGCGCGTGTCATGCAACAACAAGTCTTCTGTGTTGTTGTTGCGGTGTCATTTAAGTTGAATTTGACCTATGACGAAAGCATCGTCAAAGAAATTGGCCAACTGCTGATACAATGTGGGTTATTGTATATGAAAGGGGGGTGTGGGGGGCATTCATAAATAGCGACATCCAGCGGTTTTTCCATTTAAAGGCCATAACAAAAATTGAATTATGCGTACAGAGGTTGGGAATCATCTGCACGCCCAAATACAATGGTTATAAAGCCAATAAAAATAAAAAGCAAACTGTGTTTTAATCAACTTTTGTAAATACAGGATGCAGCCTGATAGGTGCAGATATATACAACAACAAATAGATATATATAGCAATATAAGGGAAACCATACATATATTATATGGTATTGTCATATTATCACTTTTTTTTGTAGTTTTATTTATAATACAATTACATTTTGGATTGTTGCAAAGATTGAGACTAATCAGTATTCTGGGATATTGCTTATAAATGAAGATAAACATAGTAAACACATACAGTGGATTTGTCGTGTCTATGTCTCTCTGATGGGCCATTCATAAACATATAAGTTCATATAAGTTGGGTCTGTGCCAGTCGGCTCTATACACTACTCTAATTCAGACCAGTGAACATGCATTCAAAGATGATACTCACTTTGTGCCTAGATGAGAGGTTCTGCAATCTCTCCTTCGGATGCCTAAATTCATTTGTATTCATTTGTCCTGGCAGTCAAAAACCTGGTCCTTTAATCACAGCGTGACTCTGTTGCCAAAGGGCAGAAGACACCGGTGGCCGTTTTACGCATGAGTGAAGTTTGACATCAAGCTCCAGAGGTAAAAACTCATGTCGAAGTGCCGCCTGTCAAGCCCGACATAGAATCCGTGTGACAAAAAGATCTGACTGGAGTTTTCCTGCGCCTTTGTCTGACGATAATATTCCAATACGTTTCATTCATTTATGCCGATCCAAATTTGCGTGGCGCGCGGCCCGGGGAGAAGAACAACTCTCTTGGATGAGGTTACGGGAGTCAGGAGCGTCGCATTCATCCCTTTCCTTTTTAAATGGGCCTCAGTGTGAGTAAAGCCACAGCGAATGCGCTCTGCCAGGCGGAGTCAAGTTACAAACCCAGCGGACGAGCCGAGGAACTGCACCTGCTCAGGCCGGGCTTCACCTCCAGGAGCACGGGGAGACACAGAGGCAGACCCGTGGAGGTGATGGACAGCTGTCCAAGCCCTCCACAAACTGACCAATCACAGAGGTCTGCAAACTGAAATGGCGGAAGTGAATTTGGCGCCAGATTACGGTTAAGATTAATGAGAGGAGATTCTTTATTCGTCCCACAGTGTAGAAATGTCATTGTTGCATCAGCAATAACAGAACAGTAGGAATGAGGATCATACAGCACAAGATAAGTGAACAATAACTCTATACTAAATTAAAACAAAATACAATCTCTATCTTTAGCATAATAAGGAAGCAAGTCTAAAATGTCTAATGTTAGCATAATTTTTAATCTACTATAACTTCCAGAGCAGTCATTTTGATGGCTACCATTCAAATTCAGGAACAAATATTTTTAAAAATGTCACCTGTTTTTTAGAAAGTAATTTTTATACGGGTTTTACCTTCACTCAATTTGAACAACTGCTAAAAGTGGTCAGTAGAACTTGAAATACAGCAAAACCAGTTTGGTAAGAGGCTAATGCTAACTGCTACAAGTGAACGGTGAGAATGGTAACTAGCACTGGCTCACATGGAAATAAAAAAACATTTAAAAACAGAAAAAGTTATGAAGACCACAAAAGTATATACACGAAGTACTAGATACACTTCCAAAACTAAAACTTTTTTCCCTAAAGAGATAGCCCAGGACTAGCACTTTGGAGAAACAGGGAATGGCAACATAATATTTTGGTTGCCAAGCGACTGAAAATGGCTACATTTGAATTTTCAAAGCGCTAGAGCTAAAGGTAAAACTAATCACATTTTAAAAATAAAACACAATTTCAGACAAATAATTACATAGTCATAAACTACATATATACATACACATTTAAGAAGACTAAAAATGTACATAAGACCAAAAATGTTCATAAGGCATTAAAGTGACTGCTCTGGGTGATCTAGTGTTAAACTATTTACAGTCTGTGGTTAAAACAATGGATCAGATAGGCCAGTGCTAACAGCGTCTTTTTTAAATGGTTTTGATTCTTGGTAAAGCTAAAAGAGCAGCTACAGTATGTTAAGATAAACATCTGTACTTGACCTGATCCAAGAACAATAACAAAGAACATCACCATCCAGTAGCTCGCTAAATAAACGCAACTAATAGATAATCACTTGCAGCTACGTTCACATCTCTATGGCTGGAGTACCTGACTTTTTAATGTGTTCTGTTTCTTATAACAGAGAAAGTCTTGTAGAAGTTTGTGAACAGATCCGACCACAACAGGCTGTCTGAGAGTTTGGCTGAGTGAGGGCTGGTACTCTCTTCTCCGTCTGAAAAAGCAGATGTGACAGAGGCCAAAAATATACATGCTTGAGAAAACTATGATAAAAACCAAACAAGTCTGAGAGCTAGGAACTAGATAGAAGTGGGCATTCCACTGGGCTTCCGGAAGAACATTTCCCATTTTGCAGAAGTACTATTACAACTTCAACTTTTGAATGTTTTGTATGCCCACAAATATAAAGGATTTCAATTCAAAAAGACCACAACAAACAACTGTGAACTGAAAGCCAAATAATACATTTGTTTTGTTTTTAAAAAGTCAAACATTGTATTCATACAATATGAAATAGTACTTTGTGGAACCCAATTTTTCTGCAATCACATCAGCAAGACTCTTGGTGCTTGTACAAGCTTTGCTCATCTACAAGCTGAGAGTTGTCATTGGTCCTTACAAAACAACTTGAGCTCTGCCAGAACGGCTATCAGGTTTTTCCACAAGTTTTGAATTGGATACAGTTCTGGGCTTAGACTGGGCCATTCAAACACATATGTTGTGATTTAAATCACCCCATTGTATGAAAAGGCTTTATGTTTAAGGAAATGTCTTGCAGACTCTATCAGATTTTATTTCAAAATGTTCCTGTATTTTTCTCCATCCTCCCATAATCTCTGATAATTTTCCCTGTCCCTGATGTAGAAAAACAACCCCAGAGAATGACGCTGCCATCCCCATATTTGATACTAGGGATGATCCACTCCAAAAGTTAAATTCTGGTCTGATCTGACCACAGCACCTTCTCCCCCACTTCATTTCTTTGGCTTTTATTAAACACTGGCGATTCATTTGTAAATTTGCAAATGTGCACTTTATTTATCCCCCTAGGAAACGTTGTCACTCAACAAAGGCCAGATTTGTGCCGTACATGATAATGTGTTTGACTAATGTACAGATTGCATATGTCCGTAACTCCTCCATAGTTTTCACTGGCCCCTTGTCTACATCTCTGGTAGAGACAGAGGGAGATTTAAAGTTCAAAGTTGGGTTTATTGGGAATTAGTTATGCAGTAAACATGCATTTAAAAACGGGGTCTATTTGCTTTCAGGGCAACTAGGCCGCAAATAGGTGAAGGTGGATTAGACGTTACCGTGAGGCCCCACCCTCATTTTCCCTCCCACTCCAAACCACATTTTTTCCCACTGTTTTTTCCCATTCCTTGTTGGTACAGGCAGTTCTAAGGACAGTGATGATCTGGGACATTTAGGGACATTTTAACATATTTATTAACGTTTATGGACATTGGTCTTCCCTCTTCCGATGAACCAATGGCTCCTATGTGTTTCTTAACAACTTTGATCCATTTTTTCTAATCAACAACTTAGTAAAGTCCTCTGAGACTCTGAGCTGTTGTGGTTTTGGGCCATACAAAAATGTATTGAATTCAACTGAAATATCATTGTCGCAGAAGTGAGTAGAAGTTTTAAGGGGAATTTTCCTCTTTCCAGTCTTTGTCTATTAAAGTCAAATCAAGTTTTTCTGAACCTCCACTGAGATGTAGTAGGTTCCTTTTTTATATTTGAATCTATCTGAGACAAATTGTTGAACTAAAATGAAATATAGTAAGGCTTGTATGTAATTGTGTTGTTAAATGTTTGGTTAAACTACAACCAAACAAACACATTTCAACATCAGCTGAGATTAAAACAATTTCATTTTTTGTATGTATGTGCTTGGTTTTTATTGTATTTTTCCCGCTACATATCATGAGAAAAATGTCTTCTCTGTTAAAGCTGACACGTGGACCGGAGCGAAGGTCACGGCCTGGTGCAGGATCAGCTCTGCCAAGGCCACCGGAGCTATTACCATCTGCTTTGAGGTGGGTCTCCTTCAAGTCTGTTAAAATACACATTCAGATGTTTTAATGACGCTTAACCTTCACAATGGACTTGGGCCACACATATACCATCGCAATGAGAGACCATCAAGAGACGCAAGGGTCATGGGTGGCATTAGAGAACAGACGGATGAGAGTAGACAGACGATAGAGACTAACCTTCTGATTGTCGCGCTGTGAAACGTAGAATCTCTCATTTAAGATAACAAATGTTTTGACATTTTGACGCCCAATGCCTAAATGTTGGTTATTATTGTGTCTTCAAGCTCCTAAATTCTATTTTATTTTATTTACTCTGACAATTTACCACAAAAATACGGTATTTTCTGGATTAAAGAACAGGCGTACTTCAGCCAGCTTGCATGCCCACAAACCTGACTAGTACTTGGCGAGAGAAGGTGATCCTTCTACTTTATAGTATTAGGCCATTAGCTGTGTCTATTTTCATGAATAATGTTTGACCAGAGTCGGCTGCAGATAAATTGATAAAAGTAATCCTTACAAATTGTTTTTAATAGTGTTGTAACGATTCAGATCAATGGCCTTCAGGCAAATACGTATGATAATTCAAGTACTCTTGTAGTGTTTTTGCATATTTGCTCTGTATTTCATGATGATTTTTTGCTGTTTGAATTTACCCGTGTTCTTAAAACTTGTAACTTACGGTGGGTGTCCATAGTCTACTGAGTCTGACATAAGTGCAGGTGTTGAAACCCAAAATACGTCCCGTACCAAAGTCGAAGTCAGTGAACACCAGGCATCACTGCTCAATGGAACTATGATTGGTCTGGAGTCCGGACTCAAACTCACTGAATTTGTCTCCGTTTCTGCCAGAGGCTGTTGGCCTTAGGGTTGGGTGCTAATGGAGCCGAGTCATTAACATCCTCCTTCACAGTCCTCTTCACACACTCTATCCCTTGTGTTCTTGAGATGGGTGCCACCCGGCCGTGCTCTGCACTTCCAATGAGCCACAGCAACTCAGCCCCTTTCGTCCAAATTACAAACTTAGTGCTTGCTAGCACGCTCACTGCCACCCCTTAAAGGTGCTTGATTATGGTCATTGGCCCCAAGTCTGAAAGCTCCCTTTATCCCCCCCGTGCTCCAGAAATAGGCCCTGCAGAATCACACAAGCAACCCAGATCAAACAGTCCCCAAAGGGAAGGGGTCATTACTGGTGCACGAGGCGGACACTGAATGGGTGTTGGGCCACGCCTTGTGCCCAAATTGCAGCTTGGGCCTAGTGAGGACACAAGCCTGTTCTTTGATGCACTACATGAACAGTAAGTACGGCTGTTTGGATATCAATGTTTACAGTGGCTTGTTTAGTGTACACATACAAAAACAGTATAGTGTTTTACATCCAAATGAAAGAAAACTGTGGTTTGTGTTTAGTTGGGTGGACCCTGTTGGTCATAGTTTGTATTTATGTTTTAACTCTGACAGAATATATCCACAACATCCATAATGTATATCTTTAAAAAACCTTTAGTGCTGGTCATGCTTTTTATCCTAATTAGAAAATAAGAATGATCAACTTATTAGTCGTAATGAAAATGATAAAAAACAAAAGTGAGCCAGTGGTCAAACAAGGTAACGGTTACCTCTGAGGGGGTGTGTTTTCATGTTGAGCTGTGGCAGACTTTGTAAAGTTGGTGGTGAACCAAGACGATGCCGTCTCTCTCAGTTCCACTGCACACAAGTGACTTGTTCATTTTAGGAATTTGCGTCAGTGCAAGTCAAATGTACAAAGTGTGGGTTGTGGGCTGAGCTTCTTCCCGCTTGCAGGTGCTGTATTTGTTCTTTAAGCATGTCTTCTTCCTGTTTAAGTATTTTAAGAACGCGTATAACAATGTCTGAGTTGGGTTAATTTGTACTATATCTGTCCCTCTAACTTTTACGCTTTGCTGCATCTCAACACTGCTCCTTTTGTCTTCATGGTTTCATCTGCTCTCCTGTGTCTCCGCCGCCTTTCTCTTTCCCTGTCATTCCTTCACCACAAGCATTTCCAGTACTGGTACAACAATTCAAACAGCCATCCCCAAAACTGGTGCAACAACCATAATAAGCACGTCTAGCACAATAACATCAAAATAACCTTTTTAGAAAGTACAACTCAGACATTCATAAGTGAGAAATATGAAACATAGAGGCTGATGCAGAGGGATGAATGTTTAGTGACAAAGCAAAAACACAAAAACATGCCGAGACCACCTGAGTCCTTGGTCCCACTGCCGGTTGGAACAGGGCCTTTCTGAGTGGAGTCTGCATGTTATTCCTGTATCTGCCTAGGTTATCTCCGGGTGTACCGGTTTCACCTATCCATAAGCATTCAAAAGGTCACTTCGTCAAGCTCCTCTGCTCCTTGACAGGTTGCCCTTGTGGTGTTGAAGGATGAGCAGTCTTTTACCTTCACTCACGCATATAGTAAATATGTCTCTTGAATCTGGAACATTCCCAATGGCCCTGAAAACGGCAGTCATCAGACCCCTCCTAAAAAAGAGGAGTCTGGATGCCTTGGCACTTAAAAATTATCGGCCCATTTCAAATCTGCCTTTCATGGGTAAAATTCTAGAAAAAGTTGTCTATCAACAACTTACAGAATTTTTAATAATCAATCACTCTTTTGATATGTTCCAGTCTGGTTTTAGACCCCACCACAGCACAGAGACCGCTCTAGTGAAGGTAACAAATGACATCAGACTTAACACTGACGCAGGAAAAGTCTCAGTTCTTATCCTGTTAGATTTAAGTGCTGCTTTCGACACTGTCGATCATGGTATCCTCATTCAGAGACTTGAGGACTGGGTTGGTGTTTCTGGAACAGCCCTAAGCTGGTTTATATCCTACCTACAGGACAGAAAGTATTTTGTGGAGATCGGAAACTGTATCTCAGACCATCTGGCCCTAACCTGCGGAGTGCCACAGGGATCAATCCTGGGGCCTCTCCTGTTTAATATTTACATGCTGCCTCTGGGTAGGTTAATACACAGTAATAACGTGTCCTATCACAATTATGCTGACGATACTCAGGTCTATGTGTCCCTGACAGCAGGAGAACATGGACCAGTGGACTCGCTCCTTCACTGTATCCAACAAATCAGTGATTGGATGCAAAATAACTTTCTCCAGCTAAACACAGAAAAAACTGAAATTATTGTTTTCGGACCTCAAAAACAAAGAGAGAGCGTTATCTGCCACCTCCAGTCTCTCTCCCTAAAACCCTCAACTCAGGTCAGAAATCTAGGAGTAATAATGGACTCAGACTTAAATTTCAATAGCCACATATCATCTGTGACATCATCAGCTTACTTCCACCTAAGAAACATTGCTAAAATTAAAAACATTGTGTCTAAAGCAGACTTGGAGATTCTTATCCATGCATTTGTCTCCAGTCGATTGGACTACTGCAATGGCTTGTTCACAGGTCTCTCTAAACAAGCGGTAAAACAGCTGCAGTACATCCAAAATGCTGCAGCTCGAGTCCTGACTACTGTAGAACCAGGAAGTACGACCACATTAGTCCGGTCCTCAGGTCTCTGCACTGGCTTCCTGTGGCTCAGAGAATAGATTTTAAAGTAGCTTTACTTGTGTACAAGTCTCTCCATGGCCTCGCACCAGGGTACATCCGCGACATGTTGGTGCCATATGAACCAACTCGGGCTCTGAGGAGCACAGGGACTGGACTTCTGTTAGTGCCAAGAGTCGGAACTAGACATGGGGAGGCTGCGTTTCAGATTCATGCAGCTAGAGTCTGGAACCGTCTTCCCGAGAGTGTGAGACAGGCGTCTACTCTAGCAGTTTTTAAAACTGAACTGAAAACAGTTCTTTTTAGCTGTGCATACAAGTGAATGATTTTATATTTGTTTTTTATCTTTAATCTTTTTAATGCGCTATGATTATTTATGATTATTTATGATTGTAATCCCTTGTGTGATTTTAATGTTTTACGGTTTTTAACTACTTGTGTGATTTTATATATCTTGTGCTCTTAATCTGTCTTTTTATGTTTACTTAAATTCTAATGTTTGATGATTTATGCATGATGTTATATGGGTTGTGAGGCGCTTTGCGTTGCCTTGTGTAGGAAAGGCGCTCTATAAATAAACGTTGATTGATTGATTGATTGAAGGATGGGTCAAATGTAGAGGACAAATTGCCTGACCGAAACAATAATACATACCCCTTACTGTATTATAATTTGTTTGTATGTCATCCCACTGATGACTGCTGTCGTTGTGTCCTTGGGCAAGACACTTAACTCCACTTTGCCTGAAGTAAGTAAGTAAGTAAGTAAGTAATGTTTATTTATATACCGCCTTTCACAGACAAGGGTCACAAAGCGGTTTACAATTATTATTGCCCCCTCTGAAAGCCCCCTCTGAAAGATCTCAGCTCCTGTGGACTCACCACCTGCAGGAGGATCAGTGAGGGGCTGGTGCTCTGTGTACTGGGTGCAGCTCTGACTGCCACACCCCCCCCCCCCCCCCCCCCCCCCCGACCCAGAAATGGATTAAGGGGAAGAAAATGGATGGATAGATGTATGTCAGGCTTGTATATAGCAGAGCAGGTTTTCCCAAGTACATTACAATATCCACAATGTTTCAAAGCCTTAATACGTGACATAACTGCCTCAAGAACGTTTGGTAGTCATGGTAACTGCACTGATAAAGCAATAAATGCTGCTCTCTATCGTTTTGCAGCTAATGAAATGTATGTAAACGCCTGATTTTGTAGATTTTTTTTCCCTCAATACTGTGGCTTTGGGAAAACATATTGGTGAAAATGATTGACCTAAAACAAGAAATATTTTGTCAGATTTAATTTCAAAGCATGTGGGAAATACATACATATTTTTCTGTTTACACTGTGTATGAAAACGTCCGGTTTCCACTGTATATGTCATGTGTATGGTGTAGTAGACTGGCTCCTGTTGGTATTTTATCCAACTCATTCCTGACACATTTTTTGGCAGGCCTCAGGAGCTGACTCCAGACCAACTTGGCAGCGTTAGAAAGGCTTGACACTCGGAGAAGTCCACACCTGTGTGAGTACATAGAAGATGTACTGTACTCTACTGTACTTCAGAAGTGTGCTATGGGGTGTATGTGAGTCACTTTGGCATATTATGTGCTGTGAAATTCCAACCTTCAATCTCCGCCTTTTTAAGATTGAGACATAAGTAGTAATATTTACAGTTCTTGTTCATTTCCGTGTAATCCCATAAACAAATAAGACCCTGCATGCCTCACCAAATCCCCCTTCACCATCAGTTTCTCTGGATACTATCAACAAATTAAGCCAAAACCTATTTTTATTCCAGACACACGGGTGATTTGGGATTGAGCCCCCAGAGATTGGTGAAGCCTAAGCAGAAACAGCACAGTAGGATCTCTCAAACCTGCTCTTTTTGGCATAAAATCTCAGTCCAAATTCCAGTGATGCCTCTGTAAAAGGACTTCATTATGCTCTCAGAATATGGACTAGACAAATATTTGGCTTGGTCATTATGATGCTGTATCCACTCCCCCCATGGACTTGCTTGTTACATTGACCTAACTGTTCTGACTCCAAACGCTGTCTCAGCCTTCCCCCCCTCAACCAGACTGTTTTTCTTTTAACACAAACCAAATGGAAAAGTAATTCACATCAGACAATTTGAACACAGGCTTGTGAGCACAATCAGAGGCTTCTGTCTTATTTGCTGTACAAAACTGCTTACACTGCAAAAAGTGATGCATGAATTGCGTTTTTCCAAATTTGAATTGCTCAAATTTGGAAAAACATATGTTAATTTGAGCACATTTTGACTGCCGTAAAACAAGATTTGCCAATGGGACAAAGCCAAATGATCTTGTTTTAAAAAGATGCAAATACAAGACTAAATGGCTTTGACTCATTGGAAAATCTTGTTTTAACAGTCAGAATGTACTCAAATTAAGACTAAAAAACTCAATGAGAGTGAGAGGACAATATTTATTTATGACACCCATTACCATCGGCAAAAACGTATTCATGAACTCTTTATGAACACAAAACAGTTCTGTTTAGCTGTGCATACAACTGAAGGATTTTATTTTCACTCTTTTATGCCTTGTGTGATGTTAATGAGTTGCCTTGTGTATGAACTGTGCTATAAAAATAAACTTGCCTTGCCTGAGTGTGCAACCACAATTTGCACATTTGTCAGCATTTTAGTTTCTGGTTACTATGAATCCAAACCATATCATGCAGAGAATTACTTTCAGCTGGGATATTATGGAGCTCACAATCCACAGCCATTGCAGGAAATTGAGGAATGTTGCTGTGGACGCAAATCATAGCTCCAAAATACTACATTTATATTCATACACCGGCTATTACTGGTCCCACTTGTTTATTATATAATGCAAGAAGCCACACACAACCACTGCGTCTTCACGAAATGTGACTTTGCTTTTGTACCAGGATGAAGTGGTAAAATGTTGCATCAAAAGAGGTTCCATCCATCCATCCATTTTCTACCCTTTAATCCATTTCTGGGTCAGGGGGGTGGCAATCAGAGATGCCACCCAAGTCTCATAGCACCAGCCCCTCACTGTCCCTCTGCAGGTGGTGAGTCCACAGGAGGACGGCTGCTCTCTGAGTGTGAGCATAGCCTTGATCTGTCAGTTGGGGCTTTGGGCAAAGTGGGGTTAAGTGTCTTGCCCAAGGACACAACGACAGCAGTCATCAGTGGGAGTCAACCATCAAAAGAGATTATGAAAATAAAATAATGCATCAGTTTTGTACAGTGCTTTTTGGACACTCAAAGATGCTTCATGTCATTTGATTCTTTCACTTCATACACAGTGATGATAAACCACTACAGCACCCACAGCTGCCCTGGGGCACACTGACAGAAGCGAGGCAACCAGTATGTGCCATCAGCCCTTCTAACCACAACCAGCCATTCACACACACACCAAACTCATTCTAGGCAATGTGGGTGAAGTATCTTGCCTAAGGACACAGCAACACTTTGGCATTTTACAGCCGGAGCTGCCCCACTGTGGCTCCTGGTGTTCCCAGAGGTCTCCCATCACAGAACTAACCAGACCCTGCTTAACTTCAGAGATCTGACGGGATGTTTTGTAGATGTCCCTAGATGTCAGACTATGTAGATGAATATGACCGCGTGATTTAAAGAATAACAAAAAAAGGCCGTTTACGTGACATCAAAGCTTGACCTCAGCGCAGCCTACATTGACATCCTGGGATACTATATATTTAGTAGTTAATCTTAATACACTTAGAAGCCCAAACCATAGAAGGCAATAAGAGTAATACACAACCCGGGTCATTTTTACCGTTCTCCGCACCTCTCTATATATCTTGGGAAAAAGACACATCTTTGTTGGTAACATAATTATTTTTAATATCCATCCATCCATTTTCTACCCTTTAATCCATTTCTGGGTCAGGGGGGTGGCAGTCAGAGATGCCACCCAAGTCTCATAGCACCAGCCCCTCACTGACCCTCTGCAGGTGGTGAGTCCACAGGAGGACGGCTGCTCTCTGAGTGAGAGCAAAGCCTTGATCTTTCAGCGGGGGCTTTTGGGCAAAGTGGGGTTAAGTGTCTTGCCCAAGGACACAACGACAGCAGTCATCAGTGGGAGTCGGTGGAGAAGGTGCAGAGGTGGGAATTGAACCCACAACCTTCTGGCCTTAAGGCCAATGCTCTACCAACTGAGCTACTGTCGCCCCTGCTTTTTCATCCACAACCCATTGAATGTTACTGAACATTTTATATTTTAGGTCTAGGCGTGACCTCACCAAGCCACACAAATCACCACATCAACTTGAAGCGGCCTCTAATAACCAAACTTTGATGTATATTTCTCTTTACTTGTACTCATTTGGCCTCCTTCTCGTTGGTCGGTCCATGGTTGTTCTTCCATCTACTTTGAATCATATATGAAAGGTTAACGGACCGCTGTCTTGCCCAAATCTTTGAAGGGTGGTAGCGGGTATCTCCTATGCTTTAAATGACAGCTGCTAAATTAATCCAATAACAGTGCGGTTTGTTTAGCTAAAATCGTACATACACTGTCTATACACTTACAGGACTTACTCACTTTTAACTGTAGTAAGGTACAGCAGGCACAGAGGAAGATTAAGACAAAGCCGTGGAGAGTCTTGTATACAGTCACAAACCAGCTATTACTCCCATGGCACACTGTTTTTATTACTGCTGCCTACTAAACAGTATAGTCATAATAATTATAGCCAGGTTTCTAGTTGACCTGCACTCTGTATTTAGCTATGAATTGCAGACCTGTTACATGCAACAGCTAAGCCCAGCAGCAGCAGGAGGATTAGGAGAATGCCACCTTTACAACACACTGTTTGTTATTTCTCTTCTAGACAAACACGCTCCTGATGCTCCAATAACCCTGTGTTTTTGGCGGCCACAATCCAATACTCCTGTGTTGTTATAGCTGTGCAGATATGTTTGTGTTTGAAGCATATAGGCACATGCTCAAATTATACACACCATACACACCATTATGACTGTTATTCGAATTTGGACTATTTTTAATGTTCTGCCTATTTGACTTGTTCAATTCAATTTATTTTTGTGAAGTCCTAAATTACAACAGTAGCTATCTCGGAGGACTTTACAAAACCGTAGAATTTGTCAACACAGATCAGAGAATCAAACAGTTCAAACACAAGAAATGCGATGATGATAAACACATAAAGCCATTGGTCTACAAGAAGCACATGAACAATGGCCTTAGATATTTAAAAAAGTTCATGAATGTTACTGAATGTGTCCTGGATCATCACTACTGCCCTTGAACCCGCCTGCAAGTTTCACAATTTTTGGTCAGTATAGCAGTCAATATAACAGAAAAATAAACTTGTTACTGGTTCGAAAAATTTTTGCAACCAGAAAAAACAACTTGTAAGATGTTTTGATTTCCATTTTTTGGCTGGAATTATGGCCCATTCCTCTAGACAGAACTGGTGTAACTGAGTCATGTTTATAGTCTCTCATACACCTTTCAAGTTCTACCCACACTTTGCAACATTGGCTGTGTTGGCCTTAAATAACTACTACTTTGGCTCTATACTTGGGGGTTATTGTCTGTTCAAAAGACCCATCTCCACCCAAGCTTTAACTTAATTCCTGGTGTCTTGAGAAGTTGCTTCAATATTTCCACCAACTGTTCCTACTTCTTCTTCATGCCATCTACAGTATTTGATGAAGTGCCCCAAGTCATGCCTCAGAGTTGGGATGGCGTTCTCTGGCCTGCTCCTTTCTCCTCAGCAGAACACTCAGAGAACCAGGCCCAAAGTACAGACCAGCAGGACACTCCCAGATGTAGAAGTGGGTCCAAAAAGCTCCATCATGGCAGAAAGCTCCGGTCCAGGTTGTATTTCATCGATACATTTGAACCTAGGATGTGGCAGAGAAAGAAAGATGAACGCTGTAAATTAAACTGGATGCAAAGGTTTCTCAAATGAATGAAGGCCTCTAGCACCAAACATGTCGCCATGGGAACGTATGCCTTTTTCATTGTTTATATCAGGGGTGTCAAACTAATTTTGGTCGGGGGCCGAAAGTAAGTAAGAGTGTTTGAAGCTTATCATTGCATCTTGTGGATATTTTTGAATGCATTTTTGTACATTATGAAGTACTTTAAGTTGACAAAAAGATTACTACTATTTTTCAGAACAAAACTAGTTCAATACTTAGAAGGTCCTTTCAGTCTACCACCAAAACATGTCAGGTAATTAAATAGGACTAGCTTCTTTACATTTTTGTCTTATTAAAAGAATCTTCTAAGTCTTCAAGTCAATCTTCAAGTCAACATCAATCTTCAACTTTTTACATTTAAAACAAGTTCAGTGACTGTACTTTTTGGAATGAACCAAAACTGGGTAAATTATCATCCCATGTTGGGTTAAAATTTTAGAATAAATGTTTCCTTCACAAAAATCCTTAGAGGCCAATAAAAGTGGTCTGTGCTCTCTGTTTGACACTTGTGGTTTACGAATGTCATTGATTTCCTTCTTCATCAAATCCTAGCGACTGCACTGAGAGCGCTTTTTCAAAACCTTTAACTAGTGCAGCTTCCTAGGGGTTCCCTTTTACAAAGCAGTTACTAATCATAGGAATTATTAAAGTGCTTGACTTTTTGAATGTTTTGTAAAGATGGAGAATTGAGAGTTTTGATTTGTGTTGAGAGTTTGCTTTGTGAGGTCACGGAATGCATGAAATAAATGTAGTTTTGCGTAATAATAGTATTAAGTATCCATAGTAACGGTATAGATCGCTTCTCAACCTGGAATTGTATTGATTGCTTCTCTTTCAAAGCTGTGTTTGTACAGGGCTCATTTAACTGCATAATGAGACTTTCTACAGCAGACATCTTCACAGGTATTCTCGCTTCTGAGGGAAGATTTTGGGGTTGATTCGCACATTTCGGACCAAAGTTCATCACAGCACCCACCTTTCTCCTGAGCTGTATGATGGCTGGACATTCCCGTGGTGTTTATATTTGAGTGAAGTTGTTTAAACAGATGGTCGTGGCACCTTTAAGCATTTGGGAATCGTACCCGAGAATGAACCCAACCACAATTTGCCTCCTGGTATCTTGGCTGGTTTATTTTGATTAGTCCATGTTATCAATCAAAAAAGCAGTGTGTTTGAGATGTAGCTTTTCAAGTACATCTGCAGTTCTGCCTACAATTTACTCAAAGTTTGTCGGCTCGGCTATCAGTGAGTTCTAAGTTGACTGAGGAGGACTGTCTCTTTATTTACAGCAAGAGTCGAATATATATTTCCCCACTGTGGGACAAATAAAGGTTTTCTTTTCTTGCACATTCAGGTTGAAGGGGTAAGAGGCACGTGAATCAGTACAAGACTCATGCATTTGTATGCACATTTTTACTTTTTATAAGTTTGTGAGTTCCTGTTACTTACAATGGCAATACAAAGAATTCTGATTCTGATTAATACTCTTTGTGTAAATGTATTACTTTGCAAAAACTAATGATATAGTATTATAAACGTATATGCAGGTGGCTTCTCATGTTCACAATTCCCCAGAAATAGAAATACTACTTGGAGCTAGATGCTATTTTTAGCTAAATTGTTATGTATGTAAGTCCTGCCTGCAGGATACTGGCCTTAAAGAACCTAAAAATGATAACTTGTCCTGTCCCTTGTCCTGCACAGCAGCAGTGTGGTTTATTGGACTAGGATCAGGCTTTACACTGAGCGGCTCTAATCCACAGCTCGGGTTCATGTGACTAGCTGGTGCAGCACTGACTACCTGCATTCATTACACTCTTTGCTTGTGTTATTTCTGTGGGAGGAAGGGAATAGCCATAGCCATTCCAGTGCAATTTCCAGTGGCAGTCCACGAGCACAGAAGGCTGTGAAACCCTTGGATGTTTGAGTAAATACCTTCTTCTGGTCATGGGCCCCTCCAAAGGCCAGCTCACTGTTACATCACAAAAGTTAGATTCACTGAGTTGGTTCTCCAAAAGGAGAGAGTCCGGGGAGCAGCCCCCGGTTTCCCTTTCACAGCACTGCTCCTTCATGTTTATAGGTGAACCAATCATAATATTTTGCTGTAGTGCATTTTTCACAATGATCTCAGATTCATTATGGATTTGTTTAATTCTATCACCTCTGACTGATAGAACTTTGCTTTGTTGCCTGTTCATTTAGCTGTAAAGCAGAGTGAGAAGAAAACCCTTGAACAGCAATGGTTTAGTAAAAGACAGTCTACTCTTGACTGTGGAGTCTGTCTCGGTTGAGTCCAAAAAACAGGTATTTCTTTCACTTAAATCTTGACTTTGTCATTTAGCCATAGTGCTTTCTTTAATCACGGACACTCTCTCCTCTCATTCACACGTTTTAGTCCCTTCCCTTTCACTCACTCCATGTAGGTAAATGAAAAGTTAGAGGAACTGCCCATGGTGTGTCAAACACACATACAATGTGATCTTTGTGAATTAAAGGTAAAGACTATGTTCACATTGTTCCTCTCAGGATGAAAGAGAAGGAGTCACATAGTCATCCATGTCTAAAACAGTGACACTGAAGTAAAGCTACCTCTAGTGGCTGAATATGGACAGTGCACCTGGAACTGTAGGTTTCTGTCATGGATCTATTATAATAACGGTTTCTGTATATATAAGGTGTTTGACTTTACCTTCTTTTTCTAGCTAAATAAATATATGTCCGTTTATATGTAGGAAATGTGACTAAAAGTCTATTGGAGAAGATGCCAAAATGGGTAAAGACAGACTCCTATTTTTCCCTATGCAATAATGAACGTTATATATGCTCCCTGAGGCACTTTTTAACCATGCACAACTGTATATTTGCGGTGGCAGCGAGCAGGCGGAGGCCTCTGCGATTTCCCAACCAGAACGCACTCATGAGCAGATTCGTCTCACATCAACCTCCACACTCGTCCCAAAAACCAAACTTTAATGACAGGCTTCTCTAAAGACAGAGTCTGTAAAGTTTTAGTCCACTTCTATTTGCCCATGTCTAGTTTTTTAATCTTATGCTCAGTCCGTATGAAGTACTTAGAGTTTAATCAACAGAACAATTATCCTGTTATGTTTGTATTTGCCTAAAATATAAGCAACAACCTTCTCAGATGTATATATGCCTCTCCTTCCCTGCAGCCTGCAGTTTGCAAAGCTTCCCTCAGGGGCCTTAGGTCTATTTTGAAAGCAACCTTTCTCCAAAACTCATTAATATCATACTACAGTCACACCTATATTCGCTTGCTGAACTTCCTGCAGAAATCCAAACAGGTCAGAAAGAAACAGATGGACTTTTGAGAATTGGACATGTTTGCGTCGCAGTGGAACAGCAGAGCTGTGAAGCACCAGGCCTGTGCTTTATGAAGTCCACTCACTGAAGCATCACTGAAAGTGTTTCACTTAAAACATCCATCAAAAGACTTCATTTAACTAGAGATGAAAGGTGAGCATTTTAACTCCTTACTTGTCCTGGGTCCGGTATTTCGACCCTCCCATTTGTTTATGTTGTGACGCACAAATATCCAAAGCACCTCCTGTGCATCAGGCTCCAGTTCTCTCATGGTCAGAGATGGCAGAGCTGCTCTAAAGAGTGGGAAGTCATCACCGGCTAAGACCTTCCACTACAGACCAATACTCATACATTCATACCTACATACTGTACATACATACATACATACATGCATATATATATATATATATATATATATATATATACATACAAACACATTACACATACTGTACATACAGTACATACACACACACACATATATAGGATGTACTGTACCTCTCTAAAACATCCACTGGAATAGATATAATACATCTATCTTGGACAATAAAAATGGTCACTTTTTAATTTTCTCTTTACCACTATATTTATAGAGGTGATCTTGTGATATCACAAGATCCTATCTCTCTACCGATTAGACTCTGCACACGGACCCATTGTGAGCCCAGCCTTCTCTTCTGTCCTGAGCCATGTTCTGTCTCACCCCATGTCTCTTCAGGCCCACAGACCGAGGACCGAGGCCATAACTGCAACTGGGTCCTATTGTTTGTATCAGATTAGAGTTGTTATTTAGACTTATTCAGAACTAAAAATAGATATTGACTTTCCAAGGCATCAAATTCTGCTCTGTTGGTGGTTACAATGGTAGATGGTAAGTTGATACTTGTTGGGTGCCCTCACATCTTTACAAATTAACTTAATCATACCCATGCACTCTGGAGTTTGCCTCAATGGAAGTGTGAACGCACCCTTAAACAGCTGTTTGTGTCATGAATGTGCACGACAACAGCAATGCAAGTTCATCTTTATGCCCAACTGTATAATAGTACAAAGTATGTAAAATATGCCATTAATAAACTCCAAAACTGATCCACATGTTGTAAGTGTCAAAAAGGCTGACATGATAGCAAACCTTGGTACATTTGGACATCCTTCTCTTTATGAAGTCAACCACTGTATACTTAAAAAGGGTGGAGTTCTTTTTGCTATATTCAGGGATCCACGGGGTTTGGGAGGAATGCGTGTGGGTGAGTGTTTGCTCTGTTCACACTCTAGTATGACATAGAGGGCGAACAAAGATCAAAGGGGGGCGGCAGATTGAATCGCAATCAAATCAAATAAAGCACATTTATTTTTCTCTATGGGTATAAACTAAAAAAAGCACATTTATTTTCATCGTCCACTATGGGTGCAAAGAGAGACACAAAATAAATCTCTATCCATATTGCCAAGCTTTTTTATTTCTTTTTCTTTTTTGTATAAACAGACACAGGAAGCGTATAATCTCGTAATAAATCCTGATGTCGCCTCAAGCAATCATGGCAATAGACATACTGTATTTTATAGTAACACATGGGAAGCTGTAATTTCTACTTGAGTTCCTGGAATGAGAACGGTGGAGTCTGCGGTCACACACTTAAAGGCACACCGCGGACTTTGTGACCTAAAGAGTTGACACATGAGTTATTTTATATGAATACTTGGGCCAATATACAGCGCTTGACACTTGCAATGCTCCGAGCGGGGCTGCCCTCTTGAAATACCGCCCATGTAAGTTTCGAGCAGACGGACCGTCTGCCACCAGGTCACGTGACTTGGAAGAAAGACTTGCTTTACGGCTACAGGCGCTGATATACTCATGGAGCTAAGGCTTTTGCTACTCATTTTTCACCTGCTCGACTCCTGGTCATGGCTGAGGCAAGGAAAAATTTTAAACCTTCGGAGGAGGCTAAAAAGAGGAAACGCGAAAGGGATCGTGCTGTAAGCTGCATGTCTGTATGAGCGCTGCTCTTCACCTGGTTCCTGGATGTCATCGACTGCAAAGATGTCATTCCACGCAGCACGAGCTAGACGCAGAACTCCCTCATCCAGGATATAGAAGTCCATGTGTGGTAGATTACTAATGCAGCGGTCTGGAGGCTGACCACAGCAGAGTCTCTCAATATCTGTAGGCATGTCTCTACAGTTTGAACACACACACCAGTGCATGCTGTCTGAATACACACTCAAAAGACACCGGCTGACTGTTTGTTGACTTTTGCGACAGTGCTGAGTTGCTTGTGGCCACTAGGGGCGCTAAACGTGAAAGTTGCAGGTCTAGCGCCCCTAGTGGCCAAGAGTTACACGGTGTGCCTTTAAGGTTTAGGTGTACAGTAGTGCCTATTATTGGTACGTGTGGTAAAAACCCTCAAATACATTAACACAGGAATCCACATTGGGCTGCTTGCAATGACCAATAACCAATGACCAATGACCAGTGACCAATATGTTGAGGGTTCCCAAATCATAGAGAGAGTGAACCATCCGAGGGAGGTAAAAGTGGTCATATAGATTTCTCTTTAGCTGTACAAATGCCAAAAAAATACTATTTGCTATTGGCAATTACGGAAAAAATTCAGAATTGCATCTTTTTTTTGTAGAAATTCAGGCGGCAATATAGATTTTGCTTTGACCTCTCTCCTAGTGGCCTGGTCCAGCTGTAGTGCAAAACCTGGGACCCATCTCCAGATCATCATGTTCTGTTTGGTCAAGACCGGAGCTGGAAGATTATTTTTTTTAACCTATTTCTGTTTTTTAGAGACAGGGAAAACCAGAGCACTTGGAGGAAACATTTTCAGACATGGGGAGAACCTGCAAAGTCCACTCAGAAATGCCCCATTCCGACTGGGATTCCAACCCAGAACAGTCTTGCACTGAAGTGAAAGTGCTAATCGCCATGTCATATCTGCTACCCTTGTCCAACCTGGAAGTGACTGAAAAACGATGAGCATGCAGTGTGTGTTGGTTCCCTTTAATTCCATATAGAATAGTCTTTCTGTCGTGTGTTTCTGGGTTGAATGAATTTTTAAAATTCAGCCTGTAACAAATCTGTATTCAGGCGGCCAGATTAAGATCACATTCTGAGCCAGGACAATGAGGCCACTGATCTTGGGCCAACAGCAAATGGAGAAAATTGTTTCTCCAACCTTCAATCAAGATCAGTGCAAACCATTAAAACTAACGGTGAATGTTTAAGAAAGATATTTATAAACTCAAAAGTAAACCAAAATCCACAGGTTTTATGATGGAAAAATCATTGGCATTTACTCTAATTATCTCATTAATTATTACATTTCTAACATGTTCTTTTCAAACTAAAATAATCCTTTGTATCTTTGTCATTTTGATTGCAAAAGTCCCGAAACAATTAGATGATCTATATTAGTAAATGGTAAGGCAAGTTTATTTGTATAGCAGAGTTCATATAAAAGACACCTCAAAGTGCTTAACAAAACAACATAAGGAACAATATCATACAAGGCATAAAAACCATAAATAATAACAAAACATTAGAAAAGAGAGCGCCCTCTTGTGCACCCTAAATAAAAGCAAAAATAAGAAGAAGAATTAATAACTACAGTATTTACTGGACTTAAAGTTTTTTTGAATATTGCAGCCTACCCTGCAGCGGCTACTCCACCTCTGCTGCTGTGACCCGTCCTGCTCCACCCAGAGGCTACTCCACCTCTGCTGCTGTGACCCGTCCTGCTCCACCCAGAGGCTACTCCATCTCTGCTACAGTGATCCGTCCTGCTCCATCCAGAGGCTACTCCATCTCTGCTGCTGTGACCCGTCCTGCTCCACCCAGAGGCTACTCCACCTCTGCTGCTGTGACCCGTCCTGCTCCACCCAGAGGCTACTCCATCTCTGCAGCTGTGACCCGTCCTGCTCCACCCAGAGGCTACTCCATCTCTGCTACAGTGATCCGTCCTGCTCCATCCAGAGGCTACTCCATCTCTGCTGCTGTGACCCGTCCTGCTCCATCCAGAGGCTACTCCACCTCTGCTACAGTGATCCGTCCTGCTCCACCCAGAGACCACTCCAACTTTGCTGTTGCGACCTGAGGGCCTGTGGCTGATTAATACTATTATTAGCTTTTTAGAATGATAAAAAAATGTTTTGCTGCTACTGGACACCTGAATTTCTCCTACGGGGATCAGTGAAGTATCAATCTACAGCATCTATCTATCTATCTATATTGCTACACGGCCGATGTATGTATTTTCTTTATTGTTAGTGCATCCCTGAGGTTCAAAAAGTATAAATAAAATCATGTTTTTGACAAGTACTAGTAGGATTAGGAAGCACGTTTATTGTCAAAATAGCTTGGATCTACTAGTGCTTAGTAGTCCACCAAGTACTGTAAAAAAGTAGATTAGACTTAATTAAATTATTTATTATTAATTAAATTATTAGCTTTTCTCTTGAATGAAGGTAAGTTGCCCGACTCCTTCTGGTCGCGTGGTCAGCTGGAACATTTGATTGATATCAGTTGGTGGTATGTTTCCTGGAGCTTTGTGCCCGTTCCCAAAGGTCGTCTCTGGGATAAGTTGAAACAATGGTTTGAGAAATGCAAGAACAACAAAATAAAGTTTGAAACACAAAAGTGTATAACTAACTTTCAGTGGAGGCCTCTTCTGTCTTTTCTCCGCCCTGAAACACACAAGGCTTTTCTTATCACCTGTTTTTAGCTTTACCTAGTTTTTAATTGTGGATATAAGTCGGATTTGTCACCCTTGATGTGAGTGTGGAGGATTCTGTCTGTAGCTCATATTGGACTTTTCCGTCTCTGCAGGAAAAAACAATATTTTATAAAAAAAAACGTTAACACATCTGACTATTCATTTTTGTATAGTGGATAGCTCACTAACATTTCACAAACGGTCAGAGTCTGAGGAGGATTCTGCTGAGTTTGTATCTGAAAGAGAAGCATATTTATGTAAGAATGAACTCAATTCAACATATTTTTGTGTAGCACTAAATCACAACAGCAGGTGTCTCGCAGAACTTCACAAAGTTGTCGATTCGCCAACAACAGATCAGAGAGTCAAACAGCTTGATCACAGGGTATTCAATAATAACCAAGCACATAGGAGACTTTGGTTCATAGGGAGCGGGATGACCAATATGACCAATGTCCATAAATGTACCGGATCATCACTGTCGTCAGACCCTCCTGCATCAGCGAGCGAGAAATAATAATTCAATAAAAAACAGTGGGAGTTTCTGAGTTATTTAATCTACTTTTACCATGGTCAAAATACTCATAACATATGAAAACATATCAACTCTAAACTCTCAAAGACAAGGAAAGGGACTATTTTTTCCAAAAGCCTGAAAAAGCTCCTTAGCAACTGTTGCTATGACCAAAATGAACCAACCTACATTCAACTCATATCTATTTACAAAGCATACACACACACGCACACACAGTGACATGAATGGTACCTTTTTGAGGCACTGGCTGATACAGAGCTGACGGTTCTGGTGGTTCAGGAGGAGTTGGTCTTTGTGTGATCTCTTTCTTTGTGACGCAGGTGGTGGGCTGTCCGGCAGATACACACTGGAAGGGGACACATCCGGCAAATCAAGAAAATCCTGGAAGTCGATTATTTCACAACTGTATGCATTTTGAGGATGCTTCTGATGCTGGAGGATGCTTCTGCCTGCTACAGACGGAAATGTATCTGGGTCCATACCTGTTGTAAGTATACACAAAAGTTTATCTTATCTCAAAACAATGAAAAATACAACATCATTAAATTCTCCTAAGGGGATCAATAAAGTATCTGTCTATTTCTGAAATTTTAAGGAACTTGAACTGAAGGGGAGAAAGATTTAGACCTGTTCTGCAGACTGTACACACAAGACTAAAATTAGTTTAATAACTATAAGTACTGTATAGAAACTGTCCTCTCATTACTGTTGTTGTCCCCCATCAGTCCTATGAAAAAACTATAAAAGCGATGCCATGTATATTGAGTTATTTGCTACTTAAACAACGTAAATTCACTTCCGGTCATAGACATTATAGCATGTAGAATAACAGTTATTGTTACCTGTTTAGTTCTGTGTTATTTCTGTTGTTCTGATTTAAATTTTGCTTTATTGAATCTATTCTCCAGCATGAGGACCGTTACTCAAGAGAATGACAATTAAAAACAAATTATTTAAATACAAACATGTTTTGATTTGTATTTAACTGGTGAACAAAACACACAAACACGGGTTGAACTATCCACAGCTAGTGTTCTGTGGATAGTCATATACAAACTTATGTCAAATACACTTGAGATAAGACAAAAATATATAAAAATTGAATAATGACTAATATGTATAATTGTATGGTCATAAAGCTGTTTTTTGTCCGATTAAGAAATAAGTATTATCCATAGACTGAACTGTCAAAATACATACTACTGAGTCACTACCCATGTCACACCCTTATGGACTTTCTTCAGCAATACTCATGGATAATTATCTTATTCTAATGTGAAAGGTTTCTTACTACAGCTCGTTCTACTGTCACAGCCTACTTCCATGCACACAACCTATTCCACAGTCTGCGCAATTATTTATTTATCCTAAGATCACTCGGGGTGTGCAAAAAGACAGGAAATGTGCAAACATTTAAAAACATATGAAATGATCGATGGCATCTTGTGTGCAAATAAAAAGTGACTATGGCAGTGCAAGGTTTGTAGTCCTAGTGCAGTTCGTCATTAAGTAACTTGTTGTACAGTCTGACATTAAAGGGTTAAGATAAGGAGATCCTTTATTCGTCCCACAGCGGGGAAATGTCAGTGTTGCATCGTCGGCTACAGACCAGTACGAATGAGGAGCACACACACAGTAGTAGTATCAAGTTTATTTCTTCTGTCATTATGAACATTGGATCTTATGGTCACATGTTTTCAAAGATGGTTGTTGTAGATCTTGGTTTGATAAAGTTTGGGCACCCCTGTTTTCAACAAATGTGTTTATGTGATGCCCATAAAATAAACTCCATGCATTTAGGAAGGGTTTTAATTTAATTTTTTTATTCACATCAAAAAATCTGTTATATTATTTGCGGTGAAGACAAATTAGCCAAATTCAAACATTGTGGATGGACAAATATTCAGTTCAGTGTAAGACCACTGCACCGCATATCTTGTCCTGGTTAAGACCTGCTTTAGTCCTTATTTTTTGAATGCAGTTTTAGAGACTTAGATCAGACAGGTCAAACTCAGGCCCCTGGGCCGCGAGCTGTGATACAATATTTAGTGGCCCCTGAAAAGATTTTCAATTAACTTGCTGTATCGATGGTAAGGGGCTACTATGGCATGTTGTACTTCATTTTAAAGCCTATTGTCTCAGGAAAACAACCATATTATTGTATCGGTTCTGAGATGTTAACTAAAATGTATTTAGAAGTTTTAGTTACTTAAATATTATTATTATTTTACCTATCAGCCTTCAATATTGATATTTCCCAGTTGTGGTTGAATTCAAACCTACTGGAAAAAAAACATCCAAATTCATATCAATTACAGTTGGCATAAAACAAAATAATGTAAAAAAAAAAAGCAACAAAAAAAAGCAAACAAACAAAAAACACCCCAACCAACCAGTCTTAGATAATGTCATATCTAAGCTCTACTGGTTTTGTTCAGTAGATGGGAGATGACAAATACATTCTCAAAGGTCCTGAGCTGATCCGGTTTCTTCTGAAGACCTTCCAAACCCTTGCAAAGAAGCATCTTGGCTTAGTCTGAGGACCATGGGCCAAATAATACCTGAGTTGGAGGTTCAGGTTCAGCTTCATTGTTTCCTCAGTGAAACTATTGTCGCTTAGAGCAGAGACCGAGCCACACTCCTGCAGTAAGCTTTTGGCGGCCGCTTTCCCGATGGCTTTGAGGTCTTTGTCTGTGAGCTGACTGTCCTCTGGGATCCGAACCCCAGTCTCCACTTTTCTAAGAATTTGGACAAGACGGATCTGCTGCTCAGTGTCAGGAACCATGTGGGCTTTTTGAATTAACTTCTTTATCATCGCTGCGGCCATGAGATGAGCAGATCTGGTGCCTTTTTCAACAGACTGTGTTTCTTCAGTTTCCTCCAGAGTAATATCCACAGTCTCTTCTGCGGAGGTCTGCTTCTTTACGGCTGCCTCCTGGATCTCTGACAGTAAGACTTCCAGTTGGCTGTCTTCTGGTATGAGTGCCTCTACCGCCTCTTCTGGCATGAGTTCCTCTACCGTCTCTTCTGGTTTGAGTTCCGCTACCGTCTCTTCTGGTCTGAGTTCCTCTACCGTCTCTTCTGGTTTGAGTTCCTCTACCGTCTCTTCTGGTTTGAGTTCCTCTACCGTCTCTTCTGGTTTGAGTTCCTCTTGCGTCTCTTCTGGTTTGAGTGCCTCTCGCGTCTCTTCTGGTCTGAGTTCCTCTACCGTCTCTTCTGGTTTGAGGTCCTCCATCCTTTCTGGTTTGAGTTCCGCTACCGTCTCTTTTGGTTTGAGTTCCTCTACCGTCTCTTCTGGTTTGAGTTCCTCTACCATCTCTTCTGGTTTGAGTTCCTGTACCGTCTCTTCTGGTTTGAGTTCCTCTCGCGTCTCTTCTGGTCTGAGTTCCTCTACCGTCTCTTCTGGTTTGAGGTCCTCCATCTCTTCTGGTCTGAGTTCCGCTACCGTCTCTTCTGGTTTGAGTTCCGCTACCGTCTCTTTTGGTTTGAGTTCCTCTACCGTCTCTTCTGGTTTGAGTTCCTCTACCATCTCTTCTGGTTTGAGTTCCTTTCGCGTCTCTTCTGGTTTGAGTTCCTCTACCATCTCTTCTGGTTTGAGTTCCTCTCGCGTCTCTTCTGGTCTGAGTTCCGCTACCGTCTCTTTTGGTTTGAGTTCCTCTACCGTCTCTTCTGGTGTGAGTTTCTCTAACGTCTCTTCTGGTTTGAGTTCCGCTATCGTCTCTTCTGGTTTCAGTTCCTCTGCCGTCTCTTCTGGTTTGAGGTCCGCTACCGTCTCTTCTGGTTTTAGGTCCTCCACCGTCTCTTCTGGTCTGAGTTCCTCTACCGTCTCTTCTGGTTTGAGTTCCTCTACTGTCTCTTCTGTAGCTGTGAGACGTTGCAGAGCCTTTACAGCCTTTTGGTGCTGTCGCAGCTGTTTTGCTTGCTCTTCATAGACTTTCTGTTGGAAAATCTGGCTCTCATACGGCTGCATCGGTGGGTTCTGCATCTGGAGCTGATCTTTGAATCCCATCATCTCCAACATTCTCTCTGCCGCCATGACCTTGGCCTCTTTCTTGTTGGGGGCGAAAGCTTGACAAGACAAGTTCCCAGCTGTCACCTCCATACAATACACAACCGTATAATCCCTGTCATGGGTATGTTCAAGGTTGACAACCTTAAAACTCGCCGCGGGTTGTTTCCTAATCATGAGAACTTCTGTGAGCGCGGTGATCGGGTTTTTATTGTGGAAGAAGTACTTGCGCTCTTCAGGGTCCATAAGGTCCGCGTGGGGTTTGCACCAATATGGAGTTTTTCCCTGTGGCGGTGGGAGCTTGGACAACGCCTTCACGACCTCTTTAGCTGCGTGTACCCGCGCCTTTTTCTTGGTGGGGCCGGAGCCGAAGCCGACCAAGTCTCCCACTCGCACTTCTATCTGGAAAGTGGGCTTATGTGCTGGACCCTCCTCTCCCATTTCATTAAAAAGTACAAGTTTCCCATGGAGTTCTGCCAGTTCATGCAGAATCTCCAGGTCAGTCTTGTGGACTTCAATAGGCTTTTCCATGTTACTTGGATTCGTAAGTCGCTGAGTTGATCTCTGCAATAATTTATTTTCCAAAAAAGGCCTCCTCTCAGAAAGGTATGAGTTATTGGACTTTGACAAAACCCTAGCCAGTAAAATAGAGGAATTCTTTGATGATGTCAAAGAATTCTATTTCCATAGCAACCATGGTAACCTAGTAACACTATAGAATTGTGGAACTTGTTCTAGAAAGTGGTTACTATTCTAGAACTCATACAAAGTTCTAGAATAGTACTGAGGGGTCTAATAAGATATATAAGACTAACTTTATTGATCTCACATTGGAGAAATGTACATGTCACATTAGGCACAGAGCAAATGTGACATGTACAGCAGTCAAAAGCATTTGACATTTGTTCAAAAGAGTGTGACTGAGAAAAACTGTTGCTATTGGCAATTACTGAAAATACTTGTATACGTACTCAAATCGTATTGGTGCATTTGCTGAAACCCATGAATACATTTGTAAATAACTATTTATCTAAGACGCTCATGTTATTTCACCATAAGATGAGAGAAATATTGACCTCCTTGAATGTTCGCAGATGTTTGCATCTGGGAGCGGCTGTGCGTATGAAAGGCACAACACGACCACAGGAGAACTCATCCGTGTTTTGCAGAACAAGCCCATAATGACAAGTGCTTGAATCTATTACAGGGCGCGTCTCCACCCAACGCCATCCGTAAAGTGACTCGTACAAGCCGCTTGTAATAAATCACTCAGTGGCTCTGAGTTTGAACCAGATTTCACCTTTTGTACTCGTCTAGGTTTAAGATACGTTGTTTTACAGTTGTTTATATGAAAGGGTAATCCTAAAAACTTTGGCGCTGCAACGCTATCTTTGAGCATTAATCAGAGATTTCTAGATCATTCTAATTCAACACAGAAAGAAGGTATAATGTGCATACCCTGGGGCACACTTCCCCCAGACAAAGTCCTTCATTCATTATTAGTAATGTTATATTGTGTACGTGTGTTTGTGTGTGTGTGTAATTCAATTTGTGTGAGTTCACCGTTGTACATACAATACCTTATATTTTTTCACTTTTTTCACATTTCTATTGTCTGTTTGCACACCCTGAGGGATCTTATTGAAGTAATTGAAATGTAACATGTACCTATCTTCATTGAGTCCTAATCTATAATCGATCAATGGTCCTATTTCTTGCTTCTTCATTTTGCTAAAGCCAGATGTTTTGAACTAGTTGCCTTATTATGCAAAAGCCAGAGATTTTATACTTGCTTCATTATTTTGCTATAGCTTGAGATTGTATTTTATGTTAGTATAGAGTTATTGTTCACTTATTTTGTGCTGTATGCTCCTCATTCCTACTGTTCTCTTACTGGTAATGCAACACTGAAATTTCCCCACTGTGGGACGAATACAAGATCTTAATCTTAACCAACAACGTTTATTTTTATTTTATCATACCTCATTTGTCCACGCGATGGCGCCAAAGCAACGCCAGCCCCAGCCTCTCAGTGAAGAAGCAGTTTGACACTCGCGCGCTCATCATGGCCGCCGCGTCCATCGAGAGTTTACTGAGTGAAGTGTCCCGTGTGGAGGACCCTGTGGAGCCGCTGCAGAGGCTAAAGACTGCCCTCTTCTCTGTCCCTCTCTCCGCTGTCAGGGACTCTGTGAGCGGGCAGCGCCTGGGGGTCATCTTTACTCTGCTCAACTCAAACTCCCGGTATGCTATGCTAGTAAACAAGCTAGTAAGTGTCTATTATGATCAGGATGCTGAGTCAGTGGGGCTGTCTTTGTCATGACGCCTTGAATTAAAAATAGTCGTTTAAATGTGCAATATATTTCAGGATTGGTGGTGTATATTGATTGGTGGATTGGTTGTATATTGATTGGTGGATTGCATGTGCATGTTTGAGAAGTAGCTATAACGCTAAGTTTTTGCTTTCATAATGTATTTTATTCAGTTGTTTTTTTGACAGGGACATCGCACAATAGATGTAGTGTTCATTCATAGTCCCGAGGCAGAAGGAGCACACAAGACAAGTGAATAATAACTCTTAATACTAAATTAAATAAACGTGTGACGTTTACAGTGTGCAAATAATTCATATATTGATTGGCATAGTTAGCATTTAAAATATAGGTAAGATACACCTCTAACAACAAAGATACAATATCTTCAACACACAATTATTTACATCTGATTATTGACAGCAGACTTGATTGAGCTTCACTCCTGCAAGACCAAATGAGGAGGACCTAAAGTTCACATAACAGTCAACAAATTGTGAAAACCTTTCCCCTTTCAAAATACTTTTACATCTGTTAACCGCTTTGGATTTAGTCCTTATATTTCATCATACAATTCGATTCAACCGTGTGTTTTCTAACCGTGTATCTTCTGCTTGATAGGGAACAGATTGAGCTATGTGTGGAGATCCTAGAGCGAATATTAACGGCTTTAAGTCCAGTTCATGTGGCCACTAACTACAGAGCAGAGCTACAGGGCGGCCTGCAGCACAACAGTGAAGCTGTTAAAATACTGGCCTTGACACAGGTACAAATTAGACAAGCATATTCTTTCAAATAAAACCAATTGTTTTGCTGAATGAAAACCAATCATGTTTTGTTTTTAGATTGGGAGAATTGTGGAACATCCAGAAGCTGTCACTCAAATCCTGAACAACTATGACCTCCTCTGTGCGGTCATCAACTCCATTGGGGAGGAGAAGATTTCAGTGGCTAAACAGGTGATCGTTAGAAAACCTGTCAGCAATTGTACTTGTATTGTATTATTTTTTTCACTATTGCTGATTTTTGTTGTTTTCAGGCTATTCAGTCGTTGTCTAAACTGAGTCATTCCAAAGCTGGTTTGGATAAACTGTTTCAATCCGATCTCTTGAAAACTATAAAAGACGTGATGGGGGTCAGTGATGTTGTCAGATACAGAATATATGAGGTGAGATTTCTTTAGTGTTTTAGACATAGACCGTATATTCGGAGTGTTAGCATAGTGTTAGCCTGAATGTGGAAGAAGCTGATTTGAACATAAGCTAGCTGGAGCCAACTTCCTTATGGTGTATGTGGGGTGTACAGAGCATGGGGAAAAGAGAAAATCAGTGATATGTGTGAAAATGGCAATAGTCTCCTAATTGTTTAAGATCAATTTGATTTTTCTGTTTGCATGCAGTTGGTTGTAGGAGTCTCATCTTTTTCTCCCGTTTCCTTCGGATATTGCGTCAACAGTGGCCTCATCTCACGACTGCTCGATGAACTGACTGGAGAGGACGTGTTGATTAGGTAGATGTTTCATTCAATTCAACTTAAATGTATTTTTGTATAGCTCTAAATAGGCTATATTAAAACCGTGACGTCGCCCGGCATGGCGTAGCCGGGGCCCCACCCTGGAGCCAGGCCTGGGGTCGGGGCTCGCAAGCGAGCGCCTGGTGGCCGGGCCTTAGCCCACGGGGCCCGGCCGGGCTCAGCCCGAAGGGACGACGTGGGCAGTCCCTCCTGTGGGCCCACCACCTGCAGAGGGGTCCGTGGTGGCGCGGTGATAAAAGGACTGGGCGGCAGTCGAAAGCGGAAACCTCGGCGACCCAGTCCGCACACACAACATCTGGCTCTTGGGACGTGGAACGTCACCTCACTGGGGGGGAAGGAGCCCGAGCTCGTGGGGGAGGTCGAGCGAGACTAGAGATAGTCGGCCTCACCTCCACACACAGCTTGGGCTCTGGAACCCAACTCCTTGAGAGGGGTTGGACGCTCCACTTTTCTGGTGTTTCCCGCGGGGAGAGGCGGCGAGCTGGGGTGGCCATTCTCATTCCCCCCATCCCAGCCGCCACGTGTTGGAGTTCTTCCCGGTGAATGAGAGGGTCGCGTCCCTCCGCCTCCGGGTGGGGGACAAGTCTCTCATTGTTGTGACGGCCTACGGGCCTAACAGCAGTGCAGAGTACCCGGCCTTCTTGGAGTCCTTGGGAGGGGTACTGGACGGTGCACCGCCCGGGGACTCCGTTATTCTCCTGGGGGACTTCAACGCCCATGTGGGAAACGCCAGTGACACTTGAAGAGGGGTGATTGGGAAGAACGGCCCCCCTGATCTGAACCCGAGCGGTGTTCAGTTGTTGGACTTCTGTGCCAGTCACAGTTCGTCCATCACGAACACCATGTTCGAGCACAAGGGTGTCCACCAGTGCACGTGGCACCAGGACACCCTAGGCCGGAGGTCGATGATCGACTTTGTTGTCGTATCATCTGACCTTCGACCGCGTGTCTCGGACACTCGAGTAAAGAGAGGGGCGGAGCTGTCAACCGATCATCACCTGGTCGTGAGTTGGATCCGCTGGCAGGGGAAGAAGCCGGTCAGACCTGGCCGACCCAAGCGTATAGTGAGGGTCTGCTGGGAACGTCTTGCCGAGCCCCCTGTCAGACGGACTTTCAACTCACACCTCCGGGAGAGCTTCTCCCAGGTCTCGGCGGAGGAGGGGGACATGGAGTCCGAGTGGACCTTGTTCTCTGCCTCAATCACCGATGCGGCGGCTCGTAGCTGTGGTCGCAGGGTCTCTGGTGCTGGTCCCGGCAGCAACCCCCGAACCCGGTGGTGGACACCGGCAGTAAGGGATGCTGTCAGGCTGAAGGAGTCCTATCGAGCCATGATGGTTCGGGGGACTCCTGAGGCAGCTGTCCAGTACCGGCAGGCCAAACGTGCCGCGGCCCGGGCTGTTGCAGAGGCAAAAACCCGGGACTGGGAGGAGTTCGGAGAGTCCATGGAGCATGACTATCGGTCGGCCTCGAAGAGATTCTGGCAAACCATCCGGCGCCTCAGGAGGGGGAAGCAGTTCTTTGCCAACACCATGTACGGTGCGGGTGGAGAGCTACTGACCTCGACTGAGGATATTGTCGGGCGGTGGAAGGAATACTTCGAGGTTCTCCTCAATCCCCCGTCACGTCCTCCGTTGCAGAGGCTGAGGATGTTGGGGCGGATACATCCATCTCCCTGGCTGAGGTCACCAAGGTGGTTGGCAGCTCCGGGTGTGGATGAGATCCGTCCTGACTATCTAAAGTCTCTGGATGTTGTAGGACTGTCTTGGCTGACACGTCTCTGCAACATCGCGTGGCGATCGGGGGCGGTGCCAATGGAGTGGCAGACCGGGGTGGTGGTCCCTCTCTACAAGAAGGGGGACCGGAGGGTGTGTTCCAATTATCGTGGGATCACACTCCTCAGCCTCCCCGGTAAGGTCTACTCCAAGGTACTGGAGAGGAGGCTACGGTCGATGGTCGAATCTTGGATTCAGGAGGAGCAGTGTGGTTTTCGTCCCGGTCGCGGAACACTGGACCAGCTCTATACTCTCCATCGGATACTCGAGGGTTCATGGGAGTTCGCCCAACCTGTCCACATGTGCTTTGTGGATTTGGAGAAGGCGTTCGACTGTGTTCCCCGGGGTGTCCTTTGGGGGGTTCTCCGGGAGTACGGGGTCGGGGGTCTTCTGCTGAGGGCCATCCGATCCCTGTATGACCGGAGCCAGAGCTGTGTTCGCATTGCCGGCAGTAAGTCAGACCTGTTCCCGGTGAATGTTGGCCTCCGACAGAGCTGCCCTTTGTCACCGGTTCTGTTCACTGTGTTTATGGACAGAATTTCTAGGCGCAGCCAGGGGTCGGAGGGGGTCCGGTTCGGAGACCACAGGATTTCATCTCTGCTGTTTGCAGACGATGCTGTCCTGTTGGCTCCAACGAACCAGGACCTGCAGCATGCACTGGGGCGGTTTGCAGCCGAGTGCGAAGCGGCTGGGATGAGAATCAGCACCTCCAAATCTGAGGCCATGGTGCTCGACCGGAAAAAGGTGCCTTGCCCTCTACAGGTGGGTGGAGAGGTCCTTCCTCAAGTGGAGGAGTTCAAGTATCTCGGGGTCTTGTTCACGAGTGAGGGAAGAATGGAGCGTGAGATTGACAGGCGGATCGGCGCAGCGTGCGCAGTAATGCGGTTGCTGTATCGTACCGTTGTGGTAAAGAGGGAGCTGAGCCGAAATTTACCGGTCAATCTTCGTTCCCTCCCTCAGCTACGAGATCGCGGATACAAGCGGTCGAAATGAGCTTCCTCCGTAGATCCCCAGGACTGAGGCTGTAGAGCTCCAGGACTGAGGCTGTAGATCCCCAGGACTGAGGCTGTAGATCCCCAGGACTGAGGCTGTAGATCCCCAGGACTGAGGCTGTAGATCCCCAGGACTGAGGCTGTAGAGCCCCAGGACTGAGGCTGTAGAGCCCCAGGACTAGGGCTGGGCGATATGGCAAAAAAGTAAAATCTCGATTTTATTTCCTGCTTTGGACGATGTCGATTTTAAATCGATTTTCAATAAAGACAGACTTTTCCCTTAAAATATTTTTATCTTCTCGCTCAATATTTAAGTTTCAAAACTATTTTTTATTTGTTTCCCCCAATACATATTATAAAAGTCTTGTACAGACTTTGCTGATATCGCAAGTATAATTGATGTGCAGCTGGAACTCTCACAATATCCCTCATTCGATTTCACGATTTTCACATTTTTCACAAATTCGATTTTTTCAAAAGCCGATTAATTGCCAAAATTCGATTTATTGCCCAGCCATACCCAGGACTGAGGCTGTAGAGCCCCAGGACTGAGGCTGTAGATCCCCAGGACTGAGGCTGTAGATCCCCAGGACTGAGGCTGTAGATCCCCAGGACTGAGGCTGTAGAGCCCCAGGACTGAGGCCACGAGGTGCAGGACTGAAGAGGCTCTCAGGCGGGGACGCAGCTCACGAGTCTAGCGGGTGAATAGCAATGAACAGACTACAGTCATAAGGATGACAGACAAAGTAGGAGGAGTCTTTGAATTTCAGTGTGTTATTTAACCACTTCTTGGTTATGGTTTTTAGAGTGACTGCTGTTGAAATGGTGACAACCTTGGCACAGAGCCTTCACGGCCGGCAGTTTTTGACACATGAAGGAATAATGGACCAGATCTCCAACATGATCAGGGGAGCAGAAACGGATCCATTCTCTTCTCTTTACCTTCCAGGTGAGTGTTTATTATTAAAAGATTTCTCAAACTTTTCTTGGAGCTTTTCATACATGTTTGAGTCACTTGTACTGTCTTGCACCCGAGACTTGACTTGGCTTCTTTGAATATGTGACACAAGGGGGATTTAGCAGCCATGTTCATCCATTTTTGCTCAAAGAAAATTAATGCGAAGAGTTAACTTGGAGCTGGAGCGAGGCCTTTCATGGGAGCACGTTTTTCCCTCTGGGCAGAGTACAGATCCTTCTGGTTGGACTGAATATGGAATTACACAGATATGATTTGATATACTTTTTGATTTTGAATACTCTTCAATTTCAATGCTAAATATATTACAATGAGCCCTAGTGTCATAGATTCATACAGAATCAGAAAAGAACAATGATGAATAAAGTAAGTAAAAACCAAGTGGGATATGCAAGGTGGCGGCAGAGGACTGAGAGGAGAACAATGGCGGCCCTCATACTGTATATAAGGATGTTAAGATTCAGATTAAGAGATCCTTTATTTGACCCAGAGTGGGGAAATTTCATTAAATGCGAACATTTAAACACACAATGTATTTTTAACACAATGTATAAACATTTTGCAACACAATGAACTCAAAAGTCTGAACCAATAAACAAACAATCTGAAAGGTATTAATGTTGTTTACTATCACATGAATAATATAATGTATTATACAGCATGTGTGTTGCTATGGATACAAGTTGCATTAGTGTTTTTGAGACCTACTAGAAAATGAACGGATGAGTACAAACTGAAACTGTATGGACTTGTGAATGGGTAAAATGTTTAGAAATTGATTTAGGAATTATAGGAAGATAATTGAATTTAAATGTTTGTTTACTCAAAGCTGTTTTTAGCACGATTCCTGCGGGTTAGAGTGTTATGAAAATTTATTTTTTAAATATAGGTTTGGTGAAGTTCTTTGGCAACGTGGCCATAATGGACAGTCCGCAGCAGGTCTGTGAAACGTACCCGGCTTTTCAGAGCAAGGTGTTTGAGATGGCCCTGGATTCAGACCCGGCTATGATCGGTGTGGGTTTGGACACGCTGGGTTTGCTTGGCTCTACAGTTGAAGGCAAACAGGTCCTGCAAAAAACAGGTATTTTAAACGTATTACAAACGTATTACAACATTTCCATCACCTTTTTTTACTGCTTTAAATGTTTTCATAGGGGAAAAATTCAAGTCTGTGTTGGTAAGAATAAGCCATCATGCGAGTATTGGTGCGACAGAGCTCAGAGTTCGAAGCCTTGAAGCGATATCCCAGCTGCTCTCTCTGCAGGTACTCGTTTGAACTATAATTATGTATAATTGCTGTCACTTTTGTTGTGGTGTAATTGTTTTTGCTTGTGCTACTGATGCGTTATTGCAGCCAGAGCAACAGACAGACGACCTCCTGGCCCTGACTGAGTCCTGGTTCCTGCTTTTGTCAAACCACCCCATGGACATGATTCATAAGATCAGCACGCAGCCGTTCCCCGAGCTACACTGCTGTGCCCTCCGCATATTCACTGTAAGAGTCGTTTTCTTCTTCTGTCATGGATCAAGGGTCTCAAACTGGTTCCAGAAAGGGCTGCTGTGGCTGCAGGTTTTTAATCCAACAAAGCAAACTCGGCATAACTTTGCGCTTTGGACTCTCGCCTGCAGCGCTGGGACCGTACCGAGTGCATTTCCAGATGGGACAGTGCCCAGTGCCCACATTATGCAGAGGTCGTGTCTCTAGTGAAACATTGGCGGTATTCAAAGAGCACCTGAGAACATTTCCCTCATAACTAGAGATTGTGGTGGGAGGGGGCATTAAATTCCAATGCTGATCATGGAAATATAATTAGTCCATAATTAATTTATCACAAGGTTTTCTTTTTTAATTATATGTACATTAATTAACTCTTGTACTATCCTCTGCTCAAATTGCCACACCAGTGATTAAAAAAATACCCTGGAGTTGAATTTTGATAATCTTATCGGTCCTGGGACATTTAGACCCTTTCAGCCCATACTATATACGGAACTTTTCTTCTACTTTTCATCACTGTGGTGGGACATTTTGACCCGAAGATAACTCGAAGGTTAAACATTTTAAATAAGCAGGGGCCCCGCCTGACTGCTTCCATTTCCTCAAACCTTCAGGTCAAGACTGGACCCCTTTGAGGAAGTGGGCGAAGTCTAGTGTACTCTGGAGATGGGTTCCTGGGCGCTATTTAACGGCGACCACTGCTTCTGACACAAACCTTAGTGGCATCAGAATGGGTCAAAGGCAGAGGATGAATTGCCCTACAGGGATTATTAAGGTGCACCTTTACCTTTTACCTTGGTGTGCTCCTGCTCGGTTGGAATGAAAACCTGCAGCCACACCAGGCCCTTTGAGGACTGGTTCAACACCCCTGTCTTAGGCTATATCCACACGAAGACAAAACGCTTATAATTTCAGAAACTTTTTCTGTAAACACGGAGTTAGCTCAGTAAATGTGTGCGTCCATATGAATGTAGTCAATACGCCTGAAAACGCTGTGAAACTATGCCAGACCTGTTGGTGGCGCTGTGACGCAATGACGGGATCAAGCCCAAACTTCCGTGGGCATGCGCGGAATTTTGTAAACAGACAACATGGCGAGTGGGCGAGCTGGTACTACATTAGTATGGACGGACGATGAGGTTGAACTGTTGCTTCGGGTCACACTGGATTACAAAACCAACAAGCTACATTGTTGTTGTCATTATTTTCTGAGTGCGGCGCATGCGTGCTTTAACAAGAGGCGGGGCGATGACGCAAGCGTCTCAGATACATTGCGGAGAGGCAGTAACCACGGAGCGGCATATACGGAGTTTTGAAATCTTTCCACTCTGGGACCTAGTTTCAAAAATGTTCGTTTACACCCCCCCAAAACGCTGGCCTCGTATGGACGATACACTGGATTGATAAAGTATTTTTGCGTTTAGGCCTGAGCTTGACTTCGTGTGGACAGGGCCTTAGATGCATCCGCCATGTTCTTTCCATCTGATAATGAAACGTTCCTGTGTTTTAGGCCATTGCTTCTCAACCGTGGGGCCAGAGGTTAATGATGAGCACTCCAGGATTCATGGAGTTTGTTTTGGATCGCTCCACAAGTCGAAGCAAGGACGCCAAAGATGCAAAGTTTGAACTGGTGGGGGAGCTTGTAAGTTCATCATCAGCGACAGAAATCCTCGGCAGCCAGAACTGTTTGCGATTGAAGACGTATTTGAGAGAAGGACCGTACTATGTCACCGCTGTGGCTGCGGTTGGCACAGAAGGTGCTAACTAGCGAACCACAAAATACATTCATCACAAGTTTGTCCATGTGCGTCACTGCCACCATCTTGTATCCTGACAGTTTTCTCATTTGTCATTTTGTCATTTGCATTCGAATAATAAACAGATAAGAAGGAAGTTGTATCAGTGTTTCTTATTCCCATAGTAGGGTATAGATGGACAGGTGGTCATTAAATCGCAAAAAGGTTTATATTAAAGGGGAAAAAAGACGGTCCAAGGCTCAACTGACTTTAAAGTAAAAATCCTTTATCATCTGGACGCCATATCCGGAGATGCGTTTCGACCACTTCAATCTTCACCTGATTTTTACTTTAATACTTTAAAGTCGGTTGTGCCTTGGACCGTCTTTTTTCTCCTTTAACTTGTGAATATTCTGTTGACAAAGTACGTGTTCAATGGGTCAATAGATTGGTTCAATGTTTAAAATCATTTTTGTAAACACGAAGTTTAAAATTCAATTGGCAATGGACAGCTGCAGCTTGAGTCCTGAATAGAAACCAGAAAGTATGATCACATTAGTCCAGTTCTCAGGTCTCTGCACTAGTTTCATGTGGCTCAGAAAATAGACTTTAAATCAGCTCTGTTTGTTTCAAGTCATCTGTGACATGTTAGTGCCATATGAGTCAACTCGGACTCGGAGGAGCACAGGGACTGGCCCCCTGCTGGTGCCAGAATCAGGACTAAACAGGGAGGCAGTGTTTCAGATTTATGCTGTTAAAATCTAAATCGTGAGATTGTCTTCTCTGACAATGTTAAAATCCAGCTTTAAAACAGTTCTGTTTAGCTGTGCAAACAACTGGAGGATTGTATCTCATCTATTTGAATGTACTGTGATTATGATTTCAATTTCTTTTTTCTTGGTCAAAACTCTAGTCTTGTGTGTAAACTTGGCTATACAAAAAACTTGCCTTGCATATGTCCAGTTGTGAGTTCAAAAATAGTGCATCATGTGCCTATCACCGAAACAAAAAACAAACTTTTCTCCATGAAACATTGTATGAATAATAATAATAATCTGTCGGAATATTCATGTTCTTTCAGTGCTAATCATTACAAAATATTAGTCTTCTGTGAAATATTTTTGCAGTACATTTTTCCCATTAACTGTTTCGACTGTGGAGCGACTAATGCACTGGAACCTTTTCTCAACCTTGGGTCACTCTCTCACTGATGATTCATAACACCGCCCACATACCACATTTCCCTAATAATAAATAAATAACAAGAAACAGATCGTTTCAAACAGCCAGCAGTCAATCATCACCCATTTCTTCTACAGACACCCATCTCCAGATATTTCCAGGGCATCGCGGCCATTGGCACCTTTATCAACAATATTATGTGTTAAATCTCGAATGTAGGATGTGAGGCCGGTGCAAACACTGACAAACCATAAGAATTCTCCTTATATCTCTTGTGTTCATTTTGTAAAGTCATATGTGCATTATATAGGTTTTATTTATATGCATCCATGTGCTATGAACAAACAGGAAGAGAAGGGGGTAAAAAATCATGTATGTTTTGTCCCTCTTGAACTCACTTCCAACATCGCCCCTCACCACAGACCGCATCAGGTAACTCATTGTCCTATTCACAACATCAACAATTTTACACTCATGTATTATTATTACTTAAATACTGTTTTTAATTATCTCAAAATGTCTTGTTTTTAAATTATAAATATTTTTAGGTCAATAATCCAACACCATACAAACACACATCTGTTCCATGGTAGTCCTTGCAAATGCAGAAATTAAATAGATAAATAATACATCTTTATTTATAGAAAAACAGATTTTACATAATCAATAAAAATAGCCAATAAAACAGTAATTAACAGTAGATAGAAATAAATAAAAAAGCAGTAGAAAACAAAGTCAATGTGGAACAGTAAAATACAACATGTAAAGTTTAAAACAAGCAGTTAAAAAAAATATTCATAAATTATAAACTATAAATTATCCACTATGGTCCAAATTGATTTAAACCTCTCATGACCTGCTCTAGGTAATGTGTTTTGTTCCCAAGCAATTAACAATAGACTCAAATTGACCTGCTCTTAAAGATAATGCTCCTCTTTTTGTTTATTTTTTCCAATATTTATTTGAATATTTTTATTTTAAACTGTGGTTTTGTGTTTGTAGGTATATATCTGTATGTGTAGATAGGTAGATAAACAAAAAAATTAATATATAAAAATGTTGAGCCTTTGTAAAGAGATATCCATGCGAGTTATTCATCCGCAGCGTGAGGTCCCGCTGCGTGACGGCAGGGGGCGCCAGTCTCTTCCTCTTCTGACGAGGAGTTGGACATAACTCAACAGTTACTTGCATCTCTCAAATACCTGTCGGAAAAAAAATCCTCTAGTCTGGAGAGTCTGCATCGGCAAAGAACGACTCCAGAAGTTCAATTTTCTCTCTGAAACTTTAGCAGCAGATTGATTCCACATCCAGGGACCAGGATTCTGCGATGCGCTCGGTCCGGAGGTGACCCGTACCTGCGCCCGTAGGTGAGACCCGCTCAGTCCGATGCCAGAAGACTTGGACCTGGGGAATCCCTCGCCCACGACTGCAGCTGTGCACCCGGAGGTCAGCAGCGGCTCTCCGGGCAAAATGTGCAGTGAATGTTACGTGAACCAGTCTTTTGTCAACGATGATGGGACCGTGAACCAGCACAAGCCGCGGTAAGACCAACCAAGTCTATCAATAAGCCTTTTTACTTTGCCATTTGTTTATTTATTTATGCAGATTTGTGCGTGGCTATTTTTTGTGTTTTTTCCCCTTTCACTTCGCTGCTAAATGATCTTGTATTTAATGAACAGATTCCATAAAAGCAGCTGTAATGTATTTTGTGTGTTGTGCTTTTCTCGTTCAGGCTTTGTAGAAAAGTGCTTTTTCATTCTCTCTGCACCCAGGCTGTGTCCTTTATAAAATAAAACGCCATCATGAAATTACCCAGGTAAATATCTAACTCACTCAAAGCATGGATAATTTAAAGTTTTATCAAATTCTTACATTCTTCTACCAAGTCCATTCATCTGAAATCTACTAAAAGATTAATTTATTATTTGAATGAGCTTGTGTATTATTGATTTTATTCATATTTATGTTTAAGATTAAGATTAAGAAAGACCTTTTTGGCACAAGAGGAGCATAGTGGGGGAAAAAAAGGATAAAGTTGGTAAAATGTGTCTCGTTACTTTGTATGTGTAATGGGAAAAAAGTGACGACACAATAGTGAAAAAAGTAGATTTCAGTGTTGCATCACAAGTTACAAAATAGTTGGAATGAAGAGACACACAACACACACACAAATGATTGTTTTGTATATGTCCACATTTTATTGTATGCTTTAATAACCCCTTCATCGTTAGCTAAAGAACAACAAATATATTAAAACGCAAGCACATAAATGGTATAAATTCCAGTGCAAAGACATACTTACTTCTTACTTGTGTGTATAAATATATAGTATAAATATAAATCTAATATAAAACCGTTATATTGTGTGTTTTACAGTGTATTACAGAGAATTTTTGCGTTTCTCTCTTACTCCATTGCTTCCGCTGATATCCATCCCATCTTTGCTCCTACATTTCCTTGTTTTATTGCCATGGTAACGCTCAAAAAGACCACCTCATAGTTTAGTTGTTGTGATTACGTTGCAGCATTGATGGTGATATGTTCAAGTGGCTACCATGGCATGTTATACCTCATCTGAACAACCAATGCCATTTCATGTATTCTAAAACATGATCAGATCAGATATAGTTACATGAAATTCAAGTAGAAAAGTAGAAAGTCATTATTAATTTTGTTCTGGTAACAAACAGTGGGACCAGCAGGAGGCCAGTCCCTGTGCTCCTCAGAGTTCCAGCAAGAGCCCAGTCCCTGTGCTCCTCAGAGTCAGAGCAGGAGGCCAGTCCCTGTGCTCCTCAGAGTCCCAGCAAGAGGCCAGTCCCTGTGCTCCTCAGAATCAGAGCAAGAGGCCAGTCCCTGTGCTCCTCAGAATCAGAGCAAGAGGCCAGTCCCTGTGTTCCTCAGAGTCAGAGCAGGAGGCCAGTCCCTGTGCTCCTCAGCATCCCAGCAGGAGGCCAGTCCCTGTGTTCCTCAGAGTCAGAGCAGGAGGCCAGTCCCTGTGCTCCTCAGCATCCCAGCAGGAGGCCAGTCCCTGTGCTCCTCAGAGTCAGAGCTGGAGGCCAGTCCCTGTGCTACCGTGGGCGGCACGGTGGCTGAGTGGATAGCACTCTCGCCTCTCAGCAAGAAGGTCCTGGGTTCGAATCCCGGCCGGACCGGGGCCTTTCTGAGTGGAGTTTGCATGTTCTCCCCGTGTCTGCGTAGGTTTCCTCCGGGTACTCCGGTTTCCCCTACCACTAAAAACATGCACAATAGGTCTGGCATGCGCCTCCTGTACTGGCGACCCCGCTCCCATTTCTGTGTGGAGTGAGAGATAAATGCCCAAAAATAATAACAATTGTAAACCGCTTTGTGACTCTGGTCTGTGAAAGGCGGTATATAAATAAAGATTACTTACTTACTCCTCAGAGTCAGAGCAGGAGGCCACTCCCTGTGCTCCTCAGAGTCCCAGCAGGAGGCCACTCCCTGTGCTCCTCAGAGTCAGAGCTGGAGGCCAGTCCCTGTACTCATATAGGACTTTATGCATTTCTTTGAGTAGTAGTTGGATACGGCATGTTTGATTGTGTGTGTGTTTATAGTGTATGTGTTGATGGTGTGTGTCCCGATAATGTGTGTGTTGATAGTGTGTGTGTGTGTGTTTGTCTGTGTGTGTGTTGATAGTGTGTGTATTTGTGTTTGTCTATGTGTGTTGATAGTGTGTGTGTTTGTCTCTGTGTGTTGATAGTGTGTGTCCTGATACTGTGTGTGTTTGTCTGTGTGTGTTGATAGTGTGTGTCCTGATACTGTGTGTGTGTGTGTGTTGATAGTGTATGTCCTGATACTATGTGTGTTGATACTGTGTGTGTTGATAGTGTATGTCCTGATACTGTGTGTGTTGATAGTGTGTGTCCTGATACTGTGTGTGTGTGTGTGTTTGTCTGTGTGTGTTGATACTGCGTGTGTTGATAGTGTATGTCCTGATACTGTGTGTGTTGATAGTGTATGTCCTGATACTGTGTGTGTTGATAGTGTGTGTCCTGATACTGTGTGTGTGTGTATGTGTGTGTGTGCTGCAGCTCCTCCTCGGCTCAGAGGAACACTGGGCTCGTCCTGAACAGCTCTGGTGTGAAGATGGAGCCGGTGGAGAGCGAGGTGCCGCCGCTGCCGCCGCGGTTTCGCTTCCGGGATCTGCTGCTCGGAGACCAAAGCTTCCCCAACGACGACCGGTGAGTTCAGAACCTCCGTGTGTCTCCGTTCTCAGGCACCAAGCGTCAAACTCACGATGGTTTGAGGGCCACAACTTTTTGCCTTGTGTCTGAATTGTGCTACACAAATAAGATTCTCATCAGACCTCTGAAGCTCAGCAGGGCAGGGCCTGGTTAGTACTGTGATGGGAGACGTCTGGGAAAGAAACACCCGGTGGCACAGTGGGGCGGCTGCAGCTGTAGGGTTAGTGTGAAACTGTTGTAGTGTCCTGCGGCAAGACACTTCACCTACATTGTCTAGAATGAGTCTGGTGTGTGTTTGTGTGTGAATGGTTGGTGGTGGTGGGTGAATAATGAATTGGAATATTAGACCAATATATGATTTTCTGAAACGGGAATGCTCATCTTTTGCATGAGGTTATTTCATTATGGTTTTTTCTTTACATAACGTTGGTATTTTGACCAACGGATGCTTTATTTCACTTGAGCTTTAGATTTCTCTAATCTGTACTGTACATGCACTGGACAAAAATTATTGTTTTTGCAGACTTAAAAATGATTACTGATTGCCTTATGGCCTCAGTTTTTATAATTGATATGATGATAATAATTAAATGCAGGCAGGAGCTCTGGTGTGTGCTCTGGTGCACACTGGGGTAGTCTTGCACAGTCTTGCATGTGGTTTTACTGCAAATGGCAAAGAAATTATAGAAACTTGAAATTAATTATATGGTTGTTTTTTTAGAATTAGCTTGAGAATGATGTCGTGGTAGCACACCTAAACCAAGTAAAAATGACTTGATAATCATTCCAAGAACCCTCTGTGATACCTGTGCTTGCGGACCGCCTTCCTGTAAACTCGCTGTTTCAACTCTCTGTATCTTTATCTTTATGTTTATATTCCATAATGGGATGGTTCTTGTATAATAGAAAGTGGGAGTGTTGAGTGTAGAAACTATAAATCTCTGGAAGGTGAAGTGTGAAGGATTTATATAACTTTCAAACCTGCGCACGTCGCGACAATTATTCACTGAGAAAAAAACACAATACAATATAATACAGGTCCAGGGTTTACAAGGGATTGGATGAAGCAAACGTATATATATATTATCCCATTCCTCTCTCACACAAATGTCAAATTCTAGAGACAAGTGCAGAGAATTAGCTTCTATTTGGACTTTTGGTATGTCTATGTTTTCTGCATCTGTCCCAACTCAAGTAAACAAGACACACAATACAATACGTTACAAAATAAGAAAAATACCATGTAGTAAGTTTCAACAGATAAGATATAACTTTTTTTTGTCCCTCAGTGGGAAAATGTCATTACAATACACTGATGGTACAAGGCAATACATGACAAGCACTTTTGTTAATGTCAAATGAAAAATATAAAAACAAGCTATTTGGGTTTCAACAACATTGTCTGGGAAAAGTGAACGATACACAGTAGCATTTCCCCTCATTCCTCTCATGAGCACAACAGTGTTCAAAATGTATCTATTCTAGCACCACTTTGACTCTGGTGCTGTCCGTGGTGCTGAAATTGCAGCGTCTGTGTTTGCAGCATTAGATTCATAAGAGGCTGTCATGTTTGCGCTCTTGTCCTGCAAAAATGTCCAAACAAAGTTATAATCGTGGTTAAGTATGACTTGACTTGATCCCATTAACTCTGAAGTTACCGTGTTAGTGATTTTGAGTATGTTATAAAACTGTTCATTTCAATTCCATTCAGTGTATTATTATATTGAACCAAAATCGCAACAGCAGTCGTCTATGAGGACTTGACCAATATCCATAAATGTCCACAAATGTCCATAAATGTTCTTTTCATTTTCTGGATAATCACTGTCCTTAGACTCTCCTGCATTGTCAAGGAACAACTCAAAAAAAAAAACTGCGGAAAAAAAGTAAGAAACTTCAGGGAGACCCATATTTAGAGTGAAATCTGCTTCTAATTCACCTTACCCACTTCTTAGAATCCCTAAAAACATATTTCTTCATTGAGTGTCAGTATTAGTGCTTTCTGTGGGCTTCGGGGTGGACTTTATGCTCAGAGGCAGATCGACTGTTCACTGCTGTGACTCAACTGAAAATGTCACTGGCCACATCTGCGCGAAGTTCAGATGTTCCCTGAGCAGAGGCATGCATGCATAACAACAACAAAAACAGCCCTCTCTCTCAGGTAAACATCTGTCTGTCCAGGGCCACATTGACACCACAGCAGGCAGCCTTTTCACTATTTTGATCACCAGTAATAACGACGGGGAAAAATGGGAACTGTATCTATGTTTATATAAAGTGCATAAACAAAACAGTAATCGGAATGAAAATAAATTTGGAAAAAATGTGATAAACTGTTAATAATCCCAATATCAAGAGTGAAATTAGACCTCCGAAAAAGACCCTAGGACTGAAAAAAACCCTGCACTGCTATTGCAACTCTTTCTTTTATTGCTGCTTTTTTTAGTGTACATAATTATATCCTGCACAGACTATATTTTTTACCTTTCACAAAAAACCCAGTCATTACCACAGAGCCCTGAGGAACAGTTTGACCCCCATAGTCCCCCTTTAGCCCCATTCTAATGAAGGAAAAGCCCCCACAGCTCACAGTATGCTGGCCTCCCCTCCACTGTCTTATGCAGAAAACATCCTCCAGCTCTGGTCCTGACCGAGCCGAGCATCAACATCTGGAGATGGGTCCCCGGGCGCTGTTACTACGGCAACCACTACTCCTGACAGACGTCCTGTAGAAGCATCAGAACGGGTCAAATGCAGAGGATAAATAAAATGCACCTTTACCCGGGTGACACAGTGGCTGGTGTCCTGGATTCGAATTCCGGTTAGAACAGGGCCTTTCTGAGTGGAGTTTGCATGTTCTCTCCGTGTCTGCGTATGTTTCCTCCTGGTGCTCCGGTTTCCCCTACCACTAAAAACATGCACAATAGGTCTGGATGTAATGAGTGAGTGAATGGATGGTGTTGATTGGGGGTTTTAATGCCCCAGTCTCGCTTCCGTCATCACCGTGTGTGGAGAGAATGGAAAAATATCTGAACTCTGAACATTTGATTTAAACAGTGTATTTAGGTAAGTTTTTAAGATTATATTGAAATTTTAATGTAGTGTAGAAAGGTCCAACCAGGGACTGGAGTTGAAAATGAGCAATAGCTATAAACTCTTTTTGCATCGCGTCATTGCAAGCTTGTTTTGTTCTATGTTGACTTGCAATGTCCCTGTCAAATAAATTAATAATAAAAAGGCGCTTTGGGTGACCTTGGTTTGTAAAAATGTGCTCTAAAAATGAAGATTACTTACTACTTATTTGCATACCTTAGTCTTAAGTGAGATCTCCTGCTCATTCCAGTAACATTGGAACCATCTGTTGAGGTTTTTCACATCAGAGAATAAAACGTGTGATTGTGTATCTTTTAAATGTCACATGTTTTGCCGTAAAGTAAATACACTGAAGGCTGAAGGAGACCAGGGCTTTGAAAGTCTGATCACTGTCTGTGTGCCACCGGAGCAGCGACGAGAGGCGAGAGGCCGTCGCTGATCGCTCGTGTTCAGCACAAGAAGATTTTAGATTTTTTTCCGTTTGGATTCATGACGCTGCGAGAAACTGTGAATTTCACATTTGTGCAGATTTCGGTTTTTGAAAAATGTTGGATCCTGGAGCTTGGATTATATATAGATGCAGTGAAATATTTTGGTCAGGAGTGTGTTTTTGTGTTGAAGTGAAGTAGGCATTTATTTGTATCGCACAATTCATACAAAAGGCAACTCAAAGTGCTGAACAAAACAAGATAGAGACGGTCACACAAGGCTTTAAATCATAAATAAGCACAATGCATTGAAAGGAGTGAAGATAAAATCCCTCAATTGTTTTTATTATGGATTTAAACATTGTCAGAGATGAAGCCTGTCTTACATTTTCAGACAGACCAGATTGTAGCTGCATATATAAGATTAATATGTATATATAAAAAATAGAATAAAGAAGATTTTCTTTTCCTCTTTTTCCTTTTTGTCTTTGATTTATTTATCATTATTATTATTCTAATTCTCTTGATTATTAGTATTATTGTCATCTTTTCCTTTGCTTTGCATTTTGAACTATGACATTCTGATCATTTTTATTCTAAAGCCAAAAAACTCGAAAGTTAAGTATGTAAAAAAGACGATTTCTGCTGCATGAATCTGAAAAGCAGCCTCTCTATGTTTAGTCCTGACTCTGTGCTCCTCAGAGTCTAATAATCCTGTCGCTGCGGAGGTTGTAGAGAGACAAGAGAGACATGTACAGTACGTTTGAGCATCTCTGTAGATAGACGGATGCAGAAACTCTGTCAACTGCCCGGTGCGGGTGACCTGCGGCACCTGGCGGCCGCTGAAGTATTTGTGTGCCATCCACTTATCGCTCAGCCCTTTCTCTGCCTCAGAAAGTGCTTACCATGTAACTGCATCCACACTGGTTATTCCCCTCTTTGAAACGTTGCTGTGGAAACAGACTAGGAGAGAAAGTGGGAGAGGGAGGAAAAAAAAAAAACTTGTTTACATAAACGGCAATTTTCTAAAATGCATTCTGCGTGTATCGTTGGTTACTGCTAGAAAGGAAGGAAAACAGTTGAAATTACAAAAAGATTTCAGCCAAGACTGCATTAAGAAAACACAGCTGCGGTGGCCAGTGCTGTTTCATATGGATCCTGGAGTCATCCCGACCTGGGTCAGTACAACCGCGGGGACGTGGAGATCGGAGGCTCTCGGTAGTGAGTGTGGACAGAGGTAGGACTCCAGATTCTTAGAGTTACCAAAAGTATAAACATGGCTTTCCTCATTTGACATGAAGATATTAAATATATAATGTACGGCACAGTTTTAGTTTCTGTCTTTGAACATTGTCCTCAATCATAGAGTCGCTGCAGTGTGTGGCCTTTTACTGTACCTGCACATGAGGCACCTGGAGCTGGGCACGTGTCTCTTTTGGTGATCTTCCAGGCGCTAAATCCTCTTCCTGCTTGTGCTTAGATAAGTCTGAGTTCAGGCTATACTCACTTTTCAGTGTTTTAGTCACTCCATCTGACACACACACACATACCTTTCTTTTTGCCTTGTAAAACTATTCAACCTTTTCACATTTTGTCTCGTTCTGACCACAATCATGAGGATATTTGGACTTTTTTGAGAGGCCAACACAAAGTGGCAGATAACTGTTAAGTGAAAGCAAAATGATACATTCTCTGTTTTTAAAAACAAAACTGACAAGTGCGGCAAAAGTATTCAGCCCCATTTTCTCCGCATGCAACCATTTCGCTTTGGAGCTGCCTGATGATTGAACATAGGTCGACATAACTATTAATAATAACAATAATCTATCTGTAATCCATGGAACGTCTGCTCATAAAAGCCTTTCAGTGAGGACGGAGCTTAAAAAAAAAAAACATGATAATGAAAAGCCTCCCTCACACCAACATTCATGTCCTGTGCTAACGGCTCTTTCTCTGTTTCTCGCTTGTTTCTTTCAGGGTTCAGGTGGAGTTTTATGTGAATGAAAACACATTTAAAGAACGTTTGAAGCTGTTCTTTATCAAAAACCAAAGATCAAGTAAGCGCATTAATGCTCCTTTCTGTTTTACTTACATACAGTATATCTATGGCCCGTTCTATTGTTCAGCACCAATGAACCAAACCAGATATATTTAGTTTTGTAAATGCACCATTATGGACAGTTCTTCTGTGTTGTGTGAAGATTACTTACTTACTTGTGGCCCAAATATACTTACTTGTGGCCCAAACATACTTACTTACTTACTTGTGGCCCAAATATACTTACTTTCTTATTTGTGGCCCAAACATAGATTACTCACTTACTTGTGACTAAAACCTGCGATTGTCACCCCTATATTTAAGTCTGGTGACAAACAAGAAATGAACAATTATCGTCCAATAAGCATCCTTCCAGCAGCGTCAAAAGTGCTCGAGAAGACAGTGGCGGATCAACTTACCGCCCACTTTGACTCACAAGCGCTCTTAAACCCAATGCAGTTTGGTTTCAGACGGAAGTATTCAACAGACTCTGCCTGTTGCTACTTCCTGGAAACTGTCAGGGCATATGTGGATCAGGGAAGGGTGGTGGGAGCAGTCTTCCTTGATCTGCGTAAAGCTTTTGACACCGTCAACCATCAGATACTCTACAGTAAATTAAATCAATATGGTCTCTCTGAGCACACCCAAAACTGGATAAGATCTTATTTGAGCGACCCACATCAGTGTGTACGAGTAAATAACATCCAATCTGCGTTTAGAGCCACCTCAATGGGAGTGCCACAAGGGTCTATTTTGGGACCCTTGCTTTTTAGCATCTATGTAAATGACCTCCCTACAGTGTGCTCTGACAGTGACTTGATCATGTACGCTGATGATACGGTTATCTTCACTTTTGGGAAAAACGAGCTGGAGGTTGCTGACAAATTATCAAAAGAGATGAAAAAAGTTGCAGAATGGTTGCAGACGTCCTGCCTGACCTTAAATGTTGATAAAACGGTTTCAATGTTTTTTTCGAATAAACGTAAATTACAACAAACTCAAGAAATTCAAGTAAATGGAAAAAAAATTAAAAATGTAAACGAAACAAAATATTTAGGTCTAATACTTGATTCGAATCTTGGTTTTAAAAGTCACATAAAAAAACTTGGTAACACACTGAAATTTAACTTGATGAACTTTAAACATATTAGAAACTCATTAACTACAGAGGCCTCAAATACTTACCTCAACACTATGATTGTTCCACATTTTCTGTATTGCATGTCTAGTTGGTCTCAGGCGTGTAAAACATCGTTAAAATCACTTGAATCATTATATAAAAGGGCCATAAAAATTCATGATAAAAAGCCTCGTAAGTATCATCACTGTAAAGTACAAAGTAAATATAACTTTCTGAGTTTCGAAAACCTTATTAAATATAATCAAATTTCTGCTCTGTTTAAAATAATCTATAACATCACTGCTCCCCCTCTGAGAAAATGTTTTACACTCAATTCGGAGAGAATCTCTAGAACCACACGGTCAACAGTCAGAGGAGAGTGCAGCGTTCCAAGACGCAAAACTGCATATGGTCAACAATCATTCTCTTATAAAGCAGCGAGCCTTTGGAACACTCTTCCAAATGAAATTATTTCATGCACAAATTATAGCACATTTACACGTCTAACCAAACAGTGGTTATTATCAAAGCAAACCTGTACGCACTGAATGACTGTGAACGCTGTAAACTGTGAGCGAGAGTGAATGATAGAAAGTGCTTTTATGATGTAAGCGTTTATGTATTATTCTGTATATATTTTATGAATTCTTTTAATTATAACATCAACCTGTCCAGGGACTGCGGGTGGAAATTAGCATTTTTGCTATAACCTGGCACATGACATCTCTTCTTTTTTAGACTAATGTTGTTTGTGCATTGTCCCTGATCAAATAAATAAAGTAAACTAAACTAAACTAAACTTGTGGCCCAAACATACTCACTTACTTACTTGTGGCCCACATTATACTTACTTACTTGTGGCCCAAACATACTTACTTACTTACTTGTGGCCCAAACATACTTACTTACTTACTTGTGGCCCAAATATACTTACTTACTTACTTGTGGCCCACATTATACTTACTTACTTGTGGCCCAAACATACTTACTTTCTTATTTGTGGCCCAAATATACTTACTTTCTTATTTGTGGCCCAAACATAGATTACTTACTTTCTTGTGGCCCAAACCTACTTACTCACTTACTTGTGGCCCAAACATACTTACTTACTTACTTGTGGCCCAAATATACTTACTTACTTACTTGTGGCCCAAATATACTTACTTTCTTATTTGTGGCCCAAACATAGATTACTTACTTTCTTGTGGCCCAAACATACTTACTCACTTACTTGTGGCCCAAACATACTTACTTACTTACTTGTGGCCCAAATATACTTACTTACTTATTTGTGGCCCAAACATAGATTACTTACTTTCTTGTGGCCCAAACATACTTACTCACTTACTTGTGGCCCAAATATACTTACTTACTTACTTGTGGCCCAAATATACTTACTTACTTACTTGTGGCCCAAATATACTTACTTACTTACTTGTGGCCCAAATATACTTACTTACTTACTTGTGGCCCACATTATACTTACTTACTTGTGGCCCAAACATACTTGCTTACTTACTTGTGGCCCAAATATACTTACTTACTTGTAGCCCAAATATAGATTACTTACTTACTTGTGGCCCAAACATACTTACTTACTTGTGGCCCAAATATACTTACTTACTTGTGGCCCATATATCGCAACACTATCGAATCATAATTCATAAGCCATAATTCCTTCCTCTTTCAGGTCTGAGGATCCGTGTTTTTAACTTCTGTCTGAAGCTGCTCACATGTCTGCTGTACATAATCAGAGTGATGACAGACAACCCGGCTCAGAGCGGCCTGAGCGGACACAGCGGCGTTCAGGGCGCCACGGCAACCAACACCAAATGGTAAATATATAATAGGAGAATCTGAACAAATACAGTACCTGGCCTTTGGGTTCTAACTTTGTAACTGTCTTTTTCCAACATGTAGCATCGACTGTCTGTCTAATGCATCGGCTCAAGACAATGCTATTAATTGGTGAAAAATCAAATACAGATTTTATATTTTTTTTATTTTTTATGATTTGAAATAAACTTTTACTCTTATGTTTGTTTTGTGATAGGGAGCTTATCTTTTGGGTGGATAGAAGAGTTCCAGTCTGGGCCATTCAAGTAAGTAACAATAATATCTGTCACAATAACATCTATATTGAATATTTGAATAAACCAATGTATTTTTGGCCTAAAAATCTTAAAGTCAGAGTTTTAAGACGGAAAAGTGGTAAAAGATTGTAATCTGATGAAGAAGCATGTTGTGGTTTGTTTAAAACACTTTCTAAAAACTCACTAATACACAATAACAGACACACACATGCACATACAGTATATACTGTAGACACGTACACACAAACAAAAACACCTACATCTACACACACACACACACACACACACACACACATACACAAACGCACACAGATACACACAATAACACATACATTATACAAATACTTGCACAGACACATATATACACACAAACACACAAACAAAAACACCTACATCTACACACACACATACACAAACTAATACACGTACACATACACACACACACACACACACACACACACACACACACACATACAGTATACAAATACACACATACTTGCACATGCACACACACAGTCACACAAACAAAAACACCTACATCTACATACACATAATAACACACACACACACACACACGTCTCTCTGTTGTCAGCTCTAGTGCATCGCTCATGGTTAGTTTCTGACTTGTTGCAGGTGATCGTGGCCATCATCAGTTTTCTGGAGACCATGCTCCTGATGTATCTGAGTTACAAGGTGAGACTTCCTCTGCCTGATTATTCTTCTCGGCACAATTAGTCACTTTGAGTCCCGCTGCTGCCAATCCACAAGTGGAGCAATTACTCTCAATTGTTGTAAAGGCCGCATTAAAGACAGTAATTACAGAGGAAGAAGAAGAAGAGAGCCATCAGAAAGAGACAGAGACAGAGGAGATGGCGGTGGGAACTCGAAACTCAGGTGTTTTTATAAAATGTCTTTGTTTTTCCAGGGAAACATTTGGGAGCAGATTTTCCAGGTTTCTTTCCTCCTGGAGATGATCAACACCGTCCCGTTTATCATCACGGTAAAATAAAACATGAACTGTTTCTTTTATTGTGCTAGTTTATTTGAATAGGGACGGTATACGTGAATAAAAATTACAGTAAATCTGCCAGTATTAGAGAGAGACCAGTGAGAGAGGCCAGAGAGAGAGACCAGGGAGAGACCAGAGAGAGACCAGAGAGAGAGACCAGAGAGAGTGATCAGAGAGAGAGACCAGAGAGAGCGATCAGAGAGAGCGATCAGAGAGAGAGACCAGAGAGAGCGATCAGAGAGAGCGATCAGAGAGAGAGACCAGAGAGAGCGATCAGAGAGAGCGATCAGAGAGAGAGACCAGAGAGAGCGATCAGAGAGAGCGATCAGAGAGAGAGACCAAAGAAAGAGAGGCCAGAGAGAGGCCAGAGAGAGACCAGAGAGAGACCAGAGAGAGAGACCAGAGAGAGACCCGAGAGACCAGCGAGAGACCACAGAGAGACCAGAGAGAGAGACCACAGAGAGACCAGAGAGAGAGACCAAAGAGAGAGACCAGAGACACAAACACCTATACCTACAGTTTATTTCATTGTGTTAGTTTATTTGAATAGGGACAGTACACATGAATCTACATGACTGTCAATGTGCCAGTATTAGCTAAACAGTAGTCCCTTGTTGCAAAAAACAGACAATCTGCATACATGAAGTTAGTTAAAGATGATTTATTACTGCTACAGATACGACAAATGTTACACCACTTCTGCCACGTTTTAGGTCCAAAATGATATTTCTTGAATGTAAAATGGTGACATCCTACATTCCAGGTATATAAGAAGATTTTCCCAATTTTTTTTAGAGAGAATTGCCCTCTCCACATTTTGAACCAATCTCTCTGGTCTTGTTTGATGAACACATATCACCAGAATGATTGACAGTTAGGAGGACCATTAGTCTTGATCATCCACGAAGTAGGACATTTTCCGAAATACTTGTAGTACAAGTACAATACCATACACAATAGTGTATAATGTAAGAAATAGAATACAATTGTCAGACTAGTGCAAAACTGGCCCTAAGTCACAAAGCAGTTAAGAGTTTTTAATCGCAAACAAATAGAGCGTCAAACCGACGTATGATTTCATCTTTGAATTCCAGCCAGTTCAGCTTGCTATAGTTGTCTACATTCAGTATTTCTTAGACTTTTCCTCATTAGCCGCTTCTTGATTGGTGCAAAACTAATAATTACAACATATTTATAACACATATTATCACATCACATGAAGTAAAAAAGTAAGCAATAATAGAAACCTAGCACTTAAAACAGCAGAGATAAATGGTGGTTAGATGTTTTGCCTGTAAAATGGGAGCGTTTAATGATCAATCTCTCTTTTTGTAGATTTTCTGGCCGTCTGTGAGGAACATCTTCATCCCTGTGTTTCTGAATTGCTGGTTGGCCAAATGCGCTCTGGAAAACATGATAGTGAGTAATCGTATGAAGCTAAACCGTCCTGTCCCACTGAGTTTAGATCAAGCCCCTGTGACTCACGCTAATTTGTTGTCACCAAAAGCTTGTTCACATTTAGCTTTGGAACTTCGAGTGAAAAGAGCGGACTTGCAGGCATAAAATGTCTAGATTAAGTTAAGTTATGTGACGTTTTGGTTTATTCTCGCCGTAGGTAAATTTGTCTTCTGCATTTGACCCATTTTTACAGCCTCTTTATATGGCCTCTGTCTGCAGCAGTGGTCGCCCAATGATCCTGCTCTAGATGTTGATACTCTTGGTTATTTTATTTTATTTATTTTATTTATTTATTTTATTTATTTTATTTATTTTATTTATTTTATTTATTTTATTTATTTTATTTATTTTAGTTCACTTTATTTATTTTATTCTTTTTATTTTATGTTATATTTTATTTAATTGATTCCATTTATTTTACACAATTCCTAAACATAATAGACATCTCAAAAAAAAAAAAAAAGTATAAATGAATTTGCATGAAAGAGAGTGGGAAGAAGAGAATTTATTTAATCCACCCCCGCTTTCCATTTACACATTTTCCAGAGAGCAAGAATTAATACAAACAGAAAACAAAGTGAGCTTAGGGCCGGAGCTGGAGGGTTTTTAGTGGTGGAAAATACCAAAGAACCTGGAAGAAACTGAAGCAGAAACGGGGTAAAAAAAACTCCATTCAGACAGGCCCTGCGTTGACCTTCTTACCAAACAACAAAATTGCTAACCACTCAGCCACCACGTTGCATTAAATTGATAATATGCAACTGAAAAAGCACTCGTAGAGCTCAGACCTCCGTTCCTTTATAAAATTTAGGTTTCCTGATCATTTTGTAAAATAGCCCGTAGCTTTTTGAATCATCTAGACAGAAAGACAGACCCTGGTGAAAACATAACACTGGAAAAACCCTCTATAGACACCCAGATTTGGTTTGTAGGTTCATTTTTGACAGAAGTATTGCTTGAAATAGATCTGGTTTCAATTATGTTAAAATAATTGTGGTTAGTATTTTGTTGTATGTACAGTATATTCCATAACATGTGTCCTTTTTTCTATTGTGTTTAGAACGATGTGCACAGAGCGATTCAGAGGACAAACTCGGCCATGTTTAATCAGGTCCTCATTCTCATCTGCACTCTGCTCTGCCTGGTCTTCACTGGGTAAGACTGGACTTTTGAAATATACAATTATGTACAATATGTATGTAGTCCTTCATTCTTCGTACATCGCAAAAGGCAAGTTTCAAAAGCTGTCATCTGGACGCAGTTTCAGCCCAAGGTTAGGGCTAGAAAGAGCACTTTAGTTTAGTGTCGTCTTCCTCTGGGCAGGACTGAGATCTCTAGAGCGTGAATTTAAAGTTCTCAGACAGACAGATATCGGCCATCAGTTCACCTCTTCCAGTTTATTTTACTATTAACAACAAGATCCTAAAAGCGTACAGTAATGTTTAATCCACAAATCAATCTACAAGACTGAGCTTTCTTTACATTTGGTTGAGTCTTGTTTCAATCAATCAATTGGAGCAAAATTTTCATTAAAAAACTACCAAAAAATCACATCCAAACCTGTGGTACTGCTCCATATTTTAAAAAGGTAAAAATAAACAAACTACAGATGCATAATAGTAACTCTAAATAAACCTTAAATAAATACAAAGGGTATCTTGGTGTCTGCAGGTTTCTTCTCTTCTTTAAAATGAGCCTATTCCCAACCATATCCAGCAAGACATTATGTAATAACCATAGACCGAATGCGGAAGAAGGCGATTTGAACAGAAGATAGCTGGAGCCAATTCCTAATATGGGCATTTAACAGGGTTGCTAACGTATTCGTAAAATGGTGCCGAAAGCAAGTTTCCCCTGCGAAAGAAGGCATCTGATTACTCATTACTCACATGGGTCATATCTGGATTTACAAAGACAATATAAAAAAAAATAACAAACATAAAAACAACATAAAGAGCGTTAAACCATGGATTATTAAACCCAAAATGGTGAGTGTGACAAAAACCGTTACTGAGTTACTTTTAACAATGTAAGTCAATAGGAGCCCGAGTGAGTTGGAGCAAAACTTCGTTCATGAGCACTTCCATATTGGGCTTCATTGAGCTAGAGCTTGGTTGGCATTTTCCATCTATATAAAGTTTGTGGTAAAAATGTCTAAAAATGTCCAAGTTGCAAACTATTTTACATACTTTATAGCCCTTTGTGTTACATTTTTTAGAATTAATTGAACTAGCCCTTTAGCATTAGCTACCAACCTCCATTTTATTTATGGAAACAAATTGACCTGTAAGTAAAATTACTCAAAACGTTGAAAAAAAACCCCGATACTGACCTCTCGTCCAGGTGACTGCTAGCTCTGGGTATTTTGTTATTCTTTTCTCGTATTCTTGTAATCTCGTAGTCTCGAAATCTCGTTTTTTGTGTGTTTCCTCCGAGCAGCACGTGTGGGATCCAGCATTTGGAGCGAGCTGGAAAGAATCTGTCTCTTTTCAACTCCTTCTACTTCTGCATTGTCACCTTCTCCACCGTGGGCTTCGGCGACGTCACTCCTCGGATCTGGCCGTCTCAGCTGCTGGTGGTCATCATGATCTGTGTGGCGCTGGTGGTGCTCCCCCTGCAGGTAATGTGAGGCACTGCAGTCTTGTATTTGAGAATTTTGAAAAAGCTTGTTTTCAAAATGATCGGAGTTGAGGACACATTTACGGACTATAAATACGCAATCTTTTTCACGTTCTTTTAACCCTGTGGCTTATATGGTGGTGCGGCTAATATGTGTTGGGCTGTTGTCAGAGCATAGTATATGGACTTTTTTATTTGACTCTATCAAGTTTTAGTAGCTATCGGTTCAACACCTCGTCATTAAATCATGTTGTGTAAATTCAGGTGGTGCGGCTTATACACAGGTGCGCCTTATAGTCTAGAAAGTACATCCAGAAAGTAGTTTTAAAAAATATACCCTGTAATGACATACAAAGCACATGGCAAGCACATGTAAAAAACTGGATAACTCGCCTGGTTTTATTTGATGTCTAGCTGTAAATGTAAATGTGTGTGCTGTGATTGAGGTGTGAAATTCCATTTTGTTTGGCTTAACTGGATTGATCTATTTCTGATCCTTGTTCTCTGGCATGTAAACCGGATTCTATCGAGATCCAAAGATGCATTTAGGAGCGCAGGGAACAGCCATGCTTATACATGAAATAGAAATGTACATGTTCTTGGACCCATATGGGCTCATTTACAAAGAACCTTCATTCGTTTTTTTAAGACCACAACATTTGATTTTGTTACATGCAGCATAATCTTCAAACACGATGATTAAATTATAGACTGAATAGTAGGGCTGCACGATTTTGGGAAATTAGAGTGATATTCGATATGAGTGTTTAGTATTTCGATAACGATATTATTGCGATATTATTGCCTTTCACCAAAAATTGCTATCTGTTTTGAAACGCAAGAGACAAATAACAAAAAATAAGCACAACATTAATAACATTCAAATGCATATATTTATTTACTTTTTTGTTTATTTGTTGTTCTTGTTGAATGTTGATGGGTCTGTCTGTTTTGTTGTCTTTAATAAAGCGGAAAAAAAAACATTATCGCGCATCTTTTCAATATGGATATCGCACGTGCCAATATCGCGATAACAATATTTTTTCGATATATTGTGCAGCTCTACTGAATCGTACCTGCTTCTGCTTCAGCTTCAGCCATCTTCTACCAGAAAGGAAAAAAAAACGTCTAGGCTGGTACTATTGGCGCAGATTTCTTCTCCTCTGCTGATCTCACGGTGGCGGACTTTAAAAACAAAACACAATCTGGCTACGAACCTTTGAACCGAGTAAAGTACAGAGTAATGCGTTACTCTCAGTACATGCTAACAGGGTGACGTCAGTGCTCGGTCAGGCCATTCCTAATATACTGTCTTTGGTTCAAATATGCTGCAAAAATGAAAGGACTCGTGCTGCTGCAGTCGAGAGAATCCTCAATGTGAACTAGATATTCTGATTACAGACTAAACATTTTCGAGCGCTTTGTGTGACCTTGGTCTGCGAAATGCTCTTAATAAATGAAGATTACTCACTCGCTGTACTTACGTCTGCTAAAAGCATTCTAATACAGTATATACGTTAGCGATTATATTTACTAAGATTGTGCTGTGATCAAACCTGAAGGCTCCAGTCATTAGATTGCGTGGAGACTTTTATTGAAAATTTTCAGACCTTTTGAAACCGTTTTTGTCACGCATGCTTCTTGTTCCGACAGTTCGAAGAGTTGATCTATCTGTGGATGGAGAGACAAAAATCTGGGGGAAACTACAGCCGTCATCGAGCGCAGACCGAGAAACATGTGGTGCTATGCGTCAGCTCTCTCAAGATTGATTTGCTGATGGATTTTCTCAATGAGTTTTACGCCCATCCCAGACTACAGGTGCAAAATCCATCTGACTTGTTCCTATTTCTTAGTTTGCTTCTATCACTAGTTTTCACATTTTTGCACTTTTAGCCTCAGTCACATATTTAGATCCAGTTTTGTCAACAGAAAAGTGAAAAAGGACCACAGTCACTCAGCCAATCAGCTCTCTATATGTAAACGATTAAATAAGATAAAGACAGAATTCAAATGTATTTCAATTACATTTTTGTTGTGTAGCTGTTGTTGTAGCTTCTCCTCAGCAGGAGATGGGATTCCTCGCACAAACCAGTGTAGTGTTGGAGAAGGAATGCAATCTGAGTTACAGTATTTATTAAAGAAAGAGGTTTAATGGCACAATCAGAATAGCATTAAGTCAAATGCAGGCTTAGCGCTACCAGCCTGGGTCAGCTCCAAGAATGAGGATGGTAGAAATGACCCCAAACACCAGAGCACTAGGATCTATATAGAATTTTAGAAGTCATAAAACCCAGTCACAAGACCCATTAAAAACAAACCATACATACGGACAGCCATGTGCATTGTAATGATATCAGTGCTGCTCACATGTCTGCCTCATGACTGGGAGAGAATGGTCAGCAGTCTTAGACATTAAGTGCTCACATTGTCCAAAACACAATTTTAAACATATGAAGATACATACATATATTTATGTAGAATAAAAGAATATTAATAATAGCAGATTCCACACTGTTTTTCTGTGATCTTATTTGTTCCCAAAATGTTACTATCTGTTGGGACAAACAAAACTTATTCATTAAAAAGCGTTTTATTTTAGGTACTCCTGCTTTAAGTTGACACACTATGCATTGTTGTAAATGTCACAAAGCTTTTATAATAAAATATTTGTTTTTTCTCATTCTAAGGATTACTATGTGGTGATTTTGTGCCCGAGTGAGATGGACCTGCAGGTGCGGAGAGTGCTGCAGATCCCACTCTGGTCTCAGAGAGTCATTTACTTACAAGGGTCTGTGCTCAAAGACCAGGATCTGCTCAGAGCCAAGTAAGTGTCGGGCTTTAAACACTGAAATTACACACGGAGATGCAGGAAATGTACGCGGCTAAAGGTACTTATAAAAAGACAAAAGTGTAAAGAAGCTTCTCTAGTTGGAACAGAAGAACGTAAATACAAAGAATGGATACGAGAGGCGATTGAAATCAGGAAGCGGGTGCATGGACCATGAGCCGAGACGAGGGGGCTTTCACCTTACCTCACACTTGGAACTGACTGCGTCCGGTAACAACAGCTGTTTGCATGTTCTCCCCATGTTTGCATGTTCTCCCCATGTCTGCGTAGTTTTCCTCCGGGTGCTCCAGTTTCCCCTACCACTAAAAACATGCACAATCGGTCTGAATGTAATGAGTGAGTGAATGAAAGGTGTCGGTTGGAGGATTTGAGGCTCCAGTGTGTCCGGCGTCTCGCTTCTGTCGGGAGAATATCTGCCCTCTTAACATTGTAAAGGTCTTTGGCTGACCTTGGTCTGTAAAATGCATGAAGAAAATGACAAAGTCTGGGATCGTGTCTTTAATTCAGACAGAAGACACGTTTTATTGTCGACGGTAGAGACAGGCACGGACAAAGAGGTTACAGAATGCAAGTGATTTTATACAGGAAGAATCATAGACCGCTCAATCAGAAGCTGCCGACGTGCCAGTAGCTTCAACGTTGAGAAAACCTAAACAAGAAGAGAAAAAATACTGCCTTGTGCGTATTTTTAGAGTGATGAGTTTAACTTGAACCACAGTTGCTTCAAAGTGTCATGTAAATATCCAAATGCACACCATAACATTTCTCCTCTCACGAAGGCGGAAGTCTACCGCAAAAACATGTGGTAAATACAAGCTTCTTTTAAGATTTTTTTTGTTATGAGGAACCTTCTAAGCCTGCAGTTGTTGTTATCGTACCCCAGCTCCAAGTGGGTAAAATTCAAGTTAAAAAAAATCTGTTAATTTTGAAGAAAGAATTCTTTTTGTTAAGCACATTGTGTATTTAACAAAAACAACCTGGATTAGTAAAACGTCTGAATCCTTTGTCGAATTATTTTTACATTATTATCTTCCCTGGTATCTGAGCTCAGTCATTCTTTATACTATCAAAAAGCTCTAGTCACTGTTATTGTTATAGAAATCTTGTGTTGTCTAATTATTGGCTCAAGAAAAACCAAACAAAACGTTGCCCGTGTTTCAACGTTTTGTGAGAAATTCTCGCTGTGTCGATTCCTGAACGGCTTATTTGGATTTGATTTATTAAAATGTGTCAGACTCACATCTTACATCTGGCATTTCATTTCAAATCCGCCCACACTTGTTTTGCATTTTGCTCTGTAGCGACTGGCGCCTCTAATCAAATGCGACGCAGACTAAACTAGCGCAGCTTCGGAGGATTGTGTGTCATTCAAACCTGATCATGAGGTTCTTTTTTTCATAACACAATGTTTTATTTGAGTTTTTTTTAAATGTATTTTCAGGATGGATGACGCTGAAGCCTGCTTTATTCTCAGCAGTCGTAACGAGGTGGACCGTACTGCAGCGGTATGAAAACATCTATCACAACAACAACAAAATCCTCTTTGAAATTAAAAAGGATTAATGTTGTCATTCACAGAGACTTAATAGTTTAGTGAAAAATATGAATATTTAATTAAACGTATTTTTGTATAGCCCTAAATCACAATACAAGTTATCTCTGATAACTCCAAAACCGTCGAATTCGCCAACACAGATCAGAGAATTAAACGGTTCAAACACAAGAAATGCATTGATTAAAACACATATAGCCATCGGTCTCTGGTCTCTCTCTGGTCTCTCTCTCTGGCCTCTCTCTCTGGTCCCTCTATGGTCTCTCTCTGGTCTCTCTCTCTGGGGTCTTACTTTGGTCTCTCACTGTTCTCTCTCTCTGGTCTCTCTCTTTGGTCTCTCTGCTCTCTCTCTGGTCTCTCTCTGGTGTCTATCTCTGGTGTCTCTCTCTGGTCTCTTTCTCTGGTCTCTCTCTGATCTCTCTCACTGGTCTCTCCCTCTGGTCTCTCCCTCTGGTCTCTCTCTCTGGTCTCTCTCTCTGGTCTCTCTCTCTGGTCTATCTCTGGTCTCTCTCTGGTCTCTCTCTCTGGTCTCTCTCTCTGGTCTCTCTCTGGTCTCTCTCTGGTCTCTCTCTCAGGTCTCTCTCTCTCTGGTCTCTCTCTGGTCTCTCTCTGGTCTCTCTCTCAGGTCTCTCTCTCTCTGGTCTCTCTCTGGTCTCTCTCTGGTCTCTCTCTCAGGTCTCTCTCTCTCTGGTCACTCTCCCTAGTCTAAGGGACAAAGTGTATTAGAAGTGTATATTTCATTTCAGGATCATCAGACGATACTGAGGGCTTGGGCCGTGAAAGACTTTGCTCCGAACTGTCCACTTTACGTCCAGATCCTCAAACCAGAAAACAAGTTTCATGTAAAGTTTGCAGGTGAGACATTGTTCATTCTGTTGTCAATCATTTTGTATTTATGTTTTATCACGGTGGCGCAGTGGTTAGTGCCTTGTGTATCCATTCAATTCAATTTTTGTATTGCCCTAAATCAGTAGTTATCCAATGTCTATAAATGTTTATAAAGTTCAAAACTTACAGCAAGAAGGTCCTGGGTTCAATTCCCCCTCCAGGCCTTTCTGTGTGGAGTTTGCATGTTCTCCCGTGTCTGTGTAGGTTTCCTCCAGGTGCTCCGGTTTCCTCTACCTCTATCCAATACTGATACCCTACCCTCCTCCTGTATGGTGACCCCGCTCCCATCTCTGTGTGGAGTGAGAGACTAATGACGATTGTAAAGCGCTTTGTGACTCTGATAAAATGTGTTAATTATAAATCAAGATTACTTTCTTATTTATGAAGGCCTAAGTAACATTTTGATCATAATGTACATTGAGAAGTACAGACTCATTGGTTAATTCTAGCACTTTTCCAAAGATGAAACTAAACGACATTTAGTACATTTCTCCTGTGTGAGATCAATAAATTCTATCTTATCTTATCTTAACAATCCAATGAAATTCTTGAACAAACAATTGACAGACAAGAAGCAAACTCAAACTACAAGAGAACGAATATAGTAAAATAAAACCAGGTCAAAAAGTCCACACCAGATTTCATTACTAAAAATAACAAAACAATGCTTATTTTTACTGGCAAGTTTTTTTTTGCTTGAATGGAGTTTGTCATAAGATTATTTGACTAAGATACTTCATAATCTTATCAGAGAAAAAAGTCTGAGCAGTGAGTTTTTGAGTTTTTTTTTTCTTATTTTCAGACAAATGTTGTTGTTTAGATTTTTTTTAAAGTATGTTATGCTATATTTTAAGAAAACTTGAAATGTATGTTTTTATACTAGAATCAAGTCATTTGAAGCTAGTATTATTTTCTTATTTTCAGAAATCTTGTCAAGTCATATTTTCTTCTATTGGCAGAACATTTTTCTTATTTTAAGCACTATATTACTTTTATTTTCATACATTTTCTTCTGATTTTTTTCAAGGTATTTTTCCAGTGCATTCACAACAATCCAATGAAATCCTTGATATTCTGTGTCTGTGTGGTTCCAGATCACGTCGTGTGTGAGGAAGAGTTCAAGTACGCCATGTTGGCTCTGAACTGCGTGTGCCCGGCCACCTCCACTCTGGTCACGCTGCTCGTGCACACATCACGTGGACGGTTTGTCAGCTTGAAAGCGCCTCTGGGACTTTTTATTTTCTGCTCAGTGTGTTTCACTTTGTAATGTCTACAACCTGCCCCCGGGGACGTGACACAGAGGCACAAAATGAAAAAGAAAGTCGAGCTTATTATGGTCCGCAGCGAGAGGGAAAGTGCATCGACTGAAAGGCAGCAGCGTCTGTGGCTAAAAGGCTCTGTTCCTCAAACCAGAGTATAACATGTGCAATGTGAAAATGATTCTGCCAGCACGCCGCCGTTACGCTTTCCAATGGTTTATCAATTGCTAAGAGACGGGAGCAGAACAAAATCCATTGCAGCAGCGCTTTTAGGACTTTCGTACAGTTTTATGGAAAAGGAATAAAAACCTTGTTGGAAAATATCGCTAGAGGTTGGAAATTAACGGTATGAAGGAGGATTTTCTACTTCCGGGTGGATCATCAAGACTATTGGTCCTTCCAGCTGTCAATCATTCTGGTGATACGTGCTCGTCAATTAAGACCAGGGAGTTTTTCCCCCCCTTTATTAAAGATTACAAAACAGACATATCAACATTCAACAAGAACAAATGTATATATATATATATATGTATATAAATAATAACGTTCACATTTAGACTAGATTTAGACTATAAACCCAGAGTTTAAAAAGTGGAGAGGGCGGTTTTTTCCTCAAATTTGGGAAAATCCCAATATACCTTTAATGGTTTTCTCGACCATTTGGTGGATCACTTTTTGAGACTATATCTACTTGTAGTTTGGAACTGAAATCTACTTCTTACAATACAATTTATTCTGAACTCTTTGTTGCATCCTTTATCATCGATCTGGATTTAAACTATTTGGTAAAGGCCTATAATTAAAAACTAGGGGTTCAACAAAAACAAACAAAAAACATTAAAGTAATCTATTGTTTTTTTAGTGCTTCGACATCAGAAAATCAGAACAAGTAACATTTATATAGCTTTCTTCAAGGAGTGGACATTTTCTATTCTTCTTGTCTTGAAGAACAAAGCATTATTAACTGCTGCAAAAGCTGGATACAGAATTATTTGTGCAGTGGCCTCAGCATATGAGGCCAAAGAACACAGCAACATAACATGTGTCAAAAGCTCTTTCAGATTCAGACTTTATTTATCCCACCAGAAGCAATTCTATGAGCAGCACAGGGCATAAAAACATAGAAAATAAAAAAATCACAGGCAATGTCAAACAGTAACAACCCTGTAGGCACCACAATTGACTCCAGTCGACAAAATGCGGTACTGTTTAAAACGGCCGATGCAGGATGTCAAAATTCAGTCAAACTCCCTGCTACACAATGATTTACTGCCAGTAAAAAAAAAAAATACAAAAAAATACATATCATAAAAGTCATAATATGCTAAATAGATGGATACATTTAGCTCCTACATAAACTTTGGGCCATCCTCATAATTTCTCTGATTTACGTAAAGCCTCTATCTCTAATCACTTTTAAGTTATTAAGAAATTAAAATTGAGTTTCTTTCAAAATTGAGGAAAAGTGCTATGATATTATATGAAGTGAAGTGGAGCCCATTAACACAACACAACAATACAACAACACAACAATACCCAACACACACAAATCCATATAATCTTCAGCTACAGAGAGTTCAGCAGCTAACAGCGGTCAGGACAAGATTTTTTACTTCAGTTCTGCCAATACACAAGAAAATAATAACTATGATTTGTTTTTTTTTCCCGGTGCCTTGTAATATGAAAGCGCTTTGTTTGGCCTTGGTCTCTGAAATGCACTATTTAAATAAAGACAACTTGCTTACAGAGAAGGACAGCAGTCTCCGGAGCAGTGGCAGAGGATGTATGGATGCTGCTCCGGTAACGAGGTCTACCACATCCGACTGAGCGACAGCAAGTTCTTTGGAGAATACAGCGGCAAAAGCTTCACGTACGCGTCCTTCCACGCTCACAAGAAGTAAGTCTGATGGTTGCACGCACCACGAACCAGGCTGGACCTAGGAAAATATAAGAAACTGGGAATTTGCTTTGCTCAAAGGTGCAAACAAATTGTTAGAGGGAATAGATACAAGACATGCATTGAAACATCGCCAGATAATTTCAGAAAATTACTATTGAATACAAGTGCAATAAGTACACAAACTGCAAAAAGTGATGACATTTTTTCCCAAAATTGCTCAAAATGTATCTTAATTTAAGCACATTCTGACTGCCGTAAAACGAGATTTGCCAAAATGATCTTGTTTTACAAAGATACAGAAAATATCTCCCTTGGAATGAGAAAAAAAGGCCACAGTTGTTGGAATACGACTAAATGTCTTTGTCCCATTGGAGAATCTTCTTTCAATACGGTCAGAATTTACTCAAATTAAGAGAAAAACCACTTGATTCAAGCACTTACCTCATATTTGTTCACTTTTTCCAGTGTAATAGACATTCTCCAGTGCAGTAAAGTGACAGTAGTATATAGAGTGAATGGTCAGAAAGGGTTAGGGGACATTGATGAGTTATGAAGTGTTCGACTGCAGAGGGGAAAAACTGTTCTTATGGCTGGATGTGCTGGTCCGAACTGTAGCCTCCTGTCTGGGGGGGAGGGCGGGGGGCAGATACATCCTTCTCTCTGCTGTTCACTTAAACATAAATCCGCTTTTTTATTTGACTTCGTCTTATTTTGACTCCAAAAGACACATGTTGATCAATGTTGAGGGGAGTATTTTTTTTTGGGACCACTCTAGTTTAGCCGCTATGGACTTCAGAAGGTGCAGCTAACACATGCGCAAATGCGTCTTTTCACAATTTCCTGTCCTCACATTTTGAAAACGTCCACAGAAGGAAAAAGCGGTGGCACATTCGTTTTAACGGCAGATATAGGCGTGACTATGTCTGTTTATAATTACAGTCCATGATCCAGACCAATGTACGAAATGAAATGAGTACAATGGTACGGTAAGACCAGGCCACAGAATGTACTCTACTATTATTATACATACAGTACATTGTCCACATTGCTTTATAGGTCGCAGAGAGGAAAGAGCTTGAAAAAAGTTGTGGCTTACGGTCCGGTAGTTGCGGTAACTGTTGAATTATACAGTATCTATCTTGCAGGTATGGGGTGTGTCTGATCGGCATAAAGCAAGAAGACAACAAAAGCATCCTGTTAAACCCAGGGCCACGCCACATCATGGCCGCCACCGACACCTGTTACTACATCAACATCACCAAAGAAGAAAACTCTGCCTTCATCTTCAACCAGGAGGAGAAGAAGGGCAAAGCCACCGGGGGGCTGTTCGGTGGACCCTCACAACTTCCTGTCCACAGCATCATTGCGAGCATGGGTACGCAGACCAGTACCGCTGAGCTGGAAAGTTAACCCCCCAGGCAGAAATAAAAATGAGATTATGAATGATAACACAAATATCTCACTCAGTGTTAGTGGTTGTGTGGAGCCAATTATTGTCAACCAGATGTATCGTCTATGTTTTAACATCTATGACAGCTTATTTTGTGGTTCTGGATCTTCTCTGATGGTAAAGCCCTCCAGTTGCTGTAAATTCCTGGGCTGCCTTTCATGAACTCCACATTTGAGATTTCTGCAATCACCTGACAAAAACCTCCTAATTTGTAATTTCTTCAACACAAAACCTTCTGTGTGTGTGCCTCTGTGTGTGTGTGTGCCTCTGTGTGTGTGTGTGGGTGTGTGTGTGTGTGCAAACTTTCAACCTCACCTGCACGTGTCATTGTATCTTTTGGTTTGTGTGTCTCCCCATCGCATGTAAAACAGGCACAGTTGCGATTGATCTGCAGAACTCCAGCCCACCCACATCTGGAAGCCACATCCCGCCTCCCACTGTGAACGGGACGGGGGGGCGGCGGCCGAGCATCGCCCCCGTCCAGGAGATCGCAGACTCCTCCACCATCCTGCCCTGCGACCTGCTCAGTGACCAGTCTGAGGACGACAGCGTTTTCATCGATGAGAAAGACCAAGGATCCACAGAGCAGACCCAGTAAGTCGAGCTATTGGTGTCCTCCTTTGCAAAATAGTGTTTTTACTCACCCTTTAGTTTAGCCCTCACTAATTAACAGCTAATTAAGTGATGATTAGTGTATAATTTATGGTTAAATATCTCTTAATCAGCATGTATTATTCCTAATTCTACATGGCCTTATTCAACACTGAATTACCTACTAAATTACATCTAATTTCCCATGTGGGTTAAAGTTAGGGATAGGGTTAGGCAAGGCAAGGCATTTTTATTTTGTAAAGCACAGTTCATACACAAGGGAACTCAAAGTGCTCAACAATACAAGGCATTAACATAATAAATATCCACAGTACATTAAAAAGAGTGAAGATAAAATCCCTAAATTATAAGCACAGCAAGGGTACACTATAGACACTACACTAATTAGCACTAAATTAGCTGTTAATTAGAGAGGGCGATTCTAAAGTGTTTTCGTGTTTTTCATGCTTTTTGAGCCACATATAAAAACCTGAGTCTCACCACCAACTAGAAATGTAATCAAAAAGTAGCCAAGTACAATAAATACATTGACAATATACGAAAATTGCTGGACTAAAGCATCTAGATATAAAACCACATCAGATAAATTACCACAAATATTGTCCATGTATAGGCTGCTTTTGAGTATAAGGAACTAGTTTTGATGTTGTAATGTAGGACTGAAACAACTGCTGATAAACATAAAGCCGATAGATGACTGTTTTAACTGGTCACAACAGGATTTAGCTTTGAGCTGGAGAAGTGTGTGTGTGTGTGTGTGTGTGTGTGTGCTAGAGGATGTGTGTGTGTGTGTGTGTGTGTGTGTGTGTGTGTGTGTGTGTGTGCTAGAGGATGTGTGTGTGTGTGTGTGTGTGTGCTAGAGGATGTGTGTGTGTGTGTGTGTGTGTGCTAGAGGATGTGTGTGTGTGTGTGTGTGTGTGCTAGAGGATGTGTGTGTGTGTGTGTGCTAGAGGATGTGTGTGTAGATAGGGAAGTCTGGGCATCTCCCTGCGACTCGGCAACAAAGAAAGCAGAAGAAAATGGATGTACGGGTGGATAACAGTTTCAGTTCAGTTTGAGTCAATCAATTATTCTCAAACATTTTAGACAATTCAAAAAAAAGTTCAGGCATTTGAAAAAAAAAAAATAGTCAAAATAAGGTCTGAAAAAGGAATAGGCAGAAAGCTAACAGATGCTTATAGACGACTCCCCTTTAGCATGACTTCACTCATTGCCTGCCAGCCTATTTCAGAACAGGTGCTCCCATATTGCCAGCTGTTTCTGATGATTTTTATTGATTTTTCAAGGCCCACAGAATATTGTGTACTATGACAATCTGAAATCCACATTCTAAAAGAATGGACTGTTTACTTTCATCAGCAAAAATTATTTTCTAGGTTGCTTCGTTCCCCTGTAATCCTCAGTCAAGTAGAGGGAAGTTTTACTGAAATCACCAGTCTCAGACAAAAAGCTGAGAAAAAGAGGTGCATCAAGTGCATTTTCAAAACATCCAGAGGCAGCGCTGGTGCCACCTGCTGGTTCAATAAAATATGCTCTAAAGCCAATCCTCATACATATTAGATACTATAGACGTCTGGGAACATGAAAATAGCGGAAAACGCAATTGACATATTAATGCGTCGATGGCACACAACGTTACAAGTTTAAATACACAGTTGACTCGTGATCATCAAAGCACTCTGGTAAATAATAATAATAACACTGATAAATAACCATTGAAGAACAAAAATTAAGGAAAGGCAAGCTGAAACAGGTGGGTTTTGAGATAGGATCGGTAGTGAGTCTGAGTTTCTGAAGGTTGTGGGAGTGAGTTCCGGAGAGCGGGGGCAGCTGCGGCCGTGGCTCGGTCCCTAAATCCAGTCCGTCCCATCCCCACTAGTACTCGATGGAGTCCTGTGTATTTCCCTGTTTTTCCTGGTGTCGTCTCTGTCTCTGCTGTTCACATAAATTCACAGAGAAGCATAAATGTGTCATCATTACTGAACATCAACAACTGAGAGAACTGTGTACAGGCATTAAACTTGTCAAATCACAAAGCATTCACGGTGTTTGTCCCAACAGAAGAGGTTTGTGAAAGTAAAGGTTTATGAACAAATCAGACCACAGCAGACCGTCTTCAACTTTTTTTCAAAACGTGTGATTTTTTTGCATACTTGTAAGAGCCCTGTGAGTCACTATTTGAGGGTTTAGGCTGGGAGCTGGGAGCTGGGATGTGGGTGGAAAGGCTGATCTAAAGATGTGACAGACTAAAATTACCTGAATGTGAAAACCAGTGATGGAAGAAAACTGTTTATATGGATTTTATTACATTGTTGATTTTTTATGGTTTGAAAGTTGGGCGCCTCAGCTTTAAATACAGGTTTTACCATATCTGCAGAGTCCATTCACAGAATTTTTGAGCCTAAAGATGAAAGATTAATACAATATAATCTACAGTACAGTATAACATCTCTAGCTTTAGCATAATACGGAAGCAAATAAAAAATCTCAATCTTTAGCATAACGAAGAAGCAATTAAGTATAATATCTCTGACTTTAGCATAATAAAAAGTAAGTATAGATCTCTAACTTAACTTTACCATACTAAAGAATAAACATTTAGTACCATAGTGAAGGAAAGCAGATACATCCTTCATTGTTTCATTGTGACAAGCAGGAGATGGACCACATCGAAACAGTGATGTAGTTTTGATGTGTGTTAGTTACGTATACTGTGACCATGAACTAGTTTGGACTGAAACCCTGGGACTCTTGAGTGGCGTCTCTGATATCCAACAGTACGAGAGAAACCCAGTCTGTGCCAGTCTCAAAGCAGAACTTGTCTCAGGGTCTGGTGCCAACGTTCCAATGCACCCTGAGACTCTGTGGGAGAAGCACTGGCCACAGAATGAGCAACCCCAATCGACTCTGAATCAGAATCCATTTTTTGCCATTCTCAGAAAAAACTACATTGGAATACAAACAGGAGACACCAGGGGCACCAACACCACAAAGCACACACACACAGGTGAAAAGAATAAAACTCCAGTGTCTCCTTGAAGGTTTTAGACAGGAAGAAATTGGTTGCTTGGTCCATCTGCACGACCCAAGGAAGACCAAAGGGACTTGAAGAAAATGGCACAGGGGCTGGGATAGTGTTGCAGGCAAAAGACAAGTTATATTGATGTTTCAAAGAGGCACGTCCAAATATTTGCATGAGATTTTATACCATGGAGGAATCAGACGCTCCAATCAGCAGCTGCCAGTAATGAGTTCAACTTTAACCACAGTTACTTCAAAAGTGTTATAAAAGATCCATAGACTGGAGATTGTTTATGTTAGTACAGAGTTATTGTTCAATTATCTTTTGCTGTGTGCGCCTCCTTCTCACTGCACTACAACTGGTGATGCAACACTGACATTTCCCCGCTGTGAGACAAAAATAAAGGACCTCCTAATCTTAAAACTTAAACCTACAAAAGTATTCCTTTAGCATAGGCATAAAAGCATTCACTTTTGCACTTCTTTTAAAAAACATTCTTTCTTACACAGACTTCACAATAGAAGTCTCGAGTCCTGCTTTCACCGACAAGAACGACAAATCAATACCACTTCTTCACAGGCTCCACACTTTTTGTGAAGAATATATTCAAACACATAGATTTGTTGTTTGTAAAGTCCAACAAATGCACTTTTTATGTTTCCTCTCGTCTCAGGTACGTGAAAGGTTACCCTCCCAACTCGCCCTACATCGGCAGCTCGCCCACATTGTGCCATTTGTTAGCAGCGAAAGCCCCGTTTTGCTGTCTGCGTCTCGACCAGGTGGGCCTATATACTGTACTGAATCATTTCATTTAGTCACTGTCGGCGCGTTGCATAAGCATTTCTCCCATGTTATGTCACACAGGGATGCCAGCACAACAGTTTCGAAGATGCCAAGGCGTACGGGTTCAAAAACAAGCTCATCATCGTGTCCGCGGAAACGGCCGGGAATGGCCTTTATAACTTCATAGTTCCTCTAAGAGCTTATTACAGACCCAGGAAAGAGCTAAACCCCATTGTCTTGCTGCTGGATAATCCGTGAGTTAAATATCCTTCACATTTCGCTCACATGTCATGACAGGGAACATTGTGTATATGCTAAAAGCTCACGTCAGCAGAGCACTTAGGCAAAGGCTGTGGAGGTGGGCCGCCTTTGTCAGCGCTGATGTTGGGTTACAGCTGCGGCTCAGCATGTGTGTGTGTGTGTGTGTGTTTTTTTTGAGTGACAAAGAAAAGAAAATACTGCTCTCTCTCTCTTTCTCTCTCTTTCACTCTCTCTCTCTTTCTCTCTCTCTTTCTCTCTCAAGCGGCAGGGCTGTAACCATGGCAACCTGCTTCTCCTTGAACTTTTGATTACATATATATTGATAGGGCTTCAATACCAAAAATATATTAGTGAAAAAATAACACAAATGGGAGAAAAGCCATGCAAGCTTTTTTTTTTTTATTTTCAGGGCCTGTTTTTTGTCTTTTCTTTCATCCGCTGGATTAAAAAAACGACATCCTCCATGTGCCCTGTAGCGATTTCTCCTCTGTCGCACGTACAGACGCCCACACGCTCATGCTTCCAGTGCGAGCGCAGCCTTGAGCCGTGTGTCAGCAGGACTGCACTTCTATCATGCTTGATGGATGGAGACAGACATCTAATAATAATAATAGGAACTAAATGTCTCCGCCGGTGCTTAGATACAAGAGTGACGACTGTCCATGAATCAGATGTTCTCAATCACTCTTATGTGCTCACTCTTCTGCTGCTTACAGGCCTGATAATCACTTTCTGGAGGCGATCTGCTGCTTCCCGATGGTGTATTACATGGCTGGTTCTATAGACAAGTAAGTGGGAAAAGGACTGCAGTGCACGTGCAATACTGGTGGGGGAAAAAAATCGATTTTGATCAGTATTGTGATATTGTGTGCACGCAATTACATCGATACAGTAGAGCAGAGTATTGTGATGTTTAATGAAATAATTTTTGGTTTCACTTTTGAGTTTACTCTGCAAAAACATGATTAAATATGAGGTATAGTTGCTGGAATCACGTGTTTTTGTCTTAATTTGAGCCCATTCTGACTGTGTTAAAACAAGATTCTCCAATGGGGCAAAACCATTTAGAACTTTTAACTATTGTTGTTTTTTGATCATTCCAAAGGAGACATTTTTTTTTATATTTTTAAAACAAGATCAGTTTGCTCTTTTTCCCATTGACACATCTTGTTTAAAGGCAGTCAGAATGTGCTCAAATTCAGATACATTTTGTAGAATCGCAAAGATATTGAATTGTGACTATAAGTAACGCAATACTATCAAATCGTCACATTTTATCCTTGTTTTGCCCGAACATACAATAGACTTTGAGTCTAGGGGTTGTGTGTGTGTTGTGTTGCAGCCTGGACAGCCTGTTGCAGTGTGGAATCATCTATGCTGATAATTTGGTCGTGGTGGATAAGGAAAGTACCATGAGTGCTGAAGAAGACTACATGGCCGATGCTAAAACCATCGTCAATGTCCAGACCATGTTCAGGTGATTTGTTTTCATGACAATTTATTTTGGTTTTATTTATTTATTTCAAGCTTAAAAACATGAATAAATGCATGTAATTTACAGCAATTACATGTTGTACACAATACAAAAATACGTTTGTTGTTTAACATGCATTCACTCTGGTCAAAGCTCAAAAAGGAGGGGAAGAAGTCAAACTTATAAGCTCCAACCTAATATACCTAACTTCTCTCACACACACACACACAAACACACCGTACAAACAGACACATACACACACATGTACGCACAGACACATGTACATACAAACAGACACACACACACATACGAACAGACACACACCCGTACATACATATAGACACACACACACGTATGTACAAACCGACACACACACATACACACAAATAGACACACACACGTATGTACAAACAGAAACACACGTACAGACACACACACACACACACCGTACAAACCGACATACAGTGCCTTGCGAAAGTATTCGGCCCCTTGAACCTTTCGCCACATTTCAGGCTTCAAACAAAGATATAAAATTTTAATTTTTTTGTCATGAATCAACAACAAGTGGGACACAATCGTGAAGTGGAACAAAATTTATGGGATAATTTAAACTTTTTTAACAAATAAAAAACTGAAAAGTGGGGCGTGCAATATTATTCGGCCCCTTTACTTTCAGTGCAGCAAACTCAGTCCAGAAGTTCAGTGAGGATCTTTGAATGATCCAATGTTGTCCTAAATGACTGATGATGATAAATAGAATGCACCTGTGTGTAATCAAGTCTCCGTATAAATGCACCTGCTCTTTGATAGTCTCAGGGTTCTGTTTAAAGCGCAGAGAGAACCATGAAGACAAAGGAACACACCAGGCAGGTCCGAGATACTGTTGTGGAGAAGTTTAACGCCGGATTTGGATACAAAAAGATTTCCCAAGCTTTAAACATCTCAAGGAGCACTGTGCAAGCAATTATATTGAAATGGAAGGAGTATCAGACCACTGATAATCTACCAAGACCCGGCCGTCCCTCCAAACTTTCATCTCAAACAAGGAGAAGACTGATCAGAGATGCAGCCAAGAGGCCCATGATCACTCTGGATGAACTGCAGATAACTACAGCTGAGGAGGGAGAGTCTGTCCATAGGACAACAATCAGTCGTGCACTGCGCAAATCTGGCCTTTATGGAAGAGTGGCCATTTCTCAAAGATATCCATAAAAAGTCTCTTAAAGTTTGCCACAAGCCACCCGGGAGACACACCAAACATGTGGAAGAAGGTGCTCTGGGCAGATGAAACCAAAATCAAACTTTTTGGCCACAATGCAAAACGATATGTTTGCCGTAAAAGCAACACAGCTCATCACCCTGAACACACCATCCCCACCTCAGCTGTAGTTATCTGCAGTTCATCCAGAGTGATGATGGGCCTCTTGGCTGCATCTCTGATCAGTCTTCTCCTTGTTTGAGATGAAAGTTTGGAGGGACGGCCGAGTCTTGGTAGATTTGCAGTGGTCTGATACTCCTTCCATTTCAATATAATTGCTTGCACAGTGCTCCTTGAGATGTTTAAAGCTTGGGAAATCTTTTTGTATCCAAATCCGCCTTTAAACTTCTCCACAACAGTATCTCGGACCTGCCTGGTGTGTTCCTTTGTCTTCATGGTTCTCTCTGTGCTTTAAACAGAACCCTGAGACTATCAAAGAGCAGGTGCATTTATACGGAGACTTGATTACACACGGGTGCATTCTATTTATCATCATCAGTCATTTAGGACAACATTGGATCATTCAAAGATCCTCACTGAACTTCTGGAGTGAGTTTGCTGCACTGAAAGTAAAGGGGCCGAATAATATTGCACGCCCCACTTTTCAGTTTTTTATTTGTTAAAAAAGTTTAAATTATCCAACAAATTTCATTCCACTTCAAGATTGTGTCCCACTTGTTGTTGATTCATGACAAAAAAAATAAAATTTTATATCTTTATGTTTGAAGCCTGAAATATGGCGAAATGTTGAAAGGTTCAAGGGGGCCGAATACTTTCGCAAGGCACTGTATACACACACATGTACACACACACACACGTATGTACAAACAGACACACACATGTACAAACAGACACACACATACACACACGTACGTACAAATATGTGCCATACATATACACTACATGAATATAGGTAGATATATACAGTACAAACACATACACATGCACACATATACATACAGACATGGCCATACATATGCATGAAAACACACAACTAAATACACACAATAAAACACACAATAACTAGATACAGACATACGTGTATCCATATGGTCGTTTCTCATAAACACATGTCTGTGCTCCAGGCTGTTTCCCAGTTTGAGCATCATCACGGAGCTGACTCATCCATCCAACATGAGGTTTATGCAGTTTAGAGCTAAAGACTGCTATTCTCTGGCTCTTTCCAAACTGGAGAAGGTGATAATAAAGCAGCTTCATGTTTATTCTATTATGACACACAAAAGTATTGAGTGTATGTGTGTTTTCGTGGCAGAAAGAGAGAGATAAAGGCTCCAACTTGGCCTTCATGTTTCGCCTTCCATTTGCTGCAGGAAGAGTCTTCAGCATCAGCATGTTGGACACTCTGCTCTATCAGGTTCACTCTTCAGCCTTTGCCTCTCTCAAACCTGTATATATGTTTATTATCTGGGCATTTGGCGCCCCCTTGTGTTCAAAGAAAAGATAAGCACAGAAGGGCAATTTCAATGTCATCGTTGCACACATTAAAATACAAATACATGTGTTTTAATGATCCCCGTTGGAAAATTTGTCCTCTGCATTTGACCCATCCTGCAAAGGCACTAGTTCAGGGGTCTCCAACCTGTAGCTAGTGAGCCACCAGTAGCTCACCACCCGCTTGCAGGTAGCTCGACAAGGATTCAGTAATCAACAAATCACATAACGTACTTTATATTTCAGATTGTATTATTCATTATCATATTTTTACTGTAACTGCACTTGTAACAAATATGCGACGATAAATATTAACTGTACCCAAAAGCAGACTTGTTCACACCAATATATCAAAACAAATTCCCAGGGTCGCTTAAAGGAGTAGCTCTTTGCCTTTACTGTCCCGGTAAAGTAGCTCTCTGTCTTTGTTATCCCGGGAAAGTAGCTCTCTGTCTTTGTTATCCCGGGAAAGTAGCTCTCTGTGTGTAAAAGTTTGGAGACACCTGCGCTAGGGCCTCTTTCAGGGGCAGTGGTCGCCGTAGTACAGCGTCTGCTTGGTCAGGACCAGAGCTGGAGGATTGTGTGCATGTTTTTAGTGGTAGAGGAAACCGGAGCACCTGGGGGAAACCGGAGCACCTGGGGGAAACCGGAGCACCTGTAGGAAACCGGAGCACCTGGAGGAACCCATAGCACCTGGAGGAAACTGGAGCACCTGGAGGAACCCATAGCACCTGTAGGAAACCGGAGCACCTGGAGGAACCCATAGCACCTGGAGGAAACTGGAGCACCTAGAGGAACCCATAGCACCTGGAGGAAACCGGAGCACCTGGAGGAAACCGGAGCGCCTGGCGGAACCCATAGCACCTGGAGGAAACCGGAGCACCTGGGGGAAACTGGAGCACCTGGAGGAAACCTACGCAGACACGGGGAGAACATGCAAACTCCACTCCTGGGCCCTGTTCCCTTACAGCAGACTATACCAAAAATAATCAGATTTTTTGTTTAGAATAAGAATAATAACACATTTTGGTTCAAGCATCAGTCAGTATTGGAGAATACACTTTAGTTAGCAGCATCCTGATGTATTTACAGAGTTTTATGTTGTACTTTAGAAGTATATATTTAGCAGTTTGTGTTGTACTTAGCGATATAAACTATAGTAATAATCAATAATTCTCTTGTGTCAATCCTTTTCTCTGTTTTTCTTTCGTTTCAGTCGTTTGTGAAAGACTATATGATCCTGATCGCTCGGCTGCTTTTAGGATTAGACACCACCCCTGGTTCAGGATATCTTTGTGCTGTGAGTATGTTATACTTTGTGTGTATGTTATGTGTAGTAACTTTGTACCGACTCAGGTCTCTCATACTAATGTGCTGTCGTTTGGTTGTGGTATGTTAGTATATCCCTAATTATTGAACAGGCTTTAGTTTGCACAGCGGCAGGTTGCACTTTTCTTATCCTGGGTTTTTACCATAGACTGTAAATATTACTCTAAGTCCTGACTTTGTACCTTTTTGACCACTTTCACCTTTTACCTTATTGTTATCATTATTATTTTTTTCCTTTTTTATTAATCTGTTGTGTATTTATTAGTGCTGTCCAAAATATCGCGTTATTAACGCGTTAACGCAAATCAATATTAACGGCGTCATTTTTTTTATCGCCATTAATTTTTTTTATAATTATTAAAAAAAAAAAAAAAAAAAAAAAACAATTTTTTTTTTTTTTTTTTTTTTTTTTTTACTTTTTATTGCAGACAAACACATATACAGAAAAAAAATAGACACAAAGAAAAGGACTAGTTAAGATACATTGTAGACAGAGATTACAAACAATATGTAGTTGGAGATACAGGGGGCCAAAGAAGAAACCCAGAAGGGCACATAGGAGGGGGGGGGGGGGGGACATGAAGTGGGAGATGGGGGGGAGGGGTTAATAAAAAAGGCAATACAAGCAAACAGTATACAGTCATAGATATACCGAAAGTAAACAGAGAAACACTATAGAGTATTTACATGAACAAATTTACAAAAAAATTGTTTATCATCATCATAATGACACCATGATGTTTCTATACAGTCTATGGTCTATACCCACACATACACACACACACCCACCACACACACACACACACCCACACCCATAAACACACACACTCCACACACACACACACACACATTGAAGGGGCTTTTTGTTACCAATTATTTATTTTGTCATCCATTTATTGATGATTTTGCATCAAATGTTAGTGTGTAATATAACACTACACATTGTTTTCAATAAAAAAAGAAATTGCACACAGCACGCAAATGGGTGACTAATTTGCGATTAATCGCGAGTTAACTATGAAATTCATGCGATTAATCGCGATTAAATATTTTAATCGTTGGACAGCACTAGTATTTATTGTTATTTGAGTATTTATAAAAGTGATTTTACAAATATCTGTTGTATAGATGCCAAGCGAAAATAATTTACCCACAGGTGCAAATAAAGTCACCTTGAACCTTGATCCTTGTGTCCTTCTAGGGTGATTAACAGTAGAAGAAAAATACTCTAAATTAGGGTCTAAAGCGTTGAAAAGATCCAGGGCAGCTCAAGTTTGGAAAAATCATAAAAATTCAGCTTAAAATTATTTAGTGTATTTTCTAATCACTGTGGTGGATCAATTTGACCCGAGGACAGAAAAAGTGTTAAATATGTTTTGCGTAGTATCTTTGTGTCTCTGATGTTACCAATGTGCTGTGGTTTGTTCACAGATGAAAGTGACAGAGGAGGATATTTGGATCGGGACTTATGGCCGGCTCTTTCAGAAGCTCTGCTCTTCCAGTGCTGAAATTCCCATTGGAATCTATCGAGCGGAATCACACATTTTCTCTACAACTGAGGTAATAATAATAGGAAGAACAATGTGTTTTTTTTCTTTACTTATTTACTGTGGCACATGTGTTTGTGTGTGTTTGTGTGTGTATATGTGTATGTATGAATGTATGTGTAAATCTATGTGTACATGTATGGATATGTCTGTATAAGTGTGTAGGTGTATATGCAGAAGCTTATAGGTTTGACTTCGTCCCACTCCTTAAAATGTATGTATTTTTATTTTTGATTGTATTTTTTTATAATAATCTTTATTTTGAACCATTTAGCAAGTGACAAATTGCACTATTCGGAAACAACACAAATCAATATTTACATAAGATTCATAAAAAGTAGGGAGGGTATTGGGGGCGTTCTAATCTGGTTTCTGTTATTGCTGGATATTGCCACAAGAGTTAGGAAATGTAGTTAAATGTATGTATTTGAATGTTTGTTCACGTATGTATGGAAATTCCGGAAATTACATTAATTGACTCCTGTTTGTAAGTTTGGGCAAATTAAATCAAATAAAAAATCTGAATATTTTTTTCTAACCACAGTCACAAGTGTCAATGAACGCAGACGACAGTGAGGAAACTAAAGAACGAGGCTTTGAACCCCGGAGTGTGGACCACGGCGAGCACCCGCTGAGGAGGAAGAAGAGCATGCAGTGGGCGCGGCGGCTGAGCAGACGCAGCAGCAAGTGGCAGAGCATGAACCGCGACTCTACCAAAGACCAGGCCCAGCGCATCGCACAGCAGCGCCTCAATCTCTACCGAAGATCAGAGCGGGAGGAGCTGTCTGAGCTGGTCCGCAACCGCATGAAGCACCTGGGCCTACCCACCTCTGGATATGGTGAGGGTTTGGAAATGTTACCTTTCACTAAGAATGATCATGTTTCATCTCGAGTCCTGACTAGAACCAGGAAGTATGATCACATTAGTCCAGTTCTCAGGTCTCTGCACTGGCTCCTGTGGCTCAGAGAATAGACTAGAATAGAATAGACTTTGGGGCGACAGTGGCTCAGTTGGTAGAGCAATGGCCTTTGAGTCTGAAGGTCGTGGGTTTGAGACCACCATGAGACCTTCTCCACCGACTCCCACTGATGTCTGCTGTCGTTGTGTCCTTGGGCAAGACACTTAACCCCACTTTGCCTGAAGCCCCCGCTGAAATATCAAGGCTATGTTCTCACCGACAGAGCAGCCGTCCTCCTGTGGACTCACCATCTGCAGGAGGATCAGTGAGGGGCTGGTGCTATGTGTACTGGGTGCAGCTCTGACTGCCACCCCCCTTGACCCAGAAATGGATTAATGGGAAGAAAATGGATGGATGGAGAATAGACTAGAATAGAAGTTTCTCCAAGGCCTCGTACCAAAGTACATCTGGGACATAGTTCCATATTAATCAACTCGGATTCTGAGGAGCACAGGGACTGGCCTCCTGCTGGTCCCAGAGTCAGAACTAAACATAAAGAGGCAGTCTTTCAGATCTAGGCTAAAATCTGGAACAGTCTTCCTGAAAATTTGAGACAGGCTTCTACTCTGACTATGTTCAAATCCAGGTTAAAAAAAGTTCTGTTTAGTTGAAGGGCGATTATTCAGGATGTTGATGCTTTTGATTTGTTAAGTACTTTGACCTGCCTTGTGTATGAACTGTGCTAAACAAATAAACTTGCCTTGCCTGCTCAGAAGACCTAACCAACCTGACGGCCAGCGATGTCATGAACAGAGTTAATCTGGGATACCTCCAGGGTAAGCTCCTCAAGCCACCAACCGCTTTGAATTGAACTTAGATTTGGGCTTGTCCTAACGATTCCATTACAGATGAGCAGAATGAGCAGCAGAACACCGTGTCATATGTTTTAATAAACCCTTCTCCGGACACAAGACTGGAGATAAATGACGTTGTGTAAGCATGTTTTCTACATTCTAAATATAATAGAATCACAAGACATTTAACTGTGAATGAAAACACTGCAAAAAGTCATGAAAAATAAGGAAAAAATTGCTAAAATGTGGCAAAATATATCTTAATTTTTGCACATTTTGACTGCCTTTACCCTCTAGGCGCCACGATTGACTTAAGTCGACAAGATAAGGTACAATTTAAAACAGCAGATTGTGTGGAACAGAGTCTGGGCGGGCGGCTCACTGTAGGGCAGTAATGATTTGCACTTTTTCAGTATTTCCCTGTGAGAAATATCTAACTTTGTGAGTTAAAAAACAATACAAACATTTCATGAAAATTCTAAAATCCATGATTGCCACTGCCATATGATGTAATGATATGCAAATTAGATGGGTCAATTTAATCCCTACACAATCTTTGGGCAATCCTTGATATATGTCTAATTTTCAGAAAGCCCCTGTCTCTGATCGTAGTTTCGTTACAGTCATAGAAAGTCAAAATCAAGCGTTTGAGAAAAAAATATTTGGCGCTTAAAGGGTTAAAACAAGATTTGCCACCGGGACAAAGAAAAATTATCTTGTTTCGAAAAGATACACTGCAAAAAATGATGGAATTAAAGACAAAAAATGCTCAAATTTGTCAAAAATTTATCTAAATTTGAGAACATTTTGACTGCCTTAAAACAAGATTTGCCAGTGGAAAAATAAAAATGATCTTGTTTTAAAAAGATACAACCAATTCTCTCTTAGAATGAGAAAATTAAGCAATAGTTCTTGAATCAAGTCAAAATTGCTTGTCTCATTGGAAAATCTTATTTTAACACAGTCAGAATGAACTTAAATTAAGATAAAAACAACTCATTTCAAGTAATTATTATCTCATATTTGATCATTTTTTGCAGTGAACAAGAAATGTCTCCCTTGGAGTGAGAAAAAACTAGGCTAAATGGCTTTGTCCCGACAGTCAGAATGAACTCAAATCAAGATGAAAAACCACTTCATTCAAGCAATTATTACCTCAAATATTATCATTTTTTGCAGAGTAGATTCACGGTACCTTTTATTGTGAACATGTTGTTATGAATGTTCTGGTCTAAACTTGTCTGGTTTTTGTCCAGTTACTTGATTCGCTCTGACCCTTTGGCCCATGTGCCCGAGGAGCCTCCCCTTCACAGCAGCAGCCTCAAGGAGCGTCGGGAGTTCAGCTACGACCACAAGGAGTTCACCCAGCCCTGAACACCCAGTTCTGAACACCCAGCCCTGAGAACACCCAGCTCTGAACACCCAGCTCTGAATAACCAGCTCTGAACACCCAGCCCTGAACACCCAGCCTTGAACACCCAGCCCTGAACACCCAACTCTGAACACCCAGCCCTGAGAACACCCAGCTCTGAATAACCAGCTCTGAACACCCAGCTCTGAATAACCAGCTCTGAACACCCAAGCTTGAACACCCAACCCTGAGAACACCTGGCTCTGAACACCCAGCTCTGAACACACCCAGCTCTGAACACACCCAGCTCTGAACACCCAGCTCTGAACACACCCAGCTCTGAACACCCAGCTCTGAACACACCCAGCTCTGAACACACCCAGCTCTGAACACACCCAGCTCTGAACACACCCAGCTCTGAATACCCAGCTCTGAACACACCCAGCTCTGAATACCCAGCTCTGAACACACCCAGCTCTGAATACCCAGCTCTGAACACCCAGCTCTGAACACACCCAGCTCTGAACACCCAGCTCTGAACACCCAGCTCTGAACACACCCAGCTCTGAACACCCAGCTCTGAACACACCCAGCTCTGAACACACCCAGCTCTGAACACACCCCAGCTCTGAATACCCAGCTCTGAACACACCCAGCTCTGAATACCCAGCTCTGAACACCCAGCTCTGAACACACCCAGCTCTGAATACCCAGCTCTGAACACCCAGCTCTGAACACACCCAGCTCTGAACACCCAGCTCTGAACACCCAGCTCTGAACACACCCAGCTCTGAATACCCAGCTCTGAACACCCAGCTCTGAACACTGAACACCCAGCTCTGAACACCCAGCTCTGAACACCCAGCTCTGAACACACCCAGCTCTGAACACCCAGCTCTGAACACCCAGCTCTGAACACACCCAGCTCTGAACACCCAGCTCTGAACACACCCAGCTCTGAACACACCCAGCTCTGAACACACCCAGCTCTGAACACACCCAGCTCTGAATACCCAGCTCTGAACACACCCAGCTCTGAATACCCAGCTCTGAACACACCCAGCTCTGAACACACCCAGCTCTGAATACCCAGCTCTGAACACACCCAGCTCTGAATACCCAGCTCTGAACACACCCAGCTCTGAATACCCAGCTCTGAACACACCCAGCTCTGAACACCCAGCTCTGAACACACCCAGCTCTGAACACACCCAGCTCTGAATACCCAGCTCTGAACACACCCAGCTCTGAATACCCAGCTCTGAACACCCAGCTCTGAACACACCCAGCTCTGAATACCCAGCTCTGAACACCCAGCTCTGAACACACCCAGCTCTGAACACACCCAGCTCTGAACACCCAGCTCTGAACACCCAGCTCTGAACACACCCAGCTCTGAACACCCAGCTCTGAACACCCAGCTCTGAACACACCCAGCTCTGAACACCCAGCTCTGAACACACCCAGCTCTGAACACACCCAGCTCTGAACACACCCAGCTCTGAACACACCCAGCTCTGAATACCCAGCTCTGAACACACCCAGCTCTGAATACCCAGCTCTGAACACACCCAGCTCTGAACACACCCAGCTCTGAATACCCAGCTCTGAACACACCCAGCTCTGAATACCCAGCTCTGAACACACCCAGCTCTGAATACCCAGCTCTGAACACACCCAGCTCTGAACACCCAGCTCTGAACACACCCAGCTCTGAATACCCAGCTCTGAACACCCAGCTCTGAACACACCCAGCTCTGAACACCCAGCTCTGAACACCCAGCTCTGAACACACCCAGCTCTGAACACCCAGCTCTGAGAACACCCAGCCCTGACCACACCCGGCTCCTCCTGAACCTCAATAAGCTTCAGTGGTTTGTACAGCAGACACAGCCCTCCAGTGCAGGTCGTATTCTACTCTGTGACAATCGTAGGCCTTTAGAAACAGTGACTTGTGTTCGATGAAAAAAGCTTGAGATTTTTCTTTTGAATAGTCCAAAGTTTTTAAATGGACCGTGCCACTTATTAAAGGCACAACAGTTACACCTCAAACTGCAGAGATTTTGTCATGTTTCTTGTTTTAATGACTATTTATGAAATATTCAATGCAATTGCACTTTCATTTTTGTAGATAAGATTTTGTACATAATGTTTTTTGCTTAGAAATAAGTTGTGTTGAACTGGACCGATTCTCATTCTGTGTTGTCGTTATATTAGTCTGATATAAACATTTCATATTGTCTGTTTTACATTCTATAAATGCTAATTGTAATGTTTTTATACAACTGTTAGACCTTGAAACCCTGAACAAAGCCCTAATAAACAATCACTTGCTCACAATTATAAAGTATTAGCTGCTACTTGTATGTGAAAGCTAGATCTGGTCAGACATCTGAAGCTAAATAGGGCAGGGCCTGGTTAATACTGTGATGGGAGACTTTTGGGAACACCAGGTGCGGCAGCTACGGCTGTAAAGTGCCAAACTATTGTGTCCTCAGGCAAGACACTTTACCCACGTTAGAATGAGTCTGATGTGTGTTGAATGTTTGGTGGTGTTGGTATGCCTCAGGGCAGCTGTGGCTCGAGTAGTAGTTTATCGCTGTATGTATTATCTGTATGTATCCCTGTATGGATTTATATGTATGAAAGAAGCACTATATAAAACCAATGCATTATAACTGTCATTAGAAAAAGTGGGTTTTACCTTTTTATTTTTCATATAAATTACTCAACAATGGACTCACATAAAAACATTGAATAAATACTTGTAAGCTTAAAATAAAAACAAAAAATCCAATTTGTTTGTACAAAATAAATAACATAAAAGTGCAACTGTTTATCCCCAAATGTGTGAACACTTTACGGCAGTGTTCACAGCGTCTCGGCGTTAGAATGTGTAGTTCCGGTAGCGGACATGTATAATACTAGCGTTCAGTCATCGAGCGCGTCAACAACACCTTACGTAACCATGATTCCGTACATTCAAGTATAAATACAAAAGTTGATATCCTTTTTTCATGTCTTTCTGTCGTCATTTGATGCGAGACGGCTTCATTGACACGATCGGGTCCAGCCCAATACTTCTGAGATCCTAGTCTACACTCACTTCCTGGTCCACATTTTAAGGCTGGTTTATACTTTTGTGTCTCTTGTGCAGCCATTCAAGGTCCATTTCCCTTTGCATACACAGCACAGGAGCTGATTTTTGGCTTTCTGGCCCGCACCTAGGAGAGACTAAGATAAGATAAGTTACTTTATGGATCTCACAAGGGAGAAAAGGGCCAACTAGACGCAGAAGAATAAATCAGCCTTTACTTCCAGCACTTCCTGGTCTTTTCATTTCCTGTTTCTTATTCACTTCCTGGTCTCTTCACTTCTGCAAACACTCCCTTGTCCACCTTGATTTATACTTCAGAGTCAGGCTACTTTGTTGTGCAAGCTAGCCATTCACATTCAAAGATTCTTTCCCTTTGCATACACAGCACAGGAGCTGAGTTTGGCTTTCTGGGGTGCACGTAGGAGAGACTAGACCAGACTCTGAACCTGGAGACCTGGGGAAAATGGGTGGAGCCTGGTGTGCTCCTGCTCTGGTTGGAAGGGAAATCTGGCAGCCACAGTGGCCCTTTCTGGACCCAGTTTATAAAAACCGCTGGACTAGATGCAGAAGTATTAATCAGTCTCTTTACTCCCTGGTAAGTTTTTTTCTGTTCTCTTCACTTCCAGCGTGCACTTCCTGGTCCCTTTACTTCCTAGTGTCTTTACTTCCTGCGTGCACTTCCAGGTCTCTTGGACTAGATGCAGAAGTATTCATCTTTACTCCCTGGTTTGTTTATTTCCTGGGCCCTTTACTTCCTGTGGGCACTTCCTGGTCTCTTCACTTCCTGGTTTTGTCACTTCCTGCGTGAACGTTCTGGTCTCTGTACTTCCTGTTCTATTCACTTCCTGTCCTCTTCACTTCCTGCTCTCTTCACTTCCTGTGTGCACTTCCTGCTCTTATCACTTCCTTGTCTCTTCCCTTCCTGGTCTCTTCACTTCCTGGTCCCTTTACTTCCTGCGTGCACTTCCTGGTCTCTTGGCGTGCCACAACTGGTTGTGGATGGTCAGAGCGTCCACGCTGGCCGACACAGACTTGGCGGGAATGATGCTGAACTGTTTCCTGTCCGAGCTGTACTTGTAGAGTTTCTCGATCATCTTGTGGCTGATGCTGCGAGGCCCGGTGCCTGTCAGTTTGAGGATCTCTTCCGTTTCCGGGGAATAACCGTAAATGGCTCGGAACTGGCACCCGCCGTCTCGGAACAGGATGATCAAGTGGTTGGATTCACACTTGTCCAGCTCCTACAGGGTGCAAATTTAATAGAAGAAATATAGAAATTCAGTCTGATTGAAAGAGAAAGGTCACTACTGCAACACAAAAAGAGAAAATTATATATGCACTTTATATGCAGAGATAATTTGAAAGATTGATATTGAAGCATTGACAGCTAGCTAAGAAACATAGCAGCTACTTATATTGTATATTTCGTGTTCTCCCTGTGCTCTTACTACTGTCCTGTTTGTGCGCAGCAACATTGAAAATTCCCCACTGTGGCACTAATACAAGATCTCTCAGGAAATACAATTAACAGAAAGGCACACAGGGAGGATTTACTAAGAAGGCAGATACAGTACAATTCAATATTATAAGTTTTATTTTTAATTTAACCGTGAAAAATTGAAATAATAAAATGTATACATTCACCATCGAGCACACTACACACGCACACACTTGAGAAAGATCAAGACTGAGGACTAACCCTGAGGAAAACACTAATTGGGGCAGACAACTAAAGTACACTGCAAAAAGTGATAAAAAATGAAGAAATAATCACCTAAATTGAGTTGTTTTTATCTTCATCTGAGTTCATTTTGACTGTTAAAATGAGATTTAGGACAAACCCATTTAGTCATTCTGAGGAGACATCTTTTTAAAACAAGATTTTTTTGCTTGTCCCAAATCTTGTTTTAAGGCAGTCAGAATTTGCTCCATTTAAGATACATTTGGCGAGATTTGAGCCGTTATTAACTTATTTTTCATAACTTTTTGCAGTGTAGGACAATATAATCTCCACATATAGAACATTGCACTGACCTCTAGAATGACGTTCTTCTGGGTTTCATTGACCTTCCCAGCTAAGCAGCAGTGAGCGATGGCATTAATGATAATTGGCTTGTTTGACTTTGAACTTGGCTCTTTGAACAACTTTGGACCTGTTTTGTAAAAGAAAAAAAATCACTGCAGTGTCATCGAAACCTTTTTCTCTCATCAGCCAAACATGGAGCTTACCCGTGTACTCTGTTGAAGTGACTGAAGAGGCGATAGAGCCCATTTCCCAGTCTCTCTCCATGTTTCTGCTCGATGCCCGGCTCACAACTGGGAAAGAGTCCCCTGAACACACCGAGTCAGCGCTGGAGATTTAAAATACAATTAATAAATATGCTGTAATTAAAGGCAAAGCACAATATTTGAACACAGCAAAGAGAGACAATAAATACTTCAAAAATTTCTCAAATTTGGTTAAATCGATTTTTTTTTAGCACATTCTGACTGAGCCTTAAAACAAGATTTGCCAATGGGACTAAGCAAAAAATGATCTTATTTCAAAAAGACACAAGAAATGTCTCCCTTGGAATGAGAAAATAAAGCCGCAGTTGTTGAAATATAGGCTAAATGGCTTTGTCCCATTGGAGAATATTCTTTTAAGACAGTCAGAATGTGCTCAAATATGGAAAAAAAAAACACTCAATTCAAGCATTTATTACCTCAGATATAATATTTTTCACAGTAAAACCGTCTTACCGCTGAGAATCCATAGACAATACACTGTCAGCCTCTGTGACCAATGATTGCGATGATCCATGGTGACTCCCACTTCGGTCGGCTAGATGATACGGTCAGAAAAATTGTGTTCAGCTTGGTAACAACATAAAAATCAAAGTCATTATATACGATCTAAACATACATGTGGTGACTTGTTTGCAGAGGCTGGTAGATCCTTTACGAAGAGACCTGTGTCTGTTCTTTTGGGGCCTTATTCTGGGCAAAGACTTGACCAGGCCTTGTTCCTCCATGAGCATCTGCTGCTTCCTCCTCAGATATTCCTGCTTTATGAACTCACGCCTGGCCTTTTCTTCTTCTTTACGAATGCGATCCTCTTCTGCTTTGCGTCTATGGAATGAAATTCGACACAAACTGGGTCAAATACAAACTTCGGACCAATATCTGAGAGTGTAAATGTGACGTGAGCTCCACCTGGCTTCGTCTCGCTTCAGCTCGCTCTCTGCTTCTTGCTGTAGTTTGCGAAGTTTTGCCTCCTCTGCTTTACGCTGCTGTTTGATGAGAAAGGCAGCCCGGCGCTTTGCCATCTCATCTGTTCTCTCTTCATCCTTATAATAAATTGTCAAAGTGTTAATTCAGTATTTTGCTTGTATGTAATGTCATATGTGTTTGCTTTACCTTAAAAAAGAATCCCAGGGCATTCTTCTGTTCAGTTTCTCCATCTGCAGAGTTCTGATCTGTCTGTTCCCTGATCTCTGACAGATCTACTTCAATGAGATGTGTCTTTGTCCTGTTGTCCGCGACAGCCTCGTCTTCCTCTGAGCTAAGACTCTGGATGTCTGGTCTGTTCCTGTCTTCGCGGGCGGCAGAGTTGTTGGAGTTGGCTGATGTCTGTAGTGTAGATTCAAATGTGTCTCGTTGTTTTGGGGCATCATCACAAATGCTGAAGGAATTTCTAACGTTTGGCTCCATTTTGGACACAACGGCTTCTCTTTTCTCTGTTCCAGTGTTTTTCATCTGTTTTTGAAAGGAGGCTTTCCGCTGACTGGAGCTGAGTTTAGGTGGACATCTCAAAGAGCCGAAGCTACGGTCATCGTCATTCGTAAAGTTTACAACAAAAGCTTTGGACTCAGTGGAGTGAGGGTCTTTCTGTGGGGTGGCGCTGGGAGGATTTTCTTTTGTGGTGGCGTTTCGAGTTGTGTTTACATCTGACTGAGGGTCATGGGGAAGCACAGAGCGGTGTTTGATCAGTATATCTTGTTGTAGAGACAGTTGCTTTATCTGCTGCTGTATTGAAGCAATAGCTTCATTCAGAACTTCAATGGAGCGGGAGCAGTGCCCTGAGTCCTGGGACACCTCAGTGGTTTTTATGATCTGTGCACATTCATTTAATTTTTCTTTCATTTTCAAAACCTCTAGACAAGAATCATCCAAACAGTTCTGTGCTTTCGGTCCTCTTAGAGAGGAAGCTCCTCGCTCAGAGGATCCCTGTTTCATGGGCAATGGGAGGGTGTCACTTCTCCCAGGTTCCTTCTTGACAATGTTTAAAAATGCTGCTTTTCCTAACTTGAGTCGTTGTTGTGCTGAGTGAGTCTCCATCTTCTTTTTCTGACTCTCGATGGTGTGTCTCCTTTCCTCCAGCTGCATGTGGAGCTCTAGGAGTTCTGGTGGTATTATAGAACCGGGGGTTAAAGGGACATTCACTTTGTTTCTTAACCCAGAACTTGTCTCTTTACCAAGTGAATAGGAGCTGCCACTCTTTTTCATCTGCCAGGGTAGATACAGAGCAGCTTCTGAATCGTCTGGTGTGGTCCGCGGTGTGCTGCTAGAACTGGAAAGATCACCATAATGTCCAAGTTTCAACAGCTTCTTTTCCATGAAGCTCGTCATTTTGACTCCGGCCCCGCTGCTCGACCATGAAGCAGAGCTGAGACACGGACTGGAGCTCCCACTGTGATCTTCTTTGTCGTCCCACTCACAGTCTTGTTGGTCCTCTCCCAGTTTCATGGATTCCCCTTCTCCAAAGTGACGATACTCTTTTCTGTAACAGCTTTGAGATTCGGGCTCATTCAGCTCGTCCTCCTCGGTGAAGTATTCATCATCAGAGTCTTTATCGGCCTCCAGAGAAGTCAGAGGTCTGTCAGCTTTTAAGTGAAGAAACAATTTGTCCGATTGTTTTGTTTTACTGCGACTGTTAGCGTCCGTGGAGCCATGTGAGGCCGATCTCAGCGAAAAACCAGCAGTCGCCCCACAGGAAGCACCGCTAGCAAATGTCTTTCTCACTGCTCCTTTCGACTCACCACACTCCTCCCTCTTATTCTCTTGCACACTTTTCTCTTTGGCTGGCTTTGGAATTGCAGGCATTAAAGGCTCTAGATAGTATTTTTCCATCGACGGCTCTGTGGAAGCAAGACATCGATCCAAACCAAAAGAACTGTGCTTGTTCATTGGTCTGAAAGGATGCAGGGAGTGAGACAGCGAGAGAGAGTCCTGCTGCTCAGTTCCGCTCCGATAGTGGTGGCGAGACAGTGTTGTTGGATTGATGATGGAAACCAGCTCCTCCTCCTCAATCTCCTCCTCCTCGTCTTCATAGCGGATGTAGTTTGCCAGGTTCTGACCGCTCAGTCTGCGTGGATGTCCTGGACCCGCCACGTCGATTGGGGTTGTGCTCATGTAGTTGGTTGCTAAACTGTCTTTACTCATTGAGCGGTCCAGGCTAAACGTATCAGCGTTCTCCTTCATTGGGAAGTGTAGAGCGTAAGGCACTGTCTGCGATAATGGCCTGGTAAAAACAAAAGAATACACAAAAAGGACGATTTTGCAACATATCTTTGAGGAATGGGAATAGTATCGGCAGAGCTCTGTACCTACCTTTGCCTTTTCTTCGGCCAAGCAAAGTCTGTAGAACTCTGTCCGAGTGAGCTGGACCTGTGTCTCTGTCCTGAACAAAACAAGTCCAACAAGTCAAATGAAGACACTTTTCTCCATGACAAACATGACATACCCAGAGTGTGATCCTCGATCAGTCGGTGCTCTTTCTGACTCAGTGGAAGAACGGCTGAGTTGGAGCCTTTCAAACTGTGGGAGAGAGTTATTGTATTATTTATCTTCCTGGTGTGATGTTATTTAAGAGCATTACATACCATCTTTGAGGACCAGTGGACTTTGCCATGGAGTTTGAAGACCAAAATCTTTGCTTCAGTGAATTTGAGCTTTGTGTTTTTCTTACTATAGACAAACATAGTCACAAAATGATAATAAAAGATAGATACAGGTAAACACATGAATAGGATATAAAAAAATAATAATAACTATACCGTCTTTGTTCTTGACAATGTCCTGACGAGGTTGCACAAAGTCAGGCTTCACAACTTCAAAAATCCAAAACATTTCAGCAATAATCTGCATTATGTTAATCTATCGATGAGAAAGGTGTGTGAGACAGAGTGACAGTAGCAGTAAATACACTCTGTGTAAAGTCTGGATCACCTTCAACACTGCAGCAGAACACAGAATGTCCTCAGGGCTGAGGTAGAAACATTTGTTCAGAAATTCATTGGAGAATTCCATCAAGAGTTGAATATTTGACAAACTTTCAGCAGTGGAGGGAACCTCCCTGAGGCAGATGTCTGCAAACAGTCATCAGTCAACAATCCACCAACACTGTATTCTTCATGTGTATTCACCTTCGAGTCTGATCAGCTCGGGGCAATAGAAGTGAACGACGACCAGCAGCGACGTCACAATACTGACAAAACTGGACAAGTTGTCTAAGACAGGGAAGTGTTGCTGAGAACGTCCAGACAGTTGATCTTTACGATAACGAACCTACAAACAAAACATCTATCAATGACATCATCGTTTTAATCAACTCAAGAAGTGGGAGTGGCCAGATAATAAACCAATGGAGAGAAGTTTGTTAAACTCATAATTGCATTCAATGACTGAAAAGAATCCACTGTAAAATCGCACTCATGCAAATACAGCACAATAAGGAAGGAATGTAGTTAATAAAAAATAACATGAACAGCAAGAACAGCTTTAACAGAAACAAATGGCCCTAAATCTATTTATAAATTACAATACAATTTTGAAAACTTACAGGTAAGAGTTTCCAATACCATTTGGAAGGACACTAGGGGTAAAACAGTTTGTGGAGAGATAGGGGAAGAACACACAGGTCAGGGGTTCGTAAACAGGACACGAGGATTAAGTTTGAGCTTAAATAAGGAGTTAGTATCTCCCAGAGAATCTCACACGGGAACATTATCACTGAGTTCGTCACAATCATATCATCATCTTTACCTTCTGATTACACGGTGAATCCAGTAAATGCTTAAGTTTTGGCTCCTTTTGTGTCGACCCCCTGAGTTTCATGACCACCTGGAGTAAGTTATAATGTTGTTATAGTTATTCCATTTGCAAACGGACATATAGCAGTGAGGATGTTTAACCTTGTTGATCCATAAAACCATAGCGTCTTCCAAATCCAAAGGCGACAACAGAGAGTCACTGGGTTCCACAAAGCAGGTGACCGATGACATCACCTTTTCGATGCTTATCATTTGCTCGGTGTAAGCTGTGATGAGGGCATCGATGAGCTGGATGTGGCAGCTCTAAAACACAAACATTATGTAAACAACAGAAGTGAATGATTGTCTTCTTTGATCTGTTAACGCACCATTTTAATGGGAGCAGAAGACAGGTCCAGTTCAGAGACGAGAGTCTCGTTGTCCTCCAGGACGTAGACGCCTTTCCTGGACAGCAGCTGGAGGACAGACTGATGGTGTTGAAGGGACGAGTGTTGTTCATGATGCGGGACGTCAGCCACTCTGCAGTACAGCTCCGCTGACAGTAGCACGTGGATCACAGGAGGCTTAATGTGCTCCTGCTCGTATTGATCGGTGTAAAATGGGTCTTGCAGATCTGCAGGAATGTCATCTACAGACACAGAAGATAAAAGAATACATTTGTAAATCAACACCTCTGTTATGTAACATAAGTTGCTTTGTTTCCACTGTCCTTGTTACCGTATTAGAGCGTCTAAGAAACCATGCAGGCAAACAGCCACAGCTTAAAGTCAGGGAGAGTTAATCTGGAGGCAGACACTTTACTATCCATTAACTAATACCCTCTATTTACAGGCAGCAAACGTGTTAAACCAGGGACAACACACAAATGGAAACTGTTGTTGTTACAGAACAGTGGTACTTTAAACCAAATACCATGACACAGATTAAAGCTATTTATATAAATTGAATCATCATAATAAACTGAGTGTAAAACTAACTGTGCTATTAAAGAACAATATTTCTGTGGCTCAGCACTTTTCTGACTTACAGAACACAGCCAACATTTTTATTAATGAACTTTGTTTTTTATTTTCAATTTTATGACATAGACTTATACTCTTAAAGACTAAAGTCTTGGCTCATGCCTTTGTGGAGCAATCATTTTCATTTCCATCATGAGAGCCGCTGAGCTTAGTGACCTGCAAAGGAAACCATTGGTGTTAATGTGACAGGCTCACCGGGCTGTGGTTCTGGGTTATGTGTCTGAGACTGTAGCCGCTCTACTATTGAACTTCACACAGATACCATGCAATAAAGGCTCAGTTTGCAGCAGCTTAATCCTAATCATTGTAAAGAAAGACAAAGTTTACAGCCTGTTGTCGTCCTGCTGTAGGTCCTGTTGTTTCGTTTAGATAACGAAAAAATAGATTTTGATAAATACATTTAGACGTGGGCCTGTGTCTTTGGATATAAGTATATTTATCAATCACACAAATGACATAGAATTATCAATACAATAAATATTATCATCAATGTAAAGGTAAACTTTAATTGCCAAAACGTGAGCAGGTTTTTTGTGAATCAAACTGTACTAAGGGTCTTGCAGGGAATATTTTAAATTAGTATTTATTTATTTATATTTCCTTGGGATCCATTTGTCTCAACAAAGCAGAGACTACTCTTCCATTGCGAGTACTTGTTGTATAGATAATAATAATGATAATAATCATCCATTTTCTTCTGTTTCGTCCATTGCCAGATCGTAGGGGCAGCACTATAAGCAGAGACCCCCAGACTTTCCTATCCACACCTTCTCCAACAACAACAACAACAACAATAATAATAATAATAATAACAACACATTTGAGGCGTGGTTATGTTAAGAACCAATCATCACTTATACTAAAAGCTGATAACTGTTGAGAGCTACATTTTACCACTGCCCTGAAGTAAACAAAGAAGACATTTGATCCCTAAAAGCCAAAGTCAGCAGACATCCGTCGTAACATACCTGGACCAAAGGCCTTGACAAACAACCAGTGCAGATTCGCAGCTACTTTGGCTCTTGCAGAGTCGTACGTCTCGCAGGTCTCCTCCATCCCTCCAGTGTCAGCGGCTACATCCATCCTGAAAGACAAGGGAGGAGCAGAGACACACATTCACTCAATACATTCACATCAGCACAAACAACACAGGCCTGACGTGACAACGCGAGAATTTGGTGACGCTTCATGATGGACTTTGTTTTTCATAATTAGCCTAAAACACGTCAATAATCACGCTTTGAGAAAATATTGTCAGAAAACATATAGCTTTCTTAAATGCACAAACACATGCAATGGCCTAATGAACTATAATTGGCTGTCGTTGCTGGTATACCATGTTAATAATATTTGCGTTGTCTCCTCACCTCCAATGTGATATATATTGCAGATTTTAGCAGTGGTTTGGTCAAATATCTAGCATTGTTCATGGCAGCTTCAGCACACGCTCAGGGGGTGCAGTGGCTGACTCCTCCCCGGGCCACCAGCGCAAATCTTCGGCCTCCCAGGATAAGGATAACGCGGGCGCTCACGGTGCTTAATCCGGCAGACACACGCCCACTCCGCCCCGTCTAGTGGCATGAGGCCAAACTTCTGCCTTCGAGGAAAAATGAAGCGACAGAAAAGTGGCTGGACGTGAGGATGAGGAGGTGGCCTAGTGTCATCGTGAAAGCCCTTTTCCAGAAAGAGAGAGAGGGAGCCTGTCACTATGACGACGTCTGATCTGTGCGGCTGTACTACACTGCATGTCCACCAGAGGGCGCTGCTCCCATTCAATTGATTACAGTGTTTGGTTGGAGATAAGATAAGATGAACTTTATTGATCTCACAATGAAGAAATGTACATGTCACATTTGGCATGGATAGGATCACTCAGATTGTGCAAATGTGTTAAAGGATAAAAATAAAGTCTGTGCAATATATTATGTATAATAAAAAGTAGCTATAGCAGTGCTGGTTTTTCATTCCTAGTGCAGGTCATTAGTGACTTAAAGTGACTTATTGTACAGTCTGACAGCGATAGGGATGAAGTCCAGTGGATGTATAGTATGGTGAAGCCGAACAAAAAAGTTATAAACACTTATGAACATCGGTCAACTCCACCCTATGGACCAATACATACTGTATATAGCGCTTATTGGACACAAAGACATTTCACATGTCATTAATTATTCACCATAAACACGGTGTTGATAAACTACTACAGTAGTCACAGCTGCCCTGGGGCACACCGACAGAAGCAAGGTAGCCAGTATGTGCCATCAGCCCCTTCGACCACCACCAACCATCCATTCACACACAAGACTCAAACTCATTCTGTGTTGGTGAAATGTATTGCCTAAGGACACAACATCAGTTTGGCACCTTACAACCACAACTTCCCAACAGTGGCACCTGGTGTACTCAGAGTCTCCCATTGCAGAACTAACCAGGCCCTGCCCTACTTAGCTTCAGAGGTCTAATTGGATCTGGCTTTTACATGCAGGTATCTTCCGACTGAGAACCTCGTTTACGTTGCTTTATGTAGGATTTTAGAATATTTCAGATTTCAATCTACATCACTCGAGGGCAGCAGCAGAAGATCCATAGACCGTATATTAGGAGTGGACTAACTAAGTGCTGACGTCACCCATAGAGATTGACGAATGCGGTAGAAGCCGGATTTAAAGATAGCTGGAGCCAATCTCCTTATATGGGCATGTGTTCTGACAGGGCTAGCTTTGTGCCAGAACAAGGGCAGACCATGGACCTAGAATAATGTCATGTTGCTTACGTGGTTACTAAAGCAAGCCAGAGTTGTGAATGAAGACATCGGATTGGTCAATCCTTACGTGGTTCATAATAGATCCATGCTCATATCTGGTTTTATACAGATTTTAAAATAAAACCTTCAGGATCAAAGAGTTTTTTAAAGCCGAAAATGGGGGCTAATCTAGAGGAGTTTACTTTTTTGTCTATAAGCACTTCCCAAATGGGCTTCATCGAGCCAGCAGGTTAGCATTGCCCATCCACATACTATGGTTGCAGCACATGCCAACATGTCAACAACATATTAGGACGTGCGCTCGCAACTGTTCTCAAAGGTCTTGGTCTTGGCCATGTCTTTTGGCTGCTTCAGGCATGGTTTTGGAAGGAAGTTAGTTAAGTTTAGTTTAGTTCCCTCTCATCCAGGTTTATCGTTGGAAGCACTGAACAATAAGCCAGAAAATGAGAAATGTTAACAGAGAATCAAAGTTGTGTAACTGTAAGCAGCGTGTGCCTAAAATCTTGACAGTACCTTTGAGTAACATTTTGTGAACAAATCATGCCGTCTTTATCTTGTCAAACACATGTCTTTTGCATATTGAGCTGATCGGCTGGTCGCTGGATTACTCTATTTTCTTGATGCTGTAACTAAACTGTTGTGGGGATGGTTTTGGTCATCACACTTTGAGGATGATTGTGATTGATTACTGCAAATTACAAAGTATTTACTCTAAAGATTTAAGGTTTTTACATCAGAAATTAATACTGACTTTTTTCTATATAATTGGATAAAAAACACCCAAAATGAATCCATTATTTTATGTATAATTCAGCAACAATTGAGGTCAAAACATAAGTTAAAAAGACTTTATTAAGTCAACTTTGTGAAGACATTTTACAAGACATCTCAGCAGGAAATACTTTTTGCAAACTACAACTTTGCATGGATATTGATTTTGAATTACATCTTTTTTGTAAAATCTTAGCTCTGAAATAGTTTATAAAACGTGACATTTATACATCTTAAAATACACTCATTACAAAGTGCAGACAATCCTTAAAGACAAAAGAGGTCCCTATTGTTCTCAAACATTCTTCACCTTGAAGACATTTTACATTAAATTTTACAAATAACATTGCCTTTCTCATGAAAAACAAAACTGGCACAATTTTAGTCTGTGGCAAACACCAGAACAATGTGCCTCAGGTCAATGTAAAAAGTTAAACCAAAATTACACACACTTCAGTCGTACTTTAGCTCTTGTAAAAGTAGAGTTCAATGTGCTCTATGAAAAGGCCCCAAAGCTTCAGTAGAAATAGTTTTATGCAACGTGTACTTCATACACTTCTGCCAACAGTGATAAGACTTGAAACGCAGTTCATTAACGGCTCCCTCTCTGTAACAGATGAGTTCAAAATAAAATTAATACTGTAATTTAAAATAATTATTTAAAAAGTTAAAAAAAAAGAAAAAAACTTTTTACAAAAAATAAAATACACGTGAAGACTGGAACACACTCAGGTCAAATAAATAGTGTGTACACATCTATTAGGCTTTTTGTCTGGTATAGACATCTGCTCTTGTCAAATAAGTCAGAAAAAATATAAAAAGCATAAATATAAAACAATCTTTATAATCCAGATCCCAAAACCACATAAATAAATACAAATACTAAAACTGTTCTTCTCATAACCATAAAAATAACAAGGCAAAATTAGTCCAAATTGTGAAACTATATAAACTTCAGTCTATTTGAATTGTTCTGGTATCAAATTCATCTGTGAATGGATACTTGTGGGCGGGCTGGAAATGCCCTCGGACCAGTCGGACATGTTGGAATGTGGAGAGCAGCTAGACCACTGGTCAGGAGAACCAGGGGACGGGGTGAGGAATGGGTGGTCCGGCACCTGGAGCTGGTGATTCGGCGTGTTGTCCATTGGGCCAGAGTAGCTGTGCTGAGAGGGAGGCGTGAGAAACTGCGTGCCCAGAATCTGCGTCTCTTGGGGCATGACCGTATGGATGGTCATGGAGCGACCTTGGGCATTGTTTGGCACATCGGGACTAGTCAACTCCAGGCCGGGGAAGTTCTGGCCCGGCGGTTGAATCGTGGTGGCAGAGCTGGAGTTTTGATGTTGAAGTTGCCGCAGTTGAGCCGTGTGCATGGCGTGTACGGACGAGCCCAGGTGGCCGTTCTGCAAACCCTGATACCCCATGATTTGAGACAGCGTAGCGGTGTTGACGCCATGCATTGCACCCATCATATTGTGAGACATTTGAGGTGACTGAGTGAAGCCGCCCTGCTGGCCCACTCCCGGATGCATCCTGGAGAGCCAGTCGCACTGCCCTCCTCTGTTACCCCCCATTGTGCCCTGACCGTTGGGACTCGACACGGGCATGTGAGACAGACGTGGAGGGTTTGCGTCGAAGGTTAGTCCCATCTGACTAAGGTTACTCTCTCCCTGCAGCTGATTGAGAGAGAGCGGAGGCGACTGGTGGTATGGGGACGTTATGGGAGGAGAGGCAACGTCAGACAGGTAGGCATTGGGAGACTCGAGAGACTCAACTGGAGAGAGCACCGCAGATGTGTCGAGCAAGCTACCCTTCCCGTCAGATTTCTTCTTCTTAATTCTGTTGTCCTTGTTTACGTCTTTGCCTCCTTTACCGTTGTTAACTTTGCGGACCTTTTTGCCTGAAAGGTTTGGCTTAAGATTGCCTAAAAAGTCATTGGGAGAGCAAAGAGGCGGGGACAGGCTGGCGTTGCTCATGGGCGCACTGTGAAGACCTGGACTCCTGACCACGTTGTACTCATCCAGAAGGCGGACGATATCGTGATGCATTCGTTCCTGGGCAATGTCTTTCGGCAGCTGGTCGAGATGGTCGGTGATCTCACGGTTGGCGAAATGCTCCAGAAGAACTTTTGCAGTCTCGTAACTCCCTTCCCGGGCTGCCAGGAACAACGGCGTTTCTTCCTGAGAATCCACAGAATAAAGTCGTTAATGCGTGTTTCTATTGTTTTTATACAACTTTATGAACTGGTTTATAATGGTTTATCGCACACACCTTGTTGTCTTGCATGTCTTTGTTGGCACCGTTCTTTAGCAGCACCATAGCAGCCTCGACATTATTTACAGCAGCAGCCCAGTGAAGAGCAGATTTACCTAAAGGAAGCAATTGTGTCTTTAGTCTACAAATCTATACAAACAGTTGTTGACGTACAATTCGAGAGTATGTTGAAGACAATAGTTACCAGAGTCATCAGTGGCATTGGCATCCGCATGGCAGTTGATCAACTCGTCAACCATGCCCTCAACCGCCAAACGTGCAGCAAGAATCAAAGGAGTTGTTCCGTCGTTCATTCGTGCATCAAGATCAGTGGCGCGGTTTCTGATTAAAATCTGTACATACAAAAAAGTATTTTAAGTAACATGCCTTTATCAACGTATGTAGTATAAGAAAGAGGTACTAAAGATGTTTGAGGAACATTTAAATCTTGCCAATGTGGGCTTACTGCAAATGGCAAATAAACTGAATCTGGAAATCTACCTGAAAGACGCCTTGAGCATCGGCAGCCACAGCAGCGTGAAGAGGTGTGCGGCCCATATTGTCCTGAACGTTTGCGTCAGCGCTGGATTCCAGGAGACGTTTCGCCGCATCAGAGCGAGCGTAACGTGCAGCCAGGTGGAGCGCCGTTTCACCGGTGCGGTCGGTCTGGTTGTGGAGGTTCGCTCCTTGATATATGAAGTCGGTTATGATCTCAGCTGAAGGATCCTCGTCCTCTTCTTCGTTACCAGTTTCTAGTCCACCTCCACTGCATGAGGCAATCATCAGCGGAGTGAAACCATCTGAAAGGTGACAATAACGTCCATAAGTCTCCCGTTTTAATGCACAGTACATGTGATGAGACATTTGTTGAGAACACAAACCTGGTCCTCTGACATTGACGTCCAAGCAGTCGTTTTCAATCTCTCCCTGAGGAGGAGTAGGAGCGATAGATGCAACACGCAGATCAGCGGCATCGAGGTGCTGCTGCGTCCATTTCCTTTGATCCGTGTGGTCACTCAAATCTAGCATTGCTTGTTCTTCAAACTGTAATGCACAAAATAAAATGCAAAATTAAGACATTGAACAGTCTTCCAATCTAGAAATGGTTTCCAAAGTCAATATTGATGCACCTGAAATTTTATACATACTTTAAATCGGCGACAGTCTGGGTCCTCATCGTCCCACTCATTTTGATTGTCATCCATAAGGTTTATATCAGCAATTTTCATTGGTCTGTAGAAAACATGCATATTGATAAGGCCAAACTCAAAAAACATGATCATAAAAGCACATTTTAATTGTAACTATACGGTACCTTAGGCCAACTGAATCCTCTCCAACAGGCTCTCGTCGTTTCTTTTTGCTGGGCTCAGAAACTTTGAATCCATCTGGAAACCAGAGATGACCATGTTCTCTGCGCCGTTTACGGGTCACCAGAACACCAAGGCCGATGAAACCTACGGCTGCCAGTCCCATTATCACCACGTACACAGTGAAGAGCTCAGAGCTCGGAGCAGAGGGTTTCACACCTGAGAAAAACATGGGATAATGAGATCCACATATTCAACATGAAACATAATTGTATATGTAAGAATAAGATACGCACTTGTAACTGCTTCGATATAGGGAACATTTAGGTTTCCACTTGAGGCTAAAGCACCAAGGAAAGCTGCAACATCAGTGGCACTTTGGAAGCATTCAGAGGACTGCTGATAACACTGACGGTTGTCAATCTCCAGATAGACCACAGACCTATTAAAACAACGGAAAACAGGTTATTAGAAGGTAAACCAAAAGGAATACCACCTGATAAAGAACTGTAACCTACCCTTTGGTTTGCAAAGGATCCAATTCTCTGCGTTTTCTTGAGTTGACCATGGAGGACAAGCTGTCTGTCACTTGATCAAAGACATTTGCAGGAACAGAGGTCCACTCTGGCCACCCTTCAGTGGATCTCTTCAGCACATTATGTTTCACCAGATCTTGCTCATTACCATAATAGGGAAAGATCATTGGTTCCCCTTTGGCATCACGTCGGAAAACAACGTTGGTGTGGAGGACACTGCTGAGCTCTCGGAGGAACGTGGACGATCGATTCTTGAGTTCCTCCGGAGGAATATGGACGACCAGAACCAGGTGCCCATCCGCAAGCTTCTCTGGCATGTTGTTGGCACAGTCCAGTCCATCCCATTCACACTCAGCATTGTTACAGCCTTGGTCACAGTGGCCATCAGCGTAATGGTCTTTACAGTATTGGTCATACAGGGGGCTGAAAGATTGGTAAAAAATAAAGTTAGATATTGTAATTATGAGACAATAGAAGTTTTTTTGTTTTTAAACTTACTTGCACTGGCCTTCCTGTCCTTGGCAATCAAAGCCATCATAAAGGCACCCAGGGCTGTTACACTGACCATCGCACTTCCCATCATTAAAATATCTCCAACACTGTAGAGCGGCAGAGCAGTTTTGCCAAGGATCATCAAAATTTAGGGAGCAGTCTCCTCCATCCCATCCGCACGCGTGGTTGTTGCACAGAGAGTCGCAGATGTGGTTTCCCGCCCACTCATCACACTGTGGAATCTCACAGCTCACCTCCACTTCCGGAGGAGGAGTGATGTCCCGGCCAAAACCCCCAGTGAAGGAGTAATCAAGGATGTGACACAGGAGGCCATTGAAGTGGTTGGGGCAGCTGCACTGGAAGAATGGAGCCTCCAGTGTGATCTGACAGGTTCCGCCGTTGTAGCAGGGATTTGAGAAGCAGAGGCTGTCACTGGGAGTTTGGCACTCGGGGCCAGTGAACTTGGAAGGACAGAGACAGCGTGGGCCCAGATGTCCGGACACGCATGTACCGCCATTTCGACAATTCAGACTGCCGCACAAGCGAGAATCATACTCGCAGGAAGACCCCGTGAAACCCTGGGAGATGACAACAAAATGTGAGAAGCAAAATCTAAAAAAAGGAACATAATTCAAAGGCAGGGACATTGGGTATGATCCAGGACACTCGACATTCAACAACATTTTTTTAATCATTGTATTTCTTGTGTTTTAACTGTTTGATTCTTGCCACAGCGCCACAGCTGTATATGAAACTATTTACCGTTGCAAAGTAGAACATCACCATCGTTTGAGCACTTTAAATCCCTGAACTTTTTTCTCTTTGGCTTTTAATACCAGGTAGAAAAAGACAATTTTACAGTTTTTATGAATTTATATATTTCTGTATGTTCATGTGTTTTTGTTGTTGCTGCTTTTTCACTTGTTTGTACAGCACTTTGGTAAGCCAAGGCTGTTTTAAATGTGCTCTACAAATACAGATTAATTGGTTGATTGTAAAGTCCTCCGAGATATCTACTGTTGTAATTTAGGGCTATACATAAATACATTGAATTAAATTGACAACTTGGCTGTGTACTTACAGGAGGACATTTGCAGATAAATCCATGGGGAGTGTTACTAGCGACCGCACAACTGCCTCCATTTCTACACGGCCGTCCTTTACACCCATCAAACACCTTGTCGCAGCGTTGACCTGAGTTCAAAAATAGGAAGGTTTTAAAATGCATTTCCCACGTATGTCCATTATGAACTGAATGTTATATCCAAAAGACTGTAGTGCATACCTGTGTACCCAGTGCGGCACTCGCAGCGGTAACTGTTTGTGAGCTGGATGCAGTTGTAGGAACCTCGGGGGTCGCAGGGGTCCGATAAGCACTCGTTCACGTCCCCCTCGCAGCGCTCTCCCACGTAACCCGGCGGACAAACGCACTGGTAGCCTCCGATTCGGTCCACGCATTTGCCGTTGTTGAAACACTTGGGCTCGTTGGTTAATGGGTCAGTGGAAGGGTTGCAGTCGTCCAAATTAATCTCACAGTGAACTCCTTTGGAAGTGAAAAAGACCATGTTTCATTTTTTGTTTTCCACATGTTTTAGTTGTCTGTATTTATAACATAAAACTACATTTTAATATTGTCAGAATGTGCCACTAGATTATACAGTATTTTTTTTTGCTTCTTTATTATGCTGAAGTCAGAGATTGTATACTTAATTCTTGCTTCTTCATTATGCTGAAGTTGGAGATTTTAGAGTAGCTTCCTTATTACGATAAAACTAGAGATATTATTTTAGTATAGAGTGATTGTTCATTTATCTTGTGCTCTATCTTAATCTTTACTTGCAGAAACATACCTTGCGTTCCCCTCGGACAAGAACATTTGTATGTATTGACCAGATCGATGCATGTTCCTCCATTTTGACAGGGCTGGGACTGGCATTCGTTGATTTCCTTGGAGCAGTTGACGCCATGGTAACCCGGAAGGCACTGAGACAAAAAAGAGGGGGAAAAATTGTTAAAAACATGGAAAAAGACATTTTCAAGATATTTAAAATGTTGATTCATTTTTGGTTTATTTTCAAAGGCATCATTACCTCACAGCTGTAACCTCCCAGATAGTCTGTGCATGAGGCCCCGTTCTGGCATGGATTGGGGGAGCACTCGTCCACTTGCTCTTGGCAGTAGCTCCCGGTGTAGCCTGCCTGGCAGCGGCAGTAGTGTGTGTTACCAGCATCCAGACATTGGCCTGAGTTTCTGCACAACTGAGCCACGTCGATTCCTGAAGCGAGAGAAACAGTTTATTATTTTCAAACTTCTACTAAGTCACTGCCATGTGGTTCTAGTCTGAACTGTAGAGACATCGGTACAGCTGTTTGCTCTGAGGAGTGAGGATTATTGTTCTGATTGTATGTGTTGTTTCGTGTGATGTATTTGTCTTATTCTAGACCAAAAGTCTGTAATGAATTATAAGGTTTGATGAATACAAAAGAAATAATGACTACAGTCTGAATCCTGGATCTACAGCCCGTCTGTGATTCTCTGATCTTTGTTGGCGAATTCAACTGTTTTTCAAAGTCCTCAGAGATAACTACTGTTGTGAGTTAGGGCCATACAAAAATAAATTGAATTGAAATAATTTTGCTCTGAGGAGTGAGGCTAATTGTTCTGATTGTATGTGTTGTATTTGTGTTATTCTGGACCCTCGAGTCTGTAATAAACTTTGATGAATGTAAAAATAATATTGATTCATTTCCATACCTTGCCGTTTAGCAGCTACATCGCAGGACACACTTGGGACGTCACAGTAAAGCCCGGTCCACCCAGTCTGACACTGACAGGTGTAAGAGGCTCCTTTCTGCCAACACGACCCTCCATTCTTACAGGGAGAGGACTCACACCATCGCACCAGATTCTAACATAAGAAGACTAGTTAATAAATGTGCACATGGTTCGATGCACCCGACAAATACGGTTACGGTTGAGGTTACCTGGCAGTTGATCCCTGTGTAACCGTGAGGGCAGGTGCACTTGTAGGTGCCATAACTATCCAGACAGCTGCCTCCGTTCAAGCACGGTTTGGAGTCGCACTCGTTAATGTCGTATTGGCAATAGCTGCCAGTAAAGCCGGGCAAACACAGACAGGTGAAGGCGTTGATACCGTCCACGCAGGTGCCTCCATTAAAACAAGAGCTGAAAGATTAGGAACAAATAGAAATCAGTGAAAAATACTTGAAATAATACAGAGATAAAATAGAATGAATAATAAAAAACAATTTAAAAATAATAACAAAAAAGAATGAAAAAATAAACAAGACAAATGAGAAAAAAATAAGAAAAATAAACATGAAAAAATAGTACAAAAAATAACAATGAATTAGAAATATAATGACAAAAAAAAAATAATAATAATAATAATAAACAATAGACTGAAAAACATGTGAAGAAAATATAATGAACAAAACATTTGAACAAAAATCAGACGATTAAAATGAAAAATTATAACAATAATAGTAGTAGTAATAGTAGTAATCTTTATTTATAATACAATACATATTACTGGGGAGAATTATGTATAAATTCAAACCTGTCAGTGCAGTCGTTGGTGTTGATCTCGCAGTTGATGCCGCTGAAGCCGGGTCGACAGGTGCAGGTGTAGCTGTTCACGCAGTCGGTGCAGTTGGCTCCGTTCTTACACGGGTTACTCTCACACTCGTTGATGTCCTGCTCACAGCGCCCCCCGTTGAAGCCAGGCAGGCAGGTGCAAGTGAACGTGTTGATTCCGTCTCGGCACAAGCCTCCGTTACTACAGGGGTCTGAGGCAAAGAGGAAGCAGAGGAGACAGTCAGATACTGAAGTTAAGACCCTGATTTTAGACAAGGACTCCTAGAATTTTGATATGGGATAGAATTCCCAGAGCAGTCTTTTTGACGACTCCCGTTCAAAATAATAGAATTCTGAAATATCCGCCTTTTTTATTTTTTTGCGTATTTTTTGCTCAATTAGACGCACTATCAAATTCTGGGTTAATTTTCGTAAATAAGGCGCACCTGTTTATAAGGCGCATTGTTAAAATTAAAGACTATTTTCTGCGCTTAATAGTGTGGAAAAACACGGTACTTTTAAATATAAATACTAAATCTGGTGAATATTACTGAAATTAAACAAAATTAAATACTAGAGATTGGTTGCGATTGCTCTGAACCAGTCTAGGATCGAGATAATTTCATAAACATTAGTAAGCATTTTTTTATAGACCAAGGCCACCCAAAGTGCTTAACAAAGTTCAGAGTTTGAATGACATAGAAATAAATTCAAGAAACCAAGTCAGTACACTTCCAACATGAAAAGCCGTCAAATTGACTGCTCTGAGAGTCCTGGTGTTAACAAAAGACACCTTCACTCACTCGGTTTGCAGTCGTCAATGTCAGTTTCGCACTTCTGCCCCGTGTATCCAGGCTGGCACTTGCACTGATAGCCTCCCATGGTGTTTTGGCAGAAGGCTCCATTGCGACACGGACTCTTCACACACTCGTTAATATCAATTTCACATGTTTGACCTTTGTAAACACACAAAGAGAGAGAGGGAGATACATTAGCACAAGAAATCTTAACTTAAAATGACTCAAACACCATTTAGAACTTGGGTACCTTGCCATCCTTCTGGGCAGATGCAAGAAAAGCTTTGATAGTCTTCAGCTTCTTTACATACGCCACCGTTTTTGCAAGGTCTGGGACTGCATGGAGCCAGCAGGATTTCACAATTGTCGCCTGGCAATATAAAAACAATGTTAGCTTGCATCAGCATATTTATGTGTACACACAAAATAACACATCTTATTTGTATTTCCATGACATTTGCGGCGAGGAAAGGCCTTTCCGTTTCCTACGATTGTAGTTTCACAGACAGGAAACGAGACTTGGAGGAAGCTGGAATGAGGATGACTTTTCCCCCCAGATTCTATTGACTACTATGGAATGTTATTCTTGAACCACATGGCTAGTTGTAAGAAAAACAAAGTGCTTCAAATCTGACACCTCTCATTATCAGAGCGGAGTGCTGGTAACGACTGGGGAATGATGTGGAATAATCTCAGTGGTTATGAAGCCAAACAAACAAACACAGTGTGACATCATACCAGTATAAGGAAGCAGACAGTTGCACTTATATCCAGCCACATCATCAATGCACGTGCCCTGGTTCAGACATGGGTTGGAGGCGCACTCATTGATGTTAGTTTGACAGTTAGGACCTAAAATGGTGAAACACACAAAGTTAGTGAAGCCTTTGCCATGAAGGATTATTGAAGGACTCTGGAGTTGAGAATAGTACTGACCGGTGAAGCCCGCTCTGCAGGTGCAGTGGTAGCCGCTGGTCATGTCTTTGCAGGTTCCACCGTTCATGCACGGGTTCGACTCGCACTCGTTGTTATTGATGTCACAGTTGTGTCCGCTCCATCCAGAGTCACAGGTGCATTTGTATCTTTAAAATGACATACAAACACTATTTAGTATTGTATATTTTGACATTATAGATTAGCTAGTTTTATTTGAAACATTTTGTATATAATTCTTTCAAGTTCAATTACCCATTGACAAGATCCTGGCAGCGACCGTGGATGCAGGGGTTGCTGCCGCACTCATCCACTTGGGACAAACAGGTCACATCGTTGTAGCCCTCGGGGCAGAGGCAGGTGAAGCTGTTGATGCCGTCGATACAGGTGCCTCCATTGTGACAGGGGTTGATGGCACAATCATCAATGTTGATGTTACACATGGAGCCTGAGGAGAAAGTTAAGTTTAAGTGAATTTGCCCAAACTTATTTTGCTTTTCTTTGCGGTGAAGACAACCAACTCATTTGAACACATGAGGATGTTACATGAGTTGCCTTTGGCAACTAGATCCTAACGTTTGGACAAAAGTAGCGGCAACAATAAAGATTCCATCAGTAGTCTTCACAGACAAGCCGCTAACCCTTTATATGGACATAGGCTAGGAGCCCCTGAGGGCCCATTGGTATGTTTCTATTGACTAAAAAGGGGGCATTTGAAGCCAGAAGAAGGGCTCAGCTGGATCCAATGGGCGGGGGTAGGTGTTCACCTATTCACACACATCCCCCATCCAGGAGAGGCCAACCTCACCGAGGGCAGTTTACTGGACCCACTTCAATCCCCAACTGTCCCCAACTTAATCAATCAAGAGGAAGGACTGTCTGATCTCAGGGTACAATAGTCCTTTGTCCTCCTTTACTTCCCACTCAGGATCAAAAAATAAATCAGTTGCCTAAATATCCTCCTAATCTTCAATGATGGTCGCAAAGATCAGCAACATGGGTGTCTCGCAAGTTGCACCATTAAAAGACTCCTTTCTTTTACAAGTATCGCGTTACAAACGCTTTCCAAGGTCTCCATCTCAGCCTTTTCAAATGGCAAACAAAGTTGGTGCTTTGTGTGGATGTTTTGTGTGTATCAGGTTGAGGACTGTGTTCTTTTCTGTGTTCTGCACTCAATCTCACACAAGCCATCTGACACCATTGTTCAGTAAGAGCAGATCCGCCGGCCACCTGTTCTACCTGCCTCACACTAATCTCCAGGGACCGCCCCCTGCACCTGTTGGCTCCGCCCACTGCTCACCTGTGTAGCCGGGCTCGCAGGCGCATTCATAGCCATTGATTTTGTCAATGCATCTTCCATAATCACACGGCTGGCTCTTGCAGTCATCAAGGTTTATTTCACAGTTGAAACCTGTAGAAATGGATTTGAAGTGAGGCTCTTTACACATTTCTCTTTAAGATTGTGTTGCAGTGACAGTCACATACCAGCGGTTCCTTTGGGGCAAGAACAAATGTATGTGTTCTCTCTGTCCTGACAAGTTCCACCGTTCTTGCATGGCTGGCTGAGGCATTCATTGATGTTGGTTTCGCACAAGCGGCCAGTGTAACCAGGTCGACAGTAGCAGGTGAATGAGGCCAGTCCATCTTTACAGGTCCCGTAATGGCAGGGGTCAGAGTAGCACTCGTTGATATCAACCTCACAGTGCTGTCCAGTGTAACCTATAGACAACCACGAGTCATGGTAAGTTTTTGTGAAATCACCACTTAACCCTGCATGAACAGTAGGACTCCCAGAGCAGTCATTTTGAGAGCTCCCATAAAAATCAATATATTTCTGAAAAAATCCCCAAAAAGCAGTTTTACTTTTTCACTACTTTTATTCAAATTAAGTTTTTACTGGGTTTTATTTCTTTCATACATGCCAACACTGGTTAATATAACTGAAATATAGCCAAATTTAATACTAACTGATGTTGCTTTAGTAACTAGCACTTGCTCCAAGCTGAGATTTTTCTGAAACAGTCTAGGACCAGTCTAAGATAGAGATAATTTAATGAAAGTTATGACATAGAAAAATACACACACATAAAACAGAAAAAGTCAAAACAAAAGTCGTCAAATTAACTGCTGTGAGAGTTCTGGGGTTAAAAACAAAAGTATGTCCTTTACCTTCTGCGCACTCGCATGTATACTTATTGGGACCATCCGTGCACTTTCCCCCATTCTTGCATGGAGTACTTGCGCATTCGTCAATGTCCACTTGGCAAAGATGACCCGAAAAACCTGACAATCAAACAAACAAAAAAATAAATTTTAGGGACAGAAAAAAAAGTGCAGAGAATGCGTGTAAAGTGTGTAACGGAAGGTCTAGGAAACTAATGAAGCATTTCTCAACCCTCCCCCTCCTGCTTCTACTCTGACTGTGCAGCGAGGACTTTTCTTTCAGACCAAACAATAGGCTGGAGCTTAACTGGCAATAAACCAGTCCCTGCCCCCAGTTGTCCCGCTTTAAAATCCTGGCAGAATGTCTTGCCGCCAAATATGTTAATTAATGTCCCTGCAACCTCCAAGCGGCACCATTAGAACCAGTCAATCATTCACCACTCTTCTCTGAACGCACACACTCATAGTTAATTATTAAGTTATTACAAAGTCTCTTGAGTGAGCCTACATTACTTTTGGGGGTTTTCTCACCTTTTAGACAGTCGCAGTGGAACGAGTTGATCTTGTCGACGCATTTGCCGCTGTTGAGACACGGTTGGCTGGCGCATTCGTCTGTGTTGATGTGGCAAAATACGCCTTCGTATCCTGTGATGATGCAAAGAAGAGAAGAGAGAGATTTTTAGTTACGTCAATGTTAAAAAACTGTTTGTGGACAAGTGTCTCCATGGTCTTGAACCAAAATGCATTTGTGATATTGTTAGTGGCATATGAACCAACTGGGACTCTGAGGAGCACAGGGACAGGCCTAAACATAGCTAAAATATCAAACAGTCTTCCTGATAATGTGAGACAGGCTTCAGCTTGTTACAAAACAGAAGGAACGAGAAGCACATAGCAAAAAATAAGTGAACAATAACTAACTTTAGCATAATAGAGAAGTAATAATAATACGGTATATTCTAGAGCAGGAAATTCAAAATTGTACGTATACATATATGCATGTAATGTTTTTATTCTTGTTTTTAAGCGCTTTGTGTCGCCTTGTGTATGAACTATGCTATAAAAATGAACCTGTCTTGCCTCAAATAAATGGTTTTAAGCTTATAGATTTTTTTTACCTGGCATACAGATACAATGAAAGCCCCCGATCTGATCCAAACAAGTGGCATCGTTAAAACAGGGGTTGGACATGCACTCGTTGACGTCCATCTCACAGCGCGGCCCTTCGTATCCTTGAAGACATTTGCACTGGAAAGATCCTTTAGTGTTGAGGCAACGACCACCGTGCTCACATGGGTTGGCTCCTGAAAGATAAACGGTTAAAGATGCATACTTAAATTGAGAAGAGAGACGTGGGTTTTTTTAGTCAGCTGGAGGGGAGATTTACCAAGAGAGCACTCATCGATGTCCAAGTTACAGGCGGATCCGGTGTAGCCAGGAGGACAGGTACAGATGGCCTTGCCGTTGACTGGGTTGGTGTCACAGTTGGAGCCCTTTTGACATGGGTTGCTGATACAGGCATCGTCGAGGTGGCACAGTAATCCTGGAGACATACATTTGTAATTGTTATATATGTTATATCGCTAAATCACAGGAAACAGAGTAGCATTGCACACTCAGCTCAGATGTTCAAAAGCGCATTTATTCATGACGTTTCGGCTTTATGCCTTCATCAGATCATGTTTTTTCTTTTGACCACATAAAATAAAAAGTATTTTGTGGTATTTTGATTCTCGCATCTGACCCTCATTAATGAATTTTTTGGTGTGCTATACCTGCTCTTTCTACAATATATCCATAAATCACAACAGCAGCAGCCGAAATTTTTAAAACAAGATTTGCCAACGGGACCAAGCCATTTAATCGGCACGGTGGCTGAGTGGATAGCACTCTCGCCTCTCAGCAAGAAGGTCCTGGGTTCGAATCCCGGTTGGACCAGGGCCTTTCTGAGTGGAGTTTGCATGTTCTCCCCGTGTCTGCGTAGGTTTCCTCCGGGTGCTCCGGTTTCCCCTACCACTGAAAATATGTACAATAGGTCTAGCATGTGCCTCCTGTACTGGCACCCCCACTCCCAAAAATAACAATTGTAAACCGCTTTGAGACTCTGATGTGCAGTGAAAAGGCGGTATATAAATAAAGATTACTAATCATATTTCAAGAACTGTTACCTTATTTTCTCATTCCAAGGGAGACATTTCTTGTATCTTTTTAAAACAAGATCATTTTGCTTGTCCCATTGACACATCTTGTTTTAAGGCAGTCAAAATATGCTCAAATTTGTTTATGTCCTTCCCATCACTTTTTCCAACTAACCTGTTCGTCCGTGTGGGCATTCGCAGAAGAAGGAGGCGACTCGGTCATGGCAGGTGGCCCCGTGATAACACGCAGCGCTGGCACAATCATCGATGTTCTCGCTGCAGTCGTCTCCCGTCCAGCCGTTCACGCAGACGCAGTGGTAGCTCCCATGAGTGTCGTGACAGGTGCCTCCATTCTGACACGCGTTGGGCATCAACTCACATTCATCCACATTTTCGGTGCAGAATTGACCTGGAGAAACCACCGGCAAGACACAAGTGAGTTTGAGGTTACTTGACATCAAAGCTCAAGATATTACTATTAGTATTTGTACGCACCTGTGTAGTGAGGCGGACACTGGCAGTTGTAGGTGTTCACTCCATCGACACAGATTCCACCGTTCTGACAGTTGTGGCCGGGACAGTCGTCAATGTTGTGTTCACAGTGAGGACCAGTGAAGCCTGCGGAGGAGACGACACATTTTAATAAAGGTAACTTTCAAGTCAATTTATTTCTGTACAGCCCTGAATCTCAAAAGCAGTTGTTTTGGAGCACTCTACAAAGTTGTTGATTTGCCAACAACATATCAGTTTCAAGCCGTTCAAAAAACACAGAAAATGAAATAATGACAATAATATTAAAATTGCTATTTGGGCCACTCAAAAACACATATGAGCCATTGGTCCAAAAATGTGCACAAATGTCCCAGATCATAACTGACCCTCCTGTATCAACAAATAAATAAAAAAATTTAAAAAACAGTAGGGAAAAAGAGAAATCTCAGGAAGGCTCATATTGGGAGAGGATCTGCCCCCAGACAGACGGGCTATAGAAGCAGGACCGAGGCTATAGAAACAGGACTGAGGCTATGGAACCAGGACTGAGGCTGTAGAACCAAGACGGATGCTATAGAACCAGGATTGAGGCTTTGGAACCAGGATTGAGGCTATGGAACCAGGGTTGAGGCTGTAGAACCAGGACGGATGCTATAGAACCAGGATTGAGGCTTTGGAACCAGGATTGAGGCTATGGAACCAGGGTTGAGGCTGTAGAACCAGGACTGAGGCTATGGAACCAGGACTGAGGCTATAGAACCAGGACTGAGGCTATGGAACCAGGACTGAGACTGTAGAACCAGGCCCGAGGCTGTAGAGCCAGGAGCGAGGCTATGGAACCAGGACCGAGGCTATGGAACCAGGACTTGAAGCTTCCAGGAGGTCATGGGGCTGGCCTGGAGCGACCAGAATTTATAAATCTTCTCCTTGTGTCTAAATCGTATCCCTTCATCCTTTATTACTCCGTACACAGTTTGAAGATTGTTGACACGTGCCAGTTTGCTTTAATGCTCTGTAAATGACTGAGCAGGTCAAATCATATCACAGATAACCAGAACAGGTGTGGCCATTTTACAACACACAGATTATATATCAACTTTTATCATATGGCAACAATCTGGGCAGCACCTTTAAAGCTGCAGGTTCAGAGCCTGTTTTTGCAGTCTATAGATTTTACATTCCTGTTTTGGTGAGAACAGCGCGACTATCAGAAGGAAGCGTCTGTGTGACTGCATCCTGCCTGTGACGACTGTCAAACAAAATGTGGGGGTTATCAGGGGTTGCCTTTTCCCACTCGGATTGTGCATCAACAAAAGGAACGGATTTTAGGTCAACTGATAAAAAAGAGGGAAATATCGTAATTGCCGGACTTTAAGCCTCGACTTTTTTCAAGTTCTTTAAAAGGTGATGCGGCCGATGTATGTATTTGTAGTATCTCTTGTATATCTTGGGGCACAGGAAAGATTTTGGACAAAAGCTGTAGTTTATGTTTGTTTGAACAGCAGAGAGACACAATGAGAAACACAAACAATAAGGGGCTTGTTTTTACGTGGTGACAGAGTAGAGCAGAATTTAAAGACTCCACCCAGGTTTAGCAGGAGTAGGACACACGTTGATTGTCAAATAATATTGGTAATTGAGACCTGACATGAACAGTTATAGTTAGCCTCCTAAGAGTAAAATTCTGTTATTTTCACAGATTTGATCATCACGAGTCAAAAGTGCCTCGACATCAACACTAGAACTGCCAGAGCATTCAATTTGACTGCTTTTAGTGTTGAAAGCGTAATTGCATCTGTGGTCTTCATAACGTTGTGATTTTTTCTGTATCCATATGTAGTTTTGTTTCTATTTCTTTAACTTTGCAAAATTATCCTTATAATATTGAAATGTGAGTAGTTTCTCCGAGAAATGTTGGCTTGGTTTTCCACCCGAACAGAATGAGGGCTAGTTACCATAGCAACAGGCTGTTTGCTTGCTCGCAGTTAGCATTTTGCCACTTTTTGTCGTTGCTGTATTTCAGTTATACGAACTAGTTTTTTTACACTCATTAAAAGTTAGTGAAGGTAAAACCCAAGCAAACGAACTCACTTTTTGGCGGGATTTCTCTGAATCATAATACGGTTAGAATGAGAGCAGTCAAAAACAGTCTATCAGCTTTCTTTTGCTCTATCAGTTGTTGGTTTTTGTCACATTCCAACATGAAAACCTGCAGCTTATATTCAAGCACGGCTCATATGTGGACAATATTCACTTTCTTTTTAAGTGTAGCAGGTGTGGTTTATATACAGGTGCGCTTCATAAACCAGGAAGTACTGTACGCACAGCAAAAGAAGCACAACCCGACTTCCTGTTACCTGGCAGGCAGCTGCAGTCATAGGTGGTCTCTCCCTTCGGTACACAGGTGCCTCCGTTCTGGCACGGCGAGGGGCTGCATGGCATGTACAGGGTCTCGCAGTGTGGGCCGGAATAGCGTTGAGGGCAGCGGCAGTGGTAGGAGCCCACCTCGTTCACACAGACGCCGCCGTTCTGACAGGGAGCGGGCATCTGAGCGCACTCGTTGACGTCCTGTTTGCAGGTTTTGCCGTGGAAGGACGGTGGGCAGGTGCAGATGAAGGTGGAGTCAAAGGCGGAGCACTGGCCGCCGTTGGCACAAGGGTTGGAGGCACAGGGATTGGCGATGTGGCATGTTTTACCTGAGAAAAAGGCAGAGAGAGCATATGTTAAACTCAAATCTAAAACAAGATGAATTACTTAAAACCGTGGTATCAAACCTTTTTCCCCATTCATAAAATATCTATAAGTGTCTTATCAAAGCAGAAAATGTGAACAATCAACGAATAACATAATATGAGGTAATAATTTCTTGAATTGAGTGATTTGTGTTTTAATTTGAGAACATTCATATCGTCTAAAAACAAAATGTCCCAATTTCCCAAAAGCCATTTAGTCTCATTTCAAGAACACAAGATAATTTTGCTTTGTCTCATTGGCAAATCTTGTTTTAAAACAGTCAAAATGTGCCAATTTTTTAGCAATGTTTGACTTCTTTTTGTCCAGAATATGTTTATCAGAAATGTATTTTATCCTTTTTACATCCTAGAGCCATGTGAGTCACTATTCGAAACTTTGGTCTGAGAGCTGATTCCTTTACACTTTTTTCTCTGGAAAAAAGCTAATCTCAAGATGTGATAGAAACCAAAAAACATGAAAAAACTTGCGATTGAACCAAGGTGTTTGAGAGCGATGATTTTTATTAAACTTATTGTGGTTTGAAAGTTAGGTATCCCAGCTTTAACACAAACACAAAAAGACTATTCCTACCAGACCAGCCGGGCGGACAGCGGCATCGGTAGGACGACAGGGTGATGAGGTCGCATGTTCCTCCATTTCGACAGGGAGAGCTCATGCAGGCGTGGTTGGTAGGAGTCAGGCAAAGGCGGTCCGAGAAACCCATTCGACAAACGCAGTGGAAATCGAAAGTGTTGCCGTGGACGACCGGACGGCATTCACCTCCGTTCCGGCACGGCGAGGGGCTGCAAGGACTTGGGAACTGGCACCTGTTGCCCACATAGTCGCTCGGACACCTAGAAGCAGATAGAAATCACACATTAGAATTGGCCATTGGGAGGAAATTGGGAGTTGAGAGAGGGGACTTCTCACACAGCCGAGCCCACAGTGCAGTGAGGGAGGGGAGGGGGGTGTTTTTAGAGGATGTCCCCCTGGATTAGCCCGTCTCTGAAGCCTAAAAACACAATCTGCAAGGACAACAGACGCCACCAAATAGACAATCGGAGTCTGTTCCCATCTACCTTTGCCCCTGGGCTGTCCACACACATTGCAGACAGCTCCAGAGATCAAGGGGTACAGTGCCGATGCTGGATGGTATTAAATGTATTACGATCCTAAGCCCTGGACATACAAAACTACGAAACTACAACTACAAACCATGCATGGCGAGGCAAGTTTATTTGTATAGTGCAATTCATACACAGGACAAAGTCAAAGTGCTTCACAAAACAAGAAAGGAAACAATAACAAAACAAGATGAGGCAGATCTGCTTGTGTAGAAGTCTCTCCAAAAGTTCATCCGTGACATTACTTAGTGCCATAGGAAGCAACTGAGGAGCACAGGGACGGGCTTCCTGCTGGTGCCCGGAGTCAGGACTAAACACGGGGAGTCAGCATTTCATATTTACTGTATGGAGCTAAAATCTGGAACAGTATCCCTGGATATTTTTAAATCCAGGTGGAAATCTGTCTTATTTAGCTGTGCATATATGACTAATTTTAGCAATACAAAACGTGTCATATGTAATTACACTGCTTCTATCGCACATTGTCTGTTTCTTGATTCAAATGTATTTACTTAGACTTGTGAAGCAGTTTGGATTACGCTGTATGAATTGTGCTATATTTGATTGATGGCTATAAAGTCACAATCACGGCAACATTAGTTTAAAAGACAGGTTTAACAGAAAAGACCAGCAAAGTGCGATATACGGCATGTTGAAGGAGATAGGGGGGATATCTTTATGCTATTTTGTCCCTTGAAATCAGTAAAAGCATGGCCCCCGCTGGTACAAAAATAGAGTTTGAAAGTCAAGTGTGGCTGGGATGTAGTGAATGTAATCTCACTGGTGTCGGTGCAATAAAACACAAAGCAAAAGGCAAGGAAAAAGTTGTTTATTTTTGAATCGGGGGCTTGTGCGAGCAGGGAGGGCATCTGTTATTCCGCTGGGAGCAGGTGTGCATGTTAATGAGGGCAGCTGTTGGGCCTGGCTCCTCCCCCTCCCCCCTCTCTCCCCTCAGCTCCCCCCTTATACCCCATCCCTCTGTCCCGTGTCAGATGCGGGGGTGCTAAAAAGCCAAATCTTTTCCCCTGGGACGTAAAGAACTCATGTGAAGTCAGCTGCTGCGACTTCTATCCCCCTGTACGCTCTTGTTACGCTTCCAACAATGATATTTTTACAGTTATCATATGTGGACTCATAAATTGTTATCATAGGTAATATGGGATAGCCGCCTGTATAAACACTGTATGCACCACACTGGCTGCAAAAGCTACGATTGCATTGTCAGGCGGTAATTACGGTAACTTATTTGTGTATTGCTACTAATCTTTATTATCTAAACAACTGAACGTCTTTGTTCCAACCCACATTGCAACTAGTATCTATATCTTTAGCGCCGGCGTCATTATTATCTCAAGGATGACGTCTCTGTCCTTATACGCATTGATACAAGTCATGTAAAAAGCTTGGTCTTCTTTTGTTCTATCTGGAAGAACTTGGAAATGGGAAAGCTGAGGGTTACAAGTGAGATCGCTGCTGCCTGAGATCTATTTATCAGGTCAATAAATATGGGATTTTTAAAAATATATATATACATTTGACCAAAACAAAGCTCAAGAGAACATCTGGAGAACATCCTCATAGAAATGTCTTGTAAAACCTTTGGAATTGTGAGGAATGAATATACTTTCTAAACACATTTGCCTTTTAAATCTGCAGAAATTAAAGAAATATCTGACTCAAAAACCCCTCTTCGACATGTTTAGGTGGCACGTCTATGTAGAATGAATAGAGAACAAGTAATTTCCCTCAGTGTATTTGTACGACCAACAAATCAGTTTGAAAAAGGAATTGCTTGTATGTCTCACAGAGGTGCCAGAAACTTCCTTGTTGACTTTTGTGAGGCGGGACTAATGTGGGAGTTTTTAACAGCCCCCTGTGTCCCACTGAGAGACCAGACAGCGGCAATTGGCGTTTGATTGTAAAAAAACCCGAAGACACCTTTGAAGCTTTCTGTTTTTTCCTCTTTCCGAGTAAACGTATGTGTGAAAAAGCTCTCCCGTGCTAACTGTAATAGATTCTCTTTGTCCCTAGTCTAGTTTGAGATAAAGATCCACCCACACCACGGCAACAGGTCCTGCTCAGGCCACCGGTGTAATGTCCCCTCCGGTCACAGCAGATGCTTCTGTGACCTCTGACCATAAGCACTTTTGAGACCATGGGGCGGTCCCCCCCTTTCTCCTCCTCCTTCTTTTATTCTCTCCCTGCTGAGTCGGATCTACCATCTGCCACTCCGGGGGTGACTCCGCTTTGAAATAAAACGATCCTTTGTGAAATGAAAATGCCGCCACTGTACATGTAAAGAGGAGTGCAGTGATAAAATGTAATATCATGTCGGCCATGATGTCGGCGCGTGCGTTAAATGTGTCCCCCCCCCCTCTTTCTGTCTTCTTTGTTGCTGGTGATTATTTTTTGTGCTTGATTGTTTTGGTCAACAAGTCAATTTTAAATACTATCTATGCTTGATCTATTTCTATACAAATGCAATGTTGTGGGTAGAAAGCCTAGGGTCAAATATCAATTAAACTATGTAATTACTATTTTTTAACTGTGATTTTCCCGTAGAAGTTAAAATTAACTTCACTAAATACTCAAATTGATACCCTTTTGATTGTGATGATGTGGCAAATCAGACTGCCAGAGACTATAGTAATAATAATAATGTTAAATATATTCAGGCTATAGATTTTTAGACATTAACTGAGACAAACTTTTTTGATCCACAAGGGAAAATACTTGGTCACAATTGGCTACAGTTTAAAATCAGCTTTTCTTTCAGTTCCTTACACTTGATACTTGCTGAAATTAGTATCTACCACAGTTGCAATACCAGTGATAGTATCCCAAATATCTGTGTATTTAGATACTTTTGTCAGCCCTACTAAATCTAAGCCCTGTAAATGAACCAATCTGCAAACATCAACAATAACAAAAGGACACAAACACAACTCAAAAAGCCCATTCTTAATTGTTATTTGGACACCTGTTGTCCCCTTAGCTCCTTCAGATGCTTATCACAACACATCTGCCACCTTTCACCTCAAGCCAATACAGGGAGTCAAGTCACAAATCAATTGAGAACAAATCTACATCGCCGGATAAAGCCCAACACAACCAGAAAAATCACACATACTCAATATTAGCGGACATTCTCCTCGGCTCCTTAAGGGGTCCCGGGAGCTGTCAGAGGAGCTGGTGTTTCTCCTGCTGACGGGCTGCCAGCGTCCATGGGAACTTTCAGCACCCACTACAGCCAAATAGTTTCTTATCTTTTCTGACCCCCGGCGCTTTGATCGGCTTGCCCCCTCCAGGATCTCCACATGCCACTTCTGACCCGCCAGGTAAAATATGGAGACAGCAGAGGTCAAATTATTATTAGGAAATACTAATACTAACTAACTGGGACATGTATAGAGTGTTTTACTCCAGATGTTGGTGTCTATCAATAGTTTCAGTATTTTATCAATTATTACTTTATACATTTATTTATTACATTTGACTAATCATTAACTGCAAACGTAATGTACATTTTAGGGAAAGTATGAATCACTAAAACAGAAGAAAGCCTGAAATATTGGTTTAAATAGAAAATATTTAAAGGAGACATACAATGAAAAGGTGACATTTTCTTTTCTTTTAACTTAGACATTGCTCTCTCACAAGTCACAGATCTGGACTGGTTTTTAGATCCTCTACGCTAGTATCAGAAACTTCTGGCACAAAAATGTAACTCTGGCGATTCTGTCTAAAAGTTCCTGTATAGTACGATGTCATTGAACCACTATGGCATCACACTCAGAGTAGATTCTGCCTTTAAATCAAAAGTATTGGCCATAAATTAGTTCTGGTTCACAGTTAAAGTAAAAGAGAAATGGGTGTGTAGTTGAAGGTTTGCTGTAATTGGTAAATTTGAAAAGTTAAGAAATGCAATGTAACACTTAATCGTCAACTAATGGAGCCAAACAAACCCGATAAACAACTGTTGTAACTGGTCACAACAGGATTTAATGATAGGTAAGAAGGAGACAAACACAACCTCATGTTAGCTTGCTTACCTAGCTAATTTTCCAATCTAAGACAATAAACATGCGTCCTGTAGCTACTAAAACTTGGAGTCAAAATAAAAAGACCTTCAATTCTGCTCTGAAAACAGACATGATCAGTCCTAGTCCTGCGTATTTCACTGCTTCTCCTCTCTCTCTACTGTTCACATAAACCACAGCTGATAGAACTGTGACCAAATTCTATCCAGTGCCTCAGGAGATACTCCACCACTGTAAAAATACATACAAAATTGTCAAATCGCTATACAGGCCACAGAGATTGAAGGACATGAAAGAAGAAGTGGCTCATAGTCTGGCAATTACGATAACTTTAAAACTTTAAAACTCTAAATTGAACACGAGACAAAATGTAGTAAAATCACGTACTGTAGCAACTTCACAAAGCACTTATCAAACCAACAAAACAGACAATAATCATACAAAAAATAATGTGTCGGATTTTCTCAAGTCACAAACCAAATCAGTCAGGTTGATACATACAGTGAGTAGCTGTGGGTTATTTGATCTATTTCGCCAAACGCTGATAATCTCTCTACAACTTCCACGTCTATAAACATCTGTCAAACTGCCATCCTCCATATCTACTTTCCAACCTATGGCAATGCAACAGGCGCCCTGGTATTTTAGGAATGATTTTAACCAGGGGAGTGGCAGCCTTACAGCTTAAGGTTCCAATAAAAGCCTAACACCAACAGACACACTTGACCCAAACATCAACTTGCATGTGCCTGATTCTTTTAAGCCTGCGTGGATCGTCCCGTAATCCTATAGGAGGACGAATGAAGAGCAGCATTCCTTCAAGGAGAGTGGGGCATCTTCTCCTCTCACTGGCACCGCTTTCACTCCACACACACACACACACACACACAGCATGGGCGAGACATTTTATCATCAATATGCAACACCAGACAGCTGTGTGCAAGGTCATAGGGGGTCTCATCATCGCCGTAGTAAGTTTTTTAAAGTCAAGTTTTGTCTCGGATCTATCTCGCAGAATTTCAAACATGTGGCCGGACAGTTGAGATGTTTCGGGGTTTATTAATAACACCCACTTCAGACCAAAAAATGCATCTATTTTTGCAGGGAGGAATGCGAAACAGGGGAAGGCCGAGGGCAGCAACCTTTCAACCCCATCATGTCCTCATTACAGTTCCACAAATAGGACCCATTTTGACATTTGTGCTTTTGAGCCCATTAGAGGTATATTACATTTAAATACACACGATTACGTATCATACAGAGGAAGAATTGTTGAGTAATTGAATATTGTTAAATCTAATTTGAGTGAGCGATAGAAACAAAGTCAATTTGGGTATTACGAACGATATGTTGGATTAATTACATTGGCGTGCAGACACAAACATTTATGAAATGGAAAAAACATAATCTTGTATAATCCTATTCAAAAGGCGTCTGATTTTCACCGCGTACGATCAATGTTATTTACCGAGGGATCAAGTGATTTCACTGTCTCCTTTCGCAGTCGTGGGAACTGTGCTTGAAGGGGATTTTAAATATATTTACGACTTAAATCTGTGTCACCGTATGCGATCGCACATCATATCGCCCCAGATGGCCATTTGTTTGTTGTGATGACCTTTTCAGTGTTTTAAAGATGTATGTTTTCATCTGCTATCAAGTGTTTTTCCTTTAAGCCCTTTAATGTTCACTCCTTGGAGAAAGCAATGTAAGTTTTCTAAGATGTAGCAGCACTAATAATGCAAATAATCAACCTCTGTTCGGTTTAATTATAGGCCTTTACCAACTGGTTGAGATGCAGGTTGATGATAAAAGTGCCTAAAACAAAGTGATAGAGATGCACCAATGAGGTCGATTTCAAGAAGTAGAAAAAGTGATCCACTAAATGGTTGAGAAAATAATTTAAGGGGACATTCATGACCGTGCTAATGGTCCTGCTATATTGTAATATCATAAATTAATTACCACTTTGGACATCAATACAGACGTGGACACATGGGACTCGGCTACAGATATCAGGATCAAATCATTAGTGAGAAAGCTCAAAGGGGAGTTATGTGATGCTCTTATCTTGTCTGTTTTTAATTGGGCTAAGCAGTGATGAGGACCACAATAACAGCTTTGTGGAGGCAGAGTATGTGCCCAGTGTGCGCACGTGTGTGCTGGTGTGTGGCAGTAGCCCCAGGGCAGGAGCTCCTCAATGGGCAGCCTTGTTCTGGCAGACCATGCGGTGCCTACTAACATCTCAGGCCTTGGAGCGAGACCGACCACCTTTTAGCATCCTCTGGTGACAATGCAGATATATTTGTGCACCAATATGAAAAAGAACATGTTCATAAGCAGAAGAGAAGGCAGGCCTAACCATAGCCAATACACAATTTCAATTCAATGCAATTCAAATTATTCTTGTGTAGCTCTAAATCCCAATAGTAGTGATCTCGGAGGACTTTACAAAACTGTTGAATCCGGCAACAAAGATCAGAAAATCAGTTCAAGCACAAGAAATGCAACGATAAAAAACTCATAGAGCCATTGGGGGCAATAAGGGGCAGATGATGACCAATTTCAACACACAACTTATTACCCTAAATAAATGAAACTCCCCTCTGTCTCTCAGACTATCCCACCTGTTTGCCCCAAAGTTTTACACTTTTTAGCAATTAATCTGATTCTGACAACATCAAATCCAATTACATTTTACAGCCATCTGGGCTTTCTAATGGAGATCACAAGCAAATAAGGTATGGAGGGAGGGGGGTGGATGTTAAGGTTCGTCCATTCAAGCTCGGGGACAAAGGGGAGGGGGGCAGGCAGGCAGGCAGGCAGGCAGGCAGGCAGGGTGGGTGTCATGGCGGGTGAGTTTGGAGTGTTCTGTGGCACGATGAGAAGCCCCACTCAGATTAGTCATGCAGCATTATTCCGACTACGGGACAATGGGTGACGGGCGGCGGGCGAACCCCAGCTGTCACCCATGAAAAGACAGAAAAACAAGATTTAAGACTGAACGCGTCCTCTCACTTCGCCCAGTGTAGGACTCCTGCATTCATTAAGGGGCCTTTCAGAGGGTTTGGGCTTTTGTCCAGGCACCATTACAGCCTGCAACCACACTGCTCTGGAATTGGACTTTTTTTAAAACTTTGCCTCGAAACTTTTTTGTTGGTGGAATGTGCAGCCCCAGTATAGCACAGTTTCTCCAGGAGGGGTACAGGGGCTCGGCGATATCTCACAAGAACCTGGAGGGCCCCCCGGTTGCTGCGCACAGGGACTTGCTGAAAAGCTGGAATGTGTGGCCCCCTTTTTTACCAACTTAGCAAGTGCCTCGACACCAGAACACAGCAACAATCACAGTATCGACACAGCAATGAAAAAAATCTCTTTTAAAAACGCAAACATTTAAGACTTTTACCTGCACTCGCCATTCCCATTGGAGGGCTCACACCATCCTCCATTGAGGCAGGATTCAGTTGGTAACGAGCATTTTAAACCTGTTGAAAATAGAGAACAATAGTTATACATATATAGTTAAATATGAGTTGATATAAGTGTGTGTGTGTGTGTGTGTGTGTGAGGGGGATATCTTTATTCATATTCAAAACTATACGTGGAACCAATGTCTTTATTAGGTAACAGCTTAATGCAATCATCTTATAATTGATTTTTCCACAGAGGTCTTTGGGGATTTCTAATGCTGGACAGCGGTGAAGCCACAGCGCGTGGTTCGGACGGGGGCACGAGAGGGGGGACGGGACAGGACGGGAGGGAGGCGGAGGATGAGGGGGTGGGGGGAGACACACGCTTTGTATAGGGGGGAAAGCTCGGCAGCTGCTGGACTCAGATGCGGAACAAAAGAATCTGAGTCCAGCACGAGCCATAAAACACTCTCCTCGCGCATTGTTTGTGGCAGACGGGCTCCTCCACCCCCCACCCGCGACACTCTCCCACACGAGACAAAAGGTGGCCCGCATCCCCCCCGCCGCGCGCCCCTGGACAACCTGTGTGCGCGCACTTCCAAAAAGACGCCTATGCAAAAGCGCTTGGAAGTTTTAGCACGATTCACACACACACGCAGAAAAAAAAGAAAGACGGTATACAACGTGAAATAAAAGTTGAATGATGTAGCGCACGTTCTGAATTCACAAAAGTTTTTTAACAAGTTTTTGAAGTGGTGTTTTGTATCCTCAGTCACGATTGGATAGGAGCACCTGCGCGTGTTTGGTAATCTATCAACGTTATCTTTAAAAATAACTTTCAATCTGGAATAAACTGAAATCTAAAATAAAGTGATCACAACATTCACAGAGAAACATGGTACAACGTGCACAGAACAACTTTATTTTACGTTATTAGACCCACTGCGTCTCGATGATTTGAAAAACTAGTATACTTTTTAAAAACTTGACAAAACTCGCTTGCTCATTGCATCAGTCTTGCATTAGATAAACAATTCATAAACTACATATATTTAAACATTTTACCTTCTGACGCGACGACAGCTGAAAGCAGAAATGTTAGTTTCACAAAGAAACGATACATTCCTCCTCTTCAACTTCACTGGAGTTGTTGAAATCCTCGTGGGCCTGGCATAGATCCACATAGACTCCAAAACGTGATAAAAACAAGAATCCGTGAGAGTTTCTGATGTGAGAGTCCGAGGTAACGCGGCGGTTGAAGAGATTCACTTCATAGATGTTAACGCGGAGCCGAGCGTGTCCTCAATGAAAGTGGACGATGCGACGCGCAAGGTCCTCCCACTCCTCCCCCCGCGCGCGACGACTGCCCCCACCCCTGTACTACTACTGCTGCTGCTGCTGCTGCTGCTGATACTATTAATGCCACTTGTACTACCACGACTGCTGTTTCTGCTATTAAAACTACTACTACTGCTAATACTATTTCTAATACTGCTACTTCTACTTCTATTACTGCAAGGACTGCTACTACTGCTACTATGACTGCTTCTGCTGCTGCTACTGCTTATACTAATACTATTAATGCCACTTCTACTACTACGGCTGCTGTTGCTCTTGCTATTGATACTACTACTACTACGACGGCCCCTGCTACTTCTGTTACTGCTAATTCTAATACTACTACTTCTGCTACGACTGCTAGAGCTGCTTCTTCAATAAATATGAATACTGCTAATACGATTTCTAATACTGCTACTTCTACCACTTACTACTGCTACTCCTTCTTCGACTGCTGCTTCTACTATAAATACTACTACTACTGCTACATCTACTACTGCTGGTTCTACTATGAATACAACTACTGCTAATACTATTTCTAGTACTGCTACGTCTACCTCTTTTCCTGCTACTTCTACTACTACTGCTACATCTACCACTACTGCTACTTCTATTACTACAAAGTCTGCTACTACTACTACTACTGCTGCTGCTTCTACTATGAATACTACTGCTAATACTAATACGGAAACCACTTTTACTACGACTGCTGCTGCTACTGCTGCTGCTATTACTAATACTATTAATGCCACTTGTACTACTTCTGCTTCTGCTGCTCTTGCTTTTAATACTACTACTACTACTGCTACTACTTTTTCTACAACTGCTACTGCTGCTTCTTTTACTGCTAATACTAACACTACTACTTCTGCTACAACTGCTGCTGCTGCTTCTACTATTAATACTATTGCTACATGCTAAAACTTTTTCTAATACTGCTACTTCTACAACTATACTACTATACTACTATGAATACTACTACTGCTACCACTACTGCTGCTACTGCTACTTCTAGTACTCTAGTGCGTGAGATTGCTGCTTGAGTCCCTTAATTTTTGACATGACAATTCTACTACTGCTACTGCTTCTACTGCTGCTACTGCTGCTGCTGCTACTGCTGCTGTTGCTACTTATACTACACTGGGGAATGGTGATACTCAAAACTACGTGAATAGAAAGATAAACCGTTGTAATGTCGAGGAAACATTAACCCCTGTTTAGTTTCCTGTCATCCAGGTTTGTTGCTGGAAGCACTGAACAATAATCCAGAGAGAGATCACGTATGAAGTTACGATACGTGGCCACGGGGATAATACAGAGTTTAACCAAGTCTTCTTTCTTCTGTAAGTACTGTATGTGGGTGCTTCTTGGCAATAACAAAAAAAACTTTTAAACTACTTTAATCACTCAACTCCAAAACTGCAGACAGGATTTTAGATTTTTTCTTTAACTTTGAAACAAATGGAAAATGTCAAGAAAGACATCTCAGGTTGGAATTAATGAAAGAAAAACTAAAATAACATCGAACAAATCCACTACAGACACCATATTGGTTCTGCTTTAGTGTTATTATTTGAAGTAGGAGCGTTCTTATTTGAGGGAAAGTTTTGATGGTATTATTCATTCACCCCAGGACACAGTGGTGGCAAACTACTACTGTATTGAAAGACCATTGTGGTGAAAGACTCATAACACACGCCTGGGAATGTGGGTGAAGTGTCTTGCCCCAGGACACAATAGTTTGCCACCCTATTGTGGTGCCTGGTGTTCCCAGAGGTCTCCCACTACAGTACCAGTGCCAGTATCCAGGCCTTGCTCACTTGGCTTCGTAGGCTGGCCAGGATCAGGATTCCACAGGTACCGTCTGGATTCTTTAGCTGTTTTGTAAGTGTGCAGGTGACAGCATCATGTTAATCTAGTGTCTTACTCGGCTTCTTCAAATAAGGTTTTATGTCCAGCCAAACTTCACATTCATCCACACGGTGGCACGGTGGCTGAGTGAGAGCACCTCGCCTCTCAGCAAGATGGTCCTGGTTCAATCCCGCCGAACAGGGCCTTTCTGAGTGGAGTTTGCACTGTTACTCCTCCCTCTGTTATGCGTAGTGTCCTCCGGCGTAGCCGGTTTCCCCTACACTAAAACATGCTCAATAGTATGGCTTGCGCCTTCCTGTTCGGCGACGCTCCCATCTCTGTGTGGAAGTGTGAGACAAAGCAAAAATAATACATTTGTAAACGATCTG
>OZ035823.1:6969384-7212168 GCA_964034765.1 Knipowitschia caucasica | reverse complement strand
CCGCACCCCTAGTTCCGACGTCTATGTATGTCGGTCAGCGGAAGAATACTGATGGCTGAACTACAGCCCCTACGTCATTTTCCCGCGCCGTTTGTTTATGCACTGAAGAGCGACGCAGATCCATGATCTATAACCGGGGATCTATTATGACAATAATATTGAGCTTTAAATTGAAGTTGTGCCTTTATTTATTGTGTTCGTTACTTTTGCATGATAAAGATGGATATTATAGGAATTTAGGAAAATGGTCATTTTGATAAATCACACACACGGTCTGTCATAAACTAAGATGATTTACCACTGACTGCGACTTTGCTTGAACTATGGAGGTAGATGTTGAAAGAGTTGGTGAGGAGTTATACAGTCGGATTTATAACCAGCATAAAGACAACGCTGGAAAACTAACAGGTAAGACACGTTTTGTATGCATTTTTCATCACTGTCTCTAGTACAGACAGTTGTATTGTGTTGTAGGCATGTTATTGGAACTACCATCTGCGGTCTTGGTTCAGTTGCTACAGGATGAAGCTATGCTGACTGCAGCAGTCGACAAGGCTTACAAAGCACTGCAAGAGTCAACAGACGAACCCAGGTATTTGAATATAAATTATTAATCCCACATCTCTAAGACCATTCAGAACTGTGTGTGTTTAGCAAAAATAGACTCACGACCGCGGAGGATGTTTCCACGTCCTCTGATTCACTGGGAGAGCAGCTTTTTGAGTTGGTAGATCTTTACAACACAGGTTACTCACAGAAGATAACAGGTATTCCAGTCTCCTTATATTAAGTGTGACATTCATTATGGATACCTTCACATGGTGTTTTTTATATTACAGGGATGCTTTTAGAGCAGAAAAAGTATGTAGTGCTCAACCTTCTTTCAGACCCCAAGCTGCTTGAAAAGCAAGTGAACCAAGCTCTTGAGACATTAAAACGGTAAACCAAAAATGTACTGATAAAAGAGATAAAAGATAATTACAATAAAGTTTAACATACTGTCTTACTGTGTTTGCAGAGAGTCGGAGGCAGATCTTAATGACTCTTTAGATGTTGATGACCCACATGATTTTGGGGAAAGACTATTTTCACTAGTGCAGCAGATTAATCAAGATCATGCAAATGAGTTAACAGGTGAGTGGACATATGACTTAATTGTGTTAAGAGTTATTCTAACTGTATATTTGTTCATTGTTAGGTATGCTGCTGGAGATGGATCGCGCTGCTCTTCATCAGTTGTTGTGTGATCATACTTTGCTGGAGGCAGCAGTTAAAAAAGCACTTTCAGCACTGGGAACTAATTCAATCGAGAAAGTGACATAACCAGTGCTGTCAAGGAAACTTAAATGAACCATGTCTTACTTTTTATGTGTTATATTTATTAAATAGTATGTTTATAATTAACTCGTTTTGTAAAGGAATGACACAAACTCCAGTTTCATTGAAAGTGCCACAGAGCTTAAAAATACATTTTATTTGCATTCATTTAGTCTGTTTTATATTATATGTACACAAGCGATTTAGACACTGGTTAAAAATACAAATTTGGACAATGGTCTAATTAAGTTGATTTAACTTGCACAATGCTTTAACTAAAATATCTTGTGAACATAGAACTTTTCACATTTAATTGATGCTCCATCTTTCTAGCATAATATGCAGCTATGGATCTGTCATGGATAAGATTTGATAAAGCTAATTACACATACACACGCACACAGGAGGCCTGCTGATTATAAATACTATCTCATTTACACACATTTTGATACCGTGTCATGTTAAAATGCTGTTTTATCCCAATCTCTGGAAGATAATAGAACTCTTTCACATTTCAGAGACAAAAGTGAAACGTACTCGAACATTTAAATAAATATCTGAAAATCATGTATCTTTCGTCATCATTCTCAGGCAAGATTCCTTTTCATCCTTTTTGATAGAAAAGGAGAAAACAAGCAGATGCAATACCTGTATTCCGGTACTACACAACCTCTCCAGTTGTTGGTTTATAATGCAACTAATAATTATTGGTGAAAATAGGAAAATTAAAGCAATCATTCAAACTGCTACACGCACAGTCAAAGCTTATGAGGGTTGGTCGCCTCACTCGTACATGGAGATTCTAACCGATAAACATGCAACAGTGAATGTAAAGCCCTTCAAGGTAACACTATGCCAGTTAAAACACAGACAATAACAGGTCGTGTGCATTGACAAGAATATGATGTAGCGAGAATGCTTTTCCAATGCAGAAACATGAAGGTTGCTAAAGCAGGCAAAGTCCGACTCCATGTGCTTCAAACTGTCAGCAGACGAAAAAGGTCTCGTTGGAGGATTACTTCATCCCCGGATATTGCCGCTGTCCGCCCAATCGCCCAGACCGTAGTCCACCGCCAGATGTTGCACTTGGCTACAAAAACAAGACCATAATTAGACAGATTTTTGCGCAACATTGAGAAATCTGAAATCCGAGAACGCACTTGTGTGAACTGAGCTGGGTTGTAAAAGGGGACAGCTCCTGTGGTCGGAGGTCCTGACGGAGGAGGACCCTAAGCGGAAAATAATGGTTAATATGGTGCTGAAACGGGAAACTATATGAAAGTAATGATTCAAAAAGTTTCATTTTGCCTTGAGTTGTTTTTTTGAAAGACAAATGAACCACAAACTTCAAAAAGTGATGAAAAATAAGTTAAAAACTGCACAAGACATGTATGTATTTGAGAACATTCTGACTGCCTTAAAACAAGATTTGCCAATGGGACAAAGCAAAACGATCTTGTTGTTTAAAATATACAAGAAATTTCTCACTTGGAATGAGAAAATATTGGGACAAAATACTAAATGGCTTTGTCCCATTGGCTGTTGACTGTTTTAACACAGTCAGAATGTGAGTTAGGATAAAAATCAGCCAATTCAAGCTATTATAACCTCATATTTTATCATTTTTGCAGTGTACATTAACTTGTCTTTCAAAAGAATAACAAAAAACATAAATAAGATAAGATAATAAGACACTATGTTTAGTATAGAGCCATGCAAGAAATTATGAAGACATAAATGCAGCTATGTGTGTTAGTCATACAAATACGGCGGTCTTTCTGAACTGCAAATTTGTTAAACTCTACTCTATTTTTACGTATACACAAAGGTCATTCATGCTGGCGGGGCAGGAGGGTGGCAGGATCTTCAAACGGGACAGGCTGCAGACTTGTGGGTGCAAAAATGACAGACATGCTTCCATCGGTGCGTTTGTTGGGGACGAGAACAATGGCATTAAAATACCTGGTTTAAATGCTGACTCACTTCACGCGATAAAGAACTCATTGAGCTAGAACGCGACAGCTAAAGAGACCAGGAAAGAAACACACAGCACACAAAAACCGGTATTAACAATTTCTCATGCATTTGACAGCGCCCCCTTCCACCAGCCAGTTTTAAAACACAAAATTCAGTTAGGAAGTGAGAATGAGTTGATTACTGAAGCATGCAATCCCAAATTACATTGCCGTTTTTTTCCTTTACAATATATTCACAACAAAGCACAGAACATTACATGAAAAGCTGGGTCTGAGAAATGGCAGGATGAAACTACCGGTAGCATGATTTAAAAAAAGTAAGTTTGGGTCTAACCTCTCCAGATGTAGAGCCATCAGGCACAGAAGGTATCTCTGGGGCAGGTGGTACCAGTGTGGGGTTGTACATCTAAAATCAAATATGTGAAGAAAAAGATAGGAAGGATGTTTAAGTCGCCAGGAGGTTTAGACTATTGTAACGGCTGCTCACTGGGCTCTCCAGTAGTGTCCTGACTAGACTAGATTAGTCCAGTTCTCAGGTCTCTGCACTGGCTTCATGTGGCTCAGAGAATAGACTTTCAAGCAGCTTTGGGTTAGGGGTGGGCGATATGGACAAAAATAAATATCGATATTTTTTTCCCAACTTTATATTGTCATGATATCTTTAATATCAATAATTTTTACACAAAATGATCTGCAATGTTTTGCTGCCAGGCCATCTATATTAAAATCACATTAAAAATCAAATTCAAATAACACAGAAAGAACACATCCAAAAATCCTCAATTTTTACTGTAATGTACAAATAAAGCAGCGATTGGCTTTTTAGGCACACATTAGACAAATGGGCATCTGTCCTTCTCTAATTGTATAATGTATTGGAAAAAAAAAAGACGATAATACGAAAAAGCATATCTTGACTTTCACGATATTATTGTCTACGATATATTTTGCCCACCCCTACTCTGGGTGTGTCTCTCCATGGCCTCGCACCAAAGTACATCCGTTAGTGCCATATGACCCGTCTCGGACTCTGAGGAGTACAGGGACTGGCCTCCTGCTGGTGCCCAGAGTCAGGACTAAACAAGGGGAGGCAGCATTTCAGATTCATGCTGCTACAATATGATCCTGATGAGACGGGCCTTTACCATCTGCTTCATCAAACCCCATTTCAAACAAGGTACAAGTTATGCGCTGCTGTGACCAGTCCTGCTCCACCCAGCGGCTACACCACCTCTGCTGCTGTGACCTAAAGTGCTGTTGCATTTTAATACTATTGTTAGCTATTTATTTGTTTTGTTTGTGTGGATGGATGTGTTTCTGCTTCTACTGGACACCAGAATTTCTCCAACAGGGATCAATAAAGTATCTATCTGTCCATTTGTCTGTTAAATTGATGTGGCATGTAATATATATATTGTGCAGGTTTGAAATATATCGAAAATAAATAGTTTTAAGCTCTATAATTTTATGCTGCAATGATTGAATATGAAATAGTTGTATATGATGTATCTGCACTACATTTGTTTTTTAAAATACTGTTGATCGGTTGATTCATGCTTTTAATTTCTCTTGTTAAGAACTTTGTGTATGAGGAATTTCAAATATATCTTGTTGTTGTTGATTGAAGTCAATATGTTCCAACAGCTATAATATTTTGACCAGTCACCTGAGGAATTGTGCTCGCGGTGGGTGAACTTTGTTCTTGACCGCCGCCATCGCTGCCTTCTAAAGGTTGCTGATCGTCAGGAGCTACAAGCGACAAAACAAAAATACTTCAGTAAAACAAGAGAAACCACCCGAGTTCAGAACATACAATCTTCGGGGCACACAGACCTGAACTAGGCACAAACAGATTCGCGGGCATGGTCATTGGAGCGAGGGGAGCAAAGATATCTGCAGGAGCTGGAGCTAATCCACCGGAGACGTTAGCGGTCCTGCTGGGGTTCAGAACGTCCACGTATCTGCTCTTTGTACCTGAGCGAGCAAACAAAAGGAAATCCAAGCTTTGTTTTACACATTTAGAAACAGCATCAAAACTAGTGGTGGGTAATAGCAAAAATGTGACAATTAGATAGTATTGCGATATTTGGGCCACAATTCAATATTATTGTATATATTGTTTGATAATTGAACAAGAAAGCACATATTTACTTTGTCCTCAGAGAAACTTTTCTTCACTCCCTTTCAAGCATCTGTGAAGGTTATGTATGTGTTCCTTTTTTATTTTTTCTATTTTTTTAGGACCACTCTTTGCATGAAATAAATAAATGAATAAAATAAATTGTGATTCTAAACATATTGCGATAACCGAAGTATTATGACTGGATTCTGTGATATATTGCAACTCACATCCCTCTTATTATTCCAAGGCAATACTGAAGAATGCCATTGAGCAGTCCTATATTCCTCAATTTTTCCTCAACTCAAATGTCACATTTATTATGGTCTGCACTAGGGGTGTGACAGGCGATACTTTCTCCCGCGATTCGATAATCGATATGCATTTGCCAAGTATCGAAATCGATTAAAAAAAACAAAAACAAAAAAAACAATTTTCTTTAAAAAAAAATTGGTATCAATACTTAATATATTGCTACATTACGCATCTCCATTCCATTTATCATGAAATAAAGTGTATTTTTTTCTTTTATTTATGCCATAAACTGGCATATTGTATATTTCTGACCAATATATCAATAATCGTCATATCGTGAGAAAATCGTTATTGTGATATCGTTATCGTGATATTATCGTTATCGTGAGGTACCCTTAGGTTCCCACCCCAAGTCTGCACATTAACTTAAGTGCAAAAGCTTAGGAGGGTAGTGCAATAACTTTATCCTTGAACATTCAGGACAAGGAATAATTATTCTCTGCAGGCGACTTCTCACATGAAGGTGAGCTCCCAGCTCTTAATTTACATTATCCACTAAAAAAGAAGACATAATAGAGTCCCATAAACCTCAGTTGTAAATTCGTAAACTGATAATTATTTAATAAAAAAGGTATATGAGGATTCCCCAAATTTCAGGAAAGAACAGCCCTCTCCACTTAAAAAAAAACTCTCTAGTCTTCTTGAACGAGCATGTATCACCAGAATGATTGACAATTAGAAGGACCAATAGTCTTGATGATCCACCCGGAAGTAGAAACTCCTCCTATATACACCTTTAAATATCGCAATACTGTTCTACTCTATAGATTTAATTGCGAGCACAAAATATCGCGATACTGCACATAATTGATTTTTCCCTCCAACACTAATCCGGTAACTACTAATAACAGTAGGATTTAACTCAGACCTGCTCTCCGGGAGAACATGTTGACTGGAGGTCCACCACTGGGAGGAGACATGGCTGGAGGCCCGGGCATCGAGGGCATACTTGGGAAGCCAGACGGAGGCGGCGGAGGCGGTTTTGACTGACCACAATAATTAAAAAAGCAGAAATTCTCAACTGAGCGGCTCTCGTTTCATCCTGAGTAAATGTATGAAACAAACCTCTTCTTCAGGCTCGTTCAGATCCACCCATCTTTGCCTTTTCTCATCCCACACAATCTGACAATGAAGAGTATTGCATTCATAGTAGAAGTTAGTTTATAGTTAATAGTTGTTTAAATGTTCAGTATTCAGTAACTTACAGATTTGTTTTTGTCGTCCGGCAGGTGAGCTTCGTTCTTCCCCTTCCTGTAGAGCCAGTCCAGCCAGCCACGTCCTCCGTTCTAGGAAAGAGGTCTTAGATTCAGATTCAGTTTATTTGCCATTTCTCTGGTCTCCCTCTCTCTCTGGTGTCTCTCTCTCTCTCTGGTGTCTCTCTCTCTCTCTGGTGTCTCTCTCTCTCTCTGGTGTCTCTCTCTCTCTCTGGTGTCTCTCTCTCTCTCTGGTGTCTCTCTCTCTCTCTGGTGTCTCTCTCTCTCTGGTGTCTCTCTCTCTCTGGTGTCTCTCTCTGTCCTCTTCCAGAGTACCTGATTTAGAGCTCTGTCTTAACCTGATTTGAGTTTTTGAAATGAACACACACCTTTTTGGGCGAGTCTTTTTTGGGTCTTTTCTCCTCTTGTCTCGGCTGTTCCGGAATAGGCGGCGGTGGAGGAGAGGTTTGCTTGATGGCAGAATTGCTCCTTTCTCTTCCTCCTGAATGAGTGGATGATTCCGAAGTGGTGCGAGATCTCCGTCCGGATGGCTGAGAATGTCAATAAAAACACAGCATATTATTTTCATTAGGAAACAACGATAATAATAATGGAAATATTCAGATTAAAGGCACACCGTGTAACTCTTGGCCACTAGGGGCGCTAGACCTGCAACTTTCACGTTTAGCGCCCCTAGTGGCCACAAGCAAACTCAGCACTGTCGCAAAAGTCAAACAGTCAGCCGGTGTCTTTTGAGTGTGTATTCAGACAGCATGCACTGGTGTGTGTGTTCAAACTGTAGAGACATGCCTACAGATATTGAGAGACTCTGCTGTGGTCAGCCTCCAGACCGCTGCATTAGTAATCTACCACACATGGACTTCTATATCCTGGATGAGGGAGTTCTGCGTCTAGCTCGTGCTGCGTGGAATGACATCGTTGCGGTCGATGACATCCAGGAACCAGGTGAACAGCAGCGCTCATACAGACATGCAGCTTACAGCACGATCCCTTTCGCGTTTCCTCTTTTTAGCCTCCTCCAAAGGTTTAAAATTTTTCCTTGCCTCAGCCATGACCAGGAGTCGAGCAGGTGAAAAATGAGTAGCAAAAGCCTTAGCTCCATGAGTATATCAGCGCCTGTAGCCGTAAAGCAAGTCTTTCTTCCAAGTCACGTGACCTGGTGGCAGACGGTCCGTCTGCTCGAAACTTACATGGGCGGTATTTCAAGAGGGCAGCCCCGCTCGGAGCATTGCAAGTGTCAAGCGCTGTATATTGGCCCAAGTATTCATATAAAATAACTCATGTGTCAACTCTTTAGGTCACAAAGTCCGCGGTGTGCCTTTAAGAGATGCTATATCTGTCCCACAGTGGAGGAATTTCAGAGTAAGTAAGTAATCTTTATAGATATAGCGCATTTTTACAGACCTAGGTCACCCAAAACACTGTACTATGTTCAGAGTTCAGATATTTTTCCATTCATTTGGAAGAGAGGCGCCCAACACACTGGCGCATCAAAGCCCCAACCAACACCATCCATTCACTAACTCATTAAATCCAGACCTATTGTACATGTTTTTAGCAGTAGGGGAAACTAGAGCACCTTGGGGTAACCTACATAGACACGGGGAGAACATGCAAACTACACTTAGGCCCTGGGAAGGGAAGGGGCCTGTTGCGACCCAGGACCTGAGAACTGAAACTCCAAAATTAGCACAATAAAGAAACAAGAACTAAGTATAAAATGTCTTGACTTAAGCATTATGTAGAAGCAAATATAAGATACTGTATATTCTAGTGCAAGAAATGTATAGTTGTATGCGTTTACATCTGTACATTCTGACATTATTATTGCCCAAATGAGTGGACATGTGCAAATATATAGCTATAAAAATGAGTAAGTCAATGGATTATTAAAATGTACCATATGCATTGAAGACTGAGAAGTAGTTCTGGATCTTCTTCCAGGACCCTAAAATTCAAGAGGGTAAATACACATTCTTGTTTAACACCGTGCAACCTTTAACTATTATCAAATATCAAGACTTATAAACTGACCATGTGTGCCATTTGGTCATAGAAGTCCATCTGCGGCGTTAACGAGTTTCTGGGAGGGGAGGCAGAGATGGTCTGCTGAACCATGGGGGGCAGGTGGTCGACAGGTGGGGCGTGGGCAGGGGAGGTGGGCATCTGAGCGCTGGGAGGGTGGATTTGTGCGGATGGCAGCGGTGGTGGGACTGAGGCCACGGGGCTGACCTGCGGTGGGTACATGTCCACCTGCTCCGGCTGAGGCTGGAACGGTGGAGCATACCCCTGGTCGTGCAAGCCATAGCCGGGGTAAGGTATCTGCCCTGGGGGTCCAGTCGGGGGCACGGGGTAGAATTGGGGAACGTCATTAGGTGGCATGTGCTGCGGAGGTGGCTGCGGAGGTGGCATGTGCTGCGGAGGTGCCATGTGCTGCGGAGGTGGCATGTGCTGCGGAGGTGGCATGTGCTGCGGAGGTGCCATGTGCTGCGGAGGTGCCATGTGCTGCGGTGGTGCCACGCCGTCTTGTATGATGGATGTTGGAGCTATAATGAAAGAGGAGTAGATTTTTTTACAACACTAAAATGCGACAAAAGTGCTTAACAATAAATTACACAAAATCCATTAAAACATTCATGCAATTAACAATAAAACCGTTCAAAAGCATTTTAAAAAGTGGCACTGACCTAATGAGTGTTAAAAGTGTTGAAAGCAAGTCTGAATAAATGAGTTTTGAGCCTTGAATTAAAAAGGCCAAAATCTATAAGGACAGGCATATCAGGGGGCAGCTTGTTCCAGAGTCTGGGTCCAGCGACTGAGAAGGACCGGTCACCCCAGTGTGTCTCAAAGTGGAGGGGTTTAATAACAAAGAGTACTTTTTTTTTTAATGTATGGACATTGGTCATCTGCCCCTTATGAACCAATGGCTTTATGTGTTTTAACTTTGTTTAATCATTGCTCATTCTCTGATGTGTGTTGGCAACGGTTTTGTAAAGTCCTCCGAGATTTAGGGATAAGCAAGGATATAATAGATTTTTTCCTTTTGTGAATCGGGCCATTGCAGAATACTAACCTGGAGGCATGAGCGTAACTCCCTGAGCATGTGGTGCAGGTAACAGTGAGCTCATTAGGGGGTTGTCTGGAGGGTTCCCGTGCGTCTCCCCTGGCAGGTTGTAAGGTTCAGGAGGACTGGGCTCATCAAAGTCAGAGCTGGGGCTGCTGCAGTCGTACTGAGCTGGTGTCGATCTGTCCGCATTATATGATATGACTCCAGTCTGGGGAAAATAACAATAAACAAGATGATCAAACTAACACACAGGTATTTTATGTTAACCTGCACATACCAGTGTCTGATCGGGAATGTGATCAGGGAAAAATTATTCCCATCAGAGACAATGACAGGCAAGACAAAGTATTAATAATAATGCATCGGTTTTATATAGCGCTTTTCTGGACACTCAAAGACGCTTTACATCTCCAAACACGGTGGTGATAAACTACTACTGTAGCCACAGCTGCCCTGGGGCAAACTGACAGAAGCGAGGCAACCAGTCTGTGCCATTGGCCCCTCCGACCACCACCAACCATTCACTCAGACTCATTGGGGGTAAAGTGTCTTGCCTAAGGACACAACGCAGTTTGGCACTTTACAGCCGCAGCCGCCCCACTGTGGCTGGTGTTCCCAGAGGTTAAGTGCCTTGCCAAGGACACAACGACAGCAGACAGAGGGAGTCGATGGTGAAGGTCGGGCTCGAACCCACGACCCTCTGGCTCAAAGGCCAATGCTCTACCAACTGAGCTACTGCGCCCTATTAGTAGTTCTGATCCTCCACTAAAACTAATATATAAATATATATATTAGTTTTATAGCCATTGTGAGTGTGTCATCTGTGAATGAATGGAGAGTTTCTCTATTTCAGAGCCATGCAACACACACACACACACACACACACAGACACACCGGAATGATCCTTGGCATAGTTTTAAGAATGCACTGTCACTCCCAGTCATGTAAGGAGGTTTACAGAGTTTTCACGGAATGCTTTCAAATTGAATGTGACTGATGCGCTTTTAGTAATGAAAAAGATTTTTTTTGTGAGTTACCCTCATCTGTCCATCCAGCTGTCTAAGATAAAGAAGCCAATCAGGTTCTTTGAAAAGCTCCTGCTCTGGCTTCTCTTTCAACTGAGGGTCAAAAAATCGTAGTTTTTCGGACACCTGTAAAAAATAAAAGATAGTTTTAACATTGTGGCTGGATGGGTTGTTTCTGGATTTGTAGCGTTGCCCTGATACCTGAATGAGCTGGCTGATGAATATAGGGGCGTAGTAGGAGGGCTGCATGAGGACAGACTTGGAGATCACCTCACAGTAGTGGAACGCCTGCGCACTGAGGCCGGCTTCAGCCAAGCGACATGCATAGATGAACTTGTACACCTTCGAGAGAACGCAACAATAATCCATTTATACACAGTACAGACCAAAAAGAATTTCAGTAAATAAAACTTTCTCTGAAGCTTTACAACAAACAAACAAAAACTTTATGGCACCTGGAAATTAGGCAGAGAACAGGAATGTGAGCCCAGAGATTGTGCGTACTCATAAGCCTCCGTCCTCTGAATCGCTTCATTGGAAGCAAACAAATAAAACGACGAACTGCAAACAGTGGAACGTTGTCAGTATCGGCGCTTACGTTTATAGGGACATTGTTATTCTTTCTTACCTGTGGTTGGAGCCAATAAGAACCATCTTAGTGCTCTTCTTTGTGTAAACTCCAAGACCAACTTGTGCCATTAAATAGCAGAAATGAGCAGCATCCACAAGTCCTTTAGAGGCTGTTTGCAAAAACAAAGAGAAAATGTTCCTCCAGGACACGCACTAAAATGGTCCAAGCTAATAATAAACTAGAGGTTTTTAGTCTTACCAAGAGTGTCACCCATTGTTGCAATAGTGCGAGTGTCGAGGTCCAGTGTATGTGTAAGGTTTGACAAAACCATGGCCAGATGAGGGCGCCAGTCTCCCCATTTTTCTTCTCCACAACACTAAAAGAAAACAGTGAATAATTAAATATAAAAAATTATCACAACATTAAATGACCCCAGAGCACATAATGTCTTTACTGTAGCGGACGCTGGCATCCTGCCGGACATGAGCTGGTACACAGTCTGAAGCGGGTCATTGATGGGAAGGCTGTTAGCAAATCTAAAACAAATACAAATGTTCATTAGAACATAATCACATATTAACAAAACAACAGTCGTTTTATATTTACCGAGTCATCACACGCGCATGAGTTCTGCTGTCCATTTTACTGGCCAACAGCAGAGCATGACCCCAGAGACCACTTTTCATTGCAGCTTCCAGCGCATCCTAAAGCATTTGTCAAAGATTTAATTAATATCATTTTCACAACAGACTATAATAAAATACTCTACCTTTTTTCGACCAAACAGTAGGAGTTCTCTGAATCGCTCAGTTTCTTTGCCCACATTCTCTGGAACCGTCATGAAGGTGTCTGACAGCAGAGACAGTGGTCCTGCTCCAGGGTCCTCCTCGGCTCGAGACAGAGGCTCATTATTGAAATCTATTAAATTGGCTTCATTTGGACTCTTTCCAGGAAGCCACACAGAGCGATGCTCCTTCAACAATAAGTCTGCAATATCTGTGCCCACAACGGTCTAAAACAAATCATGTAAAAACCATAAGTAATTAATCAACCTTCACAATCATTTTACTGCAGTACTTGCTGGACTATAAGCCGCAGGCAATGTATGCATTCTTATCCTGTTAGCGCCGTCGGAGAACAGTAGTGGATTTGAACACAGCTCTATCAGCTGTTGATCTCCAGAGCGGATGACTTACCACACATTTCTGCTTCTTATAGAGAGACACGAGGATGTGCAGAGAAAAACACAGGACTTGTTTATGTGATTGGGGCTATAGTCAGGGCAGAGTTTGTTGACTTATTTATTTGACTATCAAAAGAGACAGGATCTGCCAGACTGCTTTTATCATCACAAGTCTAAAGAGGTCCTCATTCAATAATTTTGTGAGCAGTTAAAACAGTCAGCTGTGGGGTAAGTGTTGCATTACAACATGAAAACCTGCGTCCTAGACTTAAAGAGCGACTAAACACCTGTGCCCAGCCTTACTCCGCCCACATGAAGATTTGAAATTTTCTCTAAAAAGGGCGTTGCCTGGAGGACCAAGGGACAAGAAGGGGGGCTTAGAGTTGGGCGTGGTCTGGGCTGTGATTGACAGCTCACTTGTCACACAAAGAAAAAACAGTTGTCATTGCTGCTTAAAGCAATAGTTTACAGACCAGAAAGTCTCATTCCACCCTTGTTTACACACTAAGATAATTGTAAAGCTACACACCTGAACCTAATCACACTCAATCTCAGAATGACTCATGTAATTTAATTTTAATCCACTAGATGGCGCCAGAATACTCCAGACTGCAGCTGGGGCGTGTGTGAGTTGGATGGGTTTATATCACTGGCTCTGACAGACTGACGTCACACAAAACAACTGATGTCATAGAGAACTTCAGAGTCAATGGAGAGGCCAGAACCAAATTCAAATGTAGTACCACCAAAAAGGTTGAGAGGGCACCACACAGCGTTTTTTGGCTCAAAAGTGATATTTTATCTAATTTGAACTAAAATGTCAAAAAAATGACCAGGATATGTAGACAGCACTACAATAAACATACTTATGCAGTTTATGAGTTAAAAAAAGTTGATTTGGTGTTTAGTCGCTCTTTAAGTGCAGCCTATATACAGTATGTACAACATTTTTGCGGCTCCTGTACAGGTGTGCTTGATAGTCCAGAAAGTACTGCACTGCATAATTCTTACCCCATTCTGTCGACAAAGCAGCACAATAAAGTCCCAGAGAAGGCGAGCGGAGTCTCGGTCTAAAAGGTTGTTGTCACGTGAGCATTCCAGAGCCTTGTTCTGAGAGAACTTTATCACATCCACTTTATGTGTGTCCTCCCTGAAAAAGGTCAAACAATCTTTAAAATTTGTCCTGATAAACCCAAGACGAGTTCATTAAAACCAGAGACAGGGAAGCCTTACTTAACAAGAGGTCCTGGGAACGCTCTGAGCTCGGCTTGAGCTGGTGTGTCCTGCAGCATGGTCTAGACATTTATACATTTATAATTAACACAAGCATACACTAACTCATTACAATTGTGTTGGGACACTGGTGTTCTGGAACGTGACATTACCTCTAAGTTATGAATATCCACAAGTGCAGGCTGTCCGGCGGACGGGAGATTGGGAAGCACTTGCACTAAATGTCCACCAGGTCCGAAACGAGCGCAGCGGTGAGGCATGGCAAACTTTTCAGGGGTTGCTGGACGAGGAGGAGCTAGAACAAAAAGTAAAAAAAAGATGTCATGTGTACATTTTGAGAGACACAAAACATGGCTATTTAATTTTAATGTTTTATGTTTTGAATATTTCTTTTGATATTAAAAAGGTACATGAGGATTTTTCCAAATTTTAGGACAGAACCACCCTTTTCACTTTTTGAACAAAACTCAAAACTCTGTTTTGTTTGACGAGCACGGATCACCAGAATGATGGACAATTGAAAGAACCTCTCTGGAAAGTCTTGAGGATCCACCTGGAAGTAGAAAACCCTCAAATATACCTTTAATGTTTGCTTTAAAAGGAATAGTTCACCATTTTTACATACTGACATATGTTCTTACCTTACCTTAGACTAGTTAATACATACCTGTCTGGTCTTAGTCCGTGCGCTCTGTCATGCAAACGGAGCAAAAACGGGAGCACAACCGCAGCCTCCTCTGTATATTTTGTAGCACCAAAAGGTAGCTCCCGCTAGAAGCTACCAAACTCTTCCAAGTGTTCCCTATTAAATGTATATAGTTACGCGACGTGTTACACTGCAAAGTATAGTAACACAGAAATGTAACAGTCGATTTTCTCAGCGGATAAAACGGGTACTATATTGTGAGGCGTAGTAATCTGAGGAGCGCTACGTCCGCGCACTAACTTCTCTCCGGAGACTTCTCTCTCGCTCACTTCCGTCAATAGAAGCAGCGTGACTTGTAATACACACAGTAGCAGCGAGAGAGAAGTCTCCGGAGAGAAGTTAGTGCGCGGACGTAGCGCTCCTAACTTCTCTGCGCACTAACTTCTCTCCGGAGACTTCTCTCTCGCTGCTACTGTGTGTATTACAAGTCACGCTGCTTCTATTGACGGAAGTGAGCGAGAGAGAAGTCTCCGGAGAGAAGTTAGTGCGCGGACGTAGCGCCCCTCAGATTACTACGCCTCACAATATAGTACCCGTTTTATCCGCTGAGAAAATCGACTGTTACATTTCTGTGTTACTATACTTTGCAGTGTAACACGTCGCGTAACTATATACATTTAATAGGGAACACTTGGAAGAGTTTGGTAGCTTCTAGCGGGAGCTACCTTTTGGTGCTACAAAATATACAGAGGAGGCTGCGGTTGTGCTCCCGTTTTTGCTCCGTTTGCATGACAGAGCGCACGGACTAAGACCAGACAGGTACGTATTAACTAGTCTAAGGTAAGGTAAGAACATTTGTCAGTATGTAAAAACGGTGAACTATTCCTTTAATGCCCTGTAGGATTGTATGTTTTAATGTTTATATAGATTTTAATGTTTATGATTTATGCCTGATGTAATATGGTTTGTGAGGCGCTTTTGTGTTGCCTTGTGTAGGAAAGACGCTCTAAGTCGATTGATTGAAATGTGTCCATACGTTGATCAGGGGCTGTCCAGGTGTCATCAGCTGTGCCCCCAGATGAATATGGATACTGGCTGTAGCTCTGTGACGCGTCAATCTGGTTCGGATACTGCCCATAGGAATAATCAACAGCCAACGTGGATGAAGTGTTGTCAAAGGCCGCGGATGTGAGGTCAGTCTGGCTTCTATAGACCTGACTCTGAGGAAATCACAATGTCAGTTTATCCAAAAATAATGAATTAGCAAGAAGTTTTTTTTAACAATCATTTCTTGAACCCAAACCTGTTGTGAGCGTGAACTGAAGCTGCTCCTTCTGCTGTGTTGACTGTGAGCGCTGTGCACGCTGTGAGCCGACTGCTCACTGTGGATGCTCCGTCGGTCAAAGTCATCGTTATACGCATCTCCTCGCCATCGGTAGTCATCATCAAAGCTTGGATCATAACCGGGGTAGTACTGCCACTGGTCGTCATAGCCATTTTTTCTGTAGACATAAGTTAAGATAGAATTTATTGATCTCACACTGGAGACATTTACATACCACATTTGGCATAGATAGAGTCACTCAGGTTGTGCAAAAGACAGAAGTGTGCAAACATGTTAAAAGGTAAAAATATAGTCTGTGCAGGATATATGTATGTACATGTATATGTATGTACATGTATGTAAAAAAAACATGTATTTGGAATTTATGGTATCAAATGCTGCATCCTTTAGCTGATAGAGTGACACAGGCCTACAGACCTGGTTGGATGCATCTGCTGTTGGCTGTACTGGGCGTCTCTGTTTCTGTAGCCCTCACCCGTCCAGTTATATCCTCTATATCGAGAATCATACGCTCCATAGACATATTCTACAAGAGAAAACATACAAATATAAAAATTTAGTTAAAATGCTTTTCCAGTGAATAACAATACAACATGTTATGAATATTTATACCTGGATAATTATACTGGTTTGCGTAATCTGGATAGTATTCACTATAGGCAGCTGTGTTGGGTCTGTATTCTTCGGAATATCCTTGTCTTTAAAAGAAGAAAAAATGTATAATGTTAGATTAGAGTGATTATAGTCACTTTTTAATATTGCGTCTCGGGCCTCTCGACAGACCTGGATGAAGGCCGATCAGAGTACTGACTGGTCCTGGAGCTGGGTCTTTCTGGTGGAGGTTCTCTGTACTGGTAGTTCTGATCGTAATATCCAGTTTGAGAGACTCCATCATACCTCCCATACCAAGGATCTGTCCTGCTACGGTATGGATCCTCCTGAAACAGTACAAACAAGATGACAGCTGTATCCTTCATTTGTTTAAATCCGGTCTATATAGCCACAGAAGAAGAACACATACTGGGTAATACTGCGCCCTTCCATCTCCAGCTGGTGGTGGGTACTGTCCAGGAAGATACTGTCCAGGAGGATACTGTCCAGGAGGATACTGTCCAGGAGGATACTGTCCAGGAGGATATTGCGCAGGAGGAAAATGTCTAGAAGCGTATTCTGCATAGTATCCTCTGTATCCTGGTCCGGGTGGCCCCTGAGGAGGAACAGCAGGCGGCCCGTAGCCCTGTTGACTCCCTGCGGTGGACGGGGGTCGTGGAGGTTGAGAACCGTCTGTTGGAACTGTGCTCTGTGGAAGTGAGTCGTGTGGGGCAGGAGGGTGAGCGGCGGGAGGGTGTGGGGCAGGAGGGTGAGCGGCGGGAGGGTGTGGGGCAGGAGGGTGAGTCTCAGCAGCAGGAGCCCCATGTGCTAAAGCTGTGGACGAAGCTTCAGCCACATGAGGGCCACTGTTGTGTCTCTGCAGTGGGACCTGAACGGTAGAAGCTTTCGGCGGTTCCTGTGCTAGCTGCGGAGTGGTCGGCTCGGGGTTACGGGGTCTGGAGGAGGATGCAGGTGTTGGGGCAGACGTATTGCTCTCTGCTTTGACACTCTGCTGAGCATCTTTAGTGACCTGTAGGTAAAACCCATTACTACACTGCTGAGAATCTTGTAATGAAGATGAATGCCCAGATGTCGGGTTTTGAGTCTGTGATTGATGCATAGAAAAATCAAGCAGTTCATAATTGGTTGGTACATTATGATTAGAAACAGGAGCCCCAGAAAAAGTCTGTGAATTACCACTAACATGAGACTGACTCCCTCTTGCTACTGACTCTCCCCTGGAAAGTGGAGGGCGCACAGGTGGTGGCTGATAAGTCCTTTCGGGACTGGTATGTTCCGTTTTCTCTCTCGTCAAATTTAAAGGGCTCTGGTTAGAAGATAAAGAAAAAAGTGGGTTTTGATTTGAATAGTTTGAAGGTGGCGGGACACCCGCCTGCGCCTGGATACTTGGAGGAATTACAGTGTAATTAGACACTGGAGGAGCAATCAAAACAGGTTGTTGAAGTGAGTCAGACACCAAAAGCGAAGCATAGCCGAGGTTTCCTTGAGTGTCAGCAGGTTCTGCCTCACTCACCTTTGGTGGATTCTCCAGGTTTTCTGAATGCTGAAGTGAAGCTGACTGAGAACACTGTGGTGATCCATGGAGATCCAAGGGTCCATCTTCAGGTGGTTGAATAACATCTCCACTGGGCTCTCTTAAAGGAGCAAGGACTGTTGGGGCTGCGGGAGCAAGCATAATGTTTGTGCCTAAACTACTGGGGTCAGTCTGAGCCCAAAGAGTCGTGGCAGGACTCTCACAGGGCCGACTCATTCCGAATGCCCGAGATGATGGTCTCGAGTGAGGGTGAACCAGTGGATTCACTGCAAGAGGCAGGGTTCCAAATGATTCTGAGGGCAGGGGAGGCCCTAAGCAGTAAATGTTCTCCATATTGTCCGGTGGCTGTTCTAAATTGCCAGTTGTTGAATCTGCTCCACCCTCAGCGACCATATTAGCTCTATCAACTTCAGCAGGACGCACACCTACACTGTGTGATCGCACTGGCTCAAACGAGCTGTTAGCACTAGCCTGAAATATTCCAACTGGTTTGGGAGGACTGGGGGTGGACGGCCAATTCTCTGCGGCAATTTGTGCAGGTACACCTGCACCTTCAACAGACGAAGCTGAATCAATCTGCTCAAAATAACCTCCAGCAGCAGATTGATGCACATCATCAGGAAGCCGAGGGCTTTCCTGCTGAATGAAGGTGCCCACGACACCCTGGTGACGGCGACCACCAGTGCCACTTCCATGACTCAGATTGCTGTAGTTAGAAGAGACACTTGCAGATCTGATTGGTCTGGGAGCAGAATCTGGAGTTTCAAGATTGGGTCCCGTTTCCAATTGGTCTAATACTTGAGCTGGAGTCGAGACTGGGCTGATGTGGCGTTCAGGAAGCACCTCTTGATTCGGAACACACTCCAGGTTCTCCACATGGTCATAATGAGATTCAGTTGGTTTCTGGTTATTTCCTTCTGCTGTAGATTGATCAGTCATATAAGGCATTTGTGGAGGTGGTTGTAAAGGCGTCCTGTGAAAATCAAAGACAGGGTCTGAATGATCACTGTACAGCTGTGAGTTCACCGAATGGTTGCTCTGGTGAGGAAAAGGCTCAGCTATACCATTAACTGCCTTATTCGCCTCCCCTGTTAAAGTTTCTTCATTTTCAACATCGTCTCTAAAGAACATGGACAGCGTGCTGGACTCTTGCATCTGTGGGATTTGGTCAGACACAGCAGCAGAGGCACCAGACGCAGAATCAACAGAGGGCTGACCTTCAGTGAGGACAGACCCCATTTGGTGGTAGCCTGAATCCAAGAGAGGGACGTTCGTGCTTTGACTAAAGTAGTTTTGCATTGGGGGCTGTGTGTTGGGGTGCTGGGGTGTAATTGATTCAATGTACTGAGGCCTTCCTTGAGGTTGAGGAGGGGCTTGTACAGCAGGGGCCTGTGCAGCAGGGGCTTGTACAGCAGGGGGGTTTGATAGAGTCTGAGGAGTGTGGGCGTTATGTTGTGGTGATTGAGTGTGTTGAGGAAACATCTGGGAATATGGCTGCATGTGCATAGGTTGTGTTGGAGGGTCACTAGTTGGTTGAAAATAATTTTGAACGGATGGAGGGCGACTTCCGTGATCAGGTGCCCACAAAGATGAGGATGCAAGCGGAGGCACTGGCTGAAAAGTATACGAAACCGGAGGTGGGTGACCTTGGAATTCTTGATTGGATCCAGGCCTTGGAGCCTCATGGTGTGGCTCACTGACCAGAGATGGGGTGGGCTCTCTTGAATTAAAATAACTTTGCTCTGTATACGCAGGAGTAAATGCAGCGGCTCCAGCTGCAGTGCTAACCCCAGGAGGTGCTACAGTTGAAGGATTAAACAGTGTTACTCCAGGGAGGGAGGGTGTTGTTGAACCTAAAGAAGTAGGGGGGACATCGTGTAATGAGTGTGGCTGTGGAGGTTGTCCAGACCCGCTCGGAGAATAGAAGTTGCTAGGAGCAGGTTGCATTGGAGGGGGGTTGCTGTTTGGAATTGGACCGCCAGTCGCTACAGGTGTAGGTGCCCTGACAAAGGCAAAAGGATGCGTCATAGGCTGGGCGACTGGAGGGACAGCTGACGCGTGCTTCTGAGGCCGAGTTCTGCGAAACATATTTGGACCACCAGATGGGGGCCCGCTGGATGCTCCAGGTGGTCCGCTCCGAGGAGGCCCACTGGATGCTCCAGGTGGTCCACTCCGAGGAGGGGGCTGCATTGTTGCAGAAGAAAACAGGCCTCAGGACCACAATGTGATGAAACCAATTTCAGGCTCACCTGCACAGACAAGCGATAGAGGGTGAGGTTGGCCAAAATAAAGTACTGCTTATCTGAGGACCGTTGCCACACCTATATTTGAGTTTAAATCATTGTTTGAATAGCTAAACGTGGCAGGTAAAACGTGGCCAGTATTGTGCCACTGAACTAGGCACACTGACGTTCTCACAAATTATAATTCATATTAAAACAAAATACAAATCTATCAGAAGGGGTTCTCATGCCAAACCCTTGACGAATACCCAGTGATATAAACAACAATAATTGAACAAACACCCTTTATCCAGACACATAGCGCTACATCCTATTAACTCATTCAATCCAATGCTGCATCGCTCTTCTATGAATGTTACATTAGCATAGCCGGTGTGTACTAAACTAACCTATCATTTAACACAAGGAAACATCACCACACAGGTCCGATTACAGCAAGATGATAAACCACCTTTAATATTTCAAGTCTCAACAGCGACATCAATTACAGCTATATTCAAAGGTCGAACCAGAGACAGTGCTTTGGATTAGCTTAGCTGTTGCATGCATTTGTTAACCCCAACATTAGGTTACATTACGATACTCCTTAGTAACTTAACAACCGTGTCATGCAAATATCCTTCACATATTTGTAAAAAACCACCAGAAACACAGCTTTACTGCAACATGAGAAACTAGCAGCTGCGTGCCAAAGGTCGCACGCTTGTGAAATCCGTTTTAGTTGGGTAGCAGCTTGTATTTACCTAGCATTAGCTTTAGCATGTAGCGTTAGCTCAATGTAGCAACAACACTGTGGTATCCTTGGCTAAGTTGCGAAAGCTTGCTAAGGGCTAATCTCCTCGGTCCATGCCAACACAGTCACATTGTATGGTAGCTATTCGTATCATACATTGATTTTTCCCAGTTAAAATACACGTGTAGTAGTTAAAAAGAAGCTTACAACCGTCCAGGGCAATGATCCTGACCATAGAGAGTCTACACAGGAACCATCTTCAACATACGGCTACGTGTACATGCAGCGTCACCGGCGTCACAGGCCAAACGCTGCGTCAGCACCGGCCACAGAGATGTCACTGATAATTATTATACATGAAAGAAAAAGCAACTATATAATATTGTAAAAATAAAACCTGCAAGTCTTAAAATGGAAAATGTTTAAAGGAACTGATTTTTTTCTCAGCTTAAGTTAATGTCTGTTTTTGTGTGTCAAATAAAATAAAATAAAATGAACAAATATAGAATAAAAAAGATAGTTATTATACATGACAACTTAATACTTAATACCATCTGATATGTGTGACCTCTCAAGCTGAGACTTAGGCAAAACTGTGTGGATGGTTTTTGGTCAGCTGTCAGACACAAGAGGTGAAACCATCCATCCATCCATCCATTTTCTTCCCCTTAATCCATTTCTGGGTCGGGGGGGTGGCAGTCAGAGCTGCACCCAGTACACAGAGCACCAGCCCCTCACTGATCCTCCTGCAGGTGGTGAGTCCACAGGAGCTGAGATCTTTCAGTTGGGGCTTTGGGCAAAGTAGGGTTAAGTGTCTTGCCCAAGGACACAACGACAGCAGTCATCAGTGGGAGTCGTGAAGTAGGTCTTACGGTGGGCTCGAACCCACGACCTTCAGGGCTACTGTCGCCCTAAGAGGTGAAACCAAGGAGGAAAAATATATCCTCTTTCATCAGGAAACATTGATTAAAGTTGAATAGATATTTATAGAATACCATACATGAGTGGCCAATACCATACTTTTCAATCGCAAGATAACCCTATACTACTACTACAACTACTATTACTGCTACTACTGCCACTAAACTGCTGCTACTACTATTAATAATAATAAAACTAAAAATACTATTGATATATACTATTGATTATTATTATATTACTATCATTGCTACTACTACTACTACTAATAATAACAATAATAATAATACCAATAATAATAATAAATATATGTATAATAGTAGGAGTATTTATTATTATTTTAATGTTATTATCTATTATAATTAAATAATAGATCCTGTTTGACGTGTGCAATCTTTTTATGTAATGTGCACAACGATGAGATTGAAATTTCCCCGCTGTGGGACATATAAATTATCTTGTCTTAAAAGTGATGATCATTAGTAGTAGTAGTAGTAGTAGTAGTAGTAGCAGTAGTAGTAGTAGTAGTAGTAGTAGTAGTAGTAGTAGTAGTGGTAGTACTAATTATAGTAGTAAATGTAGTATTAGTAAAAGTATTGTGATGATTGTTGTAAATCTTTTATGACTCATCATCATGAATATCCACTAGATGGCGCAAAAGCGTTATTTGGCCTGAATCAGAGACAATAAATAACAGTCCCAATGGAAAACATAAAAGCTGGGGTATCTAACTTTCAGACCACAAACAAAAAATAAAATCCATCTATATTTCCTCTCTCTCAAAATAGTCTGGTTCTATTCTGGCTGGAGCACATTCATACAGTCGTTTATTAAAATGAGAGTACACCCTCACTCTGCCAATTAGCTCTCAGCCCAAAAAGTGACTCACAGGCAAATTAAGCAAAAAAAAAGTCATATATTTTCTAGCAACGACAACAATGGGTCGCAACATTTTACCTTTACAACTCTTTCTGTCAGGAAAGAAAATGATTATCTAACACTGTAACCCCTGGCAAGTAAAGTATACTTGCTGCTGTCAGACTGTACAACGAGAATGTGTAACAGGAACTGCTGAGTCTGCACAAGTGTCACTGATAATTCACTAGTAACTTTGTCACTAGTCACTTTACCTGTTATCAGTACTACTACAGTACTACATATCTGATATTTACTGTTATCAGTACTACTGTATTATTTCATATCTGATAATTCTGTCTTTCACCGTCACTTTACCTGTTGATATTATTTCTGATGTTTATTCTGCTCATATTCATATTCTCATATTCTCTGCTGCTAATGTATAATATAGACATCTGTAAATACTCCAAACCAAGTGCAATTATAGCCCAGAGTTTATCTTATTTTATTTTATTTTGTCTATTATCTTAAATAATAAACTTTGATGTGTGCAATCTGAGTGCTCTTATTTCCTTTCTCTGCTGTAATGTGCAACGATGACACTGAAATTTCTCCACTGTGAGACTAATAAAGGTTTATCTTATCTTATCTTATCTTAAAAACCTTAGAAATAAATTGCACATTAACTTCACTTGAATTCCTCGAGTACATTCTTAACTTGATGTTGCGAAGTGAAATCAATGGATTGTAATAAAGTTTGACTGTGATTTCAACTTGTACATTTATCAAGTTGAAATCACTCTGGTTCCGCTCTGATTGGGGTTTTTGCTCAGAAACTCGTTATCAAGAAACAATGGTGTAACCCACTCAGCCACTGTGCCGCTCTGCTTTTGAGATGCCTAACATTTTTAGCACTGTACATGTTCAAAATATCAAAAGTGCAGCATACTTGAACAGAAAAAGCTCAATTCAAAGAAGGTCCTGAGTGATATAGCCAAGCTTTAAATAAACAAACAAGTAAATTATATTGACTTACTGGGAAAAATCAATTTAGAATAACTTTGATATATGAAGTAAAATTGAAGTTAGGGTTTACAGTGAATGATAAGAGAGAGAAAGGAGCCCTAGTTTAATCTCTTAATGAATTTGCTAACTTATTTTTATCTTATTTATTTCCAATAGTGTTAATACAAAACACAACACAATGTTAGTGCAAATCTGAGCCTAATGAATGATGATTATATTTAATAAACGTGCCTTCATTAGTCCCTTCAACTATTCATTATAGTATTGAGCTTTTATAACTTTTCATCTCTCTCATGTTTTTATATCTATCTGGTCTCCTCTTCCATTAAGATAGCCTATGGTAAAATAGCTTTCAATAGCTGTCAGGCCTCATATAAAGTTTCAAAAGATAACCTGTTTGATGGAGAGTGAAAGAAAGTGGCTTACAAATTTGGACACACAGATGAGGGCATTAGGCCTGAATCATATTTCTTAAGAAATTATGAGAAAATCATGTAATAAAATTATGATTTAGTTTCCTAGTTGAAAAGCTTAAGTTTTTTGGGTAGTTTTCTACTTCATCTCCAGAGGGAGGGTCTAAGGGAAGGTCGAAGGGTGTGCATTAGGCGCAGCAGGGGGAGTGTAGACGTCACATCTGTTGCTGCCACTCCCCTGGGACTCTATAGAGCATGGGAACACATTAGCTCCTTTAGTAGCAACAGGCTGCAGAAAGTGCAGTTCATTTGTCAATATAGAGGTATCTGTGAGCTAATATTAAAGAAGAACAAAGACTGGAAAGAGTTCAGAATTGTTCTTCACTAACACGCTGAAAGTCTGCACACTGTCTGCACCACATTGGTTTGTCTGAAATAGGTTTTGTTTAAACACAGTCATGTATTTCCCTTATGTACCATCTACACTAAACCATTTCACTGAGGGCAGTCCTCTCTCTGTGGCGTCAGCTGGGTTGTCCAATTCACCCTTCTCACCCTTCTCTCACCCATGCTCCCCCTTGGCATGTGTTCAAGCCAGCGTTGTTTACTGGACGGAGCATTTAGAGGGGTTAGCATTTCACCATGGCAGCTGTTGGCACCATGTGCCTCCCCCCGGGCGGCTGCCCGACAGCACGCAGGCCACTGCTTCACACACCCCAGAGTATCCCCCAAAGGACCTTCCCCTCTGGTCTCCCCTTTCCCTGGCCTTGGGCAAAACTACCAGCTTTGGATATTAAATAACAACATTAAAGTGAAAAAAACTCTAAGCCATCAATGCCGTGTCTATAAGCCTCAGAATGTGAGCCACACAGCTCTGCCTTTTTGTCAGTCCACATCTTGAATAAAGACTTTATTCATTCTTAGGTGACAGTGTGATGTCTGTCATTGCCAGAATTAAAGGCTTCTGTCCAGCATTTCCCATGTGCCCCCTCTCTAACATGATTTGCCTGACAACTGTAACGACCACCCTGCTTGGGTTTCAGGGTTATGTCAAATATGACAGTCGCTGTCCGGACACATAAACTTAGGTACAAGAGTGATACGTGCGGAGAAGAAACACATTTAAATCATGAACTGTTTAAAATCAAATATGGTCTGCAGCCCTGTATTGGTTCATAGGAGGAGATCTAAGGTCAAGGTTCGAGAGTTGTCCAAGTTCCATCCTTAGCATAAGTAAAAAGTAATGCTCAACAGCTGAAGTCACGTCTGTCACTGCGGGGTTAATGTGGGACATTGCAGCATTCATTTTGACCTGCACTGAATACATTACTGACACAGTGGTGAATTACTACGTTTTAATTCGAGCCCATTGACTTCTCACTCTCCCATACATTGGGCTTCTTTGCTTTTTAGGTCTTGGACAGTGATCTAAACATTATCAACTGTGTACAGTGTAGTTGGGGATTATTTGTATGATGTAAGTTGCTGTACTTTTCTGTCATACCTTGTAACCAAAACATATTACTACTACAACTACAGCAAATGAAGAAGAGAGCGGCAGACCAGTAAATCACATTCATCTCCACAAGCAAAGCTATACTGTCCATGTAAAGGTAAACACATTAAACCCATATCTGAATTTGAAACGACATTGTTAAAGAACTCCTAATCGAGCTGATAAGAAATGTGTCTCCACAATACGTTTAGATACACCGCTCTCACAGCCTTCTCTCAAGGCCTTTTGCCAATAACCTTTGCAATATTTTTGACAACATTGTCTGACACCTATTTTTACATTGATCTCTCACTAGTATATGTGTCCAAACAGTATACAAGACTTATATCATAATTAAATAAAACAGAAAACTTCAGCAACTGCTGACAGAAGTAATCGGACTTCAGATAACGTTTCTGCAGACTGTTATCTGTGCAATAACGCCTGCTCACTTGTGTTTATAGTGTAAACAGTCGTACTGCACAACTGGTGGGAATGACAGAAGACGCAGAGCGGTATCATCTCCACACAAACATTCTCTCAGGTTTACCCACAGGCTTTTCTCTCTTGTTTACATTCCTACACCTACAGGCTCTTTATCTGATCAGATTCGCATGAAAATCATTTTTCCTATAAACAATCACTTCAACAATGTCAAATTATGTTTAAAAACTAACATGAAATTGCAAGATCTATGGTGAGAAAAAGCATACAGTACATTAGCCACAGGCTGTATATTAGGAGTGGACTGACAGAGTTTTGACGTCAGCCATACGTCAGACGTGTTGCAAAGAAGTTACCCCCGCAAATGAGGGCCTCTGATTGGTCAATACTTATGGCTCAGGATTTTAAGTCAATGTCAAAATAAAACACCAGGGCCCCAGAGAGCACTAAACCACAAGTCGCCCACGCTCAAATATGTTGCTCTACAAATACAGTTGCCTTTACAACCTGGATTTGAACATTGTCAGAGAAGAAGTCTGTCTCACATTTTCAGTAAGATTGTTCCAATCTTTAGCTGCATGAAAAAGCTGCCTCCCGATGACTCTGGGCACCAGCCGGATGCCGGTCCCTGTGAATGGTGTGGGTGAAAGACTTGTGGATGAAAGTATGTGATGCCTGTACATAAACGGCTTCAATAAAGACCAGAGCGGAGACAGGAGCGGAAATAGACATAGAGCCTTGTGACGAGCACGCAGCTGTCCAACGACCAGCAGCGAACACAGCGTGGGCTTTGATGACCAAGAAATGAACCAAGGACAAGCTGTTTGTGTCTGATCAGAGCTGCAGAAAACCACAGGAACTACTGAAGTGTAGCAACGCTGAGGATGGACGTGGAAAGAGGATTGTGGCATGTGCTGCTTTACTCATGGGATCCAGTGCCAAAGCTTTTTGAGACTTTTTCACTGACTTTGACTTTCACTGATGTATTTTATCAGTTATCATGAAAAAAAAACAAATCTCCATAGGTTTAGTTGTCCTTTAATTCAAAAATAATTTAGGAATGAACTGTATTGATAGAAAATCCAATTACCATACGGTGTTTAATCGCTTTCATCTTAGTAAGTGCATATTCATAATAATTCATAATTGTACTCATCCAAAATTCGCTACAGCTCATTAAAAACAAAACCCGCTGAAAAGATGAGAGATGTCTGTAATTTTCAACATAGGCATAATTTACTCAGAGACACAGTTAAAATAAAAAGGGATCCAGAAAATCACATTATCTGATTTTTAAATGAAAATGTGCACTTTGTTGTCCCCGTAGGGACATTGTCCTCTGCCTTTGACCCATCCTGATGCCACTAAGGCTTACGCCAGGAGCACCCGGGAACCCTCCTCCAGATGTTGATGCTCGGCTTGGTCAGGTCTATCGCAGCTGGAGGATTAGCACCCGGAGGAAACCTACGAAGACACGGAAAGAGAACATGCAAACTCCACTCAGAAAGGCCCTGTTCCGACCAGGATTCGAACCCAGGACCTTGCTGAGAGGCGAGAGTGCTATCCACTCAGCCACTGTGCTGGCACTAAAGAATGTATTTACAAATTATGGTGGATCATGGTGCGATAGTAGCTCAGTTGGTAGAGCATTGGCCTTAGAGCCTGAAGGTTGTGGGTTCGAGCCCACCACAAGACCTACTTCACGACTCCCACTGATGACTGCTGTCGTTGTGTCCTTGGGCAAGACACTTAACTTCACTTTGAAGCTCCTGCTGAATTATCAAGGCTTCTGTGGACTCACCACCTGCTGGAGGATCAGTGAGGGGCTGGTGCTATGTGTACTGGGTGCAGCTCTGACTGCCACCCCCCTGACCCAGAAATGGATTAAGGGGAAGAAAATGGATGGATGGGTGGAAAATAAGTATTTAGTCCAAAACAAAAGTCTATCTCAATACTTAATACTGTTGTTGGCAATGACAGAGTTTTGTAAGTCACACACTGCTGTTGGTATTTTGGCCCATTCCTCCATGGAGATCTGTATAGAGCAGTTTTCGGGCTGTCGCTAGACATCAACAACTTTCAACTCCCTCCAAAGATAATCTATAAATTAGAGATCGGAGACCGGCCGGCCACTTCAGGACCTCTACAAAGCCACTCATTCATTGGTTAAGTTTACATGCAAACAAAGATCAAAATGCATATGCTAAACTGTGATTGCAGAGAAGCCGTGATAAAGGCCTTGATCCTCAACTGATTAATGGAAGTCTGGGCTTGTTTGATTCACATGAGTCTCCCACTGAAGGCCGTCTCAAAGTGATCAGAGAGCGTCAAGAGAAAGGTGATAATTGCGACACCTGAGGACCTCTGTTCTCTTGCTCCTACAAAACAAACAAGGGCTTTCACACCAAACCAGTGTCAAGTTGCTGCAGATAACCCCCAGCATTTATCTCTCAATAAACATGCAGTGGCTCAATTCTGTTCTGTGAGGCTGTCAGATTAGCACTAGACAAAGGTGGGAAAATCTTTGTGTGCAGATTAGCCACAAAGCTCTCCTTATACCCAAAAACTAACTAACATATAGTGTGTCGGAAAACACATATATAAAGTTGTTAGAATAAAAGAAATAAACCTTTTGACTTTGGGTGAAAAAGTAAATGTAAGTTTTCAATGTTTAGTTCAAAGAATCGCCATCTCAGAATATCAGTTGTGAATTTGAAGATGTACTTTTGTCGCTTTATTGTCAATTAAAAAAATGTCTTTTTTTTATACATATCTCCAATACATATTACAATCAGAGCAGACAAGATGTCCATTCGTCAAATGCGTGCCTAAAATCTCCGCTCTTTCTCAGTCTGCTTTTCTCCCTCTGTGTGAGTTATTGTGTGCGTGCATAAGCCAAATACCACACACAAACCAACCCCACCCATAATCCACCCACACACAGATACCCATTTCCACCTGTAACTGCCCCAATATTCATAATAAAGTTTCCATTTGGATGTGCATGTGTGTGCGTGTGTGTGTGTGTATTTGTGTGCGTGTGTGTGTGTGTGCGTGTGTGTGCGTGTGCGTGTTTGTGTGTGCGTTTGTGTGTGTATGTTTACATTTAAAGTAAATACTCTTTATTTTTGTATTGCTTTCACGGACAAAGCTTTGTACACTTATTGTGGGCATTTTCCTTCCACTTCACCCACAGTGATGGATCAATAATCTGCAATGTTAAATGTCTATCGTGTGTATTTATAAATAAGAATGTTATCAACATTTTGAATACGTGTCTTTATGTCTATTTTTTTAATTTTTGATAACTTAAACAAACAATAAAACAATATACCAAGAAATAATCCAAGTAATTTGCCTTGGTAAATTGTTAATAAAAATAATCTTGATTCTAGAGTGGGATCACCATACAGGAGGCACATAGAGGACCTATTATACATGCACCCGGAGGAAACCTAGGGCAGTGTAGCACCCATAAAAAGTCCCAAATTACATTCCCACTCCATGTTTGCTCTCGTTTGTTGCTCCAGCTTTGGCCCTTCCCTTCAAACCTTGTGAGCCCTTGAACATTTTCCCATGATTATAGTTTATAACCATGACAAATAAGCACAGAACATTAGGGAGAGTCACAAACACACAAATAGCACCAAAACTTTTCCATAAACAAACTAAAATGCCGCAGTTGGATCCCTCTTCCCTCTTGTAGCAGACCTCAAAACCGTAAAACCGGGGAGCTTTGTGAACTATTGTGGTTTTAGCCGCGGTGTGCCACAAAGATCCAACATTTCTCACGCCACATTAGGAACAAGGCAGAACATGTCCGTGCAGATTCCTCCCCTTATTTATGTACAACTTAACATATTAGCTCACGTATTGTGCAACAAATTAATATCGCTCACACCCCTCTTTTCTCAGAGTTTCCCACACTTCACGCACCTCAAGAGACCCATCCGCTCTTGGCCCTGCTCCATTTGGCAGTCACACCACCGATGCAGGCAGAAGCAGCATATGCGTGGGCTACATAATAAAATAATCTTTGCCCTGGGGTGCTGAAACTACACAGATCCCCAACTGACAGTTTCATTGCCTCAAGAATCAGAAAGAAAGAGGAAAATGTGCTCTATCTTTGCCACTCCAGGGGTTTCCTTATAACAACATATGGTCTCTGATAGTTTGAACCTTGTGTGTTGAGACTGTCATCATCGAAAGTAGAGATTAAAATGCTACATGTGATGCTAACATGTGATGCTAACTAATAGATGCTAATTCTTCTAAAGTTTGTTTATTGGTATGTGGATTATGTGTTGGCAAAGAATACAGCTAAAGTCATAGTCTGAAATAATGACAATGATCTATAGCCTATAATATAAACACAATTGTATCCTGTACTTTTAAGCTTATTTTATGCAAGGGAAGTTTATGAGAATAGCACAGTTCTCAAAGTGCTTGACATTACAATCTCACAAAGCATTAAAATCATAAATAATCACAATACATTAAAAACAGTGTTGCTAAAAACCCTCAGCTGTATGCACAGCTAACCTGGATTAAACATTGTCAGAGAAGAAGCATGTCTCACATTTTCGGGAAGACTGTCACAGCATGAATTTGAAATAATAATAATAATTCATTGCGCTTGTTTGGACACTCAAAGACGCTTCACTTGTCACTATTCTTTCACTCCATACACAGTGGTGATAAACTACTACTGTAGCCACAACTGCCCTGGGGCACACTGACAGATGCAAGGCAACCAGTATGGCCCTCCACCAACCATTCAGACACGCCAGATTCATTCTAGGCAATGTGGGTAAATTGTCTTGCCTTAGGACACAGCCACAGTCTGGCACTTTACAGCCGCAGTTGCCCCAATGTGGCTCCATGGTGTTTTCCAGAGGTCTCCCACCACAGTACTAGCCAGGCTGTGCTCTGCTTAGCTCCAAAGATCTGAGGGGATCTGGCTTTCACATGCAGATATGGCCACATTGCTACCTACCCATGTTTAGGTCTGACTCCGGGCACTAGCAGGAGGCCAGTCCCTGTGTTCCCTAGAGTCCCGGCAGGAGGCCAGTCCCTGTGCTCCCCAGAGTTTGAGTTGAGTTATTTATGTATTTGTCTGGTGCACACTGGGGTCTTTTGCACATGTATTCCAATGTGGTTTTATTGCAAATAGCAAATAAAGTGAATCGGAATCACAGTAGAGCACTTATATAAAACTTTATCCCAATATTGGTGTGGACCTTTTGTTGATTAATTTACCTGGTTTTATTTTGATATATTGGATCTTTTCACGTTACTTCCTGTCTATTCAGTGGAGTTCACATGTCTAACCTCACATGTTAACCTGTCTACATATTTAAATATCTCATATGGATTTCTGTTATATCCTTGGTTTTGTTATTTTTCCACTTTTGTTTAATAAATCTTGTTTTTTTGAGGCCACACTTCCTGTTGTAATGTAACACTTAACCAACAGCTGATAGAGCAAAACAATGCCGATAGACGAGTGTTTCACAACTAGTGGACACAACTTGAATTAATGATGAGGAGTTTAAACGCACTGTTGACTTGTGAGGATTAAAGCTTTGTAAATAACACAATGAGCTCTGAGGAGGCAAACAGGTCAGGACTTATTTACCGATCCATCTCTTCAAATCCCCTCCTGTCGGCTCTCTGCTGTTCACATAAACAAGAGCTGATAGGCGCACATGTATACGAACCACATTAGCAAAATTTCGAGAGAGTTCATACAAAATACATATATTGGCTTCAAAACTATAATCCGCAGGGTCTAAAGTTTAATATTTGTCTGTGTCGATACTTTTCAAGAATATTCTATATATAAGTCTTAAGTCCAGCTGCACAATTTTGATTTTTCTATGAGTGAGTTTGGAGTTCAAACTGGTTTGATTTTACTGTGAGATACAACTCTAGTTTCAATTGGCTTTGTGTGGGTGTGATCCATTGCTATCATAACAGTCATCTGGACCACGTTTTCATTCCCCTCCAGAAAAAAAAAAAACACAGTAAAATGCATTTGTTCCAGGGTTGGAATGTGTAAGTAAGTAAGTAAGCTTTATTTATATACTGCCTTTCACAGACCAGAGTCACAGAGCGGTTTACAATTGTTATTTTTGGGCATTTGTCTCTCACTCCACACAGAGATGGGAGCGGGGCCAGTACAGGAGGCGCATGCCAGACCTATTGTGCATGTTTTTAGTGGTAGGGTAAACCGGAGTACCCGGACGCAAAAGTTTGTAAAAAAGCGCATTTCCAAGTGTGTTAGGGTCCTTACCTTAGTTATTAATGAACAACACAGACCAGTTCAGTTCAGACCAGTCTCATGTTTAAGTCCAGATAATAGTTTGAGCGCAGAGATGTAATCCTCCATTTGGAAATAAGTTCAATGAGTTTTAAAAAGTAAAACAAACGGGTGTCTCCTCCATAAACTCCTGTGTTTCGCTGAAGCCGACTCCCGGATGAATCCAATTTCTAATATCAACCTTACCCTTCACCTCTTTTTCTTATGATTCATATCATCATTGGAAGCATAACATTACCCTAAGTGAATTTTAAATTATCTTAAAATGTAATATATGTATGTTAGCCAAACCTGTAGCTGCCCTTAGCAGATGAAGAACAAAAAAGGAGCTTTCTGATGGAATTGAATGCAGCCAAATGTTGGGCTCACAAGCGCCCCCTTGAGGCTTTCCTCACTTACAAACTGAGGTTGAGCGCGATTAAGACCCATATTTGCTTCAAAAACACAATTTATGAGCCATCTTGTAAACATGTTGATTGTAAATTAAATATTGTTTAACTAATTAAACTGCTATAAACAGAGAAAACAGTTTGATAGCACCTCACAGGCCTCTCCTTGTGAGCTGCAGGTTTTACGTCTCCCAAGAGAGGCTCGCCTCACAGCGCCGCTCTGTCAAATCTAGGCAAAGGCAAAGTCACATTGAAATAATGCACTGCACAAATCACTTGATATAGTGACCAAGCATTATTGTATCCATTTTATTATTTTTCTTTCTATGATCTAGGTGAGGCTGGCCCTGACCTGCCTCATCTGACCGCACAGTACACTGAAGCCGCCGGAGAGACTGACGCTTGAATGCGCAGAGTGACCTGATAGATGAGATGTTTCTACCCTGCTTTATAATTCATCAGTAGTTCACTGAGAGAAGGTTCACTTTTAGGAAAATATGAAAGTTCTTATATGATTGCAAACTGTTCCTTTTCTGTCAGTGTCAGTGCGATTTACTTAAAATTGTTCCATTGTTCCAGCTTTTAAAAATGTATTTTTTTTACATCCTTTACAGCGTCTGACAGTGCGCACGTGCCATACGGCAAAATTGTGTTTGTTTCTTTGAAAAAACAATGTTCAGTTTGATAAGTGCCTTGCTTGATCTATATTGTTTAATTTTCGTTTTCTTAACAATTAAGATGCAACCAACAAAAACCCGCCCCCCCTCTCAGAAAATAGTTCCGACGTCCATGCCGACATAGTGCTGTAATGTAACACGCCATTATTAGTGTCGAGATAACTGTAATCATGTTCGACCCTCTGATATTTATGAAAAAACAAAACTACTTTTTATGTTGATGTTGCGGTACTTTTCTGTCAAAATTTAAAATTAGGCCCGGCGGAAGGATCCTCCACGCTGGATTCGTAAAGCGGTTTCCGGTGTGGTCCTTCCTTTCCTCCGCTTCAAGGTAACGTGGTCACCGCGTTTGCGCGAAGAGAGCTATTTAACTCGTTTTTGTCTGTAATGTAGCTAGAGATTACGTCATTTTTGTATTGTATGTGTCTTTGTATGTCAAATAAATGTCACGTTAGAATGGGTGGACCTGTAAATTGTGTAGAAATATGTGATGTGGACAATCACGACGTAGGCCTCGCCGAGCAGCATTAGTACATGGCCATAAGCTAACAAGCTAACAGGCTAACTCATTCACTCAATATGGCAGTCTAGTTCGCTTGACATGTTTACAGTTTTCCATTCTTCTTGAGTTTTTGTTGATAATAATCCAGGCGCCTCTATTTTAGATTCAACATGTCGTCCCACTTGCAGTGGATGGTCATTCGAAACTGCTCCAGTTTCATCATTAAGAGGAATGGGCAGACCTACAGCACTGTAAGAACATCGGAGCTTCTTGAACCAAATTAAATACTGATAACCTTGTGTCATGTAAATTCATTTGGTGTGTATTATCAGGAGCCTAATAACCTGAAGTCCAGGAACTCTTTCCGCTTCAATGGACTGGTGCATAAGAAGACTGTAGGTGTTAAGCCTGCACCTGATGGCAAAGGAGTTGTTGTTGTGCTGAAGAAACGTGCAGGTAAGTCCATGAGGTGCCTCTCAATGCTTAAGTGTTAAACTGGCTGGAGGTGTTGGATTGGGTCTAGAATTAGATTATTTTCAGGGAAGTTTCTTTATGGCTATACATAATTTGAACTGTGTGTGAGCGGCATACATTTGTCCTCCTGAAATTGTAATTGTTTTATCTGTGATATCATCCGTTGCCACTACCCTGAGCTGATAATTTATATCTGGACTGTACCTGTAACCACTTGATTCTGTTCAGTCTAGTTTTTAAAGCACTCACTGTCAAAATGTTTTTTCCTTCTGCTCTTTGGAATTTCTATTTGTATTTTAGATGCATTTTCTTCAGCCTTTGACCATATTGTAGCAATTTTGTTTATCTTTTGACTCTTAACAAATTATCATGGGCTCTGGGTTAATACTTGTCATTCTTCAATGCACTTATGGTTTTAATGGTTCCTCTTTTTTTTTTTAGGTCAAAACAAACCTGCCACCTCTTATGAGAAAATCACAATCAACAAGAATTCTCGTGCAACTCTCAACAGCGTGAGGCACATCATCCGCAAGAGCAAGTACAGGAAAGACCTGCGCATGGTGAGTTTTAGCCTCTGATATGTGTCTGTTCTAAAAACCCCTGGACCGAAGCTGATGATTGTGATTGTTTTACAGGCTGCTCTGCGATGTGCCAGTGCGATTCTGAAAAGCCAGAAGCCGGTTGTTGTCAAAAAGAAGCGCACCAGAGCTGCAAAGACGGCATAAAGGCATAAATAAATCAAATAAAAGTTTGGAATATACTTGGTACTCTGGTCTTGTCTGTTTGTTCTAAAATGCAGTACTTTCAGAACATTACATTATTTATAATAAACTGTCAAGTTTAAAGAAAATATTAGATGAGCCTCAAATAGTTACTGAATCTTTTGTGGCAAACTATTAAATCTTTTGGGTTGTTTAGTTCAGTGGGACTTCAGCTAAACATTTTACTCATCTGTTTTTCACTTGTCAAAATTAAATTTCAAATGTGTAGCACGGCATTAGGTGAGATTAAGGAGATTTTCATGTTTTATTTAACCAAGCAAATCCCATTGCTTAAAAAAAAAAAAGGTAAGGTGGCATACACTGCAAGTTTCAGTAACTGCTATGAGGCAATGATATTTCAGATTAGGTCATTGTAAAGCAATTGGTTTTATGCAAAATTAACACAGGAAGAGCAAACCTATCAAAGCTCGTGGATCCAAATCAATCCTACAAAGTTGTGATGGAGGCTGAAGGATAAAGAATAGTAAGTACTGTTGACTGGTCTGTAATTGTGTGAAGTTCTGCCCATAAATTGCTGAAAATCCAGCCATTTGTGCAATTGCCGTAATTTGAAGTGAACATCTTAGCTCGCCCCACAGTGGGGAAATTCCAGAGTTGCTTTACACATTTCAGAACAGGAATGAGGAGCACACAAGATCAGATGAGTGTAAAGTATAGCACAACTCAATACTTAAAAATGTATCTGCAAGTGTTTCCTTTGTGTATATAATATTTATAATTTCGAATTATGTAAATGTAACTCAAGGTTATTTATGTTTTTTGATTTTTGACTTTTGTTTATTGTACACTTATTTGCTCGAAATAAACATGGCTAAAAAAAACAAAAAATCCAATCAAATCTCTCTTGGTACAGAAACACGTGAGTCTAGTCCACACCACGTCATGCTTGTCTTGTCACTGATGCAGAAACCTATTGATCCTGAATCCACAGCCCGCGTAGGAAACAGAACAACTCCCCCTGACCCTCGCAGAGATATTCCACCAATGTTGGCTGTGGTTATAACTACTAGAGCATGCCAGTTCATTTTTAACATACGTGTTTGTAATGTGGCTGCTCAGGCTGATCTGTGCTGTTCTGCTGGTGCCACGGAGCAGGACGTTTGAACTTCAGGACACGATTCACAAACTAATCGAGGAGAACATCCATCTTCACGATCAGCTGGAGAACCTGACGCAAGCTCTGAAGCAGCTCAAGAGGATGCTGCTCCACCACTCCAACGGTACACTTCATATCTCACAAATTTAACATCTAATGAGCATGCAAAAACCCTGACTTTGTTTGGGATACTGCCTCTGTCTCATAATCACATAGATATTATTTACACATATACAGTGCTTCTCGAAAGTACTAAAACACCTGATCTGTGTCACAATAGAATAGAAAACGATAGAAAGACTGTAGTAAAGGCATGAAAACTGCTGTTCACAAACGCTCTCAGTCCAATCTGACAGAGCTCGAGTTGTTTTGTAGAGAAGAATGGGCTAAACTTTCCGTCTCTAGATGTGCAAATCTTGTAATCATGCCCCACAAGACTTGCTGTTGATACTGCGGCAAAACAGGGTTCCACAAAGTATTAGCCCATGCTGTATGAATACTTTTTTTGGTTTTCAATTTTTTGAAAAATACTTCAGTTGTCTGTTACTTGTGTATGAACTTTCGATAAACAAATTAAAATTACATCTTGATATTGATGGTTGTAAAGATGATAAATGTTCGAGCTGTGTTACTACTTTCCAAAAGCAATGCAAGACAAGTTTATTATGTGTCTATAAGTGTTCATACTGTAGTGGAAAATTACGATCAATTATATTAATAACATAAGAAATGGTAGAAATACTAAACTGAAACTCAACACAGAGACACTCCACACACCAGTCCACTGATGAGAAACCAGGTGTGTGGAGGAGGCTCTTAAGATAAATACTCTCCCTCCTTTCACCCTCCCCGAGTCTGGGAAAACTGCTTTGTTCTGGGCAGAAGAGTTTTAGCAGGTGCCCTCGGGGGTTTGACTTTGCTCTTCTCCACGCCTCGGTTCATTCTAAATTTGGCCATAACGATATACAGCTAAACAGAACTATTTTTAACCTGGATTCAAACATTGTCAGAGAAGAAGCCTGTCTCACATTTTCAAGAAGACTGTTCTAGATTTTATCAACAAAGATCTGAAACACTGTCTCCCCATGTTTAGTTCTGACTCTGGGACCAGTAGGAGGCCGGTCCCTGTGCTCCTCAGAGTCCCAGCAGGAGGCCAGTCCCTGTGCTCCTCAGAGTCCCAGCAGGAGGCCAGTCCCTGTGCTCCTCAGAGTTGGTTCATATGGAACTAACATCATGTCACAGGTGGTCTTTGGTGCGAGGCCCTGGAGAGACCTGTACAGATAAAGAGCTGCTTTAAAGTCTGAGCCACAGGAAACAGACTTGAGAAATGGACTAATACAGTACACTTTAAAGGAGCAGTATGTAAAAATCTGGCCAAAAGTGGTACTGCAACCTCTCCCACTCTCCCTGACTCAGGTTGCCAGATATGCAGACGAATCCAGCTGGGACCATAATATCTGACTGAAGAGTTTTGCTGAAAACAAATCTATAACCAACACTTTTTTCACAAAGATAGTAATCCTGGTTTTATTCCTTGTTTTGTTGATTTGAGAATCATAACAAGACCTTTTTTAGTTCTTCGCCACATGGTACTTTACCAGTGAGATTAACTTGACGCAATGAGTTCTGGCAACCCGGATTACAGACTTTCTGATTGGTGAAAAGGTGGAGGGTGGGACATCAAAATGAAAACAATAACAAGATTTAGGGGCTGTAAAACTAATTTTGAAATCCAAATATCTCTGAACTACTGTTATCAGTTAAAGAACTATTTGAAAAGAGCATATTTTATTGAAGCCTTTTGCCAGATTAGGGCCCTTTAATGATGACTTGACATGAAAATCTTACATACTGCTACTTTAAATAACGTAAACATTTGTGTTGCCTGCAGACCGGGGACATCATGACAACGAAATGCCTCACAACAAAAACATTCCGGAGGTTTGGGAGGAATGGTCTCGTCACGGTGAGTTCTTCTTCTACCACAACTTATTCAACACTAACAAAAACTTGCTTTTTCCTCATTTGCAGGAATCAGTGCAGAGACTCACATGTTTTTGGAGCAGGCTTTCTGTGGCCACGACCTCCACGGCTCGGCGCCACACGCACAAGTCCACGTCCTCCTTTTCACGCTCACACTGCTGCTTTTGTTCAGCTTTGACCAACTGTAGCTGATTAAACGATAGTATTGCATCTGTGATTTATTTTAGCATGGAGTAAAACAGCCTGGAGCTCATTATTGGCTTGCACTAGATTACACCAATCAAATTAGAGGAGAAATTACTGAACCGGAAAGTTGCTGGCTAATGTTTTCATGGCAGCTCACAGTTCACAGATCAAACCACTTTAGTCAAAAGCCGTTTTTCTATTTACAGAATCAGAAGTTTTGTGTTGTCATTGTAAGTTACAGGAAGTCAAAAAACTAGGAATTTGCTTTGGCTCTCGGCACAAATAGGCCAACATTTAAAAAATCTATTTAACATTTATCAAATTTACTACTATATACAAGTGCTCTAAGTACAAATCGACAAATCAAACACAAATCGTGCTAGTTCACTTTATTACAAAGCATGTTTCATTGAGTTGGTCCAAAACAGAAGTTGAAAATATTCTATAAAGAATCGTTTTAAATATTACAGTGACTGGATCCTTTACAATATTTAAATATGTTTAAACTTACTGGGGAATAACATACAGCAGATAATATATATATATGCTCATGTCAGATTAAATATTCACAAAACATGGAAAAACCTGTCGCTACGTGTGGTCACTGTACCTAAGACTACAGAAAAATCAAAACCCATGCAGTTAGCAGTGGTGGGGGAAATGTGTTCAGTATCGCGATATTTTGAACACAATTAAATCGATACAGTAGAGCAAAGTATTAAATAATTATCTGATTCACTTTTGTGTTTTCTCTGTGTTTACATCTGAGGTTTATGTTCCTCTGTCACGTCTGCTTTTTGTGACTCTGGTCTGTTGTATTTGAATAATGTAAATTAAGTGCTGGGAGCTCACCGTCATGTGAGAGTCGCCTTCAGAGAATAATGAAGTCTGTTTCTGCATAATTAAATGTGACACGTGAGTTGAACAGTCATTTTTTCCCCTACTTTTTTGTAATTCCTTTGAATCGCGATATATCACAGAATCGAAACGCAATGCTTACTGTATCGTGACATCTTATGAATCGCATTAATATTGAATTGTGGCCCAAATATCTCAATACTATGGAGTCGTCACATTTTCTCCAGTTCCCACCACTAGCAGAAAGTACAGATGGTTCTAGTCTATATCGAGGTCGGAGTCGTCGTCGCTCTGGACCGTCTGTACGATGGCGCCGTTGCGGATGGTGGAGATGGAGGACGACTTCTCTGGGAGCAGGCCGTACTCCTGCAGTAACGCCTCCAAGTCCATGGCAAAGAAGTCGTCCCCGAGCTGGTCTGTGAGCCGCACGAAGTTGCCGATGAGGTCCCCCGCTTTGTAGACGAGCAGCGCGGGGAGGGCGGAGTCTCTGAACATGGCACTGGTGCTGATGGCCGAGCTGCGGACGCTGCAGAACTTGACCAGAGGATATTCCTGAGCCAGACACATGAGGCTGCCGCTCATGGCCTCGCAGCCCGCGATGTTGGCCTCGTAGATGTGGATCATGACCAGCGTGCTCTTGTCCTCTTTGTCCAGAGCCTCCAGGAAGTCCTCTCCGTTGTTGAGCTCGTAGACCTGAGCGAAGCGCTTCCCTCGACAGAACTGTTTCTTCATCTCCTCGATGCGCTGCATGCGATACCTCTGCAGGAAGTCCTCGTCGTCCTGCTCCTCCTGCAGCATGTTGTACTCCTGCATCGTCATCTGAGGACGCCATAACATTACACTGTAACTCTGGGACCACCAGAACTCCCAAAGCAGTTAACTTCTTATAAATAAACGACTTAATAAAACTGGTGAAAGACCAAGTAACCTTTAGTTACTTTAAATAAAGCAAAGTATAAAGCTAAAACTGAAATAAAAAAACTGAAATACAGAACCAGTTCAGGACCAGCGCTTTGGCAATGAGGGGCTTTAACTGCCATTTTATTTTCATATTCAAATGACTGGAGCAGTCAAAATGACGGCCCTTGCAGTTAAAGACGGAAATACTCACATTTCAAAAATAAAAAGATCATTTGAGGAAAACAATGAATAATTTTAATAAACTACATAAAAGAATTCAAAAATTTACATGGGTGGAAAAATTATACTTTGTATATATTGGTGTGCTGGTGTTTGAATAAGTAATAAAGTATTTGTTCAATGAAAGATTCTGCATTTCCTCTTACCTTTCCTTTGATCTTATCTTGTAATTCCTTTTGTTTTTGTTTGTCTAATTCGTCATCCAAGTCCGAGCGACACGTCATAGATAGTTTCTTAATGAGTCTTTCCATTTCTTTTTTCTGTTCATTTTTCTGCTCCACCTCAAGCTGCTTGTACTTCCTCCAGTCATTGATCACTCCCTTTGGTCCTGGACACAAGAAACAGCCCAGAAGTTACTGACAAGTCCATAACCCTGACCAAACCCATCCACACACACAGAGAGACACAGACACACACACACACGCACACTGCTGATCATACCCTAACCCTGACCTGTGTTCACTGATGTCCCGTCCGCGCTGTAGTCCAGCTCCGGCTTGGCCACGTTAGCCTCACGGATGGTTTTCCCTTCTCCGTCGTCCTCCTCGTTGTCACTTCCCTCATCTTCACTGCTGCTGTAGTAATACTGCAGCTTCTCTCCCAGGATCTTGTCGTCCAAAGTCGTCATGACGACAGCAGCAGCAGCAGCAACTCACTGATGGGAACAGAGAAGTGTGTTCAGAGTCTGACTTAAATGAACAGATGCCTTTTTATGATCTCCAATTGTTCATAAAAGCGAGATTAGCAACATATTGAGGTCACTTGGCTTTGAGAGAAAGTGTGTCAATGTGAATATAAACACTCAGACGCATTATGGAGCACTGGACCATTAGCAATCAGGATCTGAGCCCCCCCTCCCCCCCTGCCCCCCTGCCCCCCTGCCCGCCTCATCAGTCCTGTCTGACAGCCTGGGTCTACAGCCTCGGTCCTGGGTCTACTGCCCGGGTCCTGGGTCTTCATCCACGGTCCTGGGTCTACAGCCTCGGTCCTGGGTCTACTGCCCGGGTCCTGGGTCTACAGCCTCGGTCCTGGGTCTTCATCCACGGTCCTGGGTCTTCATCCACGGTCCTGGGTCTACAGCCTCGGTCCTGGGTCTACTGCCCGGGTCCTGGATCTACAGCCTCGGTCCTGGGGTCCACAGCCTCTGTCCTGTACTGTTTTAAGCCAATACAAGGTCTAAGGACAGTGATGCACATTTCTGCACATGCACTATAACATCATGCCGCTCCCCTCTGGTGTTTGTTATTGTTGCATTTTCTGTGTTCTATTCTCTATTTAGCGTTTGTTGCTCTGATCTGTTGTTGGCAAATCAACAAATTTGTAAAGAGACGACTGCTGTTGTGATATAGGGCTGAACAAAAATAAATGATTACATTGATTTGAACCTGTACTACTGTTTATATAGGCCTAACGCAAAGAAACAAACCACACCAACATTTATAAATAATCTACTTTCATTTGAGACAAGTCTGGCTTCACTGTCTTTAACCATCAAACAATAAATAAAAACTAACCCGGGGGTTCGGCAGCATTAACACTAAACAGATTAAACACGATTAGCTTTAGCTTCCGCTGCTAACGCTAACAGTGGAACAATGTTTACCTCCGCCAGCAGAATACTCTTCACAGCTCGTTCAGTCCGCAGTGGTGGACCATACACGGATTATATTGTATTATATGATCATGAAACTGCAATATCTGCTGAGGATCTATTATATTATCTGCTCAGGCTGCGGAACTGCTTCTCACTTTATGACAGATACAGAAGCAGAAGTGGCTACGTCGCCCCCTACTGGACACAATTATCCCTACAACACACAGAAAGAATGTACCAGACTGTATAAAATAATAATAATAATAATAATAGTAATGATAATGATAATGATAATGATAATGATAATGATAATGATAATGATAATGATAATAATGATAATAATAATAAAACTTTATTTAAAAGCGCTGTCCAAATCACCCAAGGGCACTGTACATGGTTATAAAAAAACAGAATTTCAAACAATTAAGACAACAGAACTGGACGAAGGTGTTGGGGCGGGGACCGGTCATGTGCAGGGGAAAAAAGTATGAAAAAGTGAGTTTTGAGGCGGGATTTGAACAGGGGAAGAGAGTCAGTATTTCGGAGGTCAGGGTGCATGGATCTAGGTCAGGGGGGAGTGATTTTCAGAGCGGGGGGAGCAGAGCGATATATATCCCAATATTATTATAGATCCATATATATATCGCATGGAAGCTTTGTAGCCTGCCCTGTACTAACATCCATCCATTTAATTTCATCTCCTTAGTCCATTTCTGGGTCGTGGCAATCAGAGCACCCAATTCACATAGAACCAGCCCCTCACTGATTCTCCTGCAGGTGGCGAGTCCACAGTTTCTCTGTCAGTTCAGTGGGTGCATCAAGAGGAGTAAAGTGTCTTGCCCAGGGACACAACAATAGCAGCTATCAGTGGAAGTAGAGAGGTCTCGTAGGGGGATTGAACCCACAACTGTCATGACAACATGCCATGGCCCACAGGTTGAAAAACACTGATATATATGGCCTATGCTCTATCTATATGGTCTCATACTGACTAGAGTATTTTGTTTTATGGTGAAGTCTGTTCCAAAATCATCATGACACGATAGACAGGGCACATTTTGCTTTATTAATGTTCAACAACAACAAAATATAATACACTCAATTTGAGGCACATAAAAAGTCCATTATTGTGGCTCAAGCTGACATCAAATTAAAAAGAAACCAGGACATGTTTTCAAACTAATTCAACAGTCTTCATCAGTGCAACATCCAACGTCTCAACTTCAATATTATTTCTTTGGTGACACTTTAATGCAGATAATCATTTAAAAAACAGCATGTTTAGACTCATTAGGCGCCTACAAGAACAATAACATTCACCTTAACCTTAATGTAGAATCGGGTCGTTTCCCCCTGGACACTTATCTCACAGAAAAGCATTGAATGTATTGTACCATGCAGAAAATTGAGAACTTGTTGACAAAATATGACTAAAAACGTATTATTTAAATGACGTCACACCATGAAGACAGTCTAGTACCTTGCAATGTTTTGAAATACATTTATAACGGACTCACTACCAAGTCTTGAACCGTAGCACATTTTCTTGGTCCATTAATTGCGAATAATAAAATAATAATAATAACCTTCTCATAATAGAAAGTGTATTTGAATGGCATTTGTTTGTTTTATTCAAGATTATGTTAAAATATACTTTTCCTCATCCATGTTTAATGTCCCTATGAAAAGCCACCCTTTAACACAAAGAAATTTCCCGGTTAATTCCATGAAATTACCAGGAAAGTCTCCATCTTTGAAAAATCACGGGAGTTTGCTTTTTGCACCAGTGTATGTGTAAACCAGTGTGTAAACAGTGGGTTGTTTTAATCCATTGAGAAACATGAAAAACCGTCTATCATAGCTCCTCCTTTCCCCTTTTTTTCTCTCGTTGTAATTCTTCTTCCGTCGGGACTCTGAACGCCACATAGGGACACGTTTTGGTGTTCAAACAGACCAACCTCTTCAACGTTGCAGAATTTACCAAGTCAAACCCGACTTGGCCTCCAAAAGTGCTTGGTTTCCAGTAGAGCGGGGAGCAGATGGGGCTCCCCAACAGTCCCTTGAGGGAGAAGGGCGCTCCCATCTCCACCATGCTCTCTCCGAAGATCGCACCTGGACGCGTCTTCTCCAATAACAGACCAGGATAGAACTCGAGGGCGTCAATGTCACCGTGATAAAACTCTTCAAGTTGACTGGCCATTTCCTCATTATCTGCAAAGTGAAGACATCATTAAATTGCAGTGAGAGAGAGATTTCTGTTGGTTTAGGGTTAGAAATGTGTATTTTTATGAGCTATTCTTGTAACCCGGGACGTTTTTTTGACTCTAACGGGGAATTTAGACAGTAGGCGTAAACAGCGCGTACGCGTTTACTGCGCGCTCTCTGCGCGTAACATTTTTTTGGAGTATCTACACAGGCCGTGCGCGCAGGTCCGCGTCTTCTGATGCTCTCCCTGTGTAGTCTATGGAGCAGTGTAGAGGACAGTACGGGCCAGAGGACTGATGTAGAGCAACACAAATCACATGCATGTGTTTGTCTTCATGGTCTCTGTGCGCTGGTTTGGCCAGACGCGAGACTTTATGAAAGAAAAAAAAAAACGATGTCCAGAATCACTGTAAAACCTGCTGCTCCTCCTGCTGATGTTTAGACACAAGTGCTGTGTGTGTGCAGATGTGATCTAAAGCCAAGGGCCGCTAGAAAAATCCTGTTTTACATGAGATTTTAATGGGAGACGCGTTGGTGCGCGCACAAAATTAGAAATCCATCCTAAATTAGAGCGCAGCTTCGCGTCATACGTCCGTCATACACACGTATAACGCTAGAAGTGTAAATATCATCATAGGTTAACATGGAAAAAAGTTACGCGCGTCTGCTGCGCGTATAACGCGTACGTGCTGTAACGCGTGATGTGTAAATTAGCAGTAAGACGTTTCCTCAGGACCTGGAGGAGGATTAAATAGTAACTTGGGGAATAGTTTATTAGTTTATCCACTTGAATTAATCATTTTTCCTTTTTGTGTGAATGTGTTTGTGTGTGAGGGTCTGTTTGTCTATGTTTTATATTTGTATTTACTTTAGTTATTTATTTTTTGTTCCTGTTTTATTCCATGGCCCTTCTATGGTGGGGTGTAGTTGCTCACTGGGGTGGATGCTGTATGTCTAATGATGTTAAAATGTTCAATTAATTAATTTGAAAAAGAAAAAAAATGGAGAAATATTCATCTTACCACTAAACTCTCTAAACGACGTATATGGCTTCAAATTAAATCTTTTCCTGTACTCATTGAACGGCTGTATACGCAGAAGTCTCGACGCTTCTATCGTATTCACGGCGACAGAGAGAAGTACAGAGTGCATGTTAAAACCACCTCCAATCTGAAAAACAAACACACAATTATAATATTTTGGGTATTCTGACATGACAGCCATCTTCGCTAGCTTGTACCTGGCCTGCGTTTTGTCGGGAAAACGAATCCACCATCTTCTCTATTCCATAATGAGAGACAATACTGGTGTTAAAGATGAATCTTTCGTATGTCAATGTGTCTCCGTCGATGTCGATCGTGTCTGGCATCAACGGGTGCCAGTGGTACAAGTGCACAAACTCCAGAGCGATCCGGTTGCCGTATTGGAAGGGTGTGTTGTGAAGCATGACCGGGTCAAACTTCAGCTGCATATGGTACCCACTGAGCTGCTGGACGTACTCTTCTATAACTATTCGAATCGTTTCACCTTCAAAACAAACGGGTTAGTCTGAAAATAGCATTGCGAAAATTCAGTTTCACACTCAACTAACCAATTATGATAAATCGTGCGGTTTGGAAAAGTTGCTCGTCGTCCCAGTGTGGATGTAGAGGCCTCAGAATGTCACAGACCCGGTTGTGCTCTCTCAGCCAAATGGTGCCGTACATCCCCAAACCAGGAAGAAGCCCGAAAAGCTCGTTACCAAAGACCAGCTGCTGGTGGAGTGGAGTGTGGGGAGGGTAGTTCATTGTCACTGGGACTTCCTCAACGGTGGGAGGGTACATTTCACCATCTATGAGCTGCAGAAATCACGTTATTATTGTATTATTATTGTTATTATTAAGTCCACTGAATGTAGCTGTCTACTGTCATACCCAATATGTATATAACTTTAAGATAAGATAAACTTTATTAATCTCACAATGGAGAAATGTACATGTGTCATTTGGAATACATAAAATCACTGAGGGTGTGCAAAAAGACAGGAAGTGTGCAAGCATGTTGAAAATATTAAAATATAGTCTCTTTTGTGCAAGATAATTATGCACAATACAAAATGAAAAGTGACTATAGCAGTGTGAGTTTTTCAGTCCTAGTGCAGGTCATGATTGCATGACTTATTGTACAGTCTGACAGCGGTGGGGTACACAATATCTAGATAGATAGAGATATATTGATACACAAAGCAGCTACTTGTATTGTATATGTTGTGTGCTCCCTGTGTGCTCTTACTACTGTCCTGTAGATAGATTGATCATTTTTGTTATAGTGTCGTGCAGACAAGGTTTCCCTTATAAGGCACCACAGGCCAACGTCAGGCACATAAACATACTCAAACACAAATGCTCTCATTTCAGTAAATGAGTCTGCCGCTTCTTCCAAGCTCTACATGAAAATGAAGAAAAACACTTCCAGACTTCCAAATAAAAATCCCTGAACCAAACCATATCAGGATCCTGGGTGAACGCTTCATGAATCTAATTCAATCGTAAAAAAGACAATATAACAAAAAATGCACTTCAGTTTCCACTTAGTGTGTACACAAAGTACACACAGTCTCTGTTCCTCAGGGGTCTGTGAAAAACCTGTTTCTAAAGCGATTGGAAGAATTCTGGTACGTAACTGTACCATCAAAGATCTCTGATTCCTGGACAGATTTTCTGTGACGTAAAACTCTGGTTTGAAATAGTCTTTGAACTGAATATATGTTCCTGTATGTGCGCTGCAACATTGAAATTTCCCCACTGTGGGATGAATAAAAGGTTCTATTATCTCCTCTTATCTTATTAAGGGAAAACACACACACACACACACACACACGTCCCTAAATGACTGTCTATGGTTATGAAGCAGCCGTACCTGGTATTTGAGTTTTCCATCCTTGAGGAGCCTGAGCTGCATCTGTCGTTCTAAATTGTCTCCATAAATGTGTCCAGCATCGACCTAAAGGGGGAATTAAAAGGTAATAAACTTAAAATAGAACATCAGTAAATGGATAAGACAAATATACAAAGCTGGAACGCCACTCACGCCGTGCCCTAAGGCCTTCGTGAAGCCGGGACCCAAGCGGTTTGCGGTCTTGAAAAACTGGTGTGTAAAGTGTTGTGCAAAGAATGCAAACATTAAGTTAGATCCTTGTGGGTCTTTCCTGAAAGTTTTCCTCTTAAACAATTTCTCAACCATCAGCCCAGGGTCCGGAAGCCCAGCGGCACCTAAATAGATGCATAAAATACACATTCTAAAATGGCTTTAATAATTACTGTGATCTACTCATGGACAAAAGCAGTGGAGGTTAAAGAGTAAAAGAGTTCAGTGAACGATGGCAAGTACCGTTTTATTATAAATCAGCGTTTTTGTCTTAGTTTGGCCGGGGGTGCAACCTAAGTGTGAAATGGTTACAAATCATATTGATTTTTTTGTTAAGTTGAGCGATTAAGCTATTAAGAAGAGCCATACGTGTAACCTTTGACCTCCCACCAGTGACGTTTTAAATTTTCAATCAGTCTACTATTTGTGTTAGCAAATGTATTTTGGTCATCAAAACCCACAGGCTGAATAAAAATGTGACTTATTTATGTTTTTTTCCTTCTTTATTATGCATAATTGGCTGGTGCGATTTACTATCCGGAGTGACTTATATTGAAAACAAATACAGTAGTAAGAATATATTTACATTTGTTGATACATGACAAAATACATGTGCGATATAGAACCACATGTGTTCCTGTCTCTGTGTCCCAGACCCTCTACAGACTCTGTACGGATGTAAACATACAACTAGACATGTCTGCGCTAAATTACACAGTATCTTATATTTGCTTATTTATTAAGATAAAGCCAGAGATTTTGTTCTTAATTCTTTCTTTTTAATTATTATAGATTATAGACTGCCTCCTTATTATTCTTTAGAATAGAGCACTGTTCATTTATCTTATCCTGTGCCGTGTGCTCCTCCTACTGTTCTGTAACTGGCGATGCAACACTGACATTTCCCCACAGTGGGACAAGTAAACTCCCCCTTGGACTGCCACCTTAACGTGGTGGGGGAGTTTGAGCACTCGAATGATCCTGGGAGCTATGCTGTCTGGGGCTTCATGCCCCTGGTAGGGCCTCCCATGGCAGACAGGTCTCAAGTGACGAGTCAGACAAAGCGCAGTCCGAAGCCAACCATGGACAGCACGACAACAAAAACCGTGACGTCGCCCGGCATGGCGCAGCCGGGGCCCCACCCTGGAGCCAGGCCTGGGGTCGGGGCTCGCAAGCGAGCGCCTGGTGGCCGGGCCTTAGCCACGGGGCCCGGCCGGGCTCAGCCCGAAGGGATGACGTGGGCAGTCCCTCCTGTGGGCCCACCACCTGCAGAGGGGTCCGTGGTGGCGTGGTGCAGCGAGGACTGGGCAGCGGTCGAAGGCGGAGACCTCGACGACCCAGTCCACACACCCAACATCTGGCTGTTGGGACGTGGAACGTCACCTCACTGGGGGGGAAGGAGCCCGAGCTTGTGGGGGAGGTTGAGCGATACCGACTAGAGATAGTCGGCCTCACCTCCACACACAGCTTGGACTCTGGAACCCAACTCCTTGAGAGGGGTTGGACGCTCCACTTTTCTGGTGTTTCCCACGGGGAGAGGCGGCGAGCTGGGGTGGCCATACTCATTGCCCCCCATCTCAGCCGCCACGTGTTGGAGTTCTCCCCGGTGAATGAGAGGGTCGCGTCCCTCCGCCTCCGGGTGGGGGACAAGTCTCTCACTGTTGTGACGGCCTACGGGCCTAACGGTAGTGCAGAGTACCCGGCCTTCTTGGAGTCCTTGGGAGGGGTACTGGACAGTGCACCGCCCGGGGACTCCGTTATTCTCCTGGGGGACTTCAACGCCCATGTGGGAAATGCCAGTGACACTTGGAGAGGGGTGATCGGGAAGAGCGGCCCCCCTGATCTGAACCCGAGCGGTGTTCAGTTGTTGGACTTCTGTGCCAGTCACGGCCTGTCCATCACGAACACCATGTTCGAGCACAAGGGTGTCCACCAGTGCACGTGGCACCAGGACACCCTAGGCCGGAGGTCGATGATCGACTTTGTTGTCGTATCATCTGACCTTCGACCGCGTGTCTCGGACACTCGGGTAAAGAGAGGGGCGGAGCTGTCAACCGATCATCACCTGGTCGTGAGTTGGATCCGCTGGCAGGGCAGGAGGCCGGTCAGACCTGGCAGGCCCAAGCGTGTAGTGAGGGTTTGCTGGGAACGTCTTGGTGAGCCCCCTGTCAGACGGACTTTCAACTCACACCTCCGGGAGAGCTTCTCCCAGGTCCCGGCTGAGGAGGGGGACGACGAGTCCGAGTGGACCATGTTCTCTTCCTCTATTGCCAATGCGGCGGCTCGTAGCTGTGGTCGCAAGGTCTCTGGTGCTGGTCCCGGCGGCAATCCCCGAACCCGGTGGTGGACACCGGCAGTAAGGGATGCCGTCAGGCTGAAGAAGGAGTCCTATCGAGCAATGATGGTTCGTGGGACTCCTGAGGCAGCTGTCCAGTACCGGCAGGCCAAACGTGCCGCGGCCCGGGCTGTTGCAGAGGCAAAAACCCGGGACTGGGAGGAGTTCGGAGAGTCCATGGAGCATGACTATCGGTCGGCCTCGAAGAGGTTCTGGCAAACCGTCCGGCGCCTCAGGAGGGGGAAGCAGTTCTTTGCCAACACCGTGTATGGTGCGGGTGGAGGGCTGCTGACCTCGACTGAGGATATTGTCGGGCGGTGGAAGGAATACTTCGAGGTTCTCCTCAATCCCCCCGTCACGTCCTCCGTTCAGGAGGCAGAGGCTGAGGATGTTGGGGCGGACACTTCCATCTCCCTGGCCGAGGTCACCAAGGTGGTTGGCAGCCTCCATGGTGGCAAGGCTCCGGGAGTGGATGAGATCCGTCCTGACTATCTAAAGTCTCTGGATGTTGTAGGACTGTCTTGGCTGACACGTCTCTGCAACATCGCGTGGCGATCGGGGGCAGTGCCAATGGAGTGGCAGACCGCGGTGGTGGTCCCTCTCTACAAGAAGGGGGACCGGAGGGTGTGTTCCAATTATCGTGGGATCACACTCCTCAGCCTCCCCGGTAAGGTCTACTCCAAGGTACTGAAGAGGAGGCTACGCCCGATGGTCGAATCTCGGATTCAGGAGGAGCAGTGTGGTTTTCGTCCCGGTCGCGGAACACTGGACCAGCTCTATACTCTCCATCGGATACTCGAGGGTTCATGGGAGTTCGCCCAACCTGTCCACATGTGCTTTGTGGATTTGGAGAAGGCGTTCGACCGTGTTCCCCGGGGTGTCCTTTGGGGGGTCCTCCGGGAGTACGGGGTCCGGGGTCCTCTGCTGAGGGCCGTCTGGTCCCTGTATGACCGGAGCCAGAGCTGTGTTCGCATTGCCGGCAGTAAGTCAGACCTGTTCCCGGTGCATGTTGGCCTCCGCCAAGGCTGCCCTTTGTCACCGGTTCTGTTCACTGTATTTATGGACAGAATTTCTAGGCGCAGCCAGGGGCCGGAGGGGGTCCGGTTCGGGAACCACAGGATTTCATCTCTACTTTTTGCGGATGATGTCGTCCTGTTGGCTCCAACGAACCAGGACCTGCAGCATGCACTGGGACGGTTTGCAGCCGAGCGCGAAGCGGCTGGGATGAGAATCAGCACCTCCAAATCCGAGGCCATGGTGCTCGACCGGAAAAAGGTGCCTTGCCCTCTCCAGGTGGGTGGAGAGGTCCTTCCTCAAGTGGAGGAGTTCAAGTATCTCGGGGTCTTGTTCACGAGTGAGGGAAGAATGGAGCGTGAGATTGACAGGCGGATCGGTGCAGCGTGCGCAGTGATGCGGTCTCTGTATCGGACCGTTGTGGTAAAGAGGTCAATTTACCGGTCAATCTTCGTTCCCTCCCTCACCTATGGTCATGAGCTTTGGGTAATGACCGAAAGAACGAGATCGCGGATACAAGCGGTCGAAATGAGCTTCCTCCGCAGAGTGGCTGGGCGCTCCCTTAGAGATAGGGTGAGGAGCTCAGTCACACGGGAGGAGCTCGGAGTAGAGCCGCTGCTTCTCCACGTCGAGAGGAACCCAGTTGAGGTGGCTCGGGCATCTGTTCAGGATGCCTCCTGGACGCCTCCCTGGGGAGGTGTTCCGGGCACGTCCCACCGGGAGGAGGCCCCGGGGAAGACCCAGGACACGCTGGAGGGACTATGTCTCTCAGCTGGCCTGGGAACGCCTTGGGGTCCCCCCGGACGAGCTGGAGGAGGTGTGTGTGGATAGGGAAGTCTGGGCGTCTCTGCTTAGACTGCTGCCCCCGCGACCCGGCAACGGATAAAGCGGAAGAAAATGGATGGATGGATGGATCTTATATTTGCTTATTTATTAAGATAAAGCCAGAGATTTTGTTCTTAATTCTTTCTTTTTAATTATTATAGATTATAGACTGCCTTCTTATTATTCTTTAGAATAGAGCACTGTTCATTTATCTTATCCTGTGCCGTGTGCTCCTCCTACTGTTCTGTAACTGGCGATGCAACACTGACATTTCCCCACAGTGGGACAAGTAAACTCCCCCTTGGACTGCCACCTTAACGTGGTGGGGGAGTTTGAGCACTCGAATGATCCTGGGAGCTATGCTGTCTGGGGCTTCATGCCCCTGGTAGGGCCTCCCATGGCAGACAGGTCTCAAGTGACGAGTCAGACAAAGCGCAGTCCGAAGCCAACCATGGACAGCACGACAACAAAAACCGTGACGTCGCCCGGCATGGCGCAGCCGGGGCCCCACCCTGGAGCCAGGCCTGGGGTCGGGGCTCGCAAGCGAGCGCCTGGTGGCCGGGCCTTAGCCCACGGGGCCCGGCCGGGCTCAGCCCGAAGGGATGACGTGGGCAGTCCCTCCTGTGGGCCCACCACCTGCAGAGGGGTCCGTGGTGGCGTGGTGCAGCGAGGACTGGGCAGCGGTCGAAGGCGGAGACCTCGACGACCCAGTCCGCACACCCAACATCTGGCTGTTGGGACGTGGAACGTCACCTCACTGGGGGGGAAGGAGCCCGAGCTTGTGGGGGAGGTTGAGCGATACCGACTAGAGATAGTCGGCCTCACCTCCACACACAGCTTGGACTCTGGAACCCAACTCCTTGAGAGGGGTTGGACGCTCCACTTTTCTGGTGTTTCCCACGGGGAGAGGCGGCGAGCTGGGGTGGCCATACTCATTGCCCCCCATCTCAGCCGCCACGTGTTGGAGTTCTCCCCGGTGAATGAGAGGGTCGCGTCCCTCCGCCTCCGGGTGGGGGACAAGTCTCTCACTGTTGTGACGGCCTACGGGCCTAACGGTAGTGCAGAGTACCCGGCCTTCTTGGAGTCCTTGGGAGGGGTACTGGACAGTGCACCGCCCGGGGACTCCGTTATTCTCCTGGGGGACTTCAACGCCCATGTGGGAAATGCCAGTGACACTTGGAGAGGGGTGATCGGGAAGAGCGGCCCCCCTGATCTGAACCCGAGCGGTGTTCAGTTGTTGGACTTCTGTGCCAGTCACGGCCTGTCCATCACGAACACCATGTTCGAGCACAAGGGTGTCCACCAGTGCACGTGGCACCAGGACACCCTAGGCCGGAGGTCGATGATCGACTTTGTTGTCGTATCATCTGACCTTCGACCGCGTGTCTCGGACACTCGGGTAAAGAGAGGGGCGGAGCTGTCAACCGATCATCACCTGGTCGTGAGTTGGATCCGCTGGCAGGGCAGGAGGCCGGTCAGACCTGGCAGGCCCAAGCGTGTAGTGAGGGTTTGCTGGGAACGTCTTGGTGAGCCCCCTGTCAGACGGACTTTCAACTCACACCTCCGGGAGAGCTTCTCCCAGGTCCCGGCTGAGGAGGGGGACGACGAGTCCGAGTGGACCATGTTCTCTTCCTCTATTGCCAATGCGGCGGCTCGTAGCTGTGGTCGCAAGGTCTCTGGTGCTGGTCCCGGCGGCAATCCCCGAACCCGGTGGTGGACACCGGCAGTAAGGGATGCCGTCAGGCTGAAGAAGGAGTCCTATCGAGCAATGATGGTTCGTGGGACTCCTGAGGCAGCTGTCCAGTACCGGCAGGCCAAACGTGCCGCGGCCCGGGCTGTTGCAGAGGCAAAAACCCGGGACTGGGAGGAGTTCGGAGAGTCCATGGAGCATGACTATCGGTCGGCCTCGAAGAGGTTCTGGCAAACCGTCCGGCGCCTCAGGAGGGGGAAGCAGTTCTTTGCCAACACCGTGTATGGTGCGGGTGGAGGGCTGCTGACCTCGACTGAGGATATTGTCGGGCGGTGGAAGGAATACTTCGAGGTTCTCCTCAATCCCCCCGTCACGTCCTCCGTTCAGGAGGCAGAGGCTGAGGATGTTGGGGCGGACACTTCCATCTCCCTGGCCGAGGTCACCAAGGTGGTTGGCAGCCTCCATGGTGGCAAGGCGCCGGGAGTGGATGAGATCCGTCCTGACTATCTAAAGTCTCTGGATGTTGTAGGACTGTCTTGGCTGACACGTCTCTGCAACATCGCGTGGCGATCGGGGGCAGTGCCAATGGAGTGGCAGACCGGGGTGGTGGTCCCTCTCTACAAGAAGGGGGACCGGAGGGTGTGTTCCAATTATCGTGGGATCACACTCCTCAGCCTCCCCGGTAAGGTCTACTCCAAGGTACTGAAGAGGAGGCTACGCCCGATGGTCGAATCTCGGATTCAGGAGGAGCAGTGTGGTTTTCGTCCCGGTCGCGGAACACTGGACCAGCTCTATACTCTCCATCGGATACTCGAGGGTTCATGGGAGTTCGCCCAACCTGTCCACATGTGCTTTGTGGATTTGGAGAAGGCGTTCGACTGTGTTCCCCGGGGTGTCCTTTGGGGGGTCCTCCGGGAGTACGGGGTCCTCTGCTGAGGGCCGTCTGGTCCCTGTATGACCGGAGCCAGAGCTGTGTTCGCATTGCCGGCAGTAAGTCAGACCTGTTCCCGGTGCATGTTGGCCTCCGCCAAGGCTGCCCTTTGTCACCGGTTCTGTTCACTGTATTTATGGACAGAATTTCTAGGCGCAGCCAGGGGCCGGAGGGGGTCCGGTTCGGGAACCACAGGATTTCATTCTACTTTTTGCGGATGATGTCGTCCTGTTGGCTCCAACGAACCAGGACCTGCAGCATGCACTGGGACGGTTTGCAGCCGAGTGCGAAGCGGCTGGGATGAGAATCAGCACCTCCAAATCCGAGGCCATGGTGCTCGACCGGAAAAAGGTGCCTTGCCCTCTCCAGGTGGGTGGAGAGGTCCTTCCTCAAGTGGAGGAGTTCAAGTATCTCGGGGTCTTGTTCACGAGTGAGGGAAGAATGGAGCGTGAGATTGACAGGCGGATCGGTGCAGCGTGCGCAGTGATGCGGTCTCTGTATCGGACCGTTGTGGTAAAGAGGTCAATTTACCGGTCAATCTTCGTTCCCTCCCTCACCTATGGTCATGAGCTTTGGGTAATGACCGAAAGAACGAGATCGCGGATACAAGCGGTCGAAATGAGCTTCCTCCGCAGAGTGGCTGGGCGCTCCCTTAGAGATAGGGTGAGGAGCTCAGTCACACGGGAGGAGCTCGGAGTAGAGCCGCTGCTTCTCCACGTCGAGAGGAACCAGTTGAGGTGGCTCGGGCATCTGTTCAGGATGCCTCCTGGACGCCTCCCTGGGGAGGTGTTCCGGGCACGTCCCACCGGGAGGAGGCCCCGGGGAAGACCCAGGACACGCTGGAGGGACTATGTCTCTCAGCTGGCCTGGGAACGCCTTGGGGTCCCCCCGGACGAGCTGGAGGAGGTGTGTGTGGATAGGGAAGTCTGGGCGTCTCTGCTTAGACTGCTGCCCCCGCGACCCGGCAACGGATAAAGCGGAAGAAAATGGATGGATGGATGGATCTTATATTTGCTTATTTATTAAGATAAAGCCAGAGATTTTGTTCTTAATTCTTTCTTTTTAATTATTATAGATTATAGACTGCCTCCTTATTATTCTTTAGAATAGAGCACTGTTCATTTATCTTATCCTGTGCCGTGTGCTCCTCCTACTGTTCTGTAACTGGCGATGCAACACTGACATTTCCCCACAGTGGGACAAGTAAACAATCTCTTAATCTTAATCTTAAAATATAGAACATTTACTTCATGCACGAAACAACTTGCTAATAAAAGTTTAAATTCCAACAGATACAAAAGAAGAAAAATGACTTCGAACCACACGATTCAGGGATGAAAGCAAATACGTCGATGTTTATTTACGATGCCTGTTTAAGACTAAAATGACGGAGATCAACGATGACCTCACCTCTGACCCCGAGGGGCGTAGGACAATCCAGCGGCACAGGAGGCATGAGACGAGTGTAGTAGCTCAGATTGTGGTAGGATTCCCAGGAGAGGTAGCTGTATTTGGAGTTGTATGTCGGGGGGCTGGGTACGAAGTTGGATCTGACTGATGGACAAAAAAAAGGCAGATTCTTAAGTGACTGTTGCAAAGATGGAAAACCAAATATCTGTGTTTGGACCTGTTAGGACGAGACGCATGAGAAAATCCCTCAGAGAAGTGCTGTTGACGATGTCCCAGAGCCAGCTGAAGTGGGTGAGGAGGAAGTGCAAGGCCTCGGGGCGCGGCCGGAGGAATTGTCGCACTCTGGTCCAAAATGCAGCTGTGAGAAATAAAAGCCAAGTTAGATTAGGTTAGGGTGCCTGACTATGTTGTTGTGAGCGCTCTGTAAGCAGCAGATCGTGAAGAATCTTTATTTATATACCGCCTTTCACAGACCAGAGTCACAAAACGCTTTACTATTGTTATTTTTGGGCATTTGTCTCTCACTCCACACAGACATGGGAGTGAGGTCACCAGTACAGGAAAACCTATTGTGCACCTGGAGCACCTGGAGGAAACCTACGCTGACACACGGAGAAGATACAAACTCCACTCTGAAAAACCCTGTTCCGACCGGGATTCGAACCAGGACCTTCTTGCTGAGAACGAGCAACTGAGGAGTGACATGTTGCACCATATTGTAAAACCAATCGTCACTTAAAATCTTTTGTCCCAACCGCTGTTTGACAAATGAACTCTCTGTAACTTGATGGGGATATGGACTTTGGTGTTGGAGCTTGGGGGAGGGGGCGGAATTTAACCTAATTCACAGAGCACTGATAGCTGCTCCACCAGTCTGTGCTGGTTGCCTCGCTTCTGATAGTGTGCCCCAGGGCAGCCGTGGCTACTGTACTCGTTTATCGCCACTGTGTATGGGGCGAAAGAATAAAAACATGTGAAGCGTCTTTGAGTGTCAAAAAAGCGCAGTATAAAACCAATGCATTATTATTATTACTCTCAAACCCCGCCCAGCACTTCCGACCATGGGCTTTGCTCCAGACCGATGGGAACGCAGCTATGGGTGTCCACTCCTATTTTACGCCCTATGCTCTCGTAACAAGTCATTCCTCCTGATCACAAAACATCTGGAAACAGTGGAAGCAGCATTGTCTTCATGCTCTCACACTATTATTCAACCTTTTAATGTTTCCCTCAAAGATTTGGTGGATCACTTTTTGAGTCACTATATTTACCAGGGACTGCATTTTACTGACCTGTATTTTAATAAACAATGTATTAAAAGTGTGTTATATGATTGTATTGTCAGGGAATACAAATGGAAAGTGGTGCGTTTTTTTTTTTATATGCACATTCTCCTTAATACATTAAACTTGAGAACTCTAAACTTGGAGCATGGAACTGAAATCTACTTCACTTCACTGTGGCATCTCTATTACTGCGTTTGAGGCAATTTCACCATCAATCTACATCTCAACAATTTGGTAAAAGCCTATAATCAAAACAAGGGGTTAAAAAACTTAAAAACTAATTATTTGTGTCCTTCTACATCTTAGAAAATCAAAAAAAAGCTAAAATTACACTGCGTTTTTCAAGGAATTATATTTTCATAGGATTATGGAAAGATGATAACAAAACAAAATGATTGCAGAGATGAATCAAATAGGTTTTTTTTCACATTTTGTGGAGCCAGAACTAAATAAAAGTAAGTATTCTATCTGTACAGCACCTTTCATAGACAGTACTGAGATAAAAGCGATTTGTGACTCTAAGTGTGGTCTATGCTTCTCGTTACAGTTGATTTACTACTGACAAAACCATTTACGGTTTAATGGCCCTGTGTGCGGAACTTGGGGAAACACACAATGCATAGAGAGTCTGATTGGGAATGAGCTTCCGGTAAAGTTATGCAATTCAGTAAGAATGCGTCCGCAGGTCCAGCTGGTCTCTTCCAATCCAGTTCTGTTCAAATATTTGGGTCTGGACAAGAGGACCTGACATTGCGACAGCCTCGAGCTGTGCTGCAAAATCCATCTTATGTTTTATACATCAAAATATTGCAGTGTTTTTCAGGAAATAACTGAGATGTTTTTCAGATGTTCCGGATAATGCTAAAAACAGACGGTGGAGAGGACACTTCTTTTGGCTTTTAAAACCAGGTAGAAAAAGACATGTTTTCGGTTTTTATGTGTATTTATATTTCTGTGTTTTTTTATATATATAATTGTCTTTATTTGCATAATTTCAAGGTCTGACAACTCATATGGCAGACGCCAATGACAATAAAATAAAACAAAAAGAAGCCCCAGCTACAGCCAAAAACAAAATTCTCTGAAACCAACAAAAATCATACAGGCATCAGTCAATTAAAAGGTAAGACAAAAGTAGATGGACAAACAAGAATATCTGACAGATACAGAGACAGATACAGAAACAGATACAGAGACAGAGACAAGACAGAGGCAGAGACAAGACACAGACAGAGACAGAGATACAGAGACAGAGACAAGACAGAGGCAGAGACAGAGATAGAGATAGAGACAAGACAGAGGCAGAGACAGAGACAGAGATACAGAGACAAGACAGAGGCAGAGACAGAGACAGAGACAGAGACAGAGATAGAGACAAGACAGAGGCAGAGACAGAGACAGAGACAGAGATAGAGACAGAGATAGAGACAAGACAGAGGCAGAGACAGAGACAGAGATAGAGACAGAGATAGAGACAAGACAGAGGCAGAGACAGAGACAGAGATACAGAGACAGAGACAAGACAGAGGCAGAGACAGAGACAGAGATACAGAGACAGAGACAAGACAGAGGCAGAGACAGAGACAGAGACAGAGATAGAGATAGAGACAGAGATAGAGACAAGACAGAGGCAGAGACAGAGACAGAGATACAGAGATAGAGACAAGACAGAGGCAGAGACAGAGACAAGTGTAGGGTGAGAAAATGTCGATATCACACATAACTTAAGTTATGTACCTGATATCGGAGAATTGAATTAAAAACAACCATGTAATAAATACAATAATTGATAATAGCTTTATTTAGGGGCACCAGGGAATAACTCCCAACTGATAACGTGCATATGACGTCACAATATCAATTAATTGGCTCATTTATTGATTAAGTAATCTCATGAGTCCTTTCATTATTTAATTAGCTAGTTAGTCCAATTCTCTTCAATAGAATCTGAAGGTAGTGAATTCTTTTACAAATCAGTGACCCAATTTCTGGAGTTAAAAGTACAAATATCACTTTCAGACAAAGATGGTTTTGTAGATTTAATGAAGTATACACAATACAGACTAGATATGAAATATGCAAATTGTCAAGAATAACATGAAGGAAACGTTGATTTCTAGATACATTGTTAAAATGCTAGGCTAAAGTGAGCTAAGCAAGACCTTTGTCTATGAATGGTTTTAATAAAGCCAACAACTGTGTGTAGCAAGAGAGCAGATCATACAACCAGAATAGCCTTGGGTGAATAGCAGTCCTTGGGTCTTGATGGTGTTGGATGGAGGCTTCTTGTCCACGGGGCCTGGACCATGCGGCTGTATCATGTGGCTGAACCAAGTCCTCCCACGATCCACAGTCTAGGTGCCAAAACTCAGCAACTTCTTCAGGTTGAAGCTGGAGGCTATTGAAGGGTTGTGGAAGTCCTCTCAAACGTGGAGCTGAGGTTTGAGGCCATCTAAGAGTGTATTCAGACCTGAAAAGTCCTTTGCTCCGCTTGCTTGATCCGAATCAAAAGCAGACCAAACTTTTTTCTTTTGCTCTGGTTCGTATTCAGACTGTCTTTTTTGCAAGTGAACTTTTTTATATAAACATATTGACACGTGTGACGATCGGCTCCTATTAGACAGCGAGAGCTCACGGAGGATAGACGCGGAACCAACAGAAAACATTGAGGGCTCGTATGTGCAGCATGTCTGCTCTGCCTATGTTTGCTCTTTTTAGAGCAAAACCACCTTCAACATCAACAGCAGCTCATATGACACAGGCCAAACACGTTGTTTTAAATATTGGAACAGCGTCGGAGAATGCGTGAGGAGAAAGCCGAAGGAGAGACTGTCTGTGCGCTCCGTGCCATGGATCTATTATAATAACGGTCCTGTTCAGCATTGTGGATAAACCATGGATCTATAATAACCACGGGACAAACAGACGCTGAGGATAAGGTAGGAACCAAAGAACACAATTCACTACATGATGCGGGATATTGCTCTTTGAGACGTGAGTCAAACAGTGTCAGGCTTTTAATAATGCAAATGGTTTGAAGATGCTGCCATTAACATCACTGTATACTGTGAACAGTTTTAACTCCATAAGCCTGTTGCACAGCGTCTCCTCACTGCTCCAGGTCTGCACACGGCTCATTGTTGTTGTGTAGCGTTAGCAGCATAGTTAGCAGCATAGTTAGCCGCTGAGACGCGTGGCTAATTCCTCAGTTTCTGTCTGTGGCTTGTTAAGCCCAAAAAATGCGCACGTATCTTGGAGTTGTGTTGGATCGACACCGGATGTATTCAGACCTGATTCGACTTGGAACAGAATTCGTTTGGAAGCGGACCGAGACCACCTCAAAAAGTGGGTCTCGGTTCGGTTCTTTGGTCTGGACCAGGATTCGTTTGTGTGTATTCAGACCTGCATAAAAGCTTCGGATCAGAGTTCCAAACGAATCCTGGTCCGTTTAAAGTGGAGCAAATGTGCAGGTCTGAATACACCCTAAGAGGCCCAAAGCCCCTTGGTTGCCTGAGCAGAGCCCAGGGCAGAGCCCAGGGAGGTCTGGTCACTCTGTGGTTCCAAAGCAGACTGGTTTGTCTTCCCTGTGGGTCCTTGTAAGTTTTCACATCTGGTAGAGTCGTTGGGGGAAGGGTGTTGCCATGGCACTTATCTTAAGACATTCTTACCCACAATAAAACCTGAACCACAAGGATTTACACACAGTGGAGACAGAAGTTATAATATGTCTCAATATACAACAAAATGTCTTTGATTGAGGAAAGAGGTCATTTTAATTTATCCTACACAAGACAGAGGCAGAGACAGAGATAGAGACAGAGACAGAGATAGAGACAGAGATACAGAGACAGAGACAGATACAGAGTCGGAGACAGAGACAGAGAAGACACAGACAGAGAGACAGAGGCAGAGACAAGACAGAGACGAGACAAGACAGAGAGACACAGACAGAGACAAGACAGAGAGAGAGAGACAGAGACACAGACACAGACAGAGACAAGACACAGACAAGACACAGACAGAGACAAGACACAGAGACAGAGACAGAGACAGATACAGAGATAGAGAGACAGAGACAGAGTCGGAGACAGAGACAGACAAGACAAGACAGAGAGACAGAGGCAGATACAGAGACAGAGACAAGACACACAGACAAGACGTAGACAGACACACAGACAAGACGTAGACAGAGACACAGACAGAGACAAGACAGAGACAAGACACAGACAAGACAGAGAGACAAAGACATTTCTGTGTTTTTATTGTTCTGCATTTTCCTGTCTGTACAGCACTTTAGCGACCCTTTAGGCTGTTTTAAAGGTCCTCTACACAGATCTGATTGATTGGATGGAGACTCACGGACAGTGCAGTTCTCTCCATGAAAGCCGGTGCCAACACAGTCGCATTCGTAGGTTTCCTCGGCATACCTCACACACACGCCCTGGTTCTGACAGGGAAAGTAGCAGCATGGGTTCACTGAGGAAACATAAACATGACTTGTAGATCATTCAGAAGAAACAATGGGTGTAATTGTGACGTCTGCATTTTTTGCATCATGGAATTACGACCCACAGCCTCGAGCATGGAAAGTAATGCCAAATATTGAAATATGTTTTAACCCATACAATGATTGAAAAATATCTTTTTAGGATTTTTCCATCTGTCGTTTAGACCCTATTAGACCCTAACTTTTAAATCACTGTGGCAGGTTATTTTGATCCAAGAGCAGCACAAGGGTTAAGTAAGTAAGTATTTTTCTAATTTATATACCGCATTTTACTGACCCAAGGAGCTGTTGTTGTTCAGAGTTCAGATATTTTTACTTTCTCTCCACACGGTGAGAGAAAGCCCCAACCAACACCATGCATTCACTCACTCATTACATTCAGACCTATAATACATGTTTTTAGTGGTAGGGGAAAAACCGGAGCACCTGGAGGAAACCTACGCAGACAAAAGGAGAACATGCAAACACCACAAAGAAAGGCCTGGAGGTGGAATCGAACCCAGGACCTTCTCGCTGTGATGTACAAGCGCTAACTGCTGCGCCACTGTGTATAAGGCAGAATTTGTGAGATTCCAGCCCAGACCACAGACGCTGCTCCTCCTCAGTCCCCTGCTCTTATTGGATGGAGCTGGTTCATTCGTGGTTATTGTGGTTTCAGTAACATGCAGCGGAAATCTGGAACAGTCTTCCTGAAAATGTGAGACAGGCTTCTTCTCTAACAATCTTTAAATTCAGGTAGAAGACGGTTCTGCTTGTCTGTGCATACAACTGAAGGATTTATCTCTACTCTTTTAAATGCATCGTTGTTAATTATCATCTTAATCCCTAGTGTGATTTGAATGTTCTGTTTTTAATTACCTTTGTGATTTTGGTGTTTTGTGTTTTATGTGATGATTTGAACCTAGTGCACTTGTATATAGTAAACTGAAGAACGTATGTAGATCTTTATTTATGCATGCCTTCTTGTTTTTATTCTGCTTTAGAATTTCAACAATTTCCTAGTTTGTGACGTCTTGTTACTCACATGGCAATAAAAAGGATTCTGATTCTGATCATGTGAATGCCCTGTGCATGAAAGGGCTCTACAAATAAAGATTGATTGATAATTCCATCCATTCATTTTCTTCCCCTTAATCCATTTCTGGGTCGAGGCAGTCAAGAGCTTTTACCCAGCCTCCTGCAGGAGCTGAGGCCACAGGAGCACGGCTGCTCGGTCAACAATGGCATTGCTCTTTCAGCGGGGAATTCAGGAAAAGTGGGATTAAGTGTCTTACCCAGGGACAAGAGAGAGCTGAGAGAGAATGGTGTAAGAAATATATATATATGTTTGAACTTTATTACAGACTCTAGGTCCAATATAAAACAGAAAAATAAACAGTTATTACTTCAAGAGACAGCCATACCAGTGTCTCCACCTGTTGGACTGAACTCGAGTGGCACTGAACAGTACATACATCCATCCATCTTCTTCCCCTTAATCCATTTCTGGGTCGGGGGCGTCAGTCAGAGCTGCACCAAAGTCATAGAGCACCAGCCCCTCACTGATCCTGCTGCAGGTGGTGAGTCTACATGAGGCTGGCTGCTCTGTCCGTGATGGTGTAGCCCTGATCTTTCAGCGGGGTTTCAGGCAGCGTGGGGTTCAGTGTCTTGCCCAAGGACACAACAACAGCAGACATCAGTGGGAGTCGGTGGAGAATGATTTGTGGTGGGATCAAACCCACGACCTTCAGGCTCAAAAGCCAATGCTCTACCAATTGAGCCACTGTCGCATTGTAATATTATTATTGTTACTATCATATTTTTCCACCCATGTCATTAAAGTAATACATTTCAATTATTCTTCCCATCACAGGCTAGATATATAATAGAAAAGCCTGGGAAAAGTGCTTTTGCAAAGAGTGGGATGCATGACTTCATCTCATAATGCACTGAACTTACACAAATCCCAACCCACTGTTTACGAGCGGATATAGATAATGACATACCACCCAAAGCTTAAATAGCCACGTGTGATAACTTGTCCTAATTTAACCCTGCAAACTCAGTGCATGAAGTAGGACGACCTAAATAAACAAAAGAGAGAGACCAGTTTTCTCTGAACAATAGAAAGACCAGCTGCCAACTTGCAGGAAGAGATTATCCATTAAAATCTGCCAATGCACTTTCTCCACAGCACATCCTGAGGTAGTGCTCTGATCAAACCTGCAGCAACACGTCTGTTTTCTCTAAAAGAATGCGACAGTCCAAGAACAAAATTGAAATAATGGAAAAAGTTATATTATAGAGTTATATTTCCTCCAAACACATACAGGATTTGCTTGTAAAGTCTGTCGCTCTGAAGTCACTGGCCAATCACGTACCTGACTCTGCAGAAACTTTCCAATCTCCACATGCGGGTTCCCGTAACAGTATGAGAAGGACGCAGACGGGACCCACAAGGACTATAACAAAAGTGACGTTTAAATACTTTGAAGTGAGCCTGATGTGGGAAAAAAAAAACATGCTTACATCTCATGGCTGCTGCAGAGAGAGGGTGGGTTCCTGGCGGTGCGTGTGGGTGATGCAGAGACAGACAACAAATGCAAACGTTTTTTTTTTCTCTCCTCTCAAAGTACTATTGTCCAATTACATCTCACACCAGAGAGAAATGGGACGGACCAGCAGTTCCGTCTTCTCCTTCCCCCTGCTGGTCAAATGTCATACACTTATGGAGGTCTAGAGCTTTTTGGTTTTGGAAGTGTAATTATTAAGCTCATGTAATTTTTTGATCTTCATAACTTTGTGGATATGTCTGTAGTTTTTTACTATTCATTATTTATGAAATTATCTTTTAATTTTTAAATGGAGCAGAGAAGTCGAGACGAGCGAGCACCGTAGATGTATGGAGCACTAGTAACCATAGCAACATACTGCCAACTTGCTAACTGTTAGCATTAGCGGCCTTTCAAAAAAACGTATGCATCTCAAGTTATACAACCAGTTTTTGCACTTATTAAAAATGAGTGAAGGTAAATGTGAATAAAACTAAAGGTAAAAGCGCAGTTTCTGAATTGCATCGATATGAATGCAGTCAAAATGACGGCTCTGGTACTTAAGATGTTATCAATGTAATTGTTGCTCCATCCCGAGTCTCACAAGTCAAACCAGTTTATTATACATTACAAGACAGACAAGTTAAAGAAGCAGTTTAGGTTTTGCCAATTTCTTTCTACGACGCACTGCCTTAAGATTCATGGGGCCAGTGCACGTTTACACCAAATTTTTAAGTATACGTCCAAAAATTCCTTCCCTCCAGATCAGTCTGTGGACGTAAGCCAGTGTTTACGCAAAGATGTTGATGCCAATTTGTTGCATGTCACTCAGCAATGTGCTACTGCAGTCATACGTGCAACAGCTGATGATGGTTAAAAAATGCACAAGAGATTTAACAATTAGATTGACTCAAGTTCTAAAGGCAATTTGACCACTTTGAGGCGCGAGACAATAAGCCTATACTTCCTCACATTGCAAAAATGTTCTGACAAGCAGTCCAAAGTTACAAGTTCAAGGCTTTTTAAAAACAGCCTAAACCACACAACACCCACTATATGAAACAGGAAGACTGCCCTCAGCTCTGTAGGCTCCAGATGTTTCACACATCTCACTCACCCATCAACAGTAGAGCGTGGTATGTAGGGGTTCAATGAGACTGTCAGCAGTGAAGATAAAACACAGGAGTGCAGCAGATGAGAAATATTTTAGAACAAATATTTATCTAGACTCAACCTTTAAAATAAATCATGTCCAACTAAAATCCTGGATTAGAGGACCACATGAGTAGTAAAGTCAAGTAAAGAAAAATCAAAGACGTCGTTTATGTCCAGCTTTTATTTTAACAAAATTACTTAAGATGAACTGGAGGCAGCCACAGCAGCACGCCTGGGTTTAGGAGTGGTTCCTTCTCTGAATCCATTCCTGTTAAAAGAAAAACAAAAACGTTTAAATTATATAAAAGAGTATTGATTAAATGTCACAGGGTTAGGGTTAACAATTTCTGCAAAGCGCACACTCAAAGCCAACATTTTAAATCTCAATTTTTACGATTGGTTCAAACCAGCGCCATGTTTTCATATCTTGATATTCAGGCTAGATAAGAATACTGGTTTTGCTTTGAGACTTTAGTCATTTTGAACGTTCACATATCTACATCAATACCATAAATCCTTCACCTCTAGATCAAACATGTTCAAATACGCATTTATCTGAGGACTTTTGCACCTGATAGCCGCTTCATGAAGTAGTTTAAAATATTCATACAATTCTTTGCATCTCAGATCCAATTTAATTTAAGATTCAAGTATTTGCCATTGGAGTAAAACCACATTGAAGAAACTGCGAGACTACTACCCCTGTGTGTACCAGACAGAAGATCACACAGACCAGAGATCTTGCCATTTGTGTACAGAAAACTCCAAAAGACTGTCCCGTCAACCCTTAAGTGTTTTGATTGAATTGATTATGTATTTTTGTAAGAATGTAATTTTATCGCGGGCTTCACCCTGAAGTCTCTGGTGCAGAGCAGAAACGTCAACTCACTTTCATCTCATGCTCCAGTTAAAGTGTAAACTCACATCTGTTTACTCTCAGGAGTGAAGTTTATGGGCAACACATTCAAACTTTGACATTTGCCAGGAGACCGTAAACATCACCAGTGTTAGCATTTGAAAACTATGGTCAAGTCTGTCATGGAAGTTACACAACGACACCAGAAAGACTTAAGGGCCTTCATAGAATAGTATGTGGATGTTGCAGAAAAAGGATCGACTTAAGCAACCATGCCGAGTCTTTGCATCATTTGAATCTTACATAAGACTTAAGTGTATTATGCATTTTAACTTCCTGCTAGATGTGCTGCCCTACATATTTAACACGTATCTACTCTATCATACTATAATGCAAAGAAAAATTTGAAGCACAGGAGCAGCTGAGGGGACACTTGTTACTCTGCATCATTCGGCCAAGGGCTGAAACTAATTCACAGAATGAAAAATTAGTATATTACAAAGCCAATGAGTGATCTTAAATACCAGCCAACACCAGGTGAAATTTTAGTGCACAGTAAAGCTCCAACTAATTGTCCAAACTGCATTAATAGTGTATAAACTAAGATGGAGTTTGTTAAAGTGACAGGAGTCCACCCTGCATCTTAGGACCTCGCAGGACCCCATATTTCGTCCAGTTAGAACCAAACAATTGAGTATTTAGTTCATGAATACACAATCCATTGAGATTATTCAATCTGGCCATTTTAGTAAAAGGCCTAGCTGCAGATTCTAACTTCACCATTCAATTTGAAAATCCAGTATTAAAAACCTAGGACTAGTTACAGTCCAAAATCTTGTCTCAGCATAAAAGTAGAATCACAAAGAAATCATATGTTCAGACATTTATGAAAAGCATCATTGACAAAGATTGGACTAGGAATTGTCGCACAGCTCTGATCTAAAGGATGTGACCAGCAAAGGTTAGCTTCTGCAAAATGCATTTAAGTACATTTGAGATTCATACATTTCATTCAATTCTATGAGGCTCCGAACTTCAGATGTCAAAGTACAGATTTTTATCACCCACCGTGATTGTCACTCAGGACAAAAACACCAGTTTGGTAACAGGGCTTCCACAAGTGAAACATTGATTTTAAACCTCAATGATACCTTCGTTTAGGCCAATCTTTTAAGTCGGGTATTTGGTAAATAAACTAATCTGGAGGTTACACTATTGAAAATAGCTTAATAAAAGCTACAACCCTGTGGTATCTACAAAATTTCAAATCCCTCCAAAAAACTGATAAGATCTACCTAGTTCCTTGCTCTCACAACTGTTTTGAGCAATATTTCACCTTATATCAAGTCCAATAGAAGTAGAAAACTAGCAGAGAAATCCTGAATACCTGAATCTGCGGTAGACAACCTTCATGTGTCTCAGACGGCCAGTGCCAGTGGTGTTCCTCCTCTTTGCCTTAGCGCTCCAATTATCTGCACACACAAAAAACACGTTTCATTGACATTCAAATACAAACTATGAAACTTCAATCTCTGGAACAAAAGCAGACCAAGGCTTTATAATACTTACACTTTCTCTTGCGCTTCTCAGGGTAGCCACACTTGCCGCATGAAGACTTCTGCAGGTGGTAAGCTTTGGCTCCACACCGACGGCACAAGGAGTGCGTCTTGTTTCGACGCTTTCCAAAAGATGATGTTCCCTTAGTCTGAGAAAGATAATGGTTAGTGCTTTAAGGCTACACAACGTCTAGTAAACAAGTTAGCTGCAGATCTTGTCTCAGAAAAACATTTGAATCACAAATATTCATATGTTCAGACATTTGTAAATTAAACATCATCGACAAGACTTTGAAAAGGTACACAACCCAAAGAGACGATGCTAATGCTAAGCTAAAATGCTAACGCGTTCAAGGAATAAATACAGGATACGGTTTAATAATGTCATTGGTAAACGCAACTATGCAGTGTACGTACCGACACTATCCCATTAAGTACGTGGCATTTACCCCACAATCAGTTCATTGAGTAAAATATGATAACGTGAGAGCGAGCCATGATAGCTCTGTAAAAATGTAAATATTAACTAGAGCTTCACATGGTCCGCCAAAATATGAGTCCCGGTGGATATTAAAAAGTATCTACAACACACGAACAAGGATGTTGTGTGAGAGAAACCATGGATTTAGCTGATGTTTAAAGATATAGGTTGATGATTCGGCTAACATACCATCTTGTCCGGTGGCTAGGGGTAAAGAGACCGGAAGAGGGTTGTGTCACATGAAATAACATCCGTGCGTGCAACATTGAATGGTAACCCCCGCTCCGTGGTCATGCGTTTTTTGCGCATTAACTAAACTGATACGATATGCTCTATGTATATATAGTATTATTATACTTATCTAAAATGTATCTCGGCTGTTTGTGATTTTAACAGATGTGGTAATAATGATAATAACGATGATAATAGTAATACAAATACTTGCAATCATTATGATGGTGAGGATGATTATATATATTACACATGCATCACACTTTTTGAACCCTCTCTTCACATTTACTCCATTCTTACCACGGTTAACTACTCATGTAGCCATCTTTTATGATTCTGCAATCCTGTGGTAACTAAACCTTTCTTCGCCACTGATGTTTTCCACAGTCAATTAACGCTGGATGTAACGCAATGCTTGAGGCTCTGCACTTACGCGTTGAGCGACAATGGCTTGTTAATACGAGAGGGCTTGTTGTTCATAAGACCAATGCTTCAGAGAGCAAATATGATTGTTGGCAAATATTGGTGACTTAAAAACAGAGATGTTTGAGATCATGTCATATGGGTGTAAACAGTGTCTTTGATAGCCAAAATAAGCCTTTTATAAGCATCGTTTGGTTGAATGGAGAACAGCTTGCCAATGCATTACGCACAGTCTCTGATTTGTCTGAGTAGTATCTTGAGCATCCTCCTCGGCGCGCCCCTGGCGCCAGAGCAGGCGCGCACCCTGCACTGTTGCAAGGCAAGCGCAGATTTGAGATGATGATGATGATGATGCGCGTCCACAGCACCATGAGCCTATAGTTCATCCTGATTTTATCCTGCACTGATTCCCTCTGATTCACCGGATTATATGTGCAATTATTTGATCAACTGAATTCATTCAGTTTTTTTAATCTGCTGAATTTTTAAAATATTTTTTTCTTTTTCCGCCGACGTAAGTCGCGCGGATGTCATTGTTTCGACAGGCTGCCCACTGGTTTATCTAGGTATTCTCTGACCACAACATGTCCTGGTGGAAGGACAGTGAGCGGTGGTAGAGGAGCGATGCGGTGTCGAGTGGTCAGAGTCTGGTCCTGAATGCTGCGGAGAGACACCTCGCAGGGTGTCAGCCTCAGCCCTGGATGCTGCGCCGCAGAATGGGATACGCCGACCCATCGTCGGGTAAAGACATACTCGGCAATAGGTCTCTCTGTTTTATATTCATTTGCGCATTTGGGCTCGTCACACTTTTGCAGCAGATACTTTATGGGAAAAACTACATTAAAAGGTAAGTGTCATTATGTGTAGTTTCCATGGTGTGAGACTGTAGGCCTCTTGAATATTACAATGAATAATTCAATAAATCTGCTAAGCACAACACTAACCTCGTTATAACTAGTACATGTAGCCTTTGAGCAGACTGGCACCAGAATGTATGGCAAAAATGCAATTAACCATCCATTATCCCAGTGACATAGAAACTGTTTTCATTGGATTTATTTTCCGGTACGTTTATAAAGATGAAGCATCACATTCACACCATACACAGTGCACCTGCAGTGTATGGTTATTATTTCCCTTTGTTTCCCCAATGATCTTTATTTGATTTTATGTTTCAGCCTTCTCGACTGGTCCTAGCCTACATCTTACAAGGCATCCACAAACAGACAAAATACAGCTCCTCAAACCTATAACATGAGTCAGATGATGTGTATTTCTTCCCTTTTGAACAACTCTTTTATTTTAACTAGACTTGCACTATGTTTAGACAAGGCAGATGAATGTTTTATGACGCCCTAACAGCCTCATGTTCTTTACAAATGGCTGTGTCGGCTATTTTATTTGCAGACCCCTCCTTTTTACAAGAACATTTCAGTGTGAGACGAGCAGATGTTGAGAAGCTGGACTTTTGAAACAACAAAACAAGGACAAAGGATGTTCCCCCCACATAGATTTTTGCATAAAGCACATATATGGTTACTTGACATACATGTGCTGCAATGTTGAATTCCTCATAACCTTCTCACCCTTTGACATTCCGCTGCAGTGAATAAAACAAAACATTCATGGCATCCGGCAAAGGAGATGCATGAATTCAGACACCTGCGCTTGCGCTTCTCCTCCTGGCGCTCATAGGACTGAAGGGGGAAAAAAGCCATACGAGGCAGATCATCAGTTCTATGGCAGCCATTTTGCTACAGTCTGCGGGCACACACACACACACACACACACACACACACACAGATGATGGGAGTGTGTATGAATAGATGTGTGTTATTCAGGCCTATGGTTTGTTACACAATGTTTTCCACCGTTACCTCAAAATGGCAAAGGGGAAAATGAACGTCTGAGTGAGAGACCTATTTTGGCAGAGAAACACTTCTGTCTGTTTTGATAAATTCAACATCAGTGTTACAGCTGCGATAAAACATGTACTTTATTTGTGTATAGCCCTGAATCACAACAGCAGTCTTCAACAACCGATCAGAGAATCAAAACAGTCCGAACATAAGAAATGCAATGATGACAAACGCATAGAAGCCATAGGTCCAAAGGGAGTGGGGTGACCAATGTCCAGACATATTGATAAATGTGCATAAATGTCCTGGATAGTCGCTGTCCTTAGACACTCCTGCATTGGTAAGCAAATGATAAACAGTGGGAAATGACTGAACAAGAGGCAAAATGAGCTGTTTGACACTTTAATAAGTTAATCAGGTCACTGTTACTGTTCCTGTCCTGGTTTGAGTCCAGTTTAGGCCTGCTGTAGACTTGCTTTGGTCCCATCCCGTTTGAGCTCTGCAACTAACAAATGTATGATTATAATCGTCTTCTTCTCTATCTAGATAAAAAGTGCAATCAAAATACCACTATTTTATATTAGCTATACATTATATTCATCTAATCTGCAGAGAAATTATAGTTATTTTCAGGTAAATATTAACGACAAAAGCATGATTGTTAATGTTTTAAAAATAACCCGGGACATCACTTATTTTCCATTTTTCCAGCCAAACCTTTAGTGCATTAAAAGTCAAACACAAGGTTAACAGATTAAAAGACAAAAAGATGAATAGTAGCAAAATCCCATTGTCAATAGATGGATATTGGCCATCCTTATTAAATTAATGAATGCAATTTTGCTAATCGGATTACAGCAGCAGTAGCGCATTCAGAATTAAAGTCTAAATATTTGAATTGGAGGCACGAGATTATCCTGAATGATAAATCACAAATTCGACTGCACCGATTGGCTGCAGCATGAATGCATTTACTCAGATACAAGTGTTTCTTGAGCCAAAATGCAGGTCGCACTGATGTGTAAAGCATGCGTGTGTGAGTGGGCTGCTGTTTGACAAATGCACACAAAGGACTATAAATCCCAATAAACTGACTCATTTTCTTACTAGTGCGCAACAGTTTAGCCGACTCAAAGGGGACGAGGCAGGAAATTGGACGGGTCCGGTTAATTTCTCGGACGATGGATCTCTGAAGCCGGCCAGAAATGGAAGGAAAAGGTATCTTTCCAGCGCGACTGACTGCACAACACCTCTGAGAAAAGGGAGATAAAAGAGTTAAACCTTCCAGTTCTGCATGTTGTGTGGACTGGGTAACTTGATAATGGCTTTGCAAATGCTACAGAGAAGCACTAAGCATTTTTTTTACTAATGTGTATTTTTATATGACCAGTGGTGATTGTCACAAGACTCTATCACATTAACTTTAATTCTAATATTACCTGTCTGCATGTTGACAGATGTTTTCGTCAGAATTTTCAGCCAGATTCTCAGATCTCCATAATAGTCACACCCTGCCTAGCTGATATTAAGAAGAAAAAAAAACGCTCTTCCAGGTAGGCCTCCTTGAAGGCATTTTTTTTAAGTACTTTCACAAAAACCAAGAATGCCTCTTTCTTTTTTTCATTAGTTTGAAAAGTTGTAAATTCTCATATTTTTCAGTGGTGGTTGTACTTCAGATTTGCTCTTGCATGTTGTCCGATCCCGTCCACCTTGACCTCAGAAATCCCTGAATCCCATCTCCTCGTTCAAAGAAGCTGCTTTTGTACTGGCTTCTCCCCTGTGTCCCATCCAGCACCATCTCCAAATGCCTTGTTGTTCTCAAGCCTGTGTTCCATACATGTTCCGCACAGCCTGTGTATGTGTATGCCATAGTGTGGACACGTCTCTGCTTCCCTTCCTGTACCTGCCCTTCTCACATCTGCATTGTCTCTCTCTGCGTATACCTGGATATACTTTCCTTGCAATTTCCAAAACTGAGAAGACAGGGTTGTCCAAAGCAAACCACTGAATGCCGTCAAAACACACTGAGCATGTCAACACTTGCTATGGTGAAAAGCAGTCATTTTTTAATTCTACATTTAACATACAACATCACGGCAACTAAGACATTTCAGCGAGCAATCCTGACTTGGCTTCCCCCGCCCTTTTCAAAGCAGACATTGCAAAGGTTTGATCGTCTTTGCTAAAAAAAAAAACAGACACAAGTCACAGACAAATCCTCTTTCAGAAATACACTGCATCATCAGGTGGATGTAGACAACCAGTTTCACCATTCATACAGCTTCATCCCAGCATCTACTTTAGTGCATCCTTACATTGTACTTGCCTGTTGTGTTTTTTATCATTGTTGTTTTATTTATTGGAATTCAGCTATGAATCTTGGTTTAAGTTTTGTTTTAAATGCACTTTCTCATCCTCCATCTACAACACATTAATAATCTCTCAGTCATTTCTTCTTTTCATTATTCTTACAACACCATGGGTCACTTAATCATTGCCAATTAAACCAAATAGTATTGGTGTTAATGGCAGTTTCAATATTATTTATTATTACCGTTATAGGGGAATATGTGTGGGTTGTTTTTTTTACTACTAAAATACTATAAATACAACTAAACCTGCGTTGCCAGTGCAGATATAGTCACTTGATCAAACCAACTTGATTTCACCTCCAACTCAAACTTTCAATTCTGCTTTCCGACAAATCACCTTGAGAACAAAAATCCCTAAATGTGAACATAAACAGAGTGGACGTCATGCCCAATGTTTATGTATTTCAGCATAACGATTGAATTGATTTGAGCCTATAGACCAGGGGTGTTCTACTCGGTCCTCAAGGGTGGCAGCAGGTTTTCATTCCAACCAAGCAGGAGCACAGCAGACTCCACCCATTTCCACAAGTGAGTCCAATCTGAACCTGCACTGCAAAAAATAAAAAAATAGAAAATCCAATAAACAAGCTTAAATTTTGCTAAATGTATCTTAATCTGAGCATTCTGACTTAAAACAATAGCACAATGGGACAAAGCAAAATTATCAAAAATATCTTAAATACTAAAAATGTCTCTCTTGGAATGAAAAAATAACAGTTTTTGAGATAAGACTAAATGGCATTATCCCACTGGCAAACCTTGTTTTAAATCATAATGTACTCACATTAAGATACTTAATTATCACTTGATTCAAGCAATTATTACCTCATATTTTATCATTTTCTGTAGTGTGGGGACTGGTGTGCTCTTGCTTGGTTGGAATGAAAACCTGCTGCCCCACCTGCCCTTTGAGGACCGAGTTGAATACCCCTGATTATAGCCTAATCAATGAGGACACAGATAGACGAGTACAAAATATAAATTATATATTATATAATTTATATGAAAATATATATAAAATCTTATACACCGTTCCTTTAATATATAATCAAATGGTTCTTTATGTAGATTACAATATAGTCATTATGTAGACTGATGTCTTTGATCTCGAGACAACTTTAAACAACAGTATATGGGGTCATTCATCTCTATGTAAAACAATAATAACAATTGTAAATGTCCGGACACATTTGAAACACCCCAAAACCAGAGGTGTCCAAACCGGTCTAGAAAGGTTTGGACATAAAGCAGGTTTTCTATCAGACCCAGCAGGAGCAGAGCAGACTCCTCCCGTTTCCTCAAATATTCAGGTTAAGAATGAATTTTATTGAGGAAGAGGGTGGAGTCTGCTCTGCTCCTGCTGGGTCTGATATAAAACCTGCACCCACAGAGGCCCTTTCTGGACCGGTTTGGACACTTCTGCCCTAAACATAAAGCAAAACCCACACAAATAAATCACTTTATGCTGTGTTATGAAATATTGTAATCATGATAATAAAAAATCCCACACAACAAAAGAACACAGACTAAAACGCATCACGATCTGCACCAAACCGCACCAGCCACACACTCACTTCTCTCATTCACCATTCCACAATATACGCTAAGCCCGATACAGTAATTTCATGAAGTTAAACCACAAGCTTGTCAAGTGTTTTTTACAATGTTGTCCTTTTTTCAATGTTCTCTGTAGTCTACAAATGCCACTCGTGTCTCCGGTCAATGATTGTATGTATCTCACCAGGTATCTGGAGAATTATGAAGGCTCCTTCGAATACAACTCCACTGCATGCAGGGAGCTTAGACAAGAGATTATGGATGTCAAAGTCCTGACAATGTGAGTCTTTACAAAAACAGTTGATGCAGAAGAGGATTGGGGGATTAGAATGAGGGGGGTACTTCAACGCCACAGTTTATGGTTAGTATAATCTCGCCTGATCAGCCAGAACCACACCATTTGTCAATACTATGTTGAGAACGCAGAGTGGTCTGGCTGGTCAAGCAAGAACTTATTTATTATTATTATTATTATTATTATTATTATTATTATTAGACTCTATTGGAGGTGGGCGTGTATCGAACATGTTTTGCTTTTGAAGAATGGTAACTTTAAGTCTATTCTATGGTGTAAACTTGTAATAACATAAGATTTTTTTTTTTCATTTGTGTGACAAGACTACAATTATATGTATTGTCATGTCCACAATTTAAATAAAAAAATAAATAGAAATTAGTATTTAGTGGCTCCACCTGCATTTGAAAGCCTGATTCTGTCAGATCTCAGAAGCTATGCAGGGTGGGACCTGGTTAGTGCTGTGATGGGAGACCTATGGGAACAGCAGATGCCACAGTGAGGGGGCATCGGCTGTAAAGTGCCTGTTGCTGTGTCCTCAGGCAAGACACGCCACCCTCATTGCCTCCTCTGAGTCTGGTGTGCGTGAATGAAGGGTGGTCAGAGGTGAGATTGGCTAAAATTGGCAGCCTCGCTTCTGTCCGTCTGCCTCAGAGCAGCTGTGGCTAATAGTCTACAATCACCATACTGATATAAAAGCAAAACAGTATTCGGTACGTCCGCCCTTTTTAATAGAGTCTTCAAAATCACTACAGAGCGCCTATATTTCACTTTTTTGGAAAATAGAAAACTTAAAGCCTACAAACAATCTTTCTGTTTACATTATAAGTCACGAACAATATCAATAATCAAGATATCATTGTCATGTCCGGGTCTTTATCCGGACAATTATAGCGACAAAAACAAATTAGCACTTTCTGTAGTCAAATCCCTGCATAATCAACATGTAACGCTGCACTGTCTTTCGTCATGCTATCCATGTAGTGTAAATGTCACACCATCTCGTATTGAAGTCTCTGGAAACCTCAAAACAACACAATTTAGAAATATGTTTTAGACCAATCTTGATTTTGCGCACACTGACTGTTAATGCACAGAAATATCCGAAATGCCCAGTGTTGTATGTGTCTTGAGCCCCTGCAGAAAACAGAACTGTACCAGAAATCCCAACAGTAATGAAGCCATGAGGCCTTCCACTCAGAATCCGCTATTTACAGACAGGTTAGTTAACATCATTTCCGGCTGTTACGGTGCACAGGTGTCGGAAGTAGAACATTCCCGTTAAGGTAAATGTAAAGTGACATTTAGGGAATTGTCGCAGTTATTCGATTCAATGTATTTTTTTCATATTATTATTATTTAACATTGAATTCAGACACACAAAGAGTCCATACAACACAAAACTAGGCAATTCAAAATCAGTCCTAAGTCTCGGAGGACTTCTTTACAAGGCTGTCGATTTCAACCAATCAGAGAATCAAACTGTCCGAACAAAAACGATCATTTTATTTAAATGTATTTATTGAGAAATATACAAAATGCACATAAACATGGCTCAAAGCTCAAGTGTGCAAGGCTACAATTTTCAGTAAAAAACAAAAATACAGAAAAATATACGAAAAAAATAGATTTACAGTGCAAATTCATTAAATATGACTTTTGGTTTTTGGTTGAGGAACTTACAGCTAGAGAGAGATAGAGAGCGAGAGAGAGAGAGAGAGATAGAGAGAGAGAGAGATATAGAGCGAGAGAGAGAGAGATAGAGAGAGAGAGACAGAGAGAGAGAAAGAGAGAGAGAGGGAGAAAGATAGAGAGAGAGAGAGATAGAGAGAGAGAGAGACAGAGAGAGAGAGAAGAGAGAGAGAGAGAGCGAGAGAGAGAGATAGAGAGAGAAAGAGAGAGAGAGGGAGAAAGAGAGAGAGATAGAGAGCGATAGAGAGAGAAATAGAGAGTGTGAGAGAGAGAGAGAGAAAGAGAGAGAGAAAGAGTGATGACCAATGGCCATTAACATCCAGTTTAGAGGCTTAGCTGGGAGTGGCACAATGTCAATGTCAGCTTTTTCTGTATAGCACATTTGCAACAACACGAGCCGCTCCACAGGCCCGAAAGATGGAAAAAGAAAAGAGCATAAAAAACATACACATACAGGTAAAAAGTAAAACAGTAAAACTCAATTGGTTTTAAAGGCCTATAGGTGTACAAATGTGTGCGCAATGCATAAGGTGACGTCAGGACGGGCCAAAAAAGTTCCTTAGAATCACAAGAAAACACAGAATTCTGAGGAACTTGTTTGTTGTCAGCGCACTTTCTCAGAGCACTACGTTTGATGTTAGCTTTGTGTATTATTATTAAAATGGATTGCACTTGTGTTTTACCCCCAAACCACTCATTAAACATTTGCCCGGTCTCCATTTAAATCTCCTTGTATTGTGTTAAATGAAATGCCAGCCAATCTCTCTTTCTTTTACGACTAGAAAGAAAGTGGATGTGGCTTCACCTGGTCTTTTTGTACAAGTGTGTGTGTGTCTTTTGCCAGGGTGAAAACCTCTGAGCTGTTTGAGAGATGGAGAAACCTGCAGGTGTGCAAATGGAGCCAGAGCAAGGAGGGGACCAACAGCTTCAAGTAACTCATCGCTCGATACTGATAACTTATGATATTGAGCATAAATACGCGCACTTCTTTACCTCCCTCCTCCCTCTCTTCTCTGAAAGGATGTCCCTGTCACGCTGCTGCAATGCTCCCTCTTTTCTGTTCACCACAAAGAGAAACACTCCGGCAGGGACCAAGCTGAGGTATGAGGTGGACACCAGTGGGATTCTGCCCATCACCTCGGAGATATTCAAGATGTTTCCAGATGTGAGTTTTTATTTTCTGTTTATATTGTGAAAGGTAAAATTGCAGTATATGTGCTGCATGGTGTCATGGTGTTCCCATTTACAAATAAAACGTAATTTATTTCTAAATATTGATTTTCTAGTGGGAGGAAGTCACAATGTACTAATACAAAATGACAATACATTTTTATTCTTGTATAGCCCTAAATAGAATTAAAAAAAACATTGAAATCACCAACACAGATCAGAGAATCAACAGTTAAGACACAGAAAGTACACATATGTATTGGTCCATAGGGAGACCGATACATGTATGTAGTAATGTAGTAATATAAAACCACAACATACATATAAATACTGTATATGTACTGTATGCATGAACACAAACAAACAAGATTCATAGGGAAAATATTGTTTCATTATCTCTTTTCCTCCAGCTATATCATTTGTAGAAACAGGAGTTATAATGGACATACAGTACATGTCAGTACATGACTTATATAAGTTTGACAGGAAAGTTTAAATAAAAAAGGAAAACAAGAGAAATCATTGTAAGAATCTGTCCACCAAACATTTCAACTAACCCTGTGCATTATAGGTATAGTCTGTGTATAGTATAGTTGTGTATAGTATAGTCTGTGTATAGTATAGTTGTGTATAGTATAGTTGTGTATAGTATAGTTGTGTATAGTATAGTTGTGTATAGTATAGTTGTGTATAGTATAGTCTGTGTATAGTATAGTTGTGTATAGTATAGTTGTGTATAGTATAGTCTGTGTATAGTATAGTTGTGTATAGTATAGTCTGTGTATAGTATAGTCTGTGTATAGTATAGTTGTGTATAGTATAGTTGTGTATAGTATAGTTGTGTATAGTATAGTCTGTGTATAGTATAGTTGTGTATAGTATAGTCTGTGTATAGTATAGTCTGTGTATAGTATAGTTGTGTATAGTATAGTCTGTGTATAGTATAGTTGTGTATAGTACAGTTGTGTATAGTATAGTTGTGTATAGTATATTCTGTGTATAGTATAGTTGTGTATAGTATAGTTGTGTATAGTATATTCTGTGTATAGTATAGTCTGTGTATAGTATAGTTGTGTATAGTATAGTCTGTGTATAGTATAGTTGTGTATAGTATAGTTGTGTATAGTATATTCTGTGTATAGTATAGTCTGTGTATAGTATAGTTGTGTATAGTATAGTTGTGTATAGTATAGTCTGTGTATAGTATAGTCTGTGTATAGTATAGTTGTGTATAGTATAGTCTGTGTATAGTATAGTTGTGTACAGTATAGTCTGTGTATAGTATAGTTGTGTATAGTATAGTTGTGTATAGTATAGTCTGTGTATAGTATAGTCTGTGTATAGTATAGTCTGTGTATAGTATAGTTGTGTATAGTATAGTCTGTGTATAGTATAGTTGTGTATAGTATAGTCTGTGTATAGTATAGTCTGTGTATAGTATAGTCTGTGTATAGTATAGTTGTGTATAGTATAGTCTGTGTATAGTATAGTTGTGTATAGTATTTAAGTCACTGTTTTTGTTGTCTTTTTTCACCCCTGTGAGATGTGAGTTATTAAAACATTTAGCAGACATAATTTTCTGCCTCATCCAGTCGATATTTGACCAAACACATTTTAACATTCAGAAGAAAAAGTGCGTCCATTCTCTCTATAAATTAAAACACATTAGGTAAGAACACAAAAGTAAAACTGTACATACATGATAAACAGACATCACCCTTTTTCTCCATCGTCGTCGACCAAGACTGAATTGTTCTCTCTTTCCTTCCAGGACATGCCTTATTCAAAATCACAGTACAAGAAATGTGCTGTCATCGGAAACGGTGGCATCATCAAGAACAGCAAATGTGGGAAGGACATTGACGCTGCAGATTTTGTCTTTAGGTACCGTCCAGCAACGTCACGGTTTTTTTTCAAGATTCAAGATAAAAGTTGACACTGTATTGACAAATACTTTATGTTTAGGTTATTTGGTTCTTCTATGCCAGACCAGAACTAAATAACGTCCTCTACTAAGACAACTACTGTTAGTTTTGAGCTTCAAATATTCAAAGTGTGGGATGAAAAAGAAGATAAGAAGATTAGGGCCTCTAACTCTATCTTGATACATACTAGGGCCTCTAACTCAATCTTGATATACTGTATACTAGGGCCTCTAACTCAATCTTGATACATACTAGGGCTTCTAACTCTATCTTGATACATACTAGGGCCTCTAACTCGATCTTCATATACTGTATACTAAGGCCTCTAACTCTATCTTGATACATACTAAGGCCTCTAACTCTATCTTGATAGATACTAAGGCCTCTAACTCTATCTTGATATACTGTATACTAGGGCCTCTAACTCTATCTTGATATACTGTATACTAGGGCCTCTAACTCAATCTTGATATACTGTATACTAGGGCCTCTAACTCAATCTTGATACACACTGGGGCCTCTAACGCTATCTTAATATAAACTAGGGCCTCTAACTCTAATTTGATATACACTAGGGCCTCTAGTACAATCTATCTTGATATATACTGTACTGGGGCCTCTAACTCTATCTTTAGGGCCTATACTGGTGCCCCAAAACCCTCTTTTTGATGTATACTGGGGCCTCTAATAACATTGATGCTGGTATATACTGGTATTAATGTGTATGTTTTGCTTCTTTTCAGATGTAATATTCCACCCATTAATGAAAAGTACTCAGCTGATGTTGGAACCAAAACAGACTTGGTCACCATAAATCCGAGCATTATCACAGAAAGGTACAGTGCAAACATCACTCAAAGAAGCTTCCCATGTCATTAATCATTCACTCCATACACGGTGGTGATAAACTACTCCTGTAGCCAAAGCTGCCCTGGGGTACTCTGACAGAAGCGAGGAAACCAGTATGTGCCCGTGTGGCTGCAGGTTTTCATTCCAACCAAGCAGGAGCACAGCACACCCCACCCATTCCCTCCAGTGAGTCCAGTCTTAACTTGAGGACTTGATTCATCCATCCATCCATTTTCGTCCTGGCTGGGGCTCTATTTCTGAGAGCACCAAGCCCTCACTGAGTCCACAGGAAGATGGCTGCTCTGTCAGTGAGAGCACAGCCTTGACCTTTCAGTGGGGGGTTCAGGCAAAGTGGTTTTAAGTGTCTTGCCCAAGGACACAACGACAGCAGATCAGTGGGAATCGGTGGAGAAGGTCTCGTGGTTGGCTCGAAACCACAACCTTCAGGCTCAAAGACCAATGCTCTACCAACTGAGCCACTTGATTCAATTCAATGTATTTTTGTATTGCCCTAAATCATAACAGTGTAGATATCTCGGAGGACATTACAAGATTGTCAGAGAATCAGTTCAAACACAAGAAATGCTATGATAAAAACACTTAGAGCCGTTCGGTCGATAAATGTTGTTGAATGTTAAGCGTCCAGAATCATCACCACCAATTCCTGCTTGTTTGGAACGAAAACCTGCAGCCACTCAGCCCTTAAGAACACCAGTTTGACCCCCTTCTCTATAGATTCTATCCCGAATGTTGTTCTTACTTTGTCCAGGTTTCAAAAGCTAGAGAAATGGCGTCGCCCTTTCTACCAGGTTCTCCAAAACTACGAGAACTCTTCGGTCGTGCTCCCGGCTTTCTACAACACCCGCAACACGGACGTCTCCTTCCGAGTGAAGTACATGCTGGACGACTTTGACTCTCAGCGAGGGGTCTTCTTCTTCCACCCGCAGTATTTGCTAAACGTGCAGCGGTTCTGGGCGGTGCAGGGCGTCCGGGCGAAGAGGCTGAGCAGCGGCTTGATGCTGGTGACCGCTGCCTTGGAGATGTGCGAGGAGGTCCATCTCTACGGGTTCTGGGCCTTTCCCATGAATCCCTCCGGCATCTTCATCACGCACCACTATTACGACAACGTCAAGCCGAGACCGGGCTTCCACGCGATGCCTCACGAGATTTTCAATTTCATCCACATGCATACTCGTGGGATTGTCAACTTACACACAGAGCCTTGCATGTGATTTCACTGGACTTGTACTGTTTTGCTTACGGTTTGCTCCTACTTCGATCTCTTTAGAAGACACAGATGCTCCTTATGACTTGCTTGCTTCTTTACGACTTTGTGTATAGTATCCTGCTGCTTCATTGGTGGGTTTCTCGATCTCTCACTTCTCGTGTTCTTCATAGTGGTGTGACACATGTTTGCGTGTGGTTCTGCTCTACACACTGTTTAACACTGATGCCCGGAGGATCACAGCGGTGAGGGCCATAGTGAAAGTCTGGCACACACACATCCTTTGGTTTCACTTTGGCAGATTTAAATGTTGTGACAAACTGGAGTAATTCAATGCTAAAGAGAAATGAGAAACACTAAAGACTTTTAAATGTAAAATAACATTGTTTAAAAAAAAAAAAAATCTTGCCTGTTTTTTCAAAGGCAGCTTTTGTTTGAATGATTTTGTTTTGGACAAAGGATCGGAAATGGTTGTGTTGCGATTTCAACTTGGCTTGTAGTTTTCAAAGGGACAAATTTGATAAAAATGTTCCAGTTAAATAACGTTTTAATCCAAATAACAGTGTTGAGCGACCCAACCTCTCTATGTCTTAAGCCATACTGCCTTATGAGCTGTAAACGTTTCCCACAAAATCAGGAGGCAATTCTTCTACTGATACACGGGGTAAATGATCGGGCCCAGTCTAAAAAACAGTATGGGGGGTTTTCCTTCATGTGGATGCTCTGCATGGCGTTGCTCAGTAGCTTCGTGCCTGCCTGCTTTAGTATCCATCAAAACATGTTTACATTTTACAAGCCTTTGCTGATGGTAACATTGATTTGAATTACAGAGTATGGATCTTTTGTTTGTTCATTGAAGATTTCAATGTTTTGATGAATGCTTAAACATTGTTGATGTCAGATTCATGACCGTTTGCTATCGCTGTTTTCTGATGACTGAAGTTGGATTTGCACTGTAAAAAAAACATTGCACCCAAAAGCTCTGATGTTCAAAAACATGTTATTTTAAATTATTATATGTGTTAATGTATTATCAATTTTTGTGTTGACTTATGAATTAATTTTCTAAATATGATTTGATGTTACCTTTTTACTGACAGTATTTAGACCAGAGATCCCCTGTCACAAGACGGGTTTATGTACGTTACATAATGGATCAATGTTTTTAAACTCAACAATCTTTATGTTTGTAAATAAAATTCTTAGGAGATATTCACACAAATCTGTGTCTTTAATATTTGCTACAATCTATGTTTCATGAGTGACTAAGAGATCCTTTATTTGTCACAGTGGGGACATTTGTGTTACATAACAGTAGGAATGAGGAGCACACGGCACACAATAAATGAATATAAGTGAACTTTACTCAAAACAATAAAAACAAATATAAACCAATTACATAAACTACTGTACACATATAAGGTACACCTGTATACTCTGGTAGTGCGTGAATGAAAATGGAATCATCTAAACCTCTCTACTCCTTCTACAAGTTCTAACATGGACCAATCTGATCTCAAACTGATCAGGAAAGTTGTAACCCTTGTCCAGTTGTGACTTGTTTTAGAATGAATGCACAGATCCAGAGCTTAAGACCAATGTCTGCGCCTGCACATATGTTTTTATTGATATGCACTACTAATGAAGCATTTACAGCAAGTTAAGAAGCATTCTCAGTTACTTCCATCCATGTATTTTCTTGCGCTTAATCCGTTGCAGGTCGTGGGGTAAGCGTAAGCAGAGAAACCCAGACTTCCCTCTCCACACACTCCTCCAGTTCTTTCGGGGGAATCCTGAGGTGTTCCCAGGTCAGCTAAGAGACCCCTGTCCTGTATGTGTGCTGCAACACAGACATTTCCCCTATGTGGGGTGAACAAAAGGTCTCTTACCTTATTTTTATAATGCATTGGTTTTATATAGCGCCTTTTTCGACTCTCAAAAGACACTTCACATGTCAATAAATATATATTCACTCCAAACACAGTGGAGATAAACTACTACAGTAGCCACAGCTGCCCTGAGGCAACCAGTCTGTGCCATCGGCCCCTCTGACCACCACCAACTATTCACACACACACCAGACTCATTCTAGGCAATGTGGATGAAGTGTTTTGCTTAAGGACCCCAAGGCAGTCTGGCACTTCACAGCCGCAGCCGCCCCACTGGTGTTCCCAGAAGTCTCCCAAAAGTATTCAAGTAACTCTGGAGATTGGATAAATTGGGTAACAAATCTATGTTGTAGATTAGTAATAATTAAAACACACACTAAAACCGGATCTGAAACATGTCTATTGTCAGATTCAATGTAATATATGAGATAATTCAATCTGGAGCATCGACAGTGACCGCAGAATGAAAAGTAAGAGAATTGACAAACACCAAATGACTCTTAATTGGGATCAGGACAGTGTTACTTTGCGGTTGTCAGAAAATGTTGGCGCTCGTGTTTCGGGCAGTCTGGGTGTGTGTCTGGGTCCAATCGAGACGCCCCCTGCAGTAAAGCGATCCTGACACTATGAATAATGGAGCGAGCTGTGGCAGCGTGGATAAGTTCTCTAAGCAAGGCTCCTTTTTCACAGGGCTTTCTCCCCACAGTCACGTGACTAATGAGGTGACAGTAATTTTTCATGAGTACTGTCTATTAGTCGTATGTCCAAACTGTCTGGATGGCAGGGTTTCAGAGCTGCATAAGTCTGTATACCGGAATGCTTCGCTATCAGTCTCTAGAGCTCACACCAGGCTCCTATCAAAGTCATGGCCTGAGATCGGCTCAGCCTCCATCAAGGGTCAGATGAATTGTCTTACCGCGTTAGAAACACAAAGCCACAATTACGAAACTAAAGACCAGGGAAGTGGATAAATAAAATATGCCGTCGAAAGAGAAAAAATCCACAGCTTCGGGAGAAACCGAAGAGCTCGATGACGACGTGGAGGAGACGTTGCCAAAGAAGAGACACAAGACGCACAAGAAGCAGTCGACTCCTCCTGAGCCAAGTCAAAATCAGGAGGCTGCAGTCCAAGAGAAGAAGAAAGAAAGCGGAGAGAAAGTCACAAAGAAGAAGAAAAAAGTCTCGGAGGATGACAAGAGCACTGTGATTGAAAAGGAGGATGAGGAGCAAAACAACAACGATCCAAAACCTGCTTCCAAAAAGAACAAGTCTGAGAGTCGTAAAAGCGAAGTGACCGACGAGGCCAAGGAGAAGAGGAAGAAGAAGAAGAAGCCATCCTCCGAGGACGCCGAGGGAGCGGAGCAGATGGGATCCAAGAGCAAATCCAAAGACGGGAAGAAGAAGAAAAAGTCTCACAACAACGACGACGAGGAGCCGCTTATCGAGGAGCAAGACGGAGGCGAGGACAGCAACAAGAAGAAGAAAAAGAAGAAAAACAAAAAGGGCTCTGGAGACAGCGACGATGACAAAAAGAAAAAGGGAAAGAAGAAAAGTAAACAGGTGGACTATGCGGCAATCTACCAGCAAGAGCTTCTCAACTATCACACGGACTCCTCTGACGGCTATGAGGAGGACTACTACAAGAAAAAAGGTACAAATATTCTTCAACCCTTTCATGTTCACGCCTTGAAAAAGCAATGTATTTTTTTGTTGGATTTTCGAAGATGTAGGAGCACTAATTAACATATTTTTTGAACCCCCTAGTTTTTTAATTATAGACCTTTACCAAATGGTTGAGATGTAGTTTGATGGTAAAAGTGCCAAAGTGATAGAGATGCCCCAAGGAGGTTGATTTCAGTTCCAAGATTCAAGTAGATACCTCTATAGTGACTTCAAAAGTGATCCATCAAAAGCGCAAACCATTAAAGAGTTCATTTATTTCTGTACACTGCAAAAAATTAGTCAAAAATTACTGCTCAAATGTGGCAAAATCTATCTGAATTTAGCACATTTTGACTGCCTTGAAACAGAATTTGCCATGGGACAAAGCTATATTATCTTGTTTTAAATATATATATACAAGAAATGTCTCTGTTAGAATGAGGAAATGAAGCAAAAGTTATTGAAATAGGACTAAATGTCTTTGCCCCGTTGGAGAACCCTGTTTCAACACTGTCAGAATGTGTTGAAACAGCCGGTTTTGATGATTTTACTGATTTTCAAGACCTATACAGAACATTGTGTGGTAAGACTCTACAAATTTTGAAACCAGATTCTGAAAGACTGTATTGTCTAGTTTCATCAGCAAAAATAAGTTGGTTTTGTTCTTAAGTAATCCCCAGTCAAATTGAGGGAAGTGTGACAGAAATCTCCAGTCTCACACAACTACGTCAATGGCAGTCAATGCGTTAAATTAAGATAAAAACAACTCGATTCAAGTATTTATTACCTCATATATTATCATTTTTCGCAGCGTACAAGTCAAATACAATGTTATTTTTTAATTAGAAGTCTTGGGAATGTGTAATGAATACAGAGCGAGCCTTCGGTGAGTATGAGGGGCAGCCACGCTCGGGATATCCTGTGTTATTGTTCATGGACTGAAAGCATAGCGACGTTCCACATGGACGAGGTCGAACAGAGGAGTCTGGACGGACAGGTGCTGGCTGTCGGACCAGTGTGTGGCTCAGCACCGGGCTTAAGGCCAATACAACCCAGCTGAAGAAAAGACAAAATAATCACAGCCTGACTGAGGGGAGAAGGATTGTGGGAGGGTACAAGGACAGTGGGGATGTTGCAGGACACATTTATGGACCAAAGGCTTTTTTTTAATCATTGCATTTAATTGTGTTTGAACTGTTTGACTCTCTGATCTGTCAATGGTTTTTGTAAAGTCCTCTGAGATAGAAAAGGGGGATAGATAGATAGAGAAAGATTGAAGGAAGTGGGAAACAGATACTAGGAATAAACAATATTTACAACAAAGCAACAAAACACAGACAAAAAAACACATGAAAATAAATAGATTTTTGATTGTGAATTGAACATATATACTCCCCCTCATATACGCTCCAACTTACAGTGGTCTTATCCCTTATATCATAATCTATACCATAATCATAATAATGATTCTAAACTTTTCTCATGTTTAAGACTTTTTCAGTGCTTAAAACACAAATACATAAAAGTGTATTTTCTTCCAGTTTATGAGGTGGTCGCTATCACTGGGGATGTGAAAGGAGCTGGGACTGACGCCAATGTGTTTGTTACTCTGTTTGGAGAGTTTGGGGTCACGCCTAAAGTTCATCTGGCCAGCAAGTAAGTTTTATACCCCTTTGATTGACTGATTTTATATTTTTATTTTTATATTTGGATCCCCCTTTAGCCTCCACATTGGTCACTAGTCTTCATGGGGTCCACTCCACACAAGCTCGATTCATATTAAAACATTTCAAACATACAGAATCAAACCATTTACATAACAAGACTGATTAAACATAATTCTTCAACATTTATCCGAGCATTGTTGAAAAAATATATGTATCATTAGTTATTAGTGATTATTGATTGATTGGTTTTATTCATTCAAGCTGAAATTACACTTTCGCTAAAATTTACAATATTTACATTCCTTTATAGAGATACTTTTGTGCATTGATCTGTTGCCTACTGCGCCCATAGTATACACATGCAAATATATATACACATGCAAATATATATACATACACATGCAAATATATATACACATGCAAATATATATACACATGCAAATATATATACATACACATGCAAATATATATACACATGCAAATATATATACACATGCAAATATATATACACATGCAAATATATATACACATGCAAATATATATACACAGGCAAATATATATATATATATACACATGCAAATATATTATACACACATGCAAATATATATACACATGCAAATATATATACACATGCAAATATATATATATACACATGCAAATATATATACACATGCAAATATATATACACATGCAAATATATATACGCATGCAAATATATATATATATACACATGCAAATATATATACACATGCAAATATATATATATACACATGCAAATATATATACACATGCAAATAAACATACAATCAGTTTTGCCATTTGTATATAAAGTTGAAAATGTATTTCTTTTTCATGTAAATTTGTCGCTGAGAAAACATTTTTTTTTAAATATGAATGTTACGTATTTACTTCCATAGACAATTAAAGTCAAATACATCTAACTGTTTTGTTTTCTAACATATAACCTATTTTTGTTCCATTTCTGTTCCACAGCACTGAAAAGAGGTATATTTTAGGTTGGTTTTGAAAAGCACCGCAGTTTTGAATCGTGCTATCGCTCTGCTGTATGAGACGACACTGTTTTACCGACCACATTTATGAACCGACGCGTTCTACACAAAATAAATGTGTTCTGTCAGTGCCCTCATACAAACACAGTGGAGCAATAGTGGAGACAATATCTGGAGTAAGGAGAAACTATGTGACATGGCAGGTCTTCTTTTCATTTTGGGCCAAATGAAAGAAGACCACGATGTCATTTCTGCGGCTGATCGGGTGTCTCTCAGGGGATCTTCGCAGCAGCAGGCTCCCTTTATCCTGGCACTCGTTTATTGATGGATAAAGTTACCTGCAGCGTATAGGATCCAGCTTATTACAGTCACCAAAACCTAAGGCTACCAGTGCAGAGAAGCATCCCCAGCCATGGCCACTTTGTGTTTCCAACCAGTGAGTAGTTAGTAGTAGTTTAAGATAAGATTAGAGAAGCTTTATTCAGTGGGGAAAATTCAATGGACAGTAGTAAGAGCACACAGAGAGCACACAAAATATACAGTATGCTGGTATGTTTCTTAGCTAGCTGTAAGTGCTTCAATATCAATATATAACTGTATCTATATCAATCTATATATAGTGTTATATGTTTATGCATAAAGGGCAGGATAAAAAATAGATAAAGTGACATTCATGGGACATTCTGAAATTATTATTATAATTAAAATTATAAATCGTATTTTAGTGCTAAACAAATGCCTGACCGAAAGGGGTTAGAGTTGAAGTTGAGACATACTGGCTAACCCCTATTACTCATAGAAGCAAGAACAGAATACTGTTGTTTCTGGCCAAAATGAGTTCTGCCTTACTCAGATATGCATCAGCCTGTATTGTGTAATGAATGGTTGACATTGTGGAACATGATACAGGTACAAAAACGTATCAGCCTCAGCGATCTGCACCGAGGCAGATAAGAAATGCAAGTCTTTGGACATTCACTGTAAATATCCATTTGCATGAATTTCAAAGTTTGTATGAGGTTTTTTGAAAGTTTCATTGTATTTCCTGTGTATAATCTCTGTCCTCTGGAAAGTTTATTAACACTACAACTCCCAGAGCAGTCATTTTGACGTGTAATTACTCAGCATATGCACATTGTTGACTCTTTATATTTCTATATGTAGTTTATTCATTTTTTAAATGTGCAGTAAACTCAGTATTTGACGGCTGCATTGTTTTTGTTTATGTCAAATTACATTTTCAGTTGCTTGGCAACCAATATTCTATGGGAGATAACCTTTTCTAAAGGTCATGGTCCTGAACTGAGTTGAGTCAGGTTTGGATTTCCACCAGAGAAGAGAAAGTACTTGTTACCATAGCAACACACTGTCTACTTGCAGCAGTTAGCATTTAGCCTTTTCATGAACTGTTTTTGCAGTATTTTAACTAAGTAATACGAACCAGTTTTATCACTTAGTAAAAGTAAAAAACATAATAAAATACAGAAAAAAACGAAAAAAACTGGAAGTAAACTAACTATTATTGGGGGAATTTTTTTCCATGGGTTTTAATGAAAACGGTCAAAATGACGGCTCTGGGAGTTCTGGCAGTTTCAGAGTTCTGGGAGTCCTAGTGTGAATACTCATGTTTTTAAAGATGTTATTTCCTCATTTTCAGAAGTCGAACGGCGTTTGAGAAGAATAAAACTGATGTTTTTCGCATCAAGACTCACAACGTGGGACCTATACAGAAGCTGAGGTACAGAACAGCACATTATCCACATTTCAATTACATTAAGATTATGGCAGTGATTATACAAATGTAACCATCTGGGTCAGAGAGACACATACACAAAAGCTTTATTGTATCTAGGAGGATATTTTACTTCCGAGTGGATCATCAAAACTATTGGTCCTCCTAACTGTCACTCATTCTGGTGATACGTGCTCGTCAAATAAGACCAGAGAGTTTTGTTGAAAAAGTGGAGACGGCAGTTCTTTCCTAAAATTTGGGAAAATCCTCCTATATACTTAAACAGACACACTGATAATTAATAGCAGAGATAATTTCATAAACATCATTACATAGATAAAAAAGAAAACCCAACATTTTGAAAACCAAAAGCATACATAAGTGGAGAAATTACACTTCCAAAATGAAAACCCATCAAATTGACTGCTCTGGGAGTTCTAGTGTTAAACCTCTCTCATTCCAAAGCATATTTAGAGCAGTGTAACAAAAGGAAAATTATTGTTCGATTTTACTTAAATAATCCATGGTTGTAATTAATGGACTTCCTTGTGACACCTGTGCTGCTTCATGGTCCTCTCTCCACAGGATCGAGCATGACAACACGGGGATGAACGCCAGCTGGTTCCTGGACCGGGTTCTGGTCACGGACATGAATCGGCCTCATCTGCGGTTCTACTTCGCCTGCAACAACTGGCTGAGCTTGGAAGAAGCGGACCACCTTTATGTGAGAGACCTCCTGGGCAGCCTCAACCCCATGGACGTCCCGAAGCGTACGTCTCATCTGCCATGACATAAAACTAGTGAATAGATGATTAACTACAAGAGTAAACGCCAAGTAACGCTACATGACGTTATGCTAACTTCCATAAGCTACTCCCAACATGTTCTTTTTTGTTTGCCTGCTATTAACTAACCGCATATAGTTAGGCTAGGTTAGGGTTAGCTAGTGTTGATATAAATCCAAATGCATAGGTCAATATAGTTGGATCAAAAAGTTTCACATTTAAAGTAAGTTTTTCAAGTTCAAACCATAATGTCTGAAGTTCATGGTTCAAACAAAGATCAGTGTTGTTCCAGGACTGGGAGCACTGACTTTGGGCCTTCCCGAGGTTTTTCACGTTTTTTCCATAGACTTTTTTATTTTAATTTTGGCCGAAGAACAGAGATGACATTAAGGGACATTTGGACCATTTATGGACATTGGTCATTTTCTCCTGTGTTATGTGTATAGAGGGATCCTACGGTCACGTGACTAGCAGCCACGGCAGCCATACTGGAGGACAACCTCGGCGAGTAACAGCCCTGCTAGCTATCTATAACTGGACGTTCAAAACTAGAACTCTCTCGAACTACATGAAAACTGAACAGAGAATTTGAAACTTCAGCAGTTAGTGACCCAAATATATACTCGACCTAAATTCATGAATCAGATCCTCTGAAAATGCGTCCTAAAATGTATTATTAATGTTTATCGTTACATCCAGGTTTACCGTGGTCGCATATTGTCGCATTAAAACAGTGTTTTTTCATAAAAACGTGAACAGAAAATTCTGAAAACCTCTGTGCACGTGTATTAAGAAAGTATATGTATAATGTATTCTCCGATTAACATTTAATGTGTTTATTGTTACACCATGGATCTATGTGTGGCTACACTGCAGTGGAAATAATGAGATTACATTCAAATCAATGGAGTTTTCTGCGTCTACTGTGAGGAGCCGTATATTTTATTAATAAATACTAGCACGGGGCACCCTCGAGCACGGCTCAGTCGTTCACATGTCTGCTGGCCTTCGGTAAAAGTCAGATACCCTGTGAACCGGGTGAGGTCCTGTGTGAGACCAAATATATAACAGCTATGCTACAAGCTAAGCTACAGTCTATGGAGCAACCCCACGTTGCAGTCAGACAGATATGTTTTATCCTTAAACTTCTGTTTGTTTCGGAATAACACTAAATCCGCCATCAAATTGATTTCACTTAGCAGAAATGAAATGATCCGAGCATATTCGGGCGCTCTGGGGGCTATTAGTTTTTTGTTGTTGCTTATGGTTGTGCCATTTCTCTCTCGTTTCTTTGAGATTTCTTCTGTTTTGGAGCCGTGTGAAGTAAGGACGGCTGGCAGTCGGTAACACAACTTATTTTCCCTGTCTCTCCTTTTGCTGCAGCCAAAAACGGCAAAAATTTTGAACATGTTAATGCGGTCCCGGGTGCACGCCACTATCATACAGCGTTTGCTTGTCCTCCAGTATGGCGGATGCCCCGCGAGTTCGAGGCATCGTGACGTCACGTGAGATATCTCTATTTCCAGTGTTCGTACCGTTACATTTTCTGATCTGTTGTAGGCAAATCAACTTTGCAAAGTCCTCCAAGACGACTTCTGTTGTGATTTGGGGCTAAACACAAATATCTAGAATTGAGTTCAGGTTAATGTTAGTTGAAAGATTTTATTGTCTATATTTGGAGCCGTTTTTGGAAATGCAACAAGAGTTAAAATAGTAAATCGGCCCGGTCCTGGTGTAGAGGACAAAGCAGTACAAAGAGTTCATTTGAAACTTTGAGTATGTTGTGTTTTACCTAACTGTTTTACCGCTCTGTGCAGAAATTGTTCCCACTTATAATTAGAGTAAATGAGACATCACAGGGCTCCTCAATTTCACAAAGAGTCCAGCCGTTTGTTTGTGCTCCAAAGGCTTCTCTGACAGATTCAGTCATTTCATTTCATTTTTGCCAAAGAATATTTATCCAGGTTTCCTATATCTTTTGCAGTGAATAAATATATTGTGAGTGTGTTCACTTCTGACATGAAAGGCAGTGGGACTGACGCAGATGTTTTCTTGAATATCTTTGGTGAAAATGGCGACACGGGTAAGTTTTCAAACTGGTGTACAAGGTCTACACTCACACACACTTACACGGAATTGGTTTATTTATGTTGTTATGGTAGTTAGATAATACAGTACTAACCTTCCCCTGGAGAGAAGGGAGGGATTTAGACACAGCTCTGTCTACAGCTGTTGACCTGATGTGTTTATGTGAACAGCAGAGCGATAAACAGGAAGTGCAGGAAAATACACAGAGCTTGTTTTTTTGTGATTAGGGCTATATTCAGAGCAAGGTTTAGGGATGTATTAGTTTGAAACATTTTAGTGCGTTAAAAGACCTCGTCCAAATGATGTGTCCAGTACAACATGTTACAATACTATATGTGAACAAAATGTACTTTCTCTAAACATTTAACTAGTGCGGTTTATTTATAGGTGTACTTAATACTCCAGCAAGTACTTTACTTTAATGCAAAATTGTTTAGCTTCTAGTTGACGGTGTTGCCTTTGACGACCACTGGCTTTCCCACTTAGTTCACAGACATTGTTTTTTTGAATGGCGGTACATTTGTGTTTCAAAAGGGGAGCGACGACTGGACAGTGACAAAGACAATTTTGAACGTGGTTCTGAGGACAAATTCACAATTGAATCTCCGAACTTGGGACGACTGAGGAAAATAACGATTGGACACAATAACAAAGGTTCCTCAGCTGGATGGTTTCTGGATAAGGTATTCGCTCACGTTTTCAATTCATGCTTAGAGTCAAAAGTTTTAACACATTCTCAAAACAAATGACTGTTTCCATCTACCGTTTGCTTTTCTAGGTGGTCATTGACGACATGGGGAACAAAGAAGTTTATGAATTTCCTGTAAATCGGTGGTTTGCTATGGACGAAGATGATGGTAAAATACAAAGGGATGTTTTGGTGGGATCCCTGCAGCCAATGGGTAAGTCACGAAACTGCAAAGTACAAGCAAGACAAAGTTTATAAGCTTGATTCTTTCACAGGAATTGTCTACAACGTACAAGTGATGACTGGCGATGTGAGAGGCGCTGGTACCAACTCTAAGATCCACATGGTCATGCACGGCACCAAAGGCATGAAAAACAGTGGCAAGATCTTTTTAGAAGGAGGTGCTTTTGAGCGGCGTCTCATTGATGTTTTCAACGTGGAGATCTGCGAGCTCATAAGTCCGCTAAGCAGGGTCACCATCGGACACGACAATGTGGCCGTTGGTGCAGGCTGGTTCTGCGAAAAGGTAATAATAAAAAGCATATATCAGCAGCATCACCCGCACGCTGTCTATCCACTTTATTTATGTAGTTTACAAAGTGCTGCACAGAGATAAAAGTAACATATTTAAATACAAAACGTCTTTATCTTTTTGTCTGCAATTATTATTTGAGTGTGTTCAGAGTAAAGTGTCAATTCAAGTATTTTGACTTTGAAAGATTATAAACCAAAAACTAAATTTACTATCATAGATTGGAAAAAAGATTTAAAACACAGACATATCAAAGAGATTATGTGGATAAAATACGAACACATTGACAAATAAATTTTTGGCAAAAAAAAACAAAACAAAAAACAGACGTGACGTTTAATTTTTTTTCTATAAATTAAACTGGAGAAAAAAAAATATGGTCTGGTATCACATTTAATTGGTTTACAATATGAAAGCAATCACCTTGTTCCTACTCTGTGTAAGTCTAGTCTCTTAATCAATTGTGGACATCTGAAAATATGTAACAAACTTCCGCAAAGCTCATTCCGTGAAATCATCAGGTCCGTTACAAAAAATAAACAGGGCCGCTATAGGACCTCGGCTAATGTATAAAACAGTTATTTTCTAGCAACTTCTAATGGAGAGCGGAGATATTTGGATACATGAAAAACATAGTATATCTTCTGATTATTAAAATTATTTAAAAAAAATGTCACTCTTTGCCAGCTTTAATAAGTAAAACATGATGTATGACGTAAAAACAGTAAAAATCTAATAAAAACCATACATTTACCTACATTTTTTTAACAGTCTTCAAATGTACTTTTTACTTTACCTTGACTATCTAGAAAGGTGCCTAAGAAATTAAATGTTTTATTATTATTAAAAAATATGAATTCATGAGTAAAACACTGCACTCTCTCTCCAGGTTGTGGTTTATTGTCCGTTCACTGGCATCGAACAGACCTTTCCTTGCGGGATGTGGCTGGACGAGGACGAAGCCGACGGTCTGATAGAAAGAGAGTTGTATGAGATGGTTTCTTTGAGACAGAAGAAAATAAAAAGTAGGTATTTGTTGCTTGATATATTTTGTTTTAGATTTGATATAAACTATGAACTTTAAAACATAGAGTACCCTTGGTCCCTGTGGATCTGGACGTCAGACATAAAAGGAGCAGGAACGGACGCTCAGGTGTTTTTACAAATATATGGAGAGAATGGAAAATCGGATGAAGTGAAACTGGAGAACAACTCTGACAGTTTTGAACAAGGGCAGGTGGATAAGTTCATTGTAAGTATCTTAAAGTAAAGACCTGACGTGAGCTTGAGAGTTGGTGTGATGTCTTTCCTTCCTCCTGATCCTCCCAAATCTAGATCGAAATGCCAGACATTGGGAGATTAAGGAAACTGCGCATCTGGCACGAGAAGAGAAATCCATTTTCAGGATGGCATCTCGCTAAGGTCAGGATTCTTAACTCGACAGCGTAAAGTGTCGACTACAGCAGTGTTTCCCAACCGGGGGTCCGGGGTCTGTGAGGGTTTTACAGGGCATAGGTATAATAGATTATCTTCAAGTACTATAACTTCACTTGAAAATACTGATCACAAGAGTTTTATGTGCTGCCATCACATTTTAAACTTCCCCTTTAAAAAAAAATCTTTTTGATGCATTATTTGTTTCAATCCTGCACATATTTTCACATAAACATAGCAAAGCATGTATTTATAAAGCACCATTCATGCAGACAAAACCCACAGTGTTTAACAGACACAGCAAAACCATTGGTAAATAATAAAACATTTTGCAAAAAAATAATAATATATCGAATGCAATAAATATAATTTAGAAAAAAAAGCAGAGCTGTTTAACTGGACACAACATGATTAAATGGTGAGGTGTTTTAACGCACAGTTGACTCGTGATGGTAAATCCAATCTATTTTGACAATAACATCCCTACTAGTACTTTATGGAGTTAAAATAATAAAGCCATAAACTCCATGTGTGTCTCTGCTATTCACATAAACACACAGGGAATCAGGAGTGTGTGCTGCTACATCAGCTGTGGAGATCAACAGCTGAGAGAGCTGGGACCAAATCCTTTCTTGCACACCCAGGGAGCGCTCTAATTTAATAAAAATACATTCTTGTCAAATTCATTTGTGGCGCTACCTGCATGTGAAAGCCAGCTCCCTTCAGACCTCTAAGACTATGCAGGGCAAGGCCTGGTCAGTGCTGTTATGGGAGACCTCCATAGAACACTAGATGCCTCAGTGGGGCGGCTGCTGCTGTAAAGTGCCAAACTGTCATTGTGTCCTTAGGCAAGACATTTAACCTACATTTTTTAGTATGAGTCTGGTGTGTGTGTGAATAGCTGGTGGTGCTCAGGGAGGCCGATGGCACATACTGGTTGCCTCACTTATGTCGCTGTGCAGTTGTGGCTACAGTTAAATAAAAACTTACTTACTTACTTACTAAAAGAATAATGCCATGTGACCTTTGAGAGTCAAAAAAAGTGATCTATAAAACTGATGCATTATCATTTCTCAAACAATGGTGAGGAAAACATTAAGGTGAATAAGCATGGGAACCACTGGACTAAAGAGTAAGGTCTTACTTCTGCTCTATGCAATTGGCCTGTAATTGACGGCATGTTGTAATTATCATCTGTTTGGTAATTTATTCATTTCTGCTGCCCTCTGATTACGCCTAGGCCACTTTGCTGAAGACCCTGACGATGGAGAAGTATTCCTTTGAGTGTGGTCGCTGGCTGGACATCAACGAAGACGACAATGAGATCGCCAGAGAGCTGTCGGCAACCGGAGATTTAATCGAGGATCCTTTGCCTTGTGAGACTTTAAGATCCCTCCCTATCCTGACCCCGACCGAACTATTGACATTTTTACATGTTTATTTCTATAGTGATAAAGTATCGTGTCACAATATGCACTGGTACAGTCAGTGGTAGTGGTACGGACGCCACAGTGTTTTTAAACGTGATCGGCGACCTCGGAGACACAGGTGAACGACCCATGATTATGAGCAAAAATAACGTCAACAAATTTGAGAAGGGAAACGTAAGTATTTTTGTTAATTCTCATGAGATCATCATTTTCAACTAAAAACAATGGAACCATCAACATTCTTGTTCCCCATTCCGTAGCATGACGAGTTTCTCATTGAGGCGGTGACTTTGGGTCAAGTGCGAAGGGTCCGTGTGGGTCATGACGGTCGCGGCGGCGGCTGTGGCTGGTTCCTCGATAAAGTGTTGGTCCGAGAGGAGGGACAGCCCGAGTCTTTGGCCACAGAGTTTCCATGTTACAGGCAAGTCACAATATCCAGCCATCCATCCATTTTCTTCCGCTTCATCCGTTGCCGGGTCGAGGGGGCAGCAGTCTAAACAGAGACGCCCAGACTTCCCTATCCACGCACACTTCGAGGAGTTCTTCAGGTTGTTTATTTAAACTCAGAACTATACCTACATCAATGTTTGTTTGAGTGCGATGAAGGATAGATAGAGATAATATTGTTTATTTTATTTTTATTTTATTAAAGACAACAAAACAGACACATACATAAATAAAAAAATACAAATACATAAAACAAAAACACAAATGTTTTTCTGTACATATTTCTTTTTCAATATGCAATAAACTCTGTGGGTTGGATTTTTTCTTTTAACTACAGACTATTGTGTTGTGTCCTTCATAAAGACTATTATTAATATTATTTATAATACAACCCCAAAAAGAACAAACATGACAAAAACAAGAAGACAGTAAAAAATTCCATCCATCCATCCATTTTCTTCCCCTTAATCCATTTCTGGGTCGGGGGGGTGGCAGTCAGAGCTGCACCCAGTCCACAGAGCACCAGCCCCTCACTGATTCTCCTGCAGGTGGTGAGTCCACTGGAGCTGAGATCTTTCAGTTGGGGCTTTGGGCAAAGTAGGGTTAAGTGTCTTGCCCAAGGACACAACGACAGTAGTCATCAGTGGGAGTCGTGAAGTAGGTCTTACGGTGGGCTCGAACCCACGACCTTCAGGCCCAAAGGCCAATGCTCTACCAACTGAGCTACTGTCGCCCAGTAAAAAATTGAGAAAATAAAATAGAAAAATTGATGAAGATTGTCAAAGCAGTAAGCAGACGTGACAAAAATACTGATACTGCCTACCCCTTCATTACACAATTACATATTAGTGTATGTATACATATAGTTACCCAACATTATTGTAACATAGTAAGAGTTTTTCTTGCTGTAATGACTTGCAGCCCTCTCACTAGTTCTCCAGTGGCATATGTGTTTAAGTCGTTAGTCGGCTGACCAATGTGCTTGCCATTACAAATGGGGACTAAATGCACAGTGGCCAGCCAGCACTCTAGTAACTAGACCCAAACCACAGATAGACGTGCTGTGTTACTTCACTAAAGAGCCTCTTCCTGTGTGTGTCTGTGTGTGTGTGTGTGTGTGTGTGTGTCTGTGTGTTTGGCTTTTAACCTAATTACCATATGTCATCCTCATGCATGAGCAGCCCGTGAAGCAGTCATTTAGAGTTTGAGAAAGTGATTAAGAGTGTGTCCTTGGTGATGCAGGAGGGTCTAAGGACAGTGGCGATGATCCAGGACACTCGAAATTCAACAAAATTTATAGAGATTTATCAACTTTTATAGACAATGGTCATCCGCCCATTATGGACCAATGTCTCTATGTGTTTTTATCATGGCATTTCTTGTGATTGAATTGTTTGATTCTCTGATCAGTGTTGGCGAACTCTATTACTATTGGGATTTAAGCCTATACAAGAATACACTGAATTGAGCTGAGTTGAATCTAGTAACTGCAGTAAGTAATATTTAATTATATAGCGCATGTTTTTACAGACCAAGGTTTCCCAAAGTGCTTTACAATGTTGAGAGTTCAGATATTTCTTCCATTCTTTCAACATGGTGATGACTGGTGCATCAAAGCCTCCAATCAACACCATCCATTCACTCACTCATTACATTCAGACCTATTGTGCATGTTTTTAGTGGTAGGGGAAAACATTTATGTTGTTTTTACTCACTGACATTGTCTATAATCTATAATCTGGAGATAATAATATAAAGATCTGTTGTATCAACTGGGGTCAATATAAAGGTTTATCGTGTCTCTTTCTTTGTTTTTAGGTCGGGCTTAGGACGTAACGAGGGGATGACTGGAAAGATTTGTTCGAGAGCTAGTCCAGCTGGAGAAGGCGTTCGTCTATTTAGTGAGTCTTATGCTTTCTTTCCTTTTAATAAAAACCTCAATAAATGCATCAATTGTGTATTGGCTCACTGTTTAGCCTTTGCTTTGCAGATATCAGTTATCACATCGCAATCAAGACAGGCAGTGTGAACGGGGCCAGCTCAGACTCCAGAGTGTTTGTGAAAATGTACGGAGAGAAGGGAGACAGTGATAAAGTCACACTTGCTGTTTCTGACAACGATCTGAGGAACTACTTTGAGACTGGACGTACCGATATCTTCACTTTGGAAACATACGACATCGGAAAGGCAAGAAGGGCTTTTAAACATTCTTCTTGATGTGAGGCGCATTTTGAGTTGTTTGATTATTAGTACAGCCTGGTCTTAGCCATCCGTAAACTCTGGTCAATGATCATTTCCTACATGTACGTCTGGGTATTCCCTCCGACCATTCAGAGAGCGGGAGGCGGGTGTTGTAGGTAGATGTCGGTGACGTCAAGTGTTTGCACCGAGATTGCTGATTGTAGTTTGGCAATGGCGGAGAATGCGATAGTAAAGTAATCTCTTCTGGGTTGGCTCCAAAATATCAAGAAATTGAAGCCGGAACAAGAGGAATGTTAGCAAGTTTCAAGATGTTGTGGCTCTATTCCATACGGGCTATGTTAGTGGCAAAGGAGATGGCTAAAGCTAGGCTAAATGCTAAAGCTAGGCTAAATGCCTCACTCACTCGGGCTCATTACATACGTCACTAAACTCAGATCCAATTGTTTCAATCTGCAAAAGGAGTTAACCCCTCCCACCTGTTAACGGAGCTCAATGGAGCACATCCAGACCTACAGTACGAAATGAACTGAGTATTATGGTATGGTAAGACCAGGCTAGTATAATAAGTATTTTAGTGCATTAAACTTTTTTTCAATGATTTAGATCAACCGTTTTCTAATTGGTCACACCAACGAGGGTCTTCGTGCTGGTTGGTTTTTGGACAGCGTGCAAATTTCTGTTCCCGCTCATGGAAAAGAGTACATGTTTCCCAGTCACAGGTGGCTCTGCAAAGATGAAGCCGATGGGAAAGTCGAGGTTGAAATCTACCCCAGTGAGACTCTTGACATCGAGACACGTAATAAAGAAAGTCCTCTGTGTTTTTGATATTTTGTATTTAATAACATTGACGCTTAAATGTTGCACTTTTGATTAGTGATCAACTATGAAATCACAGTCGTCACAGGAGATGTACGAGCGGGAGGAACCAACGCCAACGTGTTTTGTCAAATCTACGGAGAAGTAGGAAAAACTGAAGTTCTCACACTGAAAAGCCGATCCAATAATTTTGAACGTGGCACAACTGAAATCTTTAAAGTGCGTTTCAAAGTTTAGTCACAGCAACACATTATCCGAACTAAAATATCGTTTGTCTCTTCTCAGACTGAGGCTCAAGATGTCGGTAAGATTTACAAGATCCGTATTTTCCACGACGGGAAGGGAATAGGCAACGGCTGGTTCCTGGAGACGGTCGACATCCGGCGTTTAACTATGGGCCTGGTGCAGATAGCGGTGAAAAAGGAAGACACTAAAAAAGACAAGAAGAAGGACAAGAAAAAGAAAAAGAAAGAGGAGGATGAATTCGAATTTATTGAGGAGATGCGAGAAGTTGTGGAGACGTTTAATTTTGTGTGTAACCGCTGGCTGGCCCGCGACGAGGAGGACAGGGAGATTGTGGTAGAACTGCTGTCAGAAGATAATGAGGACCTTGAGAGTGAGTAGCATATATTTTGTGGTTATTTATGATTTTTTTTTTGTCTTGTTTTGTTCAGCACTGTGTATGAACTATGCTTTACAAATACACTTGCCTTACCATAATGAATATATGAGGAGACACTCTAAAGCCCTGTTTCCACCAGCCCTACGTACTCCTACTCTACTCTACTCAGCTCTACTCTATCTGGTTGCGTTTTCATTATGCTTGTAAATTACCCACAGCAAACAAGTATCTGGGGAAGTTCCTTAGCTTCTACGGCTTTCAGCAGCACTCAGGCCATTCTCTGAAGTAGGGGTGGGCAAAATATATCGTAGACAATGATATCGTGAAAGTCAATTTGAAGATATGCTTTTTTGTATTATCGTCCTTTTTCTTTTTACATACATATTACAATTAGAGAAGAACAGATGCCCATTTGGTCTAATGTGTGCCTAAAAAGCCAATCACTGCTTTATTTGTACATTTCAGTAAATATTGAGCCTTTTTGGATGTGTTCTTTCTGTGTTACTTGAATTTGATTTTTAATGTTAATTTATGTTAATATATGTTTTGCAAAGAAGTGTGAAGCTTCTATTTAGATCTGCACTGTCTCTATCTATAGATGCCCTGGCAGCATAACATTACAGATCATTTTGTGTAAAAAATATTGATTTCGTGACAATATCGTTATCGGGCGTTGGAAAAAAAATATCGAGATATTTATTTTTGTCCATATCGCCCACCCCTACTCTGAAGTTTGAATATTTTACCACCAACTCAGTCTGATTATAACCAGGCTTTAGTTGCGGGTACCAAGTAATAAACCCATAATAAATCAGCAATTATAGTAACTTCCCCTTGGACTCATGAATACTTCATAACTCATCGCTGAACCCTGCCCTTTACGACCGCCACCTTTTACTACTGCCACTTACTGCACTGCTAAATGTCTATGGTGTGTATTTAGTGCACTCATATACATTTGTATGAAGACATTTTATGAAGATTATTTTGCACGGCTTTACCTTTTGACTCTTACAACTTGATTGCACCATGAGCCAAAGCCAAATCCTGGTTTGTGACTACTTGCTTACTTACTTGTGTAATGACAATGAATATAATAATGTATAAATAATTCTGATTCTGAACCATGGTTTCCAGCAGCACTCTTTCCAATCTCCGTCAGTTAGAACATTTTACTACCAGCGCCAAACAGGTCAAAAAAAGGGCCTGTTACTTCCATAAACAGGCCAGTGAAAACGCTCCCAATCAGAGTACAGAGTAGAACCGAGTAGAGTGGAGTAGGGTCAAGTAGGGCTGGAGACAAGGCTTTAATTGTACTTTCTTTCTTGAATATTTCTCCTCAGTGAATTCCTACGAGGTGCATGTTTTCACTGGGAACATGTGGGGGGCAGGCACCGACGCCAAAGTTTACATCAACATTTACGGAGAGACCGGTGACACAGGGGAGCGGCACCTGAGAAAGTCCAACAATCTGAACAAGTTTGAGAAAGGCCGGGTAAACCTTTGACGACACAACTCAACACACACCTTAACGTCTTTGTTGACATGTGGGTCTTTTGGGGGCAGGAGGATGTTTTCTCCATCACCGCTGTTGATCTGGGAGTGTTGAAGAAGCTGAGGATAAGACAGGACAATAGCCAGGCCAGTGCGGGCTGGTTTCTGGACAGAGTCGAAATTATTGACAACAAAGACGATACAACGTGAGCTTTATAATTAAATAACACATTTCATCTGATACATATTTTTATTATTATTTATCATTTGTGTAATGTTCTAGATACTTTTTCCCCTGTAAACGCTGGCTTGCCGTTGATGAGGATGACGGGCAACTTGCTCGAGAACTTGTTCCAGTTGATGAAGCGTTTATGAAAAAAGGGGATGATGATGAGGAGGAAGACTCTGAAGCGACACTTGGTCTTGAGCAAAAGGGTGAGGAGTTTATGTGAATAGTTCATTAGCAAATACAAATAAGTGATGTTAGAAAAATATTGGAAAGACTTACAATTTTCCCTTTACCATGTACTTAAAAAAAACGATCTAAAAAAACTATGGTACTAAATCTACTTTAATGCCATACAAATTACAAGTATTATTTCTAAATTAAAGGTGTATCAGATTATTTTTCCAAATTTTAGGAAAACATTGCTCCCTCCACTTTTGAAATAGACTCTGGTCTTGTTTGACGAACACGTATCTCCAGAATGATTGACAATTAGGAGGACCAATAGTCTTGATGATCCACCCGGACATAGATAATCCTCCTATACCTCTAATTCTAATAACAAAACATGTTTAAGATTGTGTCAAAATGTCCAAAAAATATTTAGTAGAAGAAGATAGAGAGTGTGTGCCGAGAGGAAAACATATTGCCGGTGTGTACCATTGGTAGGAATTAGAAAAAAAATATATAATGTTTTAGCTTTATGAAAATTATGCAGAATTAGTTTGTTTGTTATGCAGCTAATGTATTGTAAATATGTTGGAAAATATAAGTGTGGTGGGTAAAATGGTAAAGACAGTAAACTCATAATATTATGTTGAAAGAGGAGGTGAGAGTCTAAAAGTGTTAAGCTTCCTCCCACTTCATTTTTCTCTGTTTGAGTCTTCGTGTTCTTACAACCTCTGTTTTGTTTGTACATATTTTGCACTTGTTCCTTGCGCATTGTGGACTTGAAAAAAAAAACCCACTGAACTAAACTAAATTGTAGCTTGAGGAAGACACATTTTTGTGATAACTGATTTCTTCAAAGCTTTTCATCTGAACCCGTTTTGCTTTTTAAACAGCCATGTCGACCACTTACGTTGTCAAAATAAAAACGGGAGACAAAAAATATGCTGGAACTGACGCCAACGTGTTTATGACGCTCTACGGCTCCAACGACGACACAGGTATTTCTACTCCATGTTTTGATGCTTATAATAACCGGTTCAGAGTCACGTGTGTATCGTTTGTGCACATCCAGGAATAATAACTCTCAAAGCATCCAAGAATCATAAAAACAAGTTTGAACGTGGTATGATCGATGAATTCACCGTGGAAGCCGTCGATCTGGGACAACTTAAGAAGATTCGAATTGGACATGACAATAACGGTGCTGAGACATATTCATCTCTGGAGCTAACACAGAATCCTTGAATTCTAAATTGTTTTTTAATTGATGGTTAGGTGGAGGTTCCGCAGGCTGGTTTCTGGACTGGGTTGACATCGATGCACAGTCACTGGGACAGAAACTGCGCTTCCCGTGTGGTCGCTGGTTGGACCGAGGGGAGGACGACGGCGCCATCGTCCGGGACTTGTTTCCTAATCCTCTACAAACAGAGACATACACGCCATGTAAAGCCCTCTCCTTCATATCTTGCAGCAATTTTCGTGGCCATAGCTGCATGTGAAAGCAGTGAAAGGGATCTGTCAGAACTCTGAAGCTAAGCAGGGCAGGGCTTGGTTAGTACTGTGATGGGAGACCTCTGGGAACGTCAGGTGCCACAGTGAGAAGGCTTCGGCTGTAAACTGTCGAGCTGTTGTTGTGTGTCCTTAGGCAAGACACTTCACACACATTGCCTAGAATGAGTCGTGTGTGTGTGTGTGTGTGTGTGTGTGTGTGTGAATGATGGCACATACTGGTTGCCTCGCTGCTGTCAGTGTGCCCCAGGGCAGTTGTGGCTACAGTAGTAGTTTACAACCCCTGTGTATGGAGTGAATGAATAAGGACATTTGAAGCATATTTAGGAGTCGGAGAAAAGGGCTTTATAAAACCAATGCATTATTATTATATTTTTTTTTTTCACTTATTTCTCCTGCTTTAACTATGTCTTTACAGTTGTGCCTTATGAGATAAAGACTTTCACCAGTGACATATTTGCCGCTGGCACCGACGCAGACGTCTTCATCGTCCTGTACGGCAGAGATGCGGTGTGCACTCAGCAGAAGTCTCTCTGTGTCAACAAAAGAGAAAGGATAATGTACTTTGAACGCGGCGCAGAAGACATGTTTATTGTTGAGGTAAAAATCACAATAACCACATGATAATGAAAAATAATATTCTTTTGTTTTCTCGTGTTTTTTTATGTGTAGCTAGAAGACGTGGGAGATGTTATAGAGAAAATCCGCATTGGACATGATAATCGTGGAGTCAACCCAGGCTGGCATCTGGACAGAGTGGAGATTCGCAGATTGCTAAGGAAAGGAAAGGTTGGTCCCAAATCTTTAAAACAAAACAACACATTTTTATTTAGCAGCAGCCAACATTTTCACAGGTTATTACGGTTTATTCTGCTATTTATTTGCACATTTTGGACCAAAACACATTCATTTCTAAGACACTGGAACTATTTCTGCTCCTGAGCTGATTTGAAAATAAGCTAGCTGGAGGCAATTTCCTTATATGGGCATTTGTTTGGACAGTGTTATTAGCTTCAGGTCGTAACAGAGACAGACGTGTTGCTAGGACGGTTGCTAAGGGAAGCTGGGATTTCCCCTTTGAATGAAGGCATCTGATTGGTTGATCCTTATATGGCTCATATCTGGATGTGAAGAGACATACACATTTAAGCACCAGGATCAGAGAGAGGGAATTTTAAGCCCAAAATTGTGAGTGTGACACAAACAGTTTTCTTTCCAATGTAAGTCAATAGGAGCCAGAGCGAGTTGGAGCAAAACCTCGTCCATGAGCACTTCCCTATCAGGCTTCATTGAGGTAGTGGTTTAGCATTGTCCATACAGTCTGTTGTTGGAGCTTGCCTCCCTTCATTTGCCCAACAGGCTGAGATTTCGTTTTTATTTCTTCACGATTATTTATGTATAAATTATCAATGTCCTTAGAAATATGAATGCTTGCTTTTACCACGTCAGGGATCGGAGACGGTCATCTTCCCGTGCGAATGCTGGCTCGCCAAATCAGAGGACGACGGCGAGACAGTGAGAGAGCTGGTGCCCTCTGACATCATCACAGAGAAACTTTCACGAGACGGAAGCCTGAAAGTGACCGAGGTGGAGGTGGAGGATGCGTTAGAGAGTAAGGAACATTGAGATCATTTTATGTCTGTGTTATAATACTGTACAAATGGTACCAGAGACTTCATCGAGTATTGATTGGGGATGTCCCGTAGAACCAAACAGTAATTAAAGTTTACAGAAAAGATGACAAAGATAAAGCAACTACTGACCAAATGACTGATGCATGTATGACATTTATAGAAACCAGTACTTTACATGTGCTATATTAAGAGAGATCCTTTGATGGTCCCACTGTGGGGAAATTTCAGTGTTGCATTACAATTTACAGAACAGTAGGAATGAGGAGCGCTCAGCACAAGATAAATGAACAAAAACTCAATAAAATAAATAACTCATGTACAAATTAAATCTCTAACTTTAGCATGAAGAAGCAAGTGTAAAAACTCTAGCTTTAGCGTAGTAAGGACGTTAATCTAAAATCTCTAGCTTTTGCATAATCGAGAAGCTAGAATTAAGTTTAAAATCCAAGCATAATTATCATAACTAGTTGTTGAAATCGTCCACCTTCTACTATGAGCCATAATAATTCGCACAGAGATATCTTCATGTGAATTGGTTGAAAAGCACTTTTTCCTTTGCCTGGAGTCACTTATTTTCTCCTCCACAGTTCACACGTACACAGTGTCAGTGATAACAGGTGATGTGTACGGAGCCGGAACGGACGCCAATGTTTTCTTGACAATTTACGGCGACCAGGGAGACACTGGAGAGAGGAAACTCAGAAAGTCCGAGACAAACAGTAACAAGTTTGAAAGAGGATCTGTAAGAAAAGACACTTTATTTGCCTTGTTCAACCGCAGCCTCCTTGTGAAATGACATGTTGTTATTTTTATTGGTTGTTTTTGACAGGTGGACAAGTTCACTATAGAAGCTGTGGACCTGGGGCAAGTCTTTAAGATAAAAATCCGCCATGATAACAGTATGATAAGCCCGGATTGGTATTTGGACCAGGTTGAAGTGGTGGACGTGGACACAGAGGAGGTCTTCCTGTTTCTGTGTGAACGCTGGTTATCGAAAAAAAGAGAGGACAAGCAGATAGAGAGAGCGTTCTATGTTAAGGTTCGCCATTGGTTGTGTGTTGTTTTTGAAGTCCACACTGCAAAAAATGATAAAATATGAGGTAATAAATGCTTGAATCTTCTTATCTTATTTTGAGCACATTTTGACTGCCCTAAAATAAGATTTGCCAACAGGACAAAGCCATTTTTTTCAAGAACTGTTGCTTTTTTTTATCATTACAAAGGAGACATTTCTAGAATATTTTAAGACCAGATCATTTTCTTTTAAGGCAGTCAAAATGTGCTCAAATTGAGACACATTTTGACAAATTTGAGCAATTTTGGCCTTATTTTTCATCTCTTTTTACTGTCAATGACTCCTTAATCCTGCAGTTTGACTAACACAGTACTCATTTAAGATGTACTAACCTTGAACCGTGTGCACAGGGCTTTGAGGGTGTGAGAGAAGGCCTAAACGGCAAAAAGAAACCAGTTCCAGCCGTGAAAACCATTGACAGTAACATGAACAAAAATAAAAAGAAGAAAGTGGAGGAAGAGGAGGAGGAACTGCCAAGTAAGAAATCACTGAAGCTGTTATGGTGTGGATTATTTTTTATTTGGTTTTATTTTGACATTAGGCTAAGTGGATAGCACTCGCGCTTCTCAGCAAGAAGGTCCTGGGTTTGAATCCCGGTCAGACCAGGGCCTTTCTGAGTGGAGTTTGCACGTTCTCCCTGTGTCTGCTCCGGTTTCCCCTACGACTAAAAACATGTACAATAGGTCTGGATGTAGTGAGAGAGTTGATGGTGTTGATTGGGGCTTTGGTAGTGTGTACCTGTGCTCACCCCCATGAGATGCCGGTCCATTGTCGTTGTCTCTGTACGATTTTTTTGTTTTACTTTGGACTTTTGTATTATTTATTTATTGTTTAATTGGTTGGGACACTGCATGTTAATGAACACACCTCTACGGATTGTGGATATTGGGCTAATTTGCATCCGTTGTCCCACACGTATTATTATTATTATCATTAATTATTTATTGTCATTCCTGCATTTTGGGTCCTCATTCATTTCACCACACGACAGAAGCCACCAACTATTCTGGAATATAAACCTTGTATTTCTGTGTCTAGGCATACCTTATCACATCACCATCTGCACCGGGCTGGAGCGAGACGCCAGCACCACCAGCAGGGCGTATGTCATAATAACTGGGGCCAATCTGAGTGTGACGGACAGACTGTGGCTCGACCTGCCAGATGGGAGGAAGGGCTTTGAAGCCGGCTCTCTGGAGACTTTTGAGTGTCACGGATCGGATGTTGGAGAGATCAAAAAGGTCGAGGTGAGTCTGTCAGAGCAGCTGTGGACTTCAGTTTACATCAAGGGTACATGTAGGAAAATCACACCTTTTTGAAGGAAGAGAGGACATTTCAACCCTGGATTTTGTCAATGTTGATTCAATTAAATTTATTTTTGTACAGCCCTAAATCACAACAGCAGTCGTATCGGAGAACTTTACAAAATTGACAATTCCTCAGGAACAGATCAGAGAATTGAACAGTTCAGAACACAGGGACTGCCATAACAACTAACACATACACTGCAAAAAATTATAAAATATGAGGTAATAATTGCTTAAATCAGGACTGATCAATTTGGACGGATTTGCTCAATGAGGGGTGAAATAAGGGTTTTTTGTACGGCACTAAAATAAATGAATGAATTAATATATTGAGTATCCATCCATTTTCTTCCCCTTCATCCATTGCCGGACAGCGGGGGCAGCAGTCTGAACAGAGACTAAGATTGACATATCTCACTTAATAACCCCACCCTTTTCCCATTGTTTAACTTTAACTAATACAATCAGTTCCATTAGATCTGGCTTTTCAAAAAATTACAAATTGTCAGTCTTTGGTGGATCTGGACAAGTTAGAAAACATGTGAATAGTTCATTTTCCCTCACAAAAAAACAATTTCCAGCCGTGCATCACAAAATGCCACTTCTCCGCAGCTCGGCCACGACGGAGCCACTCCAGAGAGCTGTTGGCTTGTTGACGAGGCGACTGTTGCCGTGCCAACCAAAGGGGTCAAATATATATTTTCCTGTAAATGCTGGTTGGCCAAGGACCGCGGAGACGGCCTGACCGCCAGAGTCTTCAACGTGCTGGACGCAGAGGCCATATCCATCTCTCAAAAGGTTTCTCACCCAGGACTCTACTCTACTCTACTCTACTCTACTCTACTCTACTCAGCTCTACTCAGCTCTACTCTATTATACTCTATTCTACTCTACTCTACTCTACTCAGTCCTACTCTACTCTACTTGTCCCGGCTCTACTCTACTCTTCTCTATATTCCTACTCTACTCTACTCTTCTTGTCTCTTCTCTACTCTACTCTTCTCTACATTCCTACTCTACTCTACTTGTCCCAACTCTACTCTTCTTTACTTAGTCTTTCTCTACTCTACTCTGCTCTACTCTACTCTACTCTACTCTACTCTACTCTACTCAGTCCTACTCTACTCTACTTATCCCACTCTACTCTACTCTTCTCTACATTCCTACTCTACTCTACTCTACTCTACTCTTCTTGTCTCTTCTCTACTCTACTCTTCTCTACATTCCTACTCTACTCTACTTGTCCCAACTCTACTCTTCTTTACTTAGTCTTGCTCTTCTCTACTCTACTCTACTCTACTCTACTCTACTCTACTCTACTCTACTCTACTCTACTCTACTCTACTCTACTCTGTCTTGCTCTGCTCTACTCTACTGTGTCATCCAGTTGACAGCACACGACCATGGAGCTCCTGTGAAACATCGCAGCAGATACTGTGTCATGTGTAGATACATGTTTCTAATGTGAAGCGTGGGACAGACCTGTGTTTTTCCTTCACTAAAAACTATTCTCTTCTTTCAGGTCATTTATGAAGTTACCGTGGTTACAGGAGACGTGCAGAACGCTGGGTCCGACACAAACATCTTCATGTCTGTGTTTGGAATAAACGGAAGCACCGAGGAAATGTTACTCCAGAAAAACGAAGACAGATTTGAACGCGGCCAAGAAGATACTTTCAACATGGAAATTGATGATATTGCGCCTCTGAGAAAAATGAGAATACGAATCGATGGCTTAGGGAGTCGACCGGACTGGTTTCTAGATAAGGTATGCTCATAGTTCTGCTATTCAGCATATTATCAATTATCAAGTGATGCAATATTATGTATGTACTATTCATTTATGAATTATTTTTAATTTCTGTTAACTATGTTTTTATTTATTGATTTTTATTGATAGATTTATTTATTCATTTATTTCAGGCAATGGCACAGATAAGTACAAAGTAGACGTATACTGTACCTTCAAGTCATATAGTGCTTAAAAGATGAAGACAAAAAGTGAATGTACAGTATATACTGCACATAAACATGTGACAAAGAAGATAACTTAATTTCAATCCCAATCAGTTGACTTTATTTATCCCAAAAGGGCATTTCAGTTTGGATTATCAGCAACAAAGAAATACAAAATCTACTACAAACAACAACAGTGATACAGCAAGAGAACATGCAAGTTTAAAAAGTGTTAGTGCCTTTTGAAGACTGGAAGAATTGCTGCAATATCAATCATTATGGATCATTTTAGAAAGGATGAAGGAGGATAGCGCCCACCTGAGGACATTAGGGAAAACTGCTGCTTAAGCATGTAGTCAGGATGCAGTCAGGATGCAGTCAGGATGCAGTCAGGATGTAGTCAGGATGCAGTCAGGATGTAGTCAGGATGTAGACAGGATGTAGTCAGGATGTAGTCAGGATGTAGTCAGGATGTAGTCAGGATGTAGACAGGATGTAGTCAGGATGTAGTCAGGATATAGTCAGGATGTAGTCAGGATGTAGAGACAGGATGTAGTCAGGATGTAGTCAGGATGTAGTCAGGATGTAGTCAGGATGTAGACAGGATGTAGACAGGATGTAGTCAGGATGTAGTCAGGATGTAGTCAGGATGTAGTCAGGATGTAGACAGGATGTAGTCAGGATGTAGACAGGATGTAGTCAGGATGTAGTCAGGATGTAGTCAGGATGTAGACAGGATGTAGTCAGGATGTAGTCAGGATGTAGTCAGGATGTAGTCAGGATGTAGACAGGATGTAGTCAGGATGTAGTCAGGATATAGTCAGGATGTAGACAGGATGTAGTCAGGATGTAGTCAGGATGTAGTCAGGATGTAGTCAGGATGTAGACAGGATGTAGACAGGATGTAGTCAGGATGTAGTCAGGATGTAGTCAGGATGTAGTCAGGATGTAGACAGGATGTAGTCAGGATGTAGACAGGATGTAGTCAGGATGTAGTCAGGATGTAGACAGGATGTAGTCAGGATGTAGTCAGGATGTAGTCAGGATGTAGTCAGGATGTAGTCAGGATATAGTCAGGATGTAGTCAGGATGTAGTCAGGATGTAGTCAGGATGTAGACAGGATGTAGACAGGATGTAGTCAGGATATAGACAGGATGTAGTCAGGATGTAGTCAGGATGTAGTCAGGATGTAGTCAGGATGTAGTCAGGATGTAGTCAGGATGTAGACAGGATGTAGTCAGGATGTAGACAGGATGTAGTCAGGATGTAGTCAGGATGTAGACAGGATGTAGTCAGGATGTAGTCAGGATGTAGACAGGATGTAGTCAGGATGTAGACAGGATGTAGACAGGATGTAGTCAGGATATAGACAGGATGTAGTCAGGATGTAGTCAGGATGTAGTCAGGATGTAGTCAGGATGTAGACAGGATGTAGACAGGATGTAGTCAGGATGTAGTCAGGATGTAGTAGTAAGCAGTAAGCTTTATTTATATACCGCCTTTTTCACTGCACATCGGAGTCTCAAAGCGGTTTACAATTGTTGGGTGGGGGTGCCAGTACAGGAGGCACATGCCAGACCTATTGTACATATTTTTAGTGGTAGGGGAAACCGGAGCACCCGGAGGAAACCTACGCAGACACGGGGAGAACATGCAAACTCCACTCAGAAAGGCCCTGGTCCAACCGGGATTCGAACCCAGGACCTTCTTGCTGAGGGGCGAGAGTGCTATCCACTCAGCCACCGTGCCGCCCATGTAGTCAGGATATAGTCAGGATGTAGTCAGGATGTAGTCAGGATGTAGACAGGATGTAGTCAGGATGTAGTCAGGATATAGTCAGGATGTAGTCAGGATGTAGACAGGATGTAGTCAGGATGTAGTCAGGATGTAGTCAGGATGTAGTCAGGATATAGTCAGGATGTAGTCAGGATGTAGACAGGATGTAGACACAATGTAGTCAGGATATAGTCAGGATGTAGTCAGGATGTAGTCAGGATATAGTCAGGATGTAGTCAGGATGTAGACAGGATGTAGTCAGGATGTAGTCAGGATGTAGTCAGGATGTAGACAGGATGTAGACAGGATGTAGTCAGGATGTAGTCAGGATGTAGACAGGATGTAGTCAGGATGTAGTCAGGATGTAGACAGGATGTAGACAGGATGTAGTCAGGATGTAGTCAGGATGTAGTCAGGATGTAGTCAGGATGTAGACAGGATGTAGACAGGATGTAGTCAGGATGTAGTCAGGATGTAGTCAGGATGTAGACAGGATGTAGTCAGGATGTAGACAGGATGTAGTCAGGATGTAGACAGGATGTAGTCAGGATGTAGACAGGATGTAGTCAGGATGTAGACAGGATGTAGTCAGGATGTAGACAGGATGTAGTCAGGATGTAGTCAGGATGTAGTCAGGATGTAGACAGGATGTAGACAGGATGTAGTCAGGATGTAGTCAGGATGTAGACAGGATGTAGACAGGATGTAGTCAGGATGTAGACAGGATGTAGTCAGGATGTAGTCAGGATGTAGACAGGATGTAGTCAGGATGTAGTCAGGATATAGTCAGGATGTAGACAGGATGTAGTCAGGATGTAGACAGGATGTAGTCAGGATGTAGACAGGATGTAGTCAGGATGCAGTCAGGATGTAGTCAGGATATAGTCAGGATGCATTCAGGATGTAGTCAGGATATAGTCAGGATGTAGTCAGGATATCCTACTATGAATAAAAAAATTGCAAATCAACTGGATCAAAGCTGAATATATTACAAAACATAATTTCAAAACCGATAAACATGAACTCATTGACTGCCAGGGACGTCTTCGCCTGAGACTGGAGATTTCTGTCAAACTTCCCTCTTTTCTACTGTGGATTACAGGAGAACAAAACTATCTAGAAACCAGTTTAAATTTGTCTGATGAAAGTAGACAGTCCGGTCATTCAGAATGGTTTCAAATTTCGCATATAGTCAAAGCACATAATATTCTGTGGGTCTTGAAAATGTCCTTTCCTTTATTTTGTCAATGGTTGAACATAATGTTGACACAGCTCAGATTGTTGCCATGGGCTATTTTTTCCTCCATATTTCATCTGTTTGATGTTTTAGCTATGTATGGTGTGGGGTTTGTCTAACATTACGATGCTTCCATTACGTAACATTACGATCCTCTCGTACAATTATTCGAGGTGATCATGCGTAACCTCAAAACGGAGGAAGTGTCTGTGTTCACCTACGAAGACTGGCTCTCCAAGACCCAAGGCCCGAAGAGGACCCTGATCTGCGAGATGGCAGCGATGGTGGATGAAGAGATGATGGTGGAGGAGACCACTTACATAATACAGGTCAAAACTAGTGATATTTCAGGTACGTATCGGGAGAAATAATGACATATGATTGTAGCCACATTCCGTTTTTACTATAAATGTGACTTCCCTTGCCTCCTACTTTAGGGTCTGGTACCGATGCCAACGTGTGGATGATCATTTTCGGTGAAAATGGAGACACAGGGATTCTGGCTCTGAAAGAAAGCAGCAAGTCCAACAAGTTTGAGCGGAAACAGGTCGACATGTTTCGCTTCTCAGACATCCTCAGCCTGGGAGAGCTCTCCAAAGTGCGAGTGTGGCACGATAACTCAGGTCAGCCTCTCTGCTTCATGCCTGGATAGATTAGATTATTACAGATTGCACTAATTTGACTGTCACTTTACTTTACTCGTCTGTGCAATATTGGTTTGAATAATGTCAGAATGTGCACTGTAGAACCACATGCATTCACTGTCACTTTGTCCCAGACCCTCTGCTGCTAACATATGCAAACACAGGACTAGAATATACAGTATTTTAAAGGACAACTCACCCTCAAATCCACTTTTTTTGCTGATAAACGGTATAAATGAGTGTCCAATAGTGTTGTCTACATATCCTGGTCATAATCTTGTCACTTTGGTGCAAATTAGTTGAAAGTTAAACTTTCTGCCTAAAACCGTCTGTGAGGCGCCATCTGCTGGCGACCTGTATTACTACATTTGAATTTTGAATCTGGCGCCAACACTGGCGCAGCAGCAAGACCTGACGTCTGAAGCAAGACCTGACGTCAGCAGCCCCCCGCCCAGAGCAATGTAAACGGCCCAGTCTCGTTCACGCCCCCTTTAGTCCTCCAGGCTACGCCCATTTAGAGGAAGATTTGAACAGGAAATGTGAGTAACGTAAGCTCCGAGGAGCGGGGGTGAGAACCACTTTAAATGTAGAGCACTTTTCCTACACAAGGCAACACAAAGATTAGATTATAGATCCTTTATCGTCCCACAATCGGGAAATTTTGATGTTGCAGCGCACATTGTAAGAGCAACACAAAATATACAATAGCTGCTATGTTTCTTAGCTAGCTGTAATGCTTCACTAACAGTCTTTCAACAAACAAAAAATTAATAAAATCAAAATCACACAAATAATTAAAAACATTAAAATCACAGATGGGATTAGAAATAGCCATAAATAGCCACAGTACTTTAAAAAGAATAAAGATTACAGAACAGAACAGTTTTTCAGGAAAACTGTTCCGGACTTTAGCATTAATCTGAAAATCTTTATTACACTAAAGTCAGAGATTTTATACTAATTCTTGATTTGTCATTATGCGAAAGTAGGAGATTTTAGATTTGCTTCCTTATTATGATAAGTATTTTATACTTGCTTTATTATGCTAAAGTTTCTCTTATTTAGTCTAGAGTTATTGTTTATTTATCGTGTACTGTTCTGTAACCGGTGATGCAACACTGAAATTTCCCCACAGTAGGACGAATAAGGGATCTCTTAATCTTAATCTTGATTTAATCCCTGGTACTTCCTGGCTGCGGCAGGACCGGCTCCAGGATGGCATCTGGAGTACGTGGACGTGAAGGATGAGCTGATGGATAAAACGTTCAGATTCCCGTGTGATCGGTGGCTCGCCAAAAACGAAGACGACGGACAAATAATGAGAGAGCTGGCCTGTGCCAATAACGACTGCCTGGACCTCAGCGAGAAAACCAGTAAAGCCTGAGACACAGTCATGATGGGATGCGTATTATTGACATCTGGATTCAATGTTTGTGTTGTTTTTGATTCAAGAGTATGAAATTTGTGTCACTACTGGAGACACTGACGAAGGAGAGACTAAAGAAAACGCCTGGATCGTTCTGGAAGGACGCAAAGGCCGCTCAAAAGAATTTGTGATGGAGAATTCCTCAAAGAAGAAGAGATTTTTGAGGTAGGTTCTGCCACAATAAAAAGTAAGTATTATATAAGTAGTATATCTTTCCTGCTCTAGTCCAGGGGTTTCAAACTCATTTTAGACAGAGGGCAAACTTAAAAACATAAGAGTCTTTTATAGTCTTTTTTTTGTACTGGAAGACTGAGTTAAAACAAACTATAACTCCCAATAACGTTCTTGTTTACTTTTTTTTTAACAGATTCATGGTTGTTTCCCTGAGACAGTTGGCTTTAAAATGAAGTATAACATGCCATAGTAGCCCCTTAACATCAATACTGCAAGTTACTGCGATTAAGGTAGAAATGAAAATCATTTCAAGGGCCACTAAGAATTGTCTTGCGGACCGGATTTAGCCCACAGGCCCGAATTTGACATGTCTACACTAAAATATTATTTTATACTTGCTATTTTGCTAAAGTCAGAGATTTTGAACTGAATTCTTGCTTCTTCTTTATGCTAAAGGTGATTGATGATTTAGATTGCTTGCTTATTATGCTAAAGCTTAGAGATTTTATTTTATTTTTGTATAGAGTTATTGTTAATTTATCTGGTGCTGTGTGTGCTCCTCATTCCTTCTGTAACTGAAATTTCCCCACAGTGGGACAAATTAAAAGGATCTTTTAATCTAAATGTATATATTCAAAGTAATCGTTTTGAATCCAGTCCACATCATCGCTTGCTGTGTACTTTTAGGGGAAATATCGACCGATTTGAGTTTTCATCTAAAAATGTTGGTGACATTGCTGGAATATGCCTCGGTCACACTCCCAAAGATGGAAAGAAAGTAAAAGTCGAGGCTTTCTGGCACGTCATGGAGGTCGTCGTCACTGAAAAAGAGCTGGGGAATAAGTATACAGATTCATTGTGTCATTTTATTTGTCATACTTTTCCATTTCAGTACAGAATTGTTCATCTCCTTCACAGGTACATATTCATTTGCAACAGCCTCATCCCACTCTCTCCAAAGAGGGACGAGTTTTTGACTTTTGAATGCTCCAAGGCCATTGAAAGCTTTGCCAGTAAAGCCATGAGTCTGGTGCCGGTCAAATACGAGATCATAGTGATAACCGGCGAGGAGAAAGGAGCCGGAACAGACGCCAACGTTTTCATCACCATCTACGGCTCCAACGGGGACTCGGGAAAGCGGCAGCTGCGGCAAAAATTCCGCAATCTCTTCGAACGCGGGCAAACGGACCGGTTCCTGGTGGAGATGCTGGACATGGGAGAGCTGCAGAAGGTGAGAATGGAGCACGACAACTCGGGGCTGGGACCGGGATGGTTCCTGGACCGAGTGGAGGTCACCAACACGGCCAACGGAGTCACCACCATCTTCCTCTGCGGGAAGTGGCTCGACACTAAGAGGGCGGACGGACAGATTGTGCGAACCCTCTATCCCAAATACTAGACGGATACAGGGGTCTCCAACCTGTAGAGCTTGCCCGCCGCATTGCCATTTGCAGTAAAACCCCATTGGAAAACATTTGCAAAAGTCCCCGGTGTGCATCAGACAAGTGCAAACATTAGATAGATAGATACTTTATTGATCCCCGTCAGAGAAATTCAGGTGTCCAGTAGCAGCAAGAAAAAAAAACAAAATTCATTCAAAAAAGCTAACAATAGTAAAAATCAGCAACAGCCAATCAGGTCGCAGCAGCAGAGGTGGAGTAGCCTCTGGGTGGAGCAAGACGGGTCACAGCAGCAGAGGTGGAGTAGCCTCTGGGTGGAGCAGGACGGGTCACAGCAGCAAAGGTGGAGTAGTCTCTGGGTGGAGCAGGACTGGTCAGAGGTGGAGCAGGACGGGTTACAGCAGCAGAGGTGGAGTAGTCTCTGGGTGGAGCAGGACAGGTCACAGCAGCAAAGGTGGAGTAGCCTCTGGGTGGAGCAGGACGGGTCACAGCAGCAGAGGTGGAATAGCCTCTGGGTGGAGCAGGACGGGTCACAGCAGCAGAGGTGGAGTAGCCTCTGGGTGGAGCAGGACGGGTCACAGCAGCAGAGGTGGAGTAGCCTCTGGGTGGAGCAGGACGGGTCACCAGGTGGAGTAGCCTCTTGGTTCAGACCATTTTCTCTGCTCTAGTCCAAAGTAAAATGCTAAATGCTTCATTAGCATTTTTCAAAAAGTTAGCATTCCTCCAGTGGATATTCACCTGATCCACTTGGTTCAGACCATGAATCCTCTCTGCTCTGGTCTGGACCAGTGTAAAACCATGAACACTGTACTGCAGCAACATCTTAGGTAGAAAAAAAGCAAGAATAATAAAATGTATAACGCACAGAACAACAACTGTCTCAGAGCGACTTAGGACCTGCAGCCGTTTTCCAGCGCTTTCAAAAGTCTTAATCAAGATAAAACAAAATAATAAGATTAAATCAAATAATACACTGACTATTTTATGTACACGCGATAACTATAGTAAATGCAAACTTATACCGTGCATAGCAACAAAATGCGATGATAAATGTTATTATTTTTTTATTTATTTGATAGAGACGAGGGTACATCATCAACACTTTCGAAACACTACAGTATTTATAGCCAAGGCTCACTTGCAATGTCAGAATAACGCAACAAAATGCAGATAATTAGCATTCAAGACCGTACGAAGCTGCTATTGCTAGTAGTGCCCGATCTCTCTCATTTTTGTGTCAGAAAGGTAGAAAAAGGTTGGAGACCCCTGCACTAAAGCAACCCAAAAAACCCCCCGTAAACTCAGAACGTGAGACTAGTTTTTTTTTACCCTTCCGGCGCCAAGTTTTTTCATAAATTTGATGTGAAAAAAGCAAACGGTGGAGCCCTGAAACTGCTTAAGAAGTAAGAGGAGTACTGAAAACACAAGAACAATGTTGGGAAATATTTGTGGAAAGCCAGGTCGCTGTACAGAAAGTGTCCTATGTAGCTCCTTTAGCACTTAAAGGGTTAACTTTATATGTGCCAATCTGTTGTTTTTAAAATCTAATCAAATCTTACATGGATTTTATGGAGAAGAAGATTAGTATGTTTTTATATAAATCAGTTGTGTTTATACAATATGTTATAATATTAAATACAAATCACTGTTTACCTTTTTGATTCACTTTTCTTTCTTTTTTTAAAGTTAGATTTATTTAAAACCTGCAGATTTCCCATATCTTCACACTAATACAGGTTTGAAAAGGGGTTGGATAAAGCGTACACTTATTTTATCCCGAGCTCCTCTTCACCAGAGACGCAGTAATCCACAGAATACAACCAGGATTCTGTGCAGGACATACAGTAATATATGTGTACCCAATAAAACCCAAATACACACACACACACACACACACCTGCATACACATACATATACACACACACACATGCATACACATACATATACACACACACACATGCATACACATACATGTACATGCATACACATACATATACACACACACACATGCATACACATACATATACACACACACTCACACTAACATCATGAACACACGCATACATGCACACAAAAACATACGCAAACAAACATACACACGCACACACACACACACACACACATACATACACACACACTCACCCTAACATCATGAACACACGCATACATACACACAAAAACACATACGCAAACAAACATACGCACGCACACACATGCATACACTACACATATACATACAAACAAACACATACACGCACATGTATGTATACATATACACACTCACACTAACATAATGAACATACACAATAAACACATACGCAAACAAACATGAACGCTAACATCATACACACACTCACTCATTCATACACACAAATACATAGATGCAAATATACATACAAACACACACACAAATACACACACGCACACACCTGCCATCTAGTATTTATTTATTGTCTAATGAATGAGACAAACAGCCATTTTATCAATTTATTAGAAAATGATTACATACAAAATCATATTAAACAAGCCATGAAAACTAAAATAAAAGTAAAACGTTTTGCTACAGGCAAAATAAAACAGGAAAATGATAATAATTTGTAAGAATAAATAAAGTATAAAAAATACCAGCCATTTGTAAATCTAACAACTCACAATGTGCCCATACATTTCATCAAGAAAACACTATTAATGCTATATTGCTTAAATATTAATGATAAATATTTATACTTTCAGAAAAGCATTCTAATGTAAAACACTGCTTAGTCATAGATTACAGCCCAGATCCATACGGGAATGTTGGCAGCCCTTTCACTGGCACTTTTTTGGGATTTTTTTGTGTTCCCGGTTTTTATTTTCCAGGAATAATTGTCTTGAATAAATGTTTTTTTTGCTCACCATGTAATTAACAAAGAAGACTAATGTACTGACACCTGAGACATGCATTTTCCCAGATATTGTGCTTTGAAATCCTTGCTCCTCATCCTAAACAAAATAGTTATGGATTTAGAAGAAGAGGATTGAGAACCAAGGAAATACATAAATGTTATTGAATGTGTTGGTGAGAATTCCCAAAGATTGTGGAGTGTGTTGGGGAGAATTCTGAAAGACAGTAGAGAGAGTAGTGTGTGTTGCCGAGAATTCCGAAAGACAGTAGAGAGAGTAGAGTGTGTTGCCGAGAATTCCGAAAGACAGTAGAGAGAGTTGAGTGTGTTGCTGAGAATTCCGAAAGACAGTAGAGAGAGTAGAGTGTGTTGTCGAGAATTCCGAAAGACAGTAGAGAGAGTAGAGTGTGTTGTCGAGAATTCCGAAAGACAGTAGAGAGAGTAGAGTGTATTGTCGAGAATTCCGAAAGACAGTAGAGAGAGTAGAGTGTGTTGTCGAGAATTCCGAAAGACAGTAGAGAGAGTAGAGTGTGTTGTCGAGAATTCCGAAAGACAGTAGAGAGAGTAGAGTGTATTGTCGAGAATTCCGAAAGACAGTAGAGAGAGTAGAGTGTGTTGTCGAGAATTCCGAAAGACAGTAGAGAGAGTAGAGTGTATTGCTGAGAATTCCGAAAGACAGTAGAGAGAGTAGAGTGTGTTGTCGAGAATTCCGAAAGACAGTAGAGAGAGTAGAGTGTGTTGTCGAGAATTCCGAAAGACAGTAGAGAGAGTAGAGTGTGTTGCTGAGAATTCCGAAAGACAGTAGAGAGAGTAGAGTGTGTTGCTGAGAATTCCGAAAGACAGTAGAGAGAGTAGAGTGTGTTGTCGAGAATTCCGAAAGACAGTAGAGAGAGTAGAGTGTGTTGTCGAGAATTCCGAAAGACAGTAGAGAGAGTAGAGTGTGTTGTCGAGAATTCCCAAAGACAGTAGAGAGAGTAGAGTGTGTTGCTGAGAATTCCGAAAGACAGTAGAGAGAGTAGAGTGTGTTGCTGAGAATTCCGAAAGACAGTAGAGAGAGTAGAGTGTGTTGTCGAGAATTCCGAAAGACAGTAGAGAGAGTAGAGTGTATTGTCGAGAATTCCGAAAGACAGTAGAGAGAGTAGAGTGTGTTGCTGAGAATTCCGAAAGACAGTAGAGAGAGTAGAGTGTGTTGCTGAGAATTCCGAAAGACAGTAGAGAGAGTAGAGTGTGTTGTCGAGAATTCCGAAAGACAGTAGAGAGAGTAGAGTGTGTTGTCGAGAATTCCGAAAGACAGTAGAGAGAGTAGAGTGTGTTGCTGAGAATTCCGAAAGACAGTAGAGAGAGTAGAGTGTGTTGCTGAGAATTCCGAAAGACAGTAGAGAGAGCAGAGTGTGTTGTCGAGAATTCCCAAAGACAGTAGAGAGAGTAGAGTGTGTTGTTGTTGAGAATTCCCAAAGACAGTAGAGAGAGTAGAGTGTGTTGTCGAGAATTCCCAAAGACAGTAGAGAGAGTAGAGTGTGTTGCTGAGAATTCCGAAAGACAGTAGAGAGAGTAGAGTGTGTTGTCGAGAATTCCGAAAGACAGTAGAGAGAGTAGAGTGTGTTGCTGAGAATTCCGAAAGACAGTAGAGAGAGTAGAGTGTGTTGTCGAGAATTCCGAAAGACAGTAGAGAGAGTAGAGTGTATTGTTGAGAATTCCCAAAGACAGTAGAGAGAGTAGAGTGTGTTGTCGAGAATTCCGAAAGACAGTAGAGAGAGTAGAGTGTGTTGCTGAGAATTCCGAAAGACAGTAGAGAGAGTAGAGTGTGTTGTCGAGAATTCCGAAAGACAGTAGAGAGAGTAGAGTGTGTTGCTGAGAATTCCGAAAGACAGTAGAGACAGTAGAGTGTGTTGCTGAGAATTCCGAAAGACAGTAGCGAGAGAGTAGAGTGTGTTGTCGAGAATTCCGAAAGACAGTAGAGAGAGTAGAGTGTATTGTCGAGAATTCCGAAAGACAGTAGAGAGAGTAGAGTGTGTTGTCGAGAATTCCGAAAGACAGTAGAGAGAGTAGAGTGTGTTGTCGAGAATTCCGAAAGACAGTAGGAGAGAGTAGAGTGTGTTGCTGAGAATTCCGAAAGACAGTAGAGAGAGTAGAGTGTGTTGTCGAGAATTCCGAAAGACAGTAGAGAGAGTAGAGTGTGTTGTCGAGAATTCCGAAAGACAGTAGAGAGAGTAGAGTGTGTTGTCGAGAATTCCCAAAGACAGTAGAGAGAGTAGAGTGTGTTGCTGAGAATTCCGAAAGACAGTAGAGAGAGTAGAGTGTGTTGCTGAGAATTCCGAAAGACAGTAGAGAGAGTAGAGTGTGTTGTCGAGAATTCCGAAAGACAGTAGAGAGAGTAGAGTGTGTTGTCGAGAATTCCCAAAGACAGTAGAGAGAGTAGAGTGTGTTGCTGAGAAATTCCGAAAGACAGTAGAGAGAGTAGAGTGTGTTGCTGAGAATTCCGAAAGACAGTAGAGAGAGTAGAGTGTGTTGTCGAGAATTCCGAAAGACAGTAGAGAGAGTAGAGTGTATTGTCGAGAATTCCGAAAGACAGTAGAGAGAGTATAGTGTGTTGCTGAGAATTCCGAAAGACAGTAGAGAGAGTAGAGTGTGTTGCTGAGAATTCCGAAAGACAGTAGAGAGAGTAGAGTGTGTTGTCGAGAATTCCGAAAGACAGTAGAGAGAGTAGAGTGTGTTGTCGAGAATTCCGAAAGACAGTAGAGAGAGTAGAGTGTGTTGCTGAGAATTCCGAAAGACAGTAGAGAGAGTAGAGTGTGTTGCTGAGAATTCCGAAAGACAGTAGAGAGAGCAGAGTGTGTTGTCGAGAATTCCCAAAGACAGTAGAGAGAGTAGAGTGTGTTGTTGAGAATTCCCAAAGACAGTAGAGAGAGTAGAGTGTGTTGTCGAGAATTCCCAAAGACAGTAGAGAGAGTAGAGTGTGTTGCTGAGAATTCCGAAAGACAGTAGAGAGAGTAGAGTGTGTTGTCGAGAATTCCGAAAGACAGTAGAGAGAGTAGAGTGTGTTGCTGAGAATTCCGAAAGACAGTAGAGAGAGTAGAGTGTGTTGTCGAGAATTCCGAAAGACAGTAGAGAGAGTAGAGTGTATTGTTGAGAATTCCCAAAGACAGTAGAGAGAGTAGAGTGTGTTGTCGAGAATTCCGAAAGACAGTAGAGAGAGTAGAGTGTGTTGCTGAGAATTCCGAAAGACAGTAGAGAGAGTAGAGTGTGTTGTCGAGAATTCCGAAAGACAGTAGAGAGAGTAGAGTGTGTTGCTGAGAATTCCGAAAGACAGTAGAGACAGTAGAGTGTGTTGCTGAGAATTCCGAAAGACAGTAGCGAGAGTAGAGTGTGTTGTCGAGAATTCCGAAAGACAGTAGAGAGAGTAGAGTGTATTGTCGAGAATTCCGAAAGACAGTAGAGAGAGTAGAGTGTGTTGTCGAGAATTCCGAAAGACAGTAGAGAGAGTAGAGTGTGTTGTCGAGAATTCCGAAAGACAGTAGAGAGAGTAGAGTGTATTGTCGAGAATTCCGAAAGACAGTAGAGAGAGTAGAGTGTGTTGTCGAGAATTCCGAAAGACAGTAGAGAGAGTAGAGTGTGTTGCTGAGAATTCCGAAAGACAGTAGAGAGAGTAGAGTGTGTTGTCGAGAATTCCGAAAGACAGTAGAGAGAGTAGAGTGTGTTGTAGAGAATTCCGAAAGACAGTAGAGAGAGTAGAGTGTGTTGTCGAGAATTCCGAAAGACAGTAGAGAGAGTAGAGTGTATTGTCGAGAATTCCGAAAGACAGCAGAGAGAGTAGAGTGTATTGTCGAGAATTCCGAAAGACAGCAGAGAGAGTAGAGTGTGTTGTCGAGAATTCCGAAAGACAGTAGAGAGAGTAGAGTGTGTTGTCGAGAATTCCCAAAGACAGTAGAGAGAGTAGAGTGTGTTGTCGAGAATTCCGAAAGACAGTAGAGAGAGTAGAGCGTGTTGAGAATTCCCGATGGCTTTTGGAACCTGTCGAACGCAGTATAAGCTTTTTACATTGTAGTTTTATCAGGAAACTAATAAGGCAAAGGTTGATTGTAATTCCATGGGAAAACACGTACAGCGAGGCACTTGTAAAACTCGATTTCACTAAGAACTATAAACATAGTGCATTTATAACAAAAAGACAATGTTTAAAGAATGGGTGAATGTGGTGAGAGAAGTGGCCCAGTGGAAGGGTTTCCAATATTTGAACGGTTAGTGCAATAACAACAAGAAAAAAAGAAAATAATAAGTTACAACAAAATTAGCAGTCACTTCATTTGCGGTTTAGCTAGCACATCACAGCAGGGGGTATCAGTGGAAAAAAAATAAATATATGGAATGTTGCATACATCCACATCACACAAGCCAGCGTCTCTACCACCGCATGCTAAACATTCCCATTTAAAACGATGCAAAAGTGAGGTAATCATTATTTTTTGAAAAGCATTTACTGTATGTTATCTGTAAAATAAATATCACTTGCTCAGAAATTCCAAATAAATACATTACATTACATACCTTATCATATCTACAGTTAAGTTATGATTGTTAAATATTTAAGGCATCTCAACAACACCCTGTGTAAACTTTAACACTCCGCGTCCGAGGAGGCGGCGTCGACACTGGTAGTGCACAAGACCAGGAGCGAGAGCTTTCCGATGAACGTAAAAGCGATTACAGACACAATTTTCTATCACAGTGCATCGGGTGGAGGGCCCCGGGAAACACAGGCGGACATGACGGAGGAAAGGCTCGACCCCTTACTACACATATAAACGCCATCGAAATGTCGGGAAGAATATTTGCTGGATTCACCGGAGAGTATTTAGGAGCAGTGACCAAAAGCTGGACTCTTTGTGATGCTGAGATGCTACAGTTTTGGCCTCTGATTCACTCTAATTACAAGTGGTAACAGTCTATTTTTAGCTGGTGGTGTCTGGGATGGGAGATTTTTGACTTGAGAATGACAGCATTTTGGGTTTGAACAGTATTTCTTTGTTTCACTGGAAATGAGATTTGACGACTGGTTTTAAATCACAAATCTCAAGGTGGAAACTCATGTAAAGTCTATACTAACTTTTTGACTAATTTTTGGGTCATGTCTGTGAGTGGTCCTGGTTTATTTGACTCTAAAAAAAGAAGACACAACTTTATCTCTAATTTCACACTTCCAGGAGTTTGATGGTTATGTTCATAGACTGTTTAAAGATGGACAAGTTTTGCTCCAACTCGTTCTAGCTCCTATTGACTTACATTGTAGTAGTAGTAGTAGTAAGTAAGTAATCTTTATTTATATACCGCCTTTTCACTGCACATCGGAGTCTCAAAGCGGTTTACAATTGTGATTTTTGGGAGTGGGGGTGCCAGTACAGGAGGCACATGACAGACCTATTGTACATATTTTTAGTGGTAGGAGTAAACCGGAGCACCCGGAGGAAACCTACGCAGACACGGGGAGAACATGCAAACTCTACTCAGAAAGGCCCTGGTCCAACCGGGATTCGAACCCAGGACCTTCTTGCTGAGAGGCGAGAATGCTATCCACTCAGCCACCGTGCCGCCCATTGAACAATCTGTGTTTTACCGTTCTCTATGATCCTAATTTTGTTTTAGTAAATAAAGATATGAGCCATAAGGTTTGACCAATCAGGTGGCTTCATTCGGGGGGGAAACTCTATTTTGCCATAGAAACAACGTCTGCCCGGGTTACGGCACAACACTTACGTCGTCGGAACAATGGCCCATTTAAGGAAATTGGCTCCAGCTAGCTTATGTTAAAATCGGCCACTTCTGCATGTGGCTAACACTATGGACACGTTAGCATTTGGTCAGTCCACTCCTAATACACGACTTATGGTTATATTATGTAAAATTTCGGACCAAAAAATTCAAATTATAGCAAAATCCAGTTGCATCTGTCCTGCCATTTTGATGTAGTAAGGGGTTAAACAACGTGGGTTAGTTTGTTTTGGGGCATCACAGCAGTCTAGAGCCCTAAACAGCATAGCAACCAGCATAGCAACCACAAGGGCAGGTCTGTCATATGAATGCACCAAACAAATACATGATAGAGAACATGAAAATACTACTTAAAAACACGGCAAGGCCCAAAGTCATCCATTCAAATTCAACACTGAAGTAACGGACCCTTGACGCGGTATGTGCTTGTTTCGTATGAATTTAGTAAAATACTAAAAATGTTTCCTCTAACACTGCCATCAAATCAGCTTATATGCTACAGGAATTGATTTGATCTTTCAGAGCTCGAGATTAGCCCATGCAAAGCTCACTATAGGCTTGATTTAAATAAATAAAAAAGCAGTATTAACAGTCCCCACCATCACCATATATGGGAAGTATACACTATTTTTTTGGGGTTTCAAATATTTCAGCTTTTTTTTTTTTACAAATGCCCAAAAGCTGCTTCACACTAAAACTGTGCTTTTCCCATCGCACCAGACTTTACTCATCGATTACAGCGACTTCTACCACGACAACGAGTGTGAATTAGGTAAACAGCATCTGACAAATGAGCTTATAAACGTTCCTGTATGGCAGATGACTCACAGTCTAAAATGGAAATATATTTATAGAGAAAGAGAGAGAGAAAACTCATCAGCTTTTGTAGTGTGGGGTTATGTACTAATAACCACTCGGGGAGACACAAAGTCATGGCTTTAAAGACATGCTACACACAGCCCAGGGCCACGTACGGAACGACGTCACAACAGCAACAACAGTTTTAACCAAACAAGCTGGAAAAAGCCCTGTAAACAAGAGCAAGAGAGTCTGCTTCCAAAAGAGATGTGCTTATTTATAAATACACTGCAAAAAGTGAGGAAAAATAAGTTGAAAATTACTCAAAGTTGGCAAAAAAATTTGTCTTGGTTGACCTTGCCTTAAAACAAGATTTGCCAAGATTCAAGAATGTATTCGAGATTCAAGAATGTATTCGAGATTCAAGAATGTATTCAAGATTTGAGAGTTTATCAGCCATTTGCAGTAAAACCACATTGGAAAAACTGTGCAAGACCACCCCAGTGTGCACCAACCATTTTGGATTTTTTTTTTTTTGGTAACAAGCAAAATTATCTTGTTTTAAAAAGATACAAGAAATGTCTCCCATGGAATGAGAAAATAAAGTTCTTGAACTAAAGATAAATGGCTTTGTCCCATTGGCGAATCTTGTTTTAAGACATCTACTCAAATTAAGATAAAAAAACACTAGATTCGAGCAATTTTGACCTCACAGTTTATCATTTTTTGCAGTGTAGAGGAGAGAACCCCGCTGGCCTCTCATGCAGTTAGTGTGTCGGTTTGGCTCAGATTAACGTCAGAAAAGAGTGATGTCATAAAACAGTCTGGTGACATTTGGCGAAAGTTCCCGCACGGGGGCAGAAGAAAGTGACGAGCACGCGAGGTGATGACGAAGAGGAGGCGGCGTCTGCGTCTATCAGCTGTCGGCGTTCAGCTGTGTTTCGATGTCGACGCGACAGATGGGGCACTTCCTGCTGGTGGCCAACCACTGATCCACGCAGCCCTGGTGGAAGAGGTGCATGCAGGGAAGTCTCCTATAACAGAGGGCAAAGGAGAGAAGCGGTTAGAGTGCATTTTTTCAATTTGCATGTTCTCCTCGTGTCTGCTTAGGTTTCCTCCAGGTGCTCCGGTTTCCCCCATCGCTAAAAACATATATAGGTTTGGCATGTGTAGTGACCCTGCTTCCATCTCTATGTGGAGTGAGAAGACAAATGCCCACAATGAATGTTTAGCGCTTTGTGACTCTGTCTGGAAAAGGCGCTATAAATAAAATAGATAAAGATGAATAATAATTTTAAATATAAAAATGCATCGGTTTTATGCAATGCTTTTTTGGACTCATTCTGGTGTGTGAAGAAAGTAATCTGGTCCGACGACTCACTTACTTACGTTTACAAGCACCATGTGATTAAAGTTTTCTCACAAGTCTAAGAAAACTTCTGTGCGTATTTCTGAACTGCAGTAACCGTAAATACACCAGATTCTTGCTTTTTGTTGTTAATTTCCATCTGTAGTCCCACAGTCACACTCACAAACACACACACATTCAACCATCACCAATAGTACAGGTTTTTAGTAGTAGAGGAAACCGGAGCACCAGGAGGAAACCTAAACAGACACGGGTAGAACATGCAAACTCCACACGGAAAGGCATGGACGTGGAAGCAAACCCAGGACCTTCTTACTCATTTATAAATCTTGTTTACATATGAACAAAAGAAAACTTGATTCAACTCCGCCCATTTCCTCAAGCCTCAGGGCATTGGACTCACTTGAGGAAATGGGCGGAGTCTGGTCTGCTCCTGCTTGGTTGTGTCACTCCCGGATTCGTCCCGGAAACCGGATTCGTCCCGGAAACCGGATTCGTCCGGAAGTTCAGTTTGCGCATGTCAAAAAGTTTAATATGTCCTTAAGTGCTGACTGGTTAAGTTTAGGCGTCTGATTAAGATGGTTAAGTTTAGGGTTAAGGCTGGGTTGGGGTTATTTTATGGGAATGGCTGGTTAAGTTTAGGCATGAATAGGTAGTTTTTTATATTTACTTCCGCTTCCGTCCAGATTCCGTGACGTAATCTACTGCTGCGTATGCTCATTGGATCAAACTGAACTTCCGGACGAATCCGGTTTCCGGGACGAATACGGGAGTGACAGGTTGGAGTGAAAACCTGTAGCCACACCGGCCCTTTACCCCTAGTTTCCTCAACCATTTGGTAGATCACCTTTTTGAATCAATATCTACTTTAAGCATGCGTGGAGCTGACACCTAACTTGGTTTTAGGCGCTTTTACCATCTAACTGCATAACAACCATTTGCTAAAGGTCTTTAATCAAAACAAAATGAAAAATTATTATTTGTGTTGCTAGTGCTCCTACATCTTAAATAAAGAAAATAAAAAAGGGTTATGGACTGGTTTTGACCGCCCTGCTGTCGTGGTTTCAGTTTCTTACCGGACGTCCTCTCCATCCTCCAGCAAAGACAAACAGATGGTGCATTTCTCGTCCACGTCCATCTCCTCTTCGTCGATCTTCAGCTGCATTGGTTTTCTCTGTGAGTTTGTGAGAAGTACAGGATGATTAGACAACGCTCTGGTCTCTGAGGTCGAGACATCGGCAACTTTACCTTCTTGTACTTGTGCGGAATAGTGAACCTCTCGATGGTCGTCTGGATGGCTCCTCTGCTCACAGCCCCCAGTCTGTCCTCCAGCTGCAGCAGCTCCTGCAGACCAGAGAGAGGGGACCGCAAGGGTCAGGAGGTGGGTGGGTGTCTGTGGGTGTGTGTGTCTGTGTGTATGTGTGTCTGTGTGTGTGTGTGTGTTTGCAGGAGGTAGTCATATGTATGTGTGTGCATGCGTGTGTGTTTGTTCATCTATGTCTGTGTGTGTGTGTGTTTGTCTGTGTGTTTGTTCATCTATGTCTGTGTGTGCGTGCGTGTGTGTTTGTCTGTCTGTGTGTTTGTTCATCTATGTCTGTGTGAGCGTGCGTGTGTGTTTGTCTGTCTGTGCGTTTGTGCGTCTATGTCTGTGTGTGTGTGTGTCTATGTCTGTGTGTGTGTGTCTGTGTGTTTGCAGGAGGTGGTCCTATGTGTGTATGTGAGAGTGGAGAGTGTGTGTGTGTGTGTATTTGTATTTGCAGGAGGTGGTCATGTGTGTTTGTGTGTGTGTGCATGTCTTTGTGTGGGTGTGTGCGTGTGTGTGCAACTGTGAGAGTGTGCGTGTGTCTGTGTTTGCAGGAGGTGGACAAACGTGCGTGTCTGTATGTGCGTGTCTGTGAGTGTATGTGTGTCTGTGTGTGTGGGAGGTGGACAAACGTGCGTGTCTGTGTGTGCGTGTCTGTGTGTGTGTGTGTTCAAAGTTCTAGATGGAAATTACCTCATAACTTTCCCGAACCGCAGTGACGTGTCGTGAAGGATTGAGACTCTGAAGCGCTAACAGATGCAGCTGTGGATATGGGTAGTTTCTGATTTCATGAACCACCTAAACATAAAAGAGAATAATTGTAAAGATCAAATAGGTTAGGGTTAGATTGGGGTTAGTGTAGAAAACATTTTTGGCTTAAAGATTTTGTGGTTCAGTGCTCTCTGTGATCCCGGTGTTTACATTATAATAATGTCTTCGTGACTTCAGATTTGGGTGAAGTTTCTTGCCAAGGACACAACAACAGCTGACATCAGTGGGAGTCAGTGGAGAAAGTCTTGTGTTGGGCTCGAACCCACAACCTTCAGGCTCAAAGGCCTGAAATATAAAATAAACCACTACCAAGCCGAGGGAACATACCACTTGTGCGGAAGAAGCGTGCCTGGGATAGTGGTGCAGCCGTGGAGAGGCCAGGTAGTGCTGAAAGGGCTGGGGCATCTGCTGCAGGGGGTACTGGGGGTGAGGGGCCCCTGCATCTACACTGAGGTCCCTGAGAAACACACACACACACACACACACACACGTTATCACAAATGCATTGGTGATGGTTTGGATAGGGATGTGTGAAAGAAGCTTCTCACCAGTCAGTGCCCTCTGCCAGATACCGCTGCTGCTGCTGCTGCTGCTGCTGCTGAGGGACCGGCGGCGACACATGGAGCGGAGGGGAGAACTCGAAGCCTGCGCGGAGTCGGTGCGGATTCACGGAAATGCGTTCCTGATTTCTTCTGTGCAGTGGAAATAGTAATAAGCAGTTATAGTCAAATCAAAGTGAAAGTCAAATCAGGTCATTATTCAGTGACCCACTCTCCCTGACTCAGGTTGCCAGATAAGCTGCCAAAATTAGACCTTGACATATTGGGACCATTTAATGATGACTTGAAATGCAAATCTTACATATTGCTACTTTAAGAGTTGCCGCTCTCTTTCCTTAATCAAATTCTCATTTCAAAGCCACCAGATCAGAAGGAACACAGATGGATTTAATATCCTGATGTAGATTATTCTATTTTTGTTTTTGTGTTTCGAGCACTCATATGATACAGCTTCATTTGGATGAATCACATGCAGGGGATTGGTACCATACATTGTACCGATTGTGTTTTCTGATTCTAGACACAACTGTTATTTTCAGAGCAGCTCAGCTTTGGAATAGGCTGCTTAGGGAGATGGAGGATCAAACTTCTTTGTATGTTTTAAAAAGAAATCTCAAAGCTCATAAGTGCAATGCATCATTAAAGTATGTCTTCATGTCTGTTTTTCCCTCAGTGTGGTTTACTTGTGTTGACTTCAAAGTTTGTTTATTTCGAGCAAATAAGTGTACAAGAAACAAAAGTGTGTATAAATAACCGTGAGATACATTTACATAATACAAAATTATAAATGTTATATACACAAAAGAAACACTTGATACTGCATTGGATCTGCCTTTAATATTATGGCAATGAATGAATTAATGTATTGTTTTATTTGATTAGTTTTTCATTCTTTTTCATTCCACTTTACTGGGACCCAAGGAAAATTAGCAACTACTGTACATGGGTGGAAGCTAATGGGGATTCCAATGAACAATAAACAACTGTAAGAAGGACTTTGTAGCTGCAGCATTGAAATGTGTTTGTGACAGACATTTAGTTTAGTTTGTTTTTTAGCACATCATGAAAAAGTTTACACAAAAAACTGTGTAACACCTTTTTCAGTGTCTCAACATTATCAGTTTGCCTCCTTTGCTTTGACTCACTTTCTTCCAAAACACAAGCACTTATGTTATTTATTTTCCTACATATTTACAACATAAATATTGAATCAGCTTTTATAACCAATTTATATTTTGTCCTGAGCTCGGTTCAAACTCTCAATTGACCTGGTTAGATCATAATTAATAGATTTGGAACATCCGACTATTTATATATCTGCTGTGATAAGACAATAATGGAAGAAGTTATTTGTTTTTTAGATCAATATTCAATAAAAATGATTTAATAAAAACCATGCACTAACACTAATAATGATTATAATAATGGGTAATAATGTTTTTTTTTATCTTGAAAAAACGAAAAACAAAAACCCTAACACAGCGTCTGTAGCACTAGTTTCCAGACACTGCTTGGTCCTGAGCCGGTCTGGCACCCACCTGGAGTGAGGGAGGATCCGCCGCCGCTGAGCCTCCAGGAGCTGCTGTTGGAGGAGGTATTGCTGGTGTAAAGCTTGAGGTAGAAAAGAGGCCCCCGACACATCGTGGAACTGAGGGCCCGCTGGGAGGGGGTGTGTGGGGGGCAGGTGAGGGGCCAGGCCCGTCTGTGGGACCTGACTCTGCCCTAGAGGGAACTCGGCTGAGAGAGGGGCCTGCGGGGCGCCCAGGTGAAAGTGGCGACAGGAGGTGGCATGGCTGTGCGGGTGCCTGGTAAAGTGTGCTCCTATTGAAAATAAATGCAACTTATCACAATGGAGCCGGAACCGCCCAAGAGACGACAAACACATAGGAGCCACTGATCCTGTCATGGTGTGGATTTTATTTCTGTATTTGCTTTCATTTTTAGAGTATATTTTAGAGTAATACTTAGAGCAGGTGTGTATCAGTAAAAGGAGTTCATCTGTGGAACGGTATCTATTCAACTTAAGGGCTAACTACTAAAACATAAAAAAACATTATGGATAAGTATAGAACACATGAATTGGATGATGCTATACTGTATAACTGTGATTATTGAAGTTTCAGTTTAATGCTATACATGTTACCATCGCTGGTATATGAGAATCTGTATAATGTGTCATCTGTGGACGTATTGTAAGTAATTACATAAGTAAGTAATCTTTATTTCTATACCGCCTTTCACAGACCAGAGTCACAAAAGCGGGGTCGCCAGTACAGGAGGCGCATACCAGACCTATTGTACAGGTTTTTATTGGGAGGGGAAACCGGAGTACTCTGAGGAAACCTACCTATTGTCACAATTGTAAGAGGAGTTTAGCTTCAGCTTCAACCCCTTTCTGTCAGAAATTATTTATCACTAATATTCTTAATGTACACAATTACCCTCACCCAATTATTGTAAAATAAATATTGTGAAATGTATATGATCTTCAAAAACATGTGACCTGAGATCTAATGCACATAATGCACGACCTTCACCCCGGTCGTGACAGATCCATCGGGTTTTTTGTTTTCAAACTATGAGCCTACAGCATTAGAGACAGCTCTGTTAACCTCATTTATGTTTTAGGTGTTTTTGATTTTATGATTGTTTATGTAATAACATTATTGCATTATTATTGCATTCCCAGTGGTCGAACTGTTTGATTCTCTGATCTGTTATTGGCGAATCGACAAATGTGTAAAGTCCTGAGAGACGACAGTCGTTGTAATTTAAGGATACAAATGTTTTATATTTTTTGGCAATTGCATAAAGTGTGCGATACAAATATTCTTGCAATGCCTTATATTTGTGTGTTTCTTTCCAATCGTGTTGTCGCCATTTTGTCAGATGTGAGAAAATAATCAATTCAATGTCCTTTCTGTGAGGTCAAAACAAGGCGTTTTTCAAAATGGTTCTGAGTAAGTAGTGTTTCTGTGGCACGGCTCAAATACTAAAACAAAACTGCACATGTTTTATCAAAGAATCATAAAAACAGAATGAATATTGTACTATTACTGTGTCCTCCATGAACCCTTCACCGGGATCTCTCCTCTCTCTGTTTTCTTTGACCCAATTACTCAAAGTAATGTACATGAACTTGTTCTTTTGGCATATAGAAATATTTTTACAGTGTAGGATGAACTGACATATTATTACACACTGTTTTCAGACAATACACATCAACACAACGTTTTTTTTAAGTGTAATTACTTTGTTTATGTACCTTGTATGGTCATCATACACTGCAAAAAGTGATGAAAAACAGTGAAGAATTTATTTGAGCACATTTTGACTGCCTTAAAACAAGACTTTCCAATTAGACAAGAAAAATGATGTTGTTTTAAAGAATATATCAGAAATGTCTCCCTTGGAATGAGAAAATAAAGTAACAGTTATTGAAATGAGTTTAAATGGCTTTTGTCAAAATGTCCTTGAATTAAGATAAAAACCACGCAATTCAATCAATTATTACCCCATATTTTGTAAGTTTTTAAAGTGCAACGCTGTGATGATTTCTTTATCTATGTAGTTTATTTCTTAGGCCATTATTTTTATGAACGTTTTTTTATGTGAGTAGTTCTGTTATAGTTACCATAGCAACACACTGTTCACTGTCAGCAGTTAGCATTTTAACGTTAGCATTAGCCTTTCAACAAACTCTTTTTCGTATTTCAAGTTATATTCAACAGTTTTAGCACTGAGTGAACGTTATTAAAGATTAAAAAAAAAAAACCTTAGGATGAATCATTTACTTTTAATAAATTGGGTGAAACAAAAAACATTCTTAGGACAAATTATCAGAATTCCATGAGTTTGTAAAGGAACAGGGAAAATGATGGCTCTAGGAGTTATAATTATCATATATTTGTGGGGGTCCTGGTGTTAAACAGATGTGACAGCCCTAAACGTGTCACAAATATACATTGAATCAGCACGGTGCCTTTGTTTACACAGCTAGCATATGCTAACGTGGCTAATTATTATGCAAGATATGAATGCTACCACAGTATTATAAGTTCTGCATACAAAATAATTTTACACTTACTTCTTTATTATTCTAAAGTCAGAGATTTTGTTCTTAATTCTTACCTCTTCATTATTCTAAAGCTGGAGAATTTATTCTTGCTTTATTTAATGCTAAAGTTACAGATTTGATTTGATTTTAGTATTGTGTTATTTATAATGTAGCTTGTGTTGTGTGTTCTTCATTCCTGCTGTTCTGTAACCGGTGATACAACACTGACATTTCCCCACTATGGTACAAATAAATATTCTCTCAATCTTAATCTTAATCTTATACACTCAAAACACAGTACTTATTCTTGCATTGGTTTGTGTTTCATGATCTTGGGATGTTTTGTGTTTCATTTATCAGGCGCCTAAACCAAGGATGTGACATGTATGTATCATAGAGGGACTGGATTGGGATGCTGTTGTTGTTGCTGCAGACAGCCCCTCCCCCACAGCAGGGGGGATGGAGGGGGGGGGGGACAGACACCAGGCCCCTCCCACTTCAGACTGCAGCATTCTGACAGTTCTGTCTCTACCCCCAATGACTGCAGCAGCTTCACAAGCACATCTCATTCACTCATAATCCACCTGTTTTGCTTACCCCACTGGCCTTCACTGGGTCATACGTGTGTGTGCATGTGTGTGTGTGCGTGTGTGTGTGTTTTACTGCACTGCAAACAGGCATCAAATATTATGTCGGAATTGCTTGAAAAGTGTGATTATTTATCTTATTTTGAGTTCATTCTGACTGTCTTAAAACTAGATTTGCCAATGGGACAAAGACATTTAGGCTTATTTAAAAAACTGTTGCTTTATTTTCTCATTCCAAGGGAGACATTTCTTATATATTTTTAAACAAGATAATTTTGCTTTGTCCTAATGGCAAATCTATTGTTAAGGCAGTCAAAATGTGCTCAAATGTTGATACATTTAGAGAAATTTTTGACCTATTTTTTTAATCACTTTTTGCAGTGTATGAGATAATAAATGCTTGATTTCTTTTTTGAGTTCATTCAAAACAAGATCATTCTGCATGTCCCATTGGAAGTCAAAATGCACGTAAATTACAATACATTTGACCAATTTCTCATCACTTTTTGCAGTGTATTAGGTAATAAATGATTTAATTGAGTGCTTTGATATCTTAATTTGAGTTCATTCTGATTTGCCAGAGGGTAAAAGCCATTTTCGTCTCAATTCAAAAACAGTTGCTTTTTTTTCTCATTCCGAGGGAGGCACTTCTTGAACCTTTTTAAAACAAGATCAATTATTTTGTTTTAAAAAGGCACAATAAATACATATTTTTCACCACTTTTTGCAGTGTGCAGCCAAATCGATTACACAAGAGTGGCTCGAAAAAGGGAACAAAACTACTAGCAGTGATTTGCCTGATGGGGTCCAGAAACTACAGTCCTTTGAGGTTAAATGGAGTCAATAATAGTATCATAAAAAGTAAAAGCCAAATGCAAACGTCATCTGAACTCAACTCATCTCAGAGCTCAAGAAACGTGAGACGCCTCAAGTCTGCAAATAAATAACCTCAACTATTCAAGACGACAGCTGCAGGACTCAAGTGGGGCAGCTATAAGAAGACTTAAGTTATTACATTAAGAATAAGAAAACACATTTGAGGCTTGGTTTAATAGAAATCAGTCTGAGGAGAAACTCAAGATCTTTGTTGAAGTAAAAGTGAAAGAATTATGACATGTGAAAATCTCTATATAAAACAAATGCATTATTATTATTATAAGTTTTTGTACCATGTTTTGTTGCTTAGAAATGTTTTAGCCTGAGCCACATCAATGTCACAAAGCATTTACTACGCATCGATAATGGATTTGTCTCGATAATCATCACCAAATGGACAGTTTCCGACAGAATACCCGCGTGTTGTGTGCGAATGTAAAGGCCGTTTGTTCCACCCCATAGAAAACAAGTTTGTGGAGAGTGTAGAAAAGGAATGGAAGCACATGTAGAGGTCCGGAGTCAGTGACAGCACAGACTGGAGGGAGAGGGAAGCACGCATGGAAGTCAGCAAAAAGCACACTGAAGGTTAGGAAGAAAACTACACTTTATTGGAAAATATTAGTATGTGTGGCACGGTTTGTGGTAATAGTAAAAAGAGAGTAGTACAGCCTATACAACCATAAGAATACCATGCAAAAAACGGTCATAGGGGCAAGGCCTGACCATGCTTTCTGTAGATATATATATGTGTGTAAACAGAACAGAAGCAGCATCCAATGGGTATAGATAGATGTGGATGCTTACAGCACGTTTCGGTACAGCAAGGACATCTCTACACAGGAGTACATTGGAATCTGCTTTTCAGTGTAAAATAAACAAAGTAAACGAGCATGCATTAGGTTCTAGTACAAGAATATAGGGTAGAAAAACCACAACAAAAGAAAAAAACACATTTGAATCTATAAAGGAGGTCTACAGCAGTGCAAGGATACACATCCCTGTAAAATGGATAGCGTTCAGCAGATGTCAGAGACTGAACGGTAGAAAATGTGGGATCTTTTTGGGTATTTTTGTAGATTTTAATGTTTGCAAAGATCAAACCAATTGCGTATATTTGTATGATTGTAATGGAGGAAGACAGTCAATTGAGATAGAGTTAATAATTGGGCGATGGGAGCAGACTCTGGCTGAGATAGGCATCCACTTTACAGAAATTTACAGCAGAATGTAGTTTATCCACATTGATGGGTATATCACAATGACAAGAGGTCTAAGATCAATGGGTTATTCACTAAAGAGCAACATGACCGCATAAAAGAGTTTTCTACAGAGAAGGTGTTATTCTTTAGTCGGTTATACACAGAAGGTATGAGTGGGATCTCAAGTTGGTTTTTTTTTCAAACAAATGCCAAAAAATGTCGTCTCCAAATGGAAGGAGGAAATGAGGAAGAAGGGATTCACAATACAGCTAGATGCAGAGACAGGCAGAGGCTACGGCAGACAGCAGCAGATGATCTTTAGCTACACAATGGAGGGGGACAAAGGTCTGAGAATGTAGAATGTAGAGCCAGCCCCGATACTATGGAACAGGAAGAGAAACACAAATAAAAGCACAATGAAATAATCGGTGCTACTGTATGTATGTATGTATAAGCAATGCCACCTACTATAACGCAATCAATACCAATGGATGGAAATGAGAGTGTTTTGACATTGATGTACTGTGTGTGTGTGTGTGTGTGTTTTTTTTGGACAAACTACCCTCAAAAATTAAACCAATTAAAACACTGCTTTCAAAAATAGGTTAATAATTTTAGTATCTCTTGCCACTGGCGTTAAGTTGGAACAGTCAATGGTCCCCAACCTCTACCATCTACCATGTTATTAAGCTTCTATGACACACAAGAGACATACAAGAGATTATCCAGGGCTGGCTTTTAATAATTGTAGCAGTGGCAACGAGATTTGACATGCTAAAAGACATCAGGAAAGAAAAGAGTATTTTTGGCTGTGCGTTTGTTAGTATTGAGGTTAAATGGTGGGAATAGTGTGGTAGGGATATGTGCAGGTGTGCGACTAGAGATACGGGTAAATAAGGGATCGCTCCAGGGTTAAATAAATACATAAATATATAAATATACACATGCGTACCTCTGTTTCGGACCGATCCAAACACGGGGAGAACCAGGTATCCTACGTGCACCAACACCATCCTGGGTCCTTCTCTTTGTTGTAAAGGCTGAGCAGATAGTCCATGGAAATGATCCGCTTCACTCCATGGCAGCATCGACCCAGACGGCAGCCGCAAAAGAAAGCTCACAGCCAATCACAGCGGTCGCTCGTGTAAGGTCCAGGTCACGCAGAGCCAATCAGGAGCCACGCCGGGGTCTGTGTGACCAATGAGATCGCTGCAGAGGCGGGCTCTGGCTGCACTCAACCGTGGATCTGTTGTAATGTCACTCAGAACGTGGATCCAGCCCAGACTCGGTCATTCTGGGGTTAGTATTTGACATATATGAACTTATTGCATTCAATGAGAAGTGCCTATCACACGTACTGTTGAAATGAAAAAAATATATACATAAAATAATTACACTTTCCAACTTGTTTTTATAATTCATTTGTTAAAAAATGACAAAGAAGGCTACTTTGTTTCACCTTTGTTTGCATAAGGTTTGTCATTAGGTTACATTAAAGCTCGGGTACCGAATTTCCTACATATTAAACCGTGTCTGTTCACATAGAAAGTCATGTAAAGGTTATGTCAAACCACAGCATTCCCTTATCTGAAGAAAACCCGTTATATATTTGACATACTTGTTTAAAAAAAAAAGTCACTATTTGACACTTTGGGCTGATAGATTCTTTCTTTTACACTTTTCTGTCTGTAAACTAGTGCTTGAACTGTTTTGGGAGCTAGGTACTAGTTAACTGGATTCTATACTACATATACCCTCTTTTTTCTTGAAACTTACGTACCCCAGCTTTAACTTTGGGGAAGCAGATGGATTTGAGAGGATATAGGAGTTACAAAGTCCATATGCCATATGCTCCCACCCCCGTAGAGCCCCAGGGAACAGGTACAGGGGTAAATGCATATGTCACTGTTGTGTGATGTCATTGCTACCACCTCTATAGTCTTTTATTCATCAATATCATGATATAATTATTCATATTCCATATCTGTTCCTTCCGGGGCTTTTCTTTCCGATGGCTGGCCGTGGGCTGAGAGCTCGTCTTCGTCGCTGAGACAGCACATTCACTGCCCTGTAAAAATTACCATACAGCTGACACAGCCTGCTCCAGGGTGAAAAGAAGAGGGGACTCTGGTTTGAGGGAAAGGGCCCCTACAGACTACGTCTCTATGGCCCCATTCACAAGGCCTCCATATGTCCCTTTGGCAGCAGGTGTCGCGGTGTGGCCCCTGACCCCACATGCCACCTCAGCCTAAGCCATAAATCCAATGCTGTTCGTCTAGACTGAATCGACTTGAAGAAAATGTGGTGAATCTGAATTAAAAACCACCCATATGAAAATAATTACACCATGAAAAGAACGTTACTACACACTATATATAAATACCATTTATTTTTTTGAAAAACATGTTTATACCACAACTTTTTTCAGATGTATGGATGAAAACTCATATTGTGGTTCGGTTAAAATACTGAAAATTAAAATAGTGAAGACAAACTAAACACGTGGTATGAAGTGTGATTCCTGTGAGTTTCAGGAAAACAACAAAAGAGGGAGAAATGATACAATGGTCTACATCAGCTGTCCACACAATTCCATGAAAATATATTAAAACGTATTAGTTTCTCCGATGAGTGGCGTTAACTGTAACTGAGATATGGACCGAGCAAAACTCCCATGAGCGATATTTCTCTGTGTCCCTTCTTTGGCCAGAAATCCCCACACAACACTAAACGCATGTCAGAGGGACTGTCCTGGTTAAAAATTAAATATACTATCTTTCTGAGACATTAGTTCCACATAATCCAAGCATGATTTATTAATAGGTTAAATATGTTAAGTGACTATACTCCGTCTGGAAACAAAAAGAGAAAACATGTCCCTTGAGTATTGATAAAATAGTTTTACCAAAATCCCTGTGTTGCTTTTATCCGTCAATACACATTTTTGGAAATAACAATGTTGAAAAAATACCAAGTTTGTTCTAAGTACTTGTACAAAAAGTAAAAAGTGCACATTGTCAAGGCATTCGGGTCCATCTCTGTAGAGTTAGAGAAGATATTTTGTATTATTATTATTATTAAGGGGGCTGAGAGAGTCGAGGGGCTTGCATCCATTGACAAGTGCAACTAGACCGAGTTTTTAGGATCATGGAGCCACTGCAGAAAAAGTGAGATTTCTCAACGATAAAGGGACTGGGACTTTTACTTTTAGGATTCTGTTTGGATTCACTTGGATTTTAACTGAACATGAAAGATGCTAAAAACAGTTCAGCTGCAAAATATGAGTAAGAAATGTGATTAACCGATAGTGGAAGAGTCCACTGCAAAAATGAGTCAAAAGTTGCTCGAAACTTTGCTGAATTTATCTTAGTTTGAGTACACTTTGACTGCCTTTTATCTTGAGAAAATAAAGCAACAGTTCTTGAAATAAAACTTAATGGCTTTGTCCCATTTACAAATATTGTGTTAACAGAATGTGCTCAAATTCAGATAAAAACCACTCCATTCAAGCAATTATCACCTCATATATATCATTTTTTGCAGTGTAACTATTGAATTGGTTTTTTTGGTGACTGGAAGCTATTGATCCATCTGCATCTGTGGATAAAAGGCCTGTCCTGGTCTCACTTTTCACATTGTTAACCCAATAGTTACTGACACCACCTTTGCCATTGAAAGGGTTTGAGAATGTACTAAAAATCTCTCTGGTCTGCAAAGCTCACCTCTTCATTTGGACTCCTCAAAGTTTCTGACTCAATTGGACGGCATTAAGTCTGGGTTGTTTACCTCAACTTCAAATGACTTTCAGGGAATCTGTCACTTGTATATTATTCTTACTAAAACAAATCCAGTGGTTAGACTATATTGTGTGTGTAGAGTGAGAGAAGAAAGCCATATCTTCATTACAAAGTGAACAAGCTGCCACCATCTCAACTTAAATAACACAAAAATATATATTCCCACTTTTTTTTTTTCACAATATTGCCTTTTTATTATACTCTAGGCTGGGCTATGGTGTGGTTTTATAGCAGCTCAATACCCAAAACTATCAGAATAATGGCTTTGTTACATGCTAGTAGTTCGACGATGCACAGGAGCAGACAAGTTGTGCAAGATTTCCCAACTGTAACAGGGAGGCGAGGAGAAGACTAAGGGCGTTGAAAGTAAAACAAATGTCCCGACGCAGGTTTAAAGCAGGTACTTGTGTCCGTTCTCCTCGTCTAGGGTGAGGTCTACTACTTCCGGAGGAGAGACCCAGTTTGGCTGCGAGGAAGTCCAAAGCTGTGGCTGATTTGTGCTGTTTATCTGATTGACTTGGTTCTCTTTCCACGAGGACAAACTTTTGATCACCCCTCCGTACGGATGCGCAGCCCTGGGTTTGGATTGAAACACAAATCATTAGTGAGAAACCCCCCCCCGGGAAAAAAACAAACAAGGAAACTGAGTTCATTTCGACATCTTTTACCGGGCTTTCTCCTGCACATCCACAATTTCCACCTCACTGTCAGAAGAGGCGATGCTAATCTGGCCCTTGTGCTGGGAACTTTCCTTGTGCAAAAGTTGTGCGTCTGGATGGCCTGCAACAGAAAAGAACCGAAAAACTGTAAGCGGCGCCGGAGATGCAAGAAGCTTTCCGGGCCATGGCGACAATAAGATATATGATAGAGCTATGCCCCCTAGTTAGCAGTTATTTTTTCAATCCGTTTTTTTTCCTCAAAAGTGAAAATGTTGCGGATACCGGATTAGTAACTGACCTGAGTTTGAGCACAGCGCTCTTATGCACCCAGAGTGCACTGCCATAACTTGGCCTCTGTGTGTTTTTAGCTCTTGCCTTATCACGCTGGGCCGGGCAGACTCCACACACATACTCTCCTGGTTAGAATCAGTGCCTGAAATATCATAGTGACCAACTACTGGTGGCCCGTCTGCAGAGAACAAACACAAACACTTAATTATTCAAGTTATGCCTGGAAGTAACTCCATAGTGAACACGGTCTCCATCACCATCGATCACTGTGAAACCAACCACCACCATTACCATTCTAGTAGACACTTTCAGGTTTGGGTTGTTGGAGATGGTTTTTATATTAGTACTTTTCTCAGTATTTGTGAGATTTCTCGATATATATTTACTTTTAATGCACTTATGACATATTACAGGATTGGAGCCTAAGAAACCGCATCACATGCCAATATTAAAGTGCAAAAAAGTAAATATGTAGCATTTTTGTGACATTTATAGATCGGAATAAAACAATCTAAGACAGCTCATAGTCCCAGGAGGTTCATTTTGTCTTCTGATAGATTCTACAAGTTGATTATTTTTAATGTTTGGACCCCTGTCACGCGGTCTTCCTCAGAGTGGTCACGTGATCTTCCTGTGTCATGCTTTATTAGCTGTTTTGAAGTTAATGTTGGCGGTGTCTTCCTACCACCAGAGGCTGAAAAACAGCGCCACCTGCAGTCTGATCCTTCAGGACAGAATTCCAGGTGAGTAAGCAAGCCCAGGTGTGACAACACAGATGTTGGATCAAAAGAGGCAATTAAAGTACAGAAACCTGCCCCAGAACCGGGATGAGGGGGCTGTGTTACTCTCACACACTTGGGATTATGTCCTGAAGAATAATACTGCAGGTGGCGCTGTCGTGCTGCCTCTGGTGCATAGACTGGACCAAGTGTTGATGTCACCATAGTAAGTCATCTTTATTTATATAGTGCCTTTCACAGACCAGAGTGACAAAGCGGTTTACATTCGTGGGCATTCATCTCTCACTCCACAGAGATGGAGCGGGGCCAGTACAGGAGGCACATGCCAGACCTATTGTGCATGTTTTTAGTGGTAGGGGAAACCAGAGCACCCGGAGGAAACCTACACAGACACGGGGAGAACATTCAAACTCCACTCAGAAAGGCCCTGTTCCAACCGGGATTTGAACCCAGGACCTTCTTGCTGAGAAGCGAGAGTGCTAACCACTCAGCCAACGCGGCGCCAAGTGTTAGCCTCAATGCGGAAGAGGCCGATTTGAACACAAGCTAGCTGTAGGCTATTTATAGGCAGATGGCTATGTGGAGTTTCCCTCGCGGATGAAGGCATCTGATTGGTTAATCCTTATATGGCTCATCTGTATATATTAAGAGAATATCAAAGAATAAACGCTAAAACCCCAGAAAATACTGAACTATGGATTTTTAATAAATGGTGAGTGACAGTTACTGAGCTACTAGTTAAACAGCTACTTTTTAATGCAAGTCAATAAGAGCCAGAGAGAGTTGGAACAAAACTTTGTGCATGAGTACTTCCCTATTGGGTTTCATTGAGCTAGCGGGGTTAGCATCATCCATCCATTTAATCTACACTCTAGTGGTAAGACGACAGCTGCAAAAACTGTAAAGCAGTTGACAAAACCACTTTGAGGAAGACTCCAGTGATCCAAATTGTCAGGTAATAAAAAGGAATAAACTTGTAGAAGATGGTTCATGTTTTCTTGTTAATCTCTTTTATACAAACAAATACCCACAATTTATTAGATATTTGATCATGTATAAAATATGAGACCAGCTTGTTTTGAATCTGTATACGGCAGTAACAGGAGGCAGCAGATAACGTTTGTGAGTGGTTTGTCGCTATAGCAACCACTACAATAGACCGGACTTTGTAAATATATCCCAACACTCTCTATGCTGTTGGTGGAAGCTTTGGGTACTCTCAGCCATTTTTGAAAATCTAAAATACTGATGAACAGCAGCACAGAACCAGACAAGACGCTGAAATACAAGACACCTGTTCTGCACGATCAAATCCACCCCGTCCAGGACACATGCAGACCTTTATTATTCTTGCACACATCTTTTTCCACATACAAACCAGTAAAGTCACACTGTCCCTGGAGAACCGAAGCCAGCGCGCTCTTATTGTCACTACTGCAGTGGAGTGAGGACAAGCGGAAGAGCGGAAAGAAAACATTGACAAGATTCAAATGAGAGAAAAAAAAGGACACTTCTTTGGCCAGTCATAAACGCAGAGAATGTTCCGTCGCTGAAATGTCAAATGGCTGCGAGTGTGGTGTGTGTGAACATTTAAAATTATGTACAAGGACTGGCTGTCAAGCATAGAACCAAACCAAAGTATTTCAACATCTTAAAAAGGCATGCCCTGAATATTAATATAACTTAAGTGTATAAAATGGCTAACTATGAAATAATTTCCTACATGGGAGAGAAAAGACATTTACAATAAAGATGTAGCTACGGTCAACTCGAATGCAATCATGTAGTAAACATTACACATAAGAAATACTCTCAGCTAAGGCTAACAGTATCCATAGGTAGACTTTTGTATCAGTAAAGCTTTGTCACCCAAATAACGTCGCAGGTTCGCAGCCCAAAACATATTTCGAAAGGGGCCAAAATGTATGCGTGTTCGTTGAGAAGACACAGATTATGACAGGCATTGATTAGAAATACAAAACAAACCTCCCTTTCAAAAAAATAAAATCACTGACAAAGTCAAAAGGGTGAGTTGAATTCGTCATGTACAACACCTCATCTCATCACAGTGATTCAGAGCCTGCCCACGGCCCAGAAAATGCAAGAAAATCGGCCATCACTGGTCCAGCTGTCGTCTGCATGCATGTATTTTGCTTCCTCTCCCCAAAACTGAATCTTCTGCTTGTGGGGGTGTTTTTCCGAGCACAGTGGAGAGACAAGTAGATTAAACATTCAAGAGTCCAGGGTCTGAAACGCTGAGATTTCCATTGGGAGTCACTACGTCATGCAGTATGTTGTTGTTGTTGATGGTGGTGGCGGGGGTGAGGCTGTTGCTTTCTCGGGCTAACGCGTACGCCGCCATGGTCTCGGCGGACTCGGACGAAGGCAGGAACGAACTGGGCGGGGAGGGGCGCGCGTCGGGGTTCTGTTGCCCGTCGCTAGAGCGCTTGGAGGAGTCGTCAGAGTCGAGGTGGGCGAGCCGTTCCATCCAGACCCGGAAGCGCTCCTCGGTCTGCCGCTGCATCACGGCAAAGCGCGTCATGGCCTCTTCCAGAACGCTCCCAATGCCGTTTCTGTCCCACGCGCTGCTGTCCAAAAGTCCATGAACCTGAGCCCCAACTCTGGATCTCTCCGTCGCGCGTCTGAAGCCAGCTTTAAAGACATTGAGGCCAAGCAGTAAGACTTTCATACTATGGAAGTGGGTTCTTCTAGTACAGAGACATGAATCTGCTGTTTGGTTTTACGTGCAGGTTGACCTTCCATGCTGATGGAACACAACATGCAGCTTGTGGCACTCGGAATGTGTGTGCGGGATGTGGGAATGGTTGTAAAATAATTGGATGCGTCTGAAAATAACGACGGCGTTTGTAATATATGTAAACTTCTATCTGGGCGTCTACTTTTGACAGAGCGTTGAATCAGGAGAGACTCAAACTCCAGACAGTATTGATGTCACCGTGGATAATAAAATGTCGGCTTGTTGTACTAATAAAGTCAACTCACCCGTTTGATTCCCAAAATCAAAAAGTAGGTCAACTTGTGGTGAAGGCTTTACCCTTTAAAAGCATTAACCCTCGTCTATGAATTACAAGTGACTGAAAATCTATAACACACATCACGGTTAGAGCTGCAAGATTAATCATAGTTCAAATTGAAATTTGACAAGTTGCAATTAGCAAATTGCAAGGTCTGCACAGAATGTCAGAAGGGTTTATAGAAAGAGAAAAGGTCTCTTCTTATACAAGCTTGAACTAAAAAGGTCCACAACAAAAATGACTAAAATAGCTAAACATTTTGTCTTTTGCCCATTTCGCCGTCAAAACTGTTGACGTTCCAGGAGTGGTTTGGCAACATTGATTATCAACTAACAAAGAAATTAAAAAATAGAAGTAACTCTAATAAGAACTGCAATCCAAAAAGTTTGAGATATTGATGATTCGTGCAGCTCTAACTACTGTGGCAACGTGTGAAAAGCCCGTCTTGGGACAATGTTACAGAATCGCTTCAGCCGTCAGCGCAGCAGCGTATGCAGTACTGCAAAGCCCTCTAGTTTTATATCCGATCTTATGCAAATGAACCAAATGAAAACAAAATAAACATTGAAGATCACTATGTAAAGCTTCTCCTACATAAGGAGTAAACTGAAAAGACACAAAAACAAAGATGAGCGTGAGAATGACAAAGATAATGAATACTAAAAAGACTAAATGCACAGAAAACGGCGTATAAGGCATGTGGGTTAGGTCACATGGTATGTATGGGTGCATATTATAACAATAGAATTACATTGAAATACTTTAAACTGGTTGAAGATGTTTAATTATTGCTTAGCATTGCTTTGCTGACAGTAATCCCCCCACAAAAATGTATAACATATTGTAATGTATTAGATTGTAACAAAAATAAATGATTTAAATGGATCATGTGTGTCTAGTGTAGCTGAATGTTACCTGCAAGTTCTGTCCTGATTGTCTTGCTGCCTCCAGAGGTGTCGTCGTCAGAGGAGCTGGTGCTGGATTCACAGGTGACTTCACTGTCACTCGTGCTGCTGTCCTGCAGCAGGTTGTATTTCTTTCTTGCTGCTGCCTCTCGCTTTTGCCTTAGCAAACGCATTCTCTCCTTGTGTTTCTGGCTCCGGTGACCTTTAACTTTTCCCAGCTTGCCATTAGTTTGCTTCTCTTGTCCTGTGGCTGCTTCTCCAGTAGTGTGACATCGATTTTTCTTTGCAGCCATTGCATTTGAAGGCATGTCACTCTCTGAGTGAGAGCGGCGGGATTTTCTTCCTCCAGTTTTAGAGGAAGATGGCTGGTTGATAGTCTGTTCTGAACCAGGTATAGATTCCATCTTGTCTTCACCGTCACATACCTGAGGGGCGGCTTCTTCTCCTGAGGAGAGTGTGTCAGAGTCAGCGAGGTGACCACTAGAGGAGGGGGACAGCATACAGGGGTTGGAGGAGTCACTCTCATAAACGCGGTTGGATGCAGCTTTGTTGTCTCCGCTGGAAGAGGCCTGATGAGACCCTGCAGAGTCTCTTCTACGAAGCTCCTTCATCAGGCACGGCATCGACAGCAGGCTCGGTTCACTCTCCGTGTGCAAAAGGCTGTCTCCGTCCTTATCCTTGTGAGTCGACGTGGGGCTGGTGGAGGTCTCGCTCTTCTGTTGGTCCTCCTGCTCTTCCTGAGCTGATGTTGTGACTGCTTCTGCTTCATTAAGGCTATCAGCTGGACACTCTGTACTAATCAATTCTCCTGTATGTTCTGGATCCGCCATCTTCAAAAAACTCAAGCCCAGAGCCCAAGGTCCAAACTATGTGGACCGTTGTGTCTGGACTAACCTGGTGCAAAAACATCAAGAGCAAAAATGAATACCACTTACGTACAATGAATTCGCATGCCATTATATATGAGCACTTTTTTAGGAAAGCCTAAAATTAATCTACTGGGAAATTACATACTAAAAACAAACATATTTAGCATGTATCCACGCTACATTATAATATAGATGTTTTATCAGCGTGTTTGTGCACCAACCCAGACACCAAGTTTCTACTTTGCCATAAATGGACTTTGTCGGCGCAGAAGACTGGTTTCTATCACAGTTATACATGACTGAAACATCCCAGTCCTGGTGGATCTTGGCGCCAGGTCAGAGCTCACTAGTACCGGAGACAGCAGGACACTCACCGCGGTGGTTTGTTCCTCAGTCCTGGGCGCTCGACATCTTACGTAAGTCCTCGTCTGCTTCCACACTCTTGCAACACGGTTTACGAGCAGTCAGACTACACCGCACATTTACCCCCGGGATGTGGAGGGGCAGATACGGAGCCGCGCAGTGGAGACGTCTCGTTCATTTAGTGCAGATTTAGCTGTGTGTAATTTTAAAATGTCTTCAACAGTCTGCAGCAGCGTCGTTACAAAGTGTACATGCGCCACTTCCGGTGTCCTCGAGCCAGTGGAGTGACGCCTGGTGGACGGCGGGGGAGCTGCAGCTATAAAAAGAGTCTAGACTGTTTGCGGCTTTCTGGGTCAAAGTCAAACTAGTATTTACAGTGTGTTCTGAAGATTGGTGGTTCGAATCCAGCTCGCGACGTAAAGAAAATTGGAGATTTTTTATTTTTTTTACATTAATTTATTTATGACCAATTTTATCTGACTCAAGATAAAATTGGTTAATAGAAAAAAAGAATTGGTAATAAAAAAAAAACATACAGTCAGTCCAAGCAGGTCTATAGATGGTAGAGACAACAATAATTCATTTTATTATTTACATTTTGATTTTATTTTACATTTTATTTTTAGGGCACCTTTCTAAGCACTCAAGGTCGCCTTACAAAAGTTACGACTAAAGTAAAACAAGTTAAAAGCATTTTGTTAAAAATGTAAGATCATAGTAAATAGGCCAGTCTGAACAGATATGTTTGAAGTTCAGACAGATTCTCAGATGTAAAACCGGCTCGTATTGATGTGTGTGTGTCTTTGAGCAAGACACTAAACCCCCCTTGGTGTGAAGTGCTTTGAGTGCCAGTACAAGGTAGAAAAGCGCTATTTACATGTGACCATTTTAAATATTATGTAATAACTTCTATAACTAAGGCTGAAATTCAATTGCCATAATGCCCTGATATTTAGATGGATAGATAGATACTTTATGGATCCCCGTCGGAGAAATTCAGGTGTCCAGTAGCAGCAAAAATAAAAATAAAATTGATTATTCAAAAAGCTAACAATAATAACAGTAATAATCAGCAACAGCCCTTCAGGTCACAGCAGCAGAGGTGGATGTAAGGTTTAAAAGAACATTTTTCAGGGTCGCTTTCCAACCGACATGTATGAAAACTATTGCTGTTAATTTTTCCATTTTGTAGTGAAATTTATGGGCTTCCTGTTTGTCAGAGGGTGGGGCCATAATATTTTTTTCTTGTCCTGACTTGAACATGTGTACCGAATTTCATGGCTCTACGACAAAATTGACCTCCGAAAACTCCCATAGGAGTATTATTTTGGCTGTTGTAGGTGGCATTAAAAACAGTTGTGTATGTATGGTGCATTAAAAACAGTCGTGTATGTATGGCCATTAAAAACAGTGCGTTAAAAACAGTTGTATGTACAGGGATTTTAACATTTGAATAAAGGACGCATGGTGAATTGAGAACCGTTGAATAGATTTTTTTAAAATAAAAATACAAATCTAGCCCACAGGGGAGCAGGATAAATAGCCCTAAGTGTTACCAATCTGAGCTAACCATACGCTAAGAGGAATGTTTTAAGCCTGGTCTTGAATAAAGGGACTCTTTGCCTCTTTGATAGATATTCTGTCGGAAGCTGATTCCACAAGACAGGAGCTTGGTAGCTAAATGCTCTGCCTCCTACTGTGCTTTTGGACACTCTAGGGACTACCAGGCGTCTGGCATCCTGAGAGCGGAGTACGCGGTTTTGGTTGGTATGGTTCCAGTACATTCTGGAGGTAGATGGGGGCCATACCATTTGTCGTCTTGTAGGTCAGGAGAAGAATTTTAAATTTGATTCTAAACTCCACAGGAAGCCAGTGGAGCGCTTTCAACACTGGGGTTATATGTTCCCTCCTTTTAGTGGCTGTTAGGACCCTTGCGGCTGCATTTTGGACTAGCTGGAAGCCGTGTATGGTGGATTTGGGACACGCTGCTAGGGGAGCGTTGCAGTAGTCAAGTCTTGACGTAACAAACGCATGGATAAGCTTTTCAGCATCACTTCGAGCTTGATTTACATGTGCTCGAAAGGAAAGCTCTTGGTCAAATATGACCCCTACATTTCTTACCGTGTCACTGGGGGAAATACTGACGTTGTCGAGCATAGTGATCTGGTCGCGGAGAGCGTCACACATGCTTTTTGGGCCTAGGACAAGTACCTCTGTTTTTTCAGGGTTGAGAAGCAGGTAATTCAAGGTCATCCAGGTCTTTATGTCTTTAATGCAGGCACTGAGTCTATCTATCGTATTTGTTTGGTTTGGTCTCACGATAAATAAAGCTACGTGTCGTCTGCGTAACAGTGAAAGTTAATGTCATGGTTTCTGATATTTCCTAAAGGTAGCATATAAAGTGTAAACAAAACCGGACCTAGTACTCATCCTTGAGGCACACCGAAGGCCACTTTAGAACAGAGTGAGGATTTTTGATTCACACTCACAAACTGGAACTGATCTGATAAATAGGATTCGAACCAGTGAAGTGCTGTTCCTCTGACACCTACGCTCTAGCCTCTGTAGTAGTATCTTATGGTCTATCGTGTCAAATGCGGCGCTGAGGTCTAGCAGAACCAGCACTGACACCAATGTGTTATCGGCGGCTAGTAAAAGATCATTGGTGACATTAACTAATGCGGTTTCTGTACTGTGATGAGCTCTGAAGCCTGTTGGAATATTGAACTCCTGGACCAGTTAAAATTAAAATCAGTTTAGTATTGTTTCTGTTGCCAAATTAGCACTTGTTTGTGTAAATCTCAAAGAGCAGTGAGTTCAAGGTTAGTCTGTGTGAGAATGGGAGGGGGACAAGAGGGAGACAAGTGGTTATCAGAGCAGGTGCAAACGTTGGCAGCGGGCCAGAAGGAGTCATAGGGTCCATACAGTTGTGATGTCAAGTGACCTTGGATGTAAAGTATAAATGTATGTGCAGAAGTGGTCACGGGGGACTTTTTCTTTTTCTTCTGACCAGGAGGGTGAAAGACGTCCCCGGGGCCACTCCTTATCTGAACGCGAAGCGAGACTTGTGTTCGCAGACCGTTATCTTGTAATATTGCTTGCAAAATCTTCAATATAACCTTTTGAAATCAGGTTTGGTATCTGTCATTTCTATTACTGTTTTAACATTGGTTTTTGTCTCTTGTTGAACTAAAAGGACCTGCAGAACGAAGGGCTGTGTTTGCGGCCTCTCTGCAGCTTCTGGGGCAGGGGAATTCTGACAAATTACTGCAGAACTTGGCGTCGCTCGAACAGGATTCGACAGGAGACACAAGGCCCGGTCAAAGAAAAGATTAATTTGGCGCCAAAGTAAAACGGTAAGAGTTGTTACCAACTAATTAATCTTTCCTTTCACCTGACCTGAGACCTAAAAATAAAAAAAAAACAAACAAAAGTAGGGTAAATATTGAAGGATTTGCTTGCAAGTATGTTATATTTATTGGGATAATAGTTTTCAAGTCTAAGTGACTTAAGAAAAGGAGAAAAACTGTGTGTTATCTCAGTGATTGATAGTCAACCTAAAAGGACTGTGTGAGGATCTAAGTGATTTATGAGTTAAAAGGAGTGAACTGTGTGCTATCTCAGTGATTTAATGGTTGAAGGAGAAAACTGTGTGTTTTAATTAATTGACAAATAAGGGAAAGGACAGGGACAGTGTCTAACTTTTCTCACTTTTTAATTTTTCTCTTGGTGTGAATGAGTGATTGATGTTTTCTGTGGAAGTGACCATTGCACAAACGGTCACAGTGAACGCAGTAATTTGGGTCGCGTAGGACGGGGTCACGATTCGTGCGTACATTTCCCCACCACATTTTGTGGTCGAACGGGGAGATACCACGATCTGACGCTCTAAGATTACGCACCCAATTGCTGATTCTTTACATTGATATTGATAACACAAGGCTTGTAATCTAGACGGTAGAAAACATGGCATCTGTAACATTAGATGAGTGGATAAAGGGGATTATACAGTATTTAGAGGGGACAACAGAGATTAAAAATACAACAACAAGGAGCGTTAGAACATGGTTAAAATCAAAAAAGAAAGATGGTATTTTAGCTAAGTCAAATTCACCTCCAAGTGAAGGGTTAATGAAACAACTAAGAGAATTAGTTTTGGAGAAACGTTCTCAAATGCAAAGAGAGAAGCCGTTAGAAAATAAGAAAATTCAAAAGTTGACAGATGAGGTTACTCTGATTTCAATGATGATCAAACTAAATGAGAAATGGATGACTGCTGCCAAATTGCAAAGTACAGCTCCTGATTCTTCCCCTCCACCGTATGCTCCATTGTATCCAGATTTAACAGAATTAGTGAAAAGTAAAGATTCTGCAACAATGGCTCCATTGATTACATTTGAAGAGCCAATCAAATGTACCGTGACTAGCACAGGAGAGGAGAGTCTGGATCAAAAATACTCCCAAGAGGCGCTCAGGCAGGTACGGGAGGTTACAGCTCAGACTACCCAGCTTCAGAAACACATTGATCAGGTTGGAGAAATTGTGGCACAAGTGGCTGAAAGACAATTTAATGACACATTGACAAGACTGGAAAGTGAGCTTAAAAACCACACGATTCAGGGAGGCCCATCTCACTTGCAGCATACCCCAGGGACTAGGGGAAATTCATTTGCAAATGGTTTTAATGGAAAAAACTTTATTAGTCATTCTAGTCCCAAATTTGACGAGATTACTTCCAGGCAGAGAAAGGAGCAGAGCTGCGAGAGCAGGGGGCGGGAGGAGTGACAGCTCAGAGGTGCGAGGGGGGCGCAGACAGAGAGGCCCAGAAGGAGTGGACCAGCACTCAGGGGCTAGGAAGAAGACAGATTTAAGAATCAGCTTTCAGAAGCCGATTACAGTTAGAAAAGAAAGACAGCATCGTTATTTTACTCGATCTAATCAGACTATAGATGCAGAATCAAGCTCGTCAGACGAAGATTTATTGATGACCGGCTCAGATGCGTTTGTAACAGCTGAACACTCAGAAGACGACGGTACGAGTGGGGAAATTTATTATCAACAGGAAAGGCGACAGAACAAGAGGAAAGCTAGGCGCAGACAAGGAGAAGATGTGTCGATGTGTCCAATTGTGGTATCGACGTCTAGGTCCGGCAGAGAGATCAGGACATGTAAACCGCTCACTATAACTGAAATTGACTCTATAAAAATGAGAATGAAAGACCCAAGGCAGTATGGGGGCAGAGCATGTTTGTTGTCAATCCTGGAACACTATCCTGCTCAAAATTTAACCCTAAATGATCTCACTACCGTTCTCGGTGTCCATCTTCCAATCATGTCCACAGGATTTGAAAATGTTGCAGTTCGAGCCACAAACAGCTGTTCAGTGGAAGCATGGTATTCAGCTGTGATGGAAAAAATGGAAACGTTATTTCCTGTGCCCATGAATGCTATGGAAACCATAAATCTAGAAGTGCAAGATGGAGAGACAGCCGAGGCCATGAAGCATAGAATAAATAAGGAGTTTGATGCATTGTATCCAAGAGAGTCCACCCCAACCTATGATTTGATCAAAAAAATGTTCTATCAGCGAATGCTCAGGGAACTACCGACAGCTGAGAAGGAAAAACACATTCTGAATTTGGATACTGACTCGCCAGCTTTTGTTAGGTCATATTGTACTATTAAAAAGCTACTTAGGAAGAAAAAACAGCCCCAAAACTGATGATAGTTTGTCACTGATTAAGGAATTAGTTAAAGAGATTAAAAAATCTGAACCAAAGCCAGAAAAAGTGGAGAAAGCAGAAATGTTGTTTAGTGGTAATCCAAGTCCACTGCAGCCTCAGACGCAGACACAGGTGATGCAACCACAGCAGATTATACAGACTGGACAGATACAGCAGCAACCAGAGTATGAATGGCAAATGAATGGATACATGCCCTATGGAAATCAAGGACAGAGGTTCCAGACATTCCCCAGGAATAGCAGAGGTAGAGGTGGTGGACAATTTAGACAGGACAGAGATTTATCAAACATGAAGTGTTACAGGTGTGGACGGTACGGACATATAGCAAGAAATTGCAGAACGGGAGGAATGCAACACATGCAGGGTCAAGGAGGTCAGCAGCAGTTTCCATTTCAAACATACCAACAACCACAAGTGTACCAGGCACAACCACAACAGCCATACCAACAACCACAAGTGCACCAGGCACAACCGCAACAGCCATACCAGCAACCACAAATACACCAGATGTATCAGGCACCTCAACAGGTACAACCACAACAGCCAATGGTCTTGGGCCAACCACAGCCACAGTATATGACCACTCACCAGATGACAGAGTCAAGACCAGAGGTCGCTGCTCATCAACTCAGTTTATTACCGAAATGAAGATGCCGTGGTCCAGATAGAGAGGGATGCATTAACGTGGCTCCAAAATTTATCACAATAACAATTGAGGGACAGCCTCAGAAACTGTTGGTAGACACTGGAGCAACATTTAGTTCATTAAAATGCAGTCTAGAGCCCTCTCAAAAGTGGAAAATCGTATCTGGATTTAATGGTTTGGCTACAAGAGTTTTTTACTCAAAACCTCTAGACTGCACAGTTACCTATAAATCAGGAGTAAAGCAGACTTTCCAACATGAATTTCTAATAGCCCCAAACTGTCCCCACAACCTAATGGGAAGGGATTTGATAAAACTTTTGAAATTGGATATTTCTTTCCAGAATGAAATTGAAGTGTCAAATGAGTTGGGCATGTTAATACAGGATTGTGGTCTCGAAACTGAACTGTTGCTCCAGCAGGAACAAAATCTTAAAACACCAAAAATTGACGATAACATAGCCACAGTTTTTTGGCTAGAGGGTAGTGAAGAATCCAATGACACATTGCATGAACTAGTTAAGCCATTTTTGCCATGGATTACTGAGAGATGCAAGGACTTGCGGTCTCCAGTAGATGTCGTACACTGTACACAGGCATATTTTAGGCATCCAGAAGATCAACAATCATATGACAACTATTTGATTGAGTGGGAAATGTACAAGACTAGTGCATGCCAGACACAGGGAGTAGGAGATCCTAAAGTGACACAAAAGCTGAATTGCGTAGTGGTGGGAGAACATGGGGTGGCGTTTGCTAACACAAATTCAAACACAGACACACTCCCAATATTTAGGGTTGACAAATCCACACCACATGTAACAATGATGATTGAGTCCAAAGCAGAGGCCAAGAATTTAGGTCCAATGTGTGCACTGATATTGGCCAGTGATTTAAAACCAATGTGTGTGCAACAGGGACAATTACAATACATTGTACTGCATAGTGAAACCACAGGAGGTTATGTGATCAAATTCAATGACCCAATTGAATATAAAGCCACTATGCAGGAAGTACAGAGAACAAGGACACATGGCAGGGAAAATACCAATTCAAACCTATTTGAAGAGCAGAAACACACTTTACCTGAGAGGCTATGGACAAAACATGCATTTGACATCGGGAAAGCAGAGGGAATCCTGCCAATAAAACTACTGTTTGATGACCAAGTGTGTTATCAGAAGCAGTATCCCATTAAAGCAGGACTCCAGGACAAATTGAAGTACACAGTCTCAGAATTGGTGAAGGCAGGAATCATTGTCGAAGCGCCAGAGTATACGCCATATAATATTCCAATGTTGGCAGTAGACAAGGCAGGAAAACCATACTGCAGACTAGTGAATGACTTCAGGAAATTAAATGAGAGATCACAAGACAAACTATTGGACACACCTGACCCACACAGAGCAATGGCATTCTTACCAGCGTCTCATAAATGGTTTACCACCATTGATTTATGTAACGCATACTTCTGCATCCCATTGCACCCTGAGTGCTGGAAGTATCTGGCATTCACAGTTGAGGGGAAGAAGTATGTGTATACGCGTTTACCACAGGGTCACTGCGCTGCACCTGGGATCTTTAACAAATTGATCCAGGACGTGCTCTCTGAGATTGACATTGACCCAGACAAAAACTTTGTTCTGGCCTATGTAGATGATATTCTAATCTCAGGAGTATCTGAAGAGGCATGTACAGAAATCACTATGAAAGTCCTTAGAGTAGTGGCAGAAAAGGGATTCAAAATTGATTATGACAAGTGTGCATTTGTAAGACAGAGAGTATCTTTTCTAAAGACTTATCTCACTTCAGAAGGAGTCATGTGTGACCAGTCAAGACTGATCAAACTATCAGAGTTTCCCAAACCAAAAACAGTGAGAGAAATGATGTCCTTCATAAATACGGCAAGCTATATCAGGAAATATATTTTCAACTTCTCCTACATGATGAAGCCCTTGCAGAAAATGTTGATTGATGTAGGCTACACAGATTATGATGGGATCTTGACATGGACTGAGGAGCAAGCACAGGCATTTCAATCAATCAAAGAAAAACTATCAATGGTGCAGACTTTACACTGCGTTGATAGGAAATACCCAATTATGATGGAAATCACAATGACTGGAGATTATTATTGTGCAGTGTTGTTTCAGAAAATAGCAGATGCACCCAAAATATTGTACATATTCAGCTCCAATCTCAGAGGATCAGAAGCACACCACTTCTCATGTGCACGTTATGTAATGGCCCTTAAGAACTCACTGGTTTCCACATCACACATAATCTTGGACTCAGAGGTGATAGTGAGAACGCCACATAACATGTATGCAGCTTTGAAGGGGAACACATTTGCATTGACAAATTCAATGTCTCAAAAGATTCATCTGTTACTCGTAAATATGCAAGTTACATTTGAACCAACAGACTCTCCAATATTACCATTTACTATCTCAGGCCCAGTTCACCAGTGTGAGGTCCAACATAGTGAAGAAACAAACTTGATCAAAAAGTTGGGCAGGTCAGAGATTGAGGGGTCACATGCTATTTTTATAGATGGACACTCGCATAGAGACAAAACTGGAGCATTGGTTGCAAGCGCAGCAGCAGTCATCCATGACAGGGAAACATCACCTGTTACCAATCCTGATTTTAACATACTGAAGGCAGAGGCGCTGGCAGGGAAGTCAGCTCAGTATGCAGAATTAGTAGCATTTAGCCTGGCTTTGGAGAACAGGCCAGAAGGACCTATCACAATATATACTGACTCTGAGTATGTGCATTCTACAGTGCTTTACACTTGCCAATCTGGGTATTGCATGACAATTTCATCACAACAAAAAATTTGAGACCTACACATTTGGAATTATGGCAGAAGGTGGCAGACCAAATCAAGAATGTACGTCACAAAACTGCATTGGTCAAGTGCAGAGCACATACTCGAGCCAGAGACTTCGTGGCAAAGGGCAATGAGTTTGCTGATAGAGTTGCTAAAATGACAGCTGGGTATGACAGGATAGGTACGGCTCTGCAGGCAGTTATTGAAGACAATCCTGAGGGAACAGAGGCACCAGTGGAAGAAAGAGAAGAGAACAGTCCACACATATTGCAAGAAAATCCCTCACTGTATGATGTGACAGCATGGAAAACTGCAGGGGCCATTAAAAACAGTGAAGGAGTATTCTATGATACATTTGGTAAACCGTGCGTGACTACTAAAAAACTACTACAGATCATTCAAAGTAAGCATGAGGAAACACACATAAAGTGCTCAAAACTTTTTTCAGAACTAAGACGGCACATGTTCCATCCTTTTATGCTACCAACCATCCAGCATCTATGTGACTCATGTGACATATGTCAAGGGCTCTCTAAGGCAAGGGCTGTGAAGGCAGGCATAGGAGCATACCCAGTGCCTCCATGGCCCATGGCAGAAATCGTAATTGATTTCATCGACATGACTGCTGATAAGAAAGCGGATGGGTGTAGATACGTGCTCACAATGATTGACCCACTCACACGATGGCCTGAAGCTTTTCCTTTGGCAAAAGCAAATGCAGAATCAGTAGCCAAAGTATTCTTGACAGAGATCTTTCCAAGGTACGGCCCAGCGAGAGTTATCAGATCTGATAACGGCTCGCATTTTAAGAACCAGACAATGACTCAACTATGTGAGAGGCTGAATATAAAACAGCATTTTGGAGCAGTGTTACACCCGCAATCACAAGGGGTGATTGAAAGGTTCAACCAGACACTGAAAAACAGATTGGCACACATGTGTAGGTCTGGAAAAATGAATTGGAAACAGGCACTGCCTATAGCCTTGATGGCAATAAGAGGAGAACCAAGCAGGCCAATTTTTATGTCACCATTCCAACTGATGTATGGGAGACACATGCCCAGTAACTTATCTCGTTCACTGGAGCTCCCACCTCCAGCAGCCACTGATGATGCTAGGGAAACTTATATGAAAACATTGGTCACTACAGTGAAGTTTCTGCAAGATAACATTGTCACGCTGACCCAGAAATCTCCAGAGCCCCCTTTGCAGGCTGTAAAAGACAAACTTACAGTTGGAGGCTACATTTATGTGAAAAACCAGAAACATTGTTGGGATCAGCTAACTTGGAAAGGCCCATTTAAAATCTCCAAACTATACGAGTATACTTTGAAATATTACTTAGATGACTCACAAACTACAGAGTCATCCTTTGTGCACATATCACACACTAGGCCCACTAGTGCACCAGAAAGATCCCTGCTTGATGTAATGAAAGATATCACTACATCATCAGAAAAGGAGGCCGACAGGGGGACAGAGAGGGAAGTGTCTGACTCTATTAGTTAGAACATGGGGAGTTCTAGGGAGTGCGGAGCAACCCTATAATGCACCTATAGAGTCCCTCCAGATAGCCCTGTGATGCAAGTGTCTGATGGCATAGGGACTAGTGATGACAATAGTATGAGAGACCTTCTGGAACTGTTGGGAGTTGAGGATTTTGGACTTTGGGGCTCTGGACTTCCAGACTTTGGAGATTGGGATGTTGAGGTTCTGGCCCCTGAGGTTCAGGAGTCTGGATATCAGGATTTTGACATTGGAGATGGTGGAGGACAGGGTTTTGGGGTCCTGGACATTGGAGATTGGGTTGTTGAAGGTCAGGGCGATGAGGTTCAGGATGTTGAATATCAGGATATTGCCATTTTAGATTTTGGGATTCAGGGGTTTGAAATTATGGTCAATGGACTTCAGGTTATTGAAGAATTTGGCAATTTCTCTGACTTTATGGATTGGGCTGATCAAGGGGACTGTGCATTTAACTGACGTGGTTTGGATCCGACATAAGTGATAATGGTGGGGGTGACAAATTGGCCTATAAGGGATGTTTAATTTATCACAGGATTGTGATAAAACAGGGGGAAGATTGATTATTGATTATTATTTTTATTGATTGATTATTAATATTATTTTTATAATTATTGATTGATTATATAATTTTAAAAAAAAAAAAAAAAAAAAAAAAAAAAAAATATTCATGATCCAGAATCAACTATTTAGATGAGCAATTGAGCAAATCAAAGCTGAAAACACTAATCTGGTATGCATGGGATAGACTTTAAGACTGAGGTGTTCACCATGCAGGTACTCTCAACATGATAGGACCATGGACACTCTTAGGGTTGAGGACACGAGAGTGGGTGAGTATGGTGGTAGGTATAGGGATTATAGCTGGATTTTTTATGTGGGCCTGGGAAACAGAGTTAGGCCAGGGGTATGCAAAACCAACAACTGTCTATGGTAAGGAGAAAACTCTTGGTGTCAATTCCTCAATTTCTGATTATTCAGACATTTTACCCGGCAAACAAATGAGAGAACGCAAAATTCAACCTACAAAGGGGACAGGGATAAAAATAAGACCAAAAAGGGAATTGGATAAACTGGGAGCATGTGCAAAAAAGCGACAATACCTATTTGGGGTGCAATTGTGTTTGGCAAAGGGAGAACATATGGCATTCCAGGTACCTTTTATAGCATTAGTAAACAAAGGGAAAAAAGTGGGAGCAGAAAATTCAGATTATGAATGGTACATGACAAATGACATGAGAGATAAATCATGGGGGACAATGGTGGCATATACTGGATTAGATTGGACACCAACACCAACTACAGAGTTTGCAAGACACCATTCTAAAATAATTTCCATGACAAAGGGGATTATGCAGGGAAGTGTACCATGTCTTACAATTACAGTGGACTTGAGAGGTGAGTCATTGGACCCAAGAGACAGATCAGGGAAGAAACCTCTATGGTTTTGTTGGGGATTTCTGGTATGGGCATATGTGCCAGGAGAAGACCCTTGGGCATTAATTACTATATGTGAAGATCCAGTCAGTGTCACAAGAGAAGGGGGGCTTAACGTAGGACATGTAGGTAACACAAATCTAGTAATGGTATATAATGCAACTCTCTTACACGCAGATGATGTTTTCAGAATGGAGACAGGAATAACAGCTACAAAAAATAATTGGCTATTTATGATTGAGCAAGCTGCAAAAGCTACACAACTAAGTCAATGTATTGCTTGTATGGGACCAAGGCCTATGTTACATGCAGTACCGACTGTAGTAGATAGGGACAATCATACATGTTTAGTAGAGATTATGATGAGAGATAACCTATACCCTAACTGTTCACTATATGATAAAATATATCCGGTAACTGCCACAAATGCGACACCACCAATTTTTAATTCACAAGTAAAAGGTGAATACACCTGCGTCATTAGGAAGGTCCTTAGTGGAGAAAAAAGGGAAGTAGGACATGTAAATAGATCCTTATGCATTAGGTATGAGGATTTCACAGAAAAATTAAATGGACACAAGTTGACAGTAGCCAGAGCAGATGTGTGGTGGTATTGTGGTGGCAAGTCTTTAAGGGGATATCTACACCCTCTGTGGGATGGCATGTGTGTGTTGATCTCATTACTTATACCAATTGAAATATTCCAGTGGATCTAGAGAAGCCAGAGATTTTGAAACAAATCATTAGTGTAAAAACCAGATCAAGAAGGGCACTGGCTAGACCAGAGGAGGGAAGTCCAGTTTATATTGATGCAATAGGTATTCCTAGGGGAATTCCAAATGAATACAAATTGGTTGATGAAATTGCATCAGGATTTGAAAACATCCCAATAATCTCCGCAATTTTTCCAGTAACCCCAAATAAGAACGTCGATCGGATCAACTACTTACATTACAACATACAGAGGCTAAGCAATTATACATATGATGGATTTGAGGCAATTCATGAACAATTATCAGCCACATCCTTAATGACCTTCCAGAACAGACTTGCTGTTGACATGATTTTAGCCAAAGAAGGCGGAGCCTGTTCATTGATTGGCCCTACGTGCTGTACGTTTATCCCAAATAATACTGCCCCAAATGGAAAATTAACAAGGGCCCTTCAGGGACTAAAGGCGCTATCCCAAGAAATGAAGGCACATTCAGGAGTAGACCAATCAATGTGGGATGGGTGGTTGGATGTGTTTGGCAGATATAAGGCACTGATAGCATCAACTCTGCTATCGGTGGCTGTATTTGCAGCAATCCTGACGCTATGTGGATGCTGTTGTATTCCGTGCATACGATCCTTATGTAACAGAGTGATAACAGCCGCTGTGGAAGGGAAGGTGGCAGAAAGACAACTGCTACTAACCCAGGACCTACAGTGGGAACCAGAAGAATTGATGACCATAGCCTAAGCCATAAAGGACAATCATCAGAAGAACGGGTGAGTATGGTCTGTGATATTGTCAGAATATCACCAGAGGAGTTGTGAGTATGCTTTATGATATTATCAAAATATTTTAATCAAAAATGTATAACTGCTTGCATGTAAATAACGCACATAACCTTGCAAAATTGTAAGAGGGACTTGGGAAAATCGGGGATGCGATAAAAAATTATAAAAATTAAAAATTAAAAAAAAATTACATAATTCAAATTGATGCACGACACAAACATATTCTTTCTCCACAGCTCTTGCAACTATTGTTTTTGTTACACAGACTAGACACCGCAGCACACCCACATATAGAATGTTTTATAGGATCACTTCAATGTATGTAGTTTAGGGTGAGTTGGATGCTCAGTCCGCCCAGAGGCCTTTGGGGGGGTCTGAAGTAAGGGCTGAGTGGAAGACCACCACATTTTTCATAATGTCACATGGGGTGGTTTAGGAGTTCACAGATCGTCGTGAAGACTGGGATTAGACTGAGTATAGGATGTAATGCTGGATCAACTGATGAAGATGGGCCATCTGAGACGAGAGTGATGGATGTCCGAAGAGTTCCTCTCCGGCCAACAGGGGGACTGTTGGAATATTAACTCCTGCACCAGTTAAAACTAAAAATCAGTTTAGTATTGTTTCTGTTGCCAAATTAGCACTTGTTTGTGTAAATCTCAAAGAGCAGTGAGTTCAAGGTTAGTCTGTGAAATGGGAGGGGGACAAGAGGGAGACAAGTGTTATCAGAGCAGGTGCAAACGTTGGCAGCTGGCCAGAAGGAGTCGTGGAGTCCATACAGTTGTGATGTCATTGACCTTGGATGTAAAGTATAAATGTATGTGCAGGAGTGGTCACGAGAGACTTTTTGCTTTTTCGTCTGACAAGGAGCAGTGAGACGTCCCCGGGGGCCACTCCTTATCTGAACGCGAAGCGAGATCTGTTCGCGGACCGTTATCTTGTAATATTGCTTGCAAAATCTTCAATATAACCTTTTTGAAATCAGGTTTGGTATCTGTCATTTCTATCACTGTTTTAACATTGGTTTTTGTCTCTTGTTGAACTAAAAGGACCTGCAGAACGAAGGGCTGTGTTTGCGGCCTCTCTGCAGCTTCTGGGGCGGGGGAATTCTGACAAATTACTGCAATAGGCAGTTCCATATATAGGCAGTTCCAGATACGGTACAACAGTTCCAGGTATAAGTAGTTCCAGATATAATTTAAACAGCGCTTGCAGTCCAAAGAGAGGGATTTAAACAGAGCCTGCAGGCCAAAGTGAGGGATTAAAACAGAGCATGCGGTCCAATATGAGAGCGATTAAAACTGAGGTCTTGCATTCCAATGTGAGGGATTAAACGGAGCTTGCAGTCCGAGTGAAGATTTAACGGAGCTTGGTTAAAGAGGGCCTGCAGACTAATGCGAGGGCTTTAAACTGAAGCCTGCCCACCAGCACTGGGCCAACTGAGCCTGCAGTACAAAGCGAGGGGAAAAACCGTCCGCGGATCTCATACTTTACCCACAGCGCCAGAAGACAAGGGACAACACGACGGGACCACGCCGTACCGGCACAAGGAGACAGGGATGCGCACGGCTCCCACCGCAACGGGCTAGACCGGCCGTATGCAGCAGCAGGCTGCGACGAGACGAGCAGCGGCAAACCCGCGGAAAGAGCCCGCAAAGGAGGAGAGCGGCAAAGACCCACGGACCACGCACGAGACCCGCAGCAGGTGCAGCCACAGAAGGAGCAGACCACACGCAGCAAGACAGAGGACAGCAGGGACACGCACGAGTAAGCGTGAGTAGACAAAGCGATTCCTCCAGAACGATTCTTTGCGAGGCTGCAGGAGCATGCGAGGCTTCGGGAGGCCGTAAAATGGGAGTTGCTCCGCTTTTTAAGCGGCTGGTCTGTCCGGCACGGTGTGATTGGAAGGGGGCGTTTGCTGCGCCATAGGCTGAGGATGTGAGTCGGCCCGGAGGGGGTAGCTTGGGCTGACGTCTTCTAAATTGAATTTTCGCGAGCTACATGTTTATCTAAAAAGATCTCTGAAGCAAAGCAGGGCAGGGCCTGGTTAGTACTGTGATGGGAGACCCCTGGGAACACCAGGTGCCACAATGGAATGGCTGCGGCTGCAAGATGCCAAACTGTTTTTGTGTCCTTTGGCAAGACACTTCATCGACATTATGAACATATACTGTATATATTCTTGTCTATTGTTTTTTTATCCTGCTTTTTTATTCATAATTATGGAGGAAACAACACCATGTTGTATATGTAAAAGCTGTGGTATTACTGCAGGGTTGCATTGTTACTTCCTGGAGTCACACCCACTGGCATTCAAAAACTCAGCCCAGGTTTTTCTACTGACATTATCTGGACAGAGACTCTTGGTGTTGGTCACATCAATAGAACAATTTATTTACCAAACTTTACAAAGCTTTAAAGGGGTAAGTACACAATATTGAAATGTTTTTGTTGAGTTGTAGTTTATGACGTGATGCAAAACTGAAAATTCTACTAATCTCTTTGGATCAAGTATCCTGGTTTTCTCCCTGTCCGAGCATAACCAGATCAGAGTTATCATTTAAAATGACCTTGACATTTTATTGTGTGAAGTAATTATATTTTGCTCTGAAAATGTACATTTGTATTATTTTTCTCAATTATTCTATGAAATTCAGGCACTGAATTGTGAAAACAAACAGCCAACATCCGCATAAATGTCTTGGTACACGGGTTCTTGGCTCGTTGGTTTTTAAACATTTATTATGTATAAAAGAAAATGAGTTTTTAGATACCATTATAGTTTTCAGAAAATATGAAATTCAAGTTCATTAAAAAATTGAATTCTGATGGAACAGATTCTCTTTCACACTTCCTTGTTCTGTTTCAAATGCCTTACACAACGATTCTGTGACTTCCTGATCACTACCCCCTTTTCAAATCAACTCAATTCTCAAAACTTCTAAAATTATTAAATGAACACGCTGACTTGAACCAAGTGGGATTTGTTTTAAATTCTGCAGTACAATTTCTCGTTACAACATACTGTAATTTAAACAAATACAATATTTTTATTTCAAAGACAAAGCTTTGACATCCAAGGCACACTGAGAAAATGCAATGCCCTTTATTGTTCTTTAATCCTTTATTTGCATGGACAAGCCTGTGCGTTCAGTCCAGGGAATGAATGTCTTTGTCTCTGAATTCAGCCTCGTCTCTCATATTATGTCTCTCTGTATATAAATTGTGTCTCTGTTTGTTTTTACTAACTTGTGTGTAACACCAACCTGCCAGGGGGTCTGCAGATGGAAATTAGCCTAAGGCTATAATCTGGCATATTTACATTTGTAAAAATGTTTATTAATATGTATTGTTCCCCCTTTATCAAATAAATAAATAAAATAAATTATATGAAATGCTTTTTTTTTTATCTTTAATTGTTGTAAATCTTCTTTCAGGACTGGTGCATTCACAAAACACCAGCAACAAAATAGAAGGATGTTAATTGTTCAAAAAACAGGTAAATAATGAATACATCAACTTTGACTTAAACTACTGATTCAATCTGTGATTCTATTTTTCAAATTCCTATTCTAATCAGATCCCTGCTAGTTCAGACATGGATCCATCAGAAGCTCTAATGGCAGAGCCAGAACAAAATCTGGTAAGTTTTCTGCACACCAGATTTGGGTGCATTCACACTTCCCTCCTAAGTGAACAGAGTTCACTTTGAGTGAACCACTTAGGGCAGCATAATTTGTGAAACCACCAAAATTGACAAAAGGGACTGTATGTAATATGTTCATATTAAATGATAACTGTAACATTTAATACATTAAATGTTGTCAATCGTTTGAAAGTCTCCGTCTAAACCCCATTAAGTGGATTGTATCAGTGATTAAATGACTACTGGGAGCGTGAGCACATCTCAGATGAAGCATGTTGGACATATTTGGTTCACAGACAAACTGGTTCACTTTGGGAGGGACTGTGAACACACCAGTGGGGGAGGGTCCCAGCTCAAAAGTGGCCAAAATGACGTGCGCTGACATGCTTGCAATACCACCCCGGGCCGATGGGGGTGGACCCAGAAGTAGAATTAGCCAATGCTAACATATAGCAATGGCAGACCTCTCAAAAACGTCTTTACAGGATGGACCAAAAGTTGGCTCTTGGCCCAAAGCTCCGTTCCTGTAGAGGAGCTGAGGAGCTCCTTCAGTGGAAGACTGAGACACCCTCAGTGTAGGAAGGAGCGCTACCACAGGGCCTTTATCCCCACCGCTGTCAGACTGTACAATAAGTCACTTTAAAGTGGACATATCGTGTTTTCAAATAATTGATTTTTACATCTAAATCATTAATTTGTGGTCTATATAAAGCGTAACTGCAATGCCTGGGTCTCATTATTTGTAGCTCCACGGGCCTTTCTTCTACACCTGTTCTGAGGTGCGTCTGAGAGCAACCTGTCTTGGTGCTGTCTCTTTAAATGCAAATGAGGCGCTTTTGACCACGCCCCCATCCAGGTGACACAGGTTCAACTCCGCCCCGAGCGGCCATTTTTGTAGTTTCTAAGCACAGATACAATTATCTCATAGAAACTTCTCATTACATCGCAAACATGAAGCAGTCCTTCCTCATTGACTGAAAGCAAATGTTAATTTTCATTCTTAGGCTATATCCACACGAAGACAAAACGCTTATAATTTCAGAAACTTTTTCTGTAAACACGGAGTTAGCGCAGTAAATGTGTGCGTCCATATGAATGTAGTCAATACGCCTGAAAACGCTGTGAAACTATGCCAGACCTGTTGGTGGCGCTGTGACGCAATGACGGGATCAAGCCCAAACTTCCGTGACAGGAACTGGGCATGCGCAGAATTTTGTAAACAGACAACATGGCGAGTGGGCGAGCTGGTACTACATTAGTATGGACGGACGATGAGGTTGAACTGTTGCTTCGGGTCACACTGGATTACAAAACCAACAAGCTACAAGAAAGTGTAGACTGGGACATTGTTGTTGTCTTTATTTTCTGAGTGCGGCGCATGCGTGCTTTAACAAGAGGCGGGGCGATGACGCAAGCGTCTCAGATACATTGCGGAGAGGCAGTAACCACGGAGCGGCATATACGGAGTTTTGAAATCTTTCCACTCTGGGACCTACTTTCAAAAATGTTCGTTTACACCCCCCCAAAACGCCGGCCTCGTATGGACGATACACTGGATTGATAAAGTATTTTTGCGTTAGGCCTGAGCTTGACTTCGTGTGGACAGGGCCTTAGTCCAGTCTTATTATCGACTCTTCTCTTTTTAGCTTTGGGATCAATGCGCACAGTCTATGATGCTCACACGCCGGTTTGACAGACACGTTTACAGACATTTTTAAATTGAATATTACTTATGCACAATTTTACAGCATTTAAAAACGTTAAGAACGTTTTTCCTTCTACAGAAGGAAAAAGACGCAAAAAAAAAAACTAAACTAAACTAAAATACTGTAGAGGATCAGGATATGTGCAGTTTCAACAATAAAATAAAATGCAATAGTCTGCATTACAAGAGAGTAATAAACATGTCTCAGAGTGAAGGAGGTGGACACAGACAACACTATTGTTTGTTACAGGGATGAGAATTGGTCAAAAAAGACTGAAAAGCATATTGTCAGCCATTTGCTGGCTCTAAATCTGTTTAATTTGTTCACAACATATTACTTTTGGACTCAAACATGAACTTTTAATGCAATGCAAAATGTAGGTATCAGAGCTTTATTTAGGGCGTTTAATCGTGCTTCGAGAGGAGAGGGGAGACGCGGACTGTTTCCTGCAGCAGTGTATTTATTGGGTGCACAGATTACTCAAAGGCACGCATGGTCCTGTGCGCGTTTATAGGGTTGGGTACGTGGCTCAGCCACAACACGGTGGAGCGGCTGCGAGCGGCTGGTTGCTCGCAGCCGCTGGACGCGGAAGCTGCTCATTACAAAGCGGCCGCAGATGCCCCGGAACACTGCGGCCGCTGAGGTGGCGGAATCCCGTTCGAGTACATACAGCAGGTGCCCCGCGGATACGCTCGCCCCGCTCGAACAATTCTCAACGGATTTACACTTCTCATAAACATGTGTTTTGTATGAGGCAGACAGACCGGCCCAAATATGGGCATTGCCCGGTACGCCCGATGGCCAGTCCAGCCCTGTTTGCTGGCATCCTTGAGCTTGGACTACAAATTAAGTGATGCACAGTAGAGGAGGGCTGGGTCGAAGTGTTTTGTTAGACGCCCATGTCCTTATATAGCAGTCTCGCTGCAAATACTGTGACGTAATAATTCTAAACACGTAATAGAGAATGGCAAAATCAGAACGGGTTGAAATATCTTACCTAAACAGAATATGAAGTGTTCTCTGCAACCCATGAAGAGACTGATTTAAACTTTTTTGCACTTCTAGAGGCTCCAACTACACAACATAAGGCATTTAAGGCACAAAAAGTGGATTTTTCATGATATGTCCCCTTTAAATGATCACTGTGTGAAAACCTGCACTACTATTGACACTGTTTCCAATTGACACTTGTCACTTTTGTTGTACATAATTATTGTCACTTTTGTTGTACAGATATCCTGCATGTAACATGTTTGCACATTTCCTCCTTTTGCACAATCTGAGTGTTCTATCCATGCCAAATGTGACATGTACATTTCTCCTCTGTGAGATAAATAAAGCACATCTTATCTTATCTCTTATCTTATCTTCCACATGTGTGTCAATGCTGAGGGGGGTGGATTTTTTTGGTCCACTCTAGTTTACTTGCTGTGAATTTTTTAAGTCTCTCGTTCAAATGAATGGAGTTGCGCCGGCTGACGCATGCGCAGATGTGTTTTTTCACCATTTTCTTGTGGGCGGGACCACTCGCGGCCATTTTGGATTGCTCCAGTAGAGCACTTTTTTTGGCCCATTAGTTAGAACGGCGGAGATAGGCGTTACTCTGTCTGTTAATATACAGTCTATGGAACACACCCTTAAAGTAGTACTAGAATTTAATATGCTGCTATCCAGAATATATAACTACAATATGTGTTTATAATATTTTGGGTGTTCATTTTGACATATTCAGATGAATTATGCGACAGTAGCTCAGTTGGTAGAGCATTGGCCTTTGAGCCTGAAGGTCGTGGGTTCAAGCCCACCGTAAGACCTACTTCACGACTCCCACTGATGACTGCTGTCGTTGTGTCCTTAGGCAAGACACTTAACCCCACTTTGCCTGAAGCTCCCACTGAAAGATCTCAGCTCCTGTGGACTCACCACCTGCAGGAGGATCAGTGAGGGGCTGGTGCTCTGTGTACTGGGTGGCATCTCTGGCCACCCCCCCAACCCAGAAATGGATTAAGGGGAAGAAAATGGATGGATGGATGGATGGATGGACAGATGAATTATGTTTAAAAAACGGCTTTGAAGTGGCACTTTAAATGCTAACACCTATTAACGGTGTAATTAGCATTTTTATCAATGATTGCATCACATGTAGTCTGTTTTCAACTTCTGCAGCTTTTTGTTCATAAAAGTAAAATATTTATTTAATTCAAGTTATTTTGATTAGCATTTATGAATATTACAATGTACATTGTGGTAAATAAATCTAAGGCAACCAAAGTGAGACTGGCATAATGTAAAAACGAATATTAACCTTGTTAGCATGTTTTATGATATCAAGTAGTAGCTAACTTGCCCAACACTAGTTTGCTTGAATCTCACAAATAAGGCTAAAAGGTTAAAAGAGTTGCACACTATTATGGTGCGTTCAGACCAAACGCGATTTCTGCGGCCAAAGCGGCGGGTCTACATTGACACAACATGGGGGACGCGCGCCAAGGAGCGGCGAGAGATCACGCGGCGCGATTCGCGCGGCCAGAGCGGCGCGAATTCGAGCGTTTCGCGCGATTCGCGCGGCGTGTTTTGAGATGTCAAGCGTTTTGACGCGCGTTTCGTGCCTCCAACGCGGCCGCCGCTAGAGTTGAACAATGTTGAACTTTTTGGGAGAATTCGCGTGTGCCGACCAATCAGGAGCTTTCTCCTCCAGTGACGTAGTGACGCATTTCACTACCGGAAAAACACTAGTAGATGACAGCTATGGAGGACACGTCAATTGCTCAGGTCGGTGCTCATTCTGAGCTATATAACACTGCGGACCACAGCTACCGGGACCGAAATAAAAAGGAGCTTGCTTGGAGGAGGGTTAGCGAGGTGGTTGGTGTCTCGGGTAAGTTATTTTAACTTTTCAATGTTGTAAATATTTCCCCGCGAAAAAAACTACTACTTTCCTGCTTACGAGTTGATGTGTTTATTCAGTGGAAGTTTGCAAAAAGCGGTGGAAGAATCTGAGGGACACATATGCTAAGGAGAGCAGGAAGAAGGAGAAGGTGAAGAAGAGTGTAGCAGAAGCAGGGAAAGGCCAGACGTGGAAGTACCTTGTGGTCATGTCCTTCCTTGAGCCCTACATCACTCCCCGTGACAGCTCCGGGAACATGCCAAGGCGAAGGGCCGAGGAGGAGCAGACCACAGGGTACAACCACCCAGAAGAAGAGCCAGAGGAAGCAGCAGCAGCAGGGCTGTCAGGTGCTGAAGGTCGGTGTCATGCAGCAAACAGAGACCTCCAACAGTTGGAAAAAATACATTTCTTTCCTTTCTATTACCCACATTTTGCTGACTTTTACATTTATATTGCTTTCTGTGTATGCATTTCTTTTAATGATTTCTTAACATCATGGCCAGGTGAAAATAGGCATTGGCTATTTTCAAACCAGGATAGATCTTGATCATGTGTTGTGTTAAATTTCACTTTTCCCTTTTATATGAACAAATCATTTAAATGTACATAATAATGTACATTATTATGTACATATAAATGTCATAAGCGCAATGTACACATGATATGAAATAATTGTATTTCTTGTTTTCTTCTGGCACAGACACTGCCACCACCACACAAGGGGAGACATCTTGGCCTGAGCTGCCTGAGCTGCTGCTGCTGCTGCTGCTGCTTCCTCAGCCGGTTCTTCTTCTGTGAGGGCTGGACCTTCCCCTGCTTCTGCACCTACAGGTGTGGCTTTTTTTAATCATTGTTTTATTTTTATTCTTTTTACAGGACTGTTCATATAAACAAAATGTTACTGCATAATATGCCAAAATTACCCAAGGGCTGTTACATCAGTGTAGACGACAAATTTACAGAGAAACACCAAGATGTCAAGGCACTACAGGTGGAAAGAAGCTTTGGTCTGATACAACACATCTTCCCTCTTTCTTCGATAAAAACATACTACTGAAATACCTTATGCTATAAAAGTACTGAACAAATACATGCAATGGTTGCCACAAGATGGCAGCTATCCTGTTTAATGCAGACAATAGAGTATTACTTTTTTACAGCCAATTTCAAATTTCATTGCGAAATACACTTCAGAGATATTAGTTTGTAACTGTCGAAATTTGTGCTTGTGTGAGTAATTTCATTGATAACTGCAATGTTCAAGTTAATTGTAACAAACACACAACTTAAAAGTGTTTTACATGTGTTTAACTACAGTGGGGAGAACAAGTATTTGATACACTGCTGATTTTTCAGGTTTATCCACTTGCAAAGCAAGAAGAAGTCTGTAATTTCTATCATAGGTACTCTTCAACTGTGAGTGATGGAATATAAAACAAAAATCCAGAAAATCACAGTAGGTGATTTGTAAATAATTAATTTGTATTTTATTGCATGAAATAAGTATTTGATCATCTACCAACCAGTAAGAAGTTTGGCTCTCACAGACCTGCTACTTCTTCTTTAAGAAGCCTCCCTGTTCTCCACTCATTACCTGTATTAATGGCACCTGTTTGAACTTGTTATCTGTATAAAAGACACATGTCCACACTCTCAATAAGTCAGACTCCAAAATCCACTATGGCCAAGACCAGAGAGCTTGTGTAAGGAGGTCAGAGATACATTTGTAGACCTGCACAATGCTGGAATGGGCTACAGGACAATAGGCAAGCAGCTTGGTGAGAAGGGAACAACTGTTGGTGCAATTATTAGAAAATGGAAGAAATTTAAGACAACGGTCAATCTCCCTCGGTCTGGGGCGCCATGCAAGATCTCACCTCGTGGGGCATCAATGATCATGAGAAAGGTGAGAAATGAGCCCAGGACTACACGGCAGGGCCTGGTCAATGACCTGAATAGAGCTGGGACCACAGTCTCGAAGAAAACCATCAGTAACGCACTACGCCGTCAAGGATTAAAATCCTGCAGTGCACGCAAGGTGCCCTTGCTCAAGCCAAAGCATGTCTAGGCCCGTCTGAAATTTGCAAATGACTATCTGGATGATCCAGAGGAGGAATGGGAGAAGGTCATGTGGTCTGATGAGACAAAAATAGAACTTTTTGGTTTAAACTCCACTCGTCGTGTTTGGAGGAAGAAGAATGATGAGTACAACACCAAGAACACCATCCCAACCGTGAAGCATGGCGGTGGAAACATTATTCTTTGGGGATGCTTTTCTGCAAAGGGGACAGGGCGACTGCACCGTGTTGAGGGAAGGATGGATGGGGCCATGTATCGTGAGATCTTGGCCAACAACCTCCTCCCCTCAGTAAGAGCACTGAAGATGGGTCGTGGCTGGGTCTTTCAGCATGACAACGACCCAAAACACACAGCCAGGGCAACCAAGGAGTGGCTCCGTAAGAAACATCTCAAGGTCCTGGAGTGGCCTAGCCAGTCTCCAGACCTGAATCCAATTGAAAATCTTTGGAGGGAGCTTAAAGTCTGTGTGGCCCAGCGACAGCCTCGAAACCTGAAGGCTCTAGAGGAGATCTGTTTGGAGGAGTGGGCCAAAATCCCTACTGCAGTGTGTGCAAACCTGGTCAAAAACTACAGGAAACGTCTGATCTCTGTAAATGCAAACAAAGGTTTCAGCACCAAATATTAAGTTCTGTTTTTCTGATGTATCAAATACTTATTTCATGCAATAAAATGGAAATTAATTATTCAAAAATCATCTATTGTGATTTTCTGGATTTTTGTTTTACATTCCATCACTCACAGTTGAAGAGTACCTATGATAGAAATTACAGAGTTCTACATGCTTTGCAAGTGGGAAAATCTGAAAAATCAGCAGTGTATCAAATACTTGTTCTCCCCACTGTATGTCTACACACTCTGGCTTTAATACAGATATTATTTGCTCTCTTCATTTTGCTTTTTTGAAATACATGTTCCACTTTTTAACACTGTGATTGCCCTGTGTTCTTTGTTGGCGGCTCTACGGACGTGGGCCTCTTCCGAGCCCTCTTCCTTGGTGGGCCTTCAGAGTGGGAGCGGGAGCTGCTGGAGACTCTACGGACCAAAGCAGCCGGACCGCCCGACTACTCAGAAGACCATCAGTTCCTGCTCTCTCTCTTTCCTCTCCTGCAAAGGGTGGCACCAGAGTCAAAAGAATTTGTGAAATTCAAAATGTACCAACTTTTATGTGAAAGCAGCACCGTTCTGCTTAATTTGGAACCATTGGCCAGAACAGACAGTTTTTTGACCTAAGGTGACACCTTTTGCAGGGGAGGAAACAGACATGTGTCCCTTTCCTCTTCCACCGCACCTCCTCCAAGCAAGCTCCTTTTCATTTGTTTATATGTACATTTCATTTATTTTTCATTGTTTGTTCCTTTTTTTATAAAGAAAATATTTTTCAAACCTCATGTGTTCTACTTCAAGCCAACCATTACTACCTTTCATATAATATTGACAGAAAATGCTATTCTATATTTGTACATTTACTTTTATAAGAGCTGACTGGGTTTTATAGAAGATGGAATAACGAACACTTAAAGAGCGATACAGTAGTTGACAGTATTTTTTATTCATTTCACCTTTTACTGTTTTAACAACCTTGTAATTATGGAAAAGCTTGAATGTGCATATGATTAACCTGAAGTTGGAGTGGAGTCGCAGTGGAGTCTGGCAGTCATTACCTAGAAACAGAAGGTATACAGGTGAATAGAATAGTGCAAATCAATATGGGTTTGGACTATGGCCAGATGTGGGTCAGTCTTGTGGTGGACATGACTACTCTGTGGGCTGCCACGGCAGTGCTCCCTCCTCACTGAAGTGGGCCATGAACACTTTCCTTATGTCCACTGCTGGCTTCCAGGCGGCCATCCGCTGCACGCCTGGAAGTGGTTCTTCACCGACAGCAGCTCCCCTCGGTGCAGGAACCTGCCCATCTCCAGCCATCCTCATGGCTGGAGATGGGCAGGGCGCATTAAATTGCAGCGCAGTGAAAAGGCCTCATCTGCCACGAACACATGGGGCTGGGGTCCTCTGTGGTCAGCTCCAGGTATGCACTGGTCAGGAGGCAGGTCGAGTGTGCCCTCGCGCAGAGCCTCACCAAAGGCAGAGTTGGACACGATGCCTCCATCGCTGGATCTGCCGTACCCTCCCACATCAATCACCCTGAACCTGTACTGGGCATCCACTACAGCCAGGAGCACAAGGGAATGGTGCCCCTTGTAATTAAAAAAACATGGACCCAGAGTTGGGGGGTGCCTTCACAGCCACATGCTTCCCATCAATGGCCCCACAGCACAGAGGGAAGTTCCATCGGACCTCCACTCCTCTGCTCCAGGCACAGCCATGAACTCCTCCACGAGGCAGTCCCAGATGGCTGCCACCACATCTGGGATGAGCATGGAGACGGTGGATATGCCCGCTCTGAAGCTCCCCGCAATGGTCCTGTAGGAGTCCCCAGTGGCAAGAAACCTGCAATTACAAAATGATATGAACATATTTATCACAATTACATTCATAACAATCACGTGACAAAACTTGTGTAGCATAAAATACGTTAAACTAGTAGACAGTAAACATCATAGACAGTAATCATAGACACCATATTGTTGCATAATACTGTTTTCTGAGCTATTACATTGTGGATTGTGATTGAAAAATGACAAACTTTGTAAGTATTTTGGAATTCCGAATGGGGTAAAAAACACTAACCGCAGACAGATGGACAGGCGCTCTTCAGCTGGAATAGAGCGCCTGTAGTTGGTGTCCTGGTAGGTGATCCTTGCGCCAATGCGGGTCAGTAGGTCGTCAAACTGGGCCAGGGAGAGACGAAAGTACCGCTGAAAGCGACCCTCATCCGAGCGCAGCTCCCGGAGCAAATGGTGAAACTCACCAAACTCCAACCGTCTACGGACTATCTGGTGAATCCAGACACGTCGTCGATTCGCCCTTTGACGACGCTGTCTGGCTTTATTTATTAGATAGAGCCAAGCAACTCCTTCGCTGACATCCATTTTGGGAAGCTACAGGCAAAAGAGACAAGCCCCGCCCCTAAACGCTCTCAACGCTCTGTGACAGCGGCTGCCCTCTAGTGTCCTGGCCGCGCGGCCAAGTTTCTCTGTGACAGCGGCTGCCACAATTTGTCACAAGCGGCTCAAGCCGCGCGATATACGCGATTTGGCCGCAGAAATCGCGTTTGGTCTGAACGCACCATCATGTACAAAACGGATGAAAATATGTTTATACCTCGTTCAGATGACAGTGAAACCTCCTACAGTTTCCAGCTAAGACTGCTGTCGGCTGTTGTGAGATGCCCTTCCCCTACGTCATCGCCGCCATTTTGGCTCCCCCTAGCGTTTGTTATAAGGTGCCACTTCAAAGCCGATTTTTTAACATAATTCATCTGAACATGTCAAAATGAACACATATTGTAGTTATATATTCTGGATAGCAGCATATTAAATTCTAGTACTACTTTAACCTGTTCTTATGTGGATGGTAAATGAGTCATAAAAAACTCATATATTGTTGCCAACAACTTTGAAGCCGGAATGTCAGAAACAGCCATGTACAGTACATGCCACTGATCAGCTGTGGCCGATGCCACAAATGGAGCCTTACTGGAACTTCTGGAATTATACAAATATAAGGCATAAATGATAGAAATGCAGGTTGTAGTATTAAGGCAAGGAAAGTTTATTTGTATAGCACAAAGCAAAGTGATTACCAAAACCAAATAGAACAATACAAGGCATTCAAATCATAAATAATGACAGTACATTAAAAAGTGTGAAGATTAAATCCATCAGTGGTATACACAACTAAACAGAACTCTTTTTTAACTTGGATTTAAAAACACTTAATTGTCAGAGAAGTAGCCTGTCTCACATTTTCAGGAAAAATGCATAAATCTGAATTTGCTGCCTCCCCATGTTTAGTTCTGACTTTGGGCACCAGCAGGAGGCCAATCCCTGTGCTCCTCAGAGTCTGAGTTTGTTCTAATGACAGCTAACAAATAGATGGTTAACCTAATTACTGTTGAAAACAGAACACGTAGATTGTTACTGCAGTCTTCAAAATACATTTATCTCGTTCTATGCATTGCCCAGTTAAACTTGCACAACTTATCTTTGAAGATCTCATAATCAACCTGGAGGTGGGAATTGCACCACTTTCACTCAGCCAGCCAACACTCTCTCTTCTGTCCAACAGTTAAGCAGTTTGTCAACAGTAGAACACAAGGCATTCTCAAAGTTTTTCATTTCCATGAACAGCTTGCCTGTGTTTTTATTTATGGGTCTTCATTTGCAGAGTCTGCTGGTGGTTTACTAGCAACATTAAATCGTCAAAAAATACACAAAAAGAATCCGACAGAGTAACGTTGACCACATTTACATGTGCGATATTGACCCCCTTATGGTGCTTTCAGACCGCCAACGCTGAAACGCTGAAGCCTCGCTCACCAGACGCCTAGTTTTCAGACGTAGGGGTCTTGAGACAGAGAAGTCGCGCACCGGAAGTGGCGGAAGTAGCCGGCGGGCTTGTGTTGTTTTGGCTGTTTACGAGTATTTTCAGTCTGCTCGCTCAGACCGCTAATGTCCCCGTGACCACTTTGCAGCTCTCTGATTGGTCGCTGCACGAGCGTCCCAAGGAAAGGTTGAGCAGTCCGTGCGTGCATTCCGAGACGCGTGTGCGTTTTAACGCGCGTCACCATTGACTTTGCATTGAAAGCCGACGCAACGCATGATCCAGTCTGAACGCGGCATTAGTAATTGGCAGGTCTAGAGTGTGCCCTCGGCTGTGGGTGAGGCCACTCACATGCTGAGTAAGACCAAAGGTTTCAAGTACAGAACTGATCTCTTTTTCATTTCTGCCATGTAGACTAAATCCACATGTACCGTACATTATGATCACCTGTAATGACTAAACAACAACTAATCAAAGTCTGTGCATACAACTGAAAGCAACACAGTAGAAATAAAACTGTGACATGACTCCGGTAGCTAGTAGAGAATAATGAGAGTATTGAAGTTGAATTGGTTTTGTCCTAATTTTAAGGACACATATGTGTCCTTGTGACACATGTGAGATCACAATTTGACGTCTAAAAATTTCTAGCTAAAAGCTATTTCTCCTCCCGCATTTCAAAATCTTATTTGAAATTTGGTGGTGTTTCTTCAATTAAAACTACATTTCCCAAAGTTTGGTCAAGCGACAGTGGCTCAGTTGGTAGAGCATTGGCTTTGGGCCTGAGGGTTTGAGCTCACTATAAGACCTACTTCACGACTCCCTCTGCTGTTGTTGTGTCCTTGGGCAAGACACTTAATCCCATTTTGCTTGAAGCCCCTGCTGAAAGATTAAGGCAGCTCCTGTTTACTCAGCACCTGCAGGAGGATCAGTGAGAGACTGGTGCTCTGTGTACTGGGTGCAACTTTGACTGCCCCTTGATTAAGGAGAAGAAAATGGATAGATGGATGGATGGATTATTAGAACAAATAAAATAATTCATTAAAAAGACATTATGTATTGCTAGTTTCAAATATATTTCAGTGTCTGTGACCATGTCTCCGCCCAACTGTTGTCATTTTTAGCTTTGTCACATTTAGGCCTAGCACCATATTTTTTCCAATAGTTATTAGGCCTCATTCACAAACAGTTCTTCGGAAAAAATGTGTACGTAAATCCTACTTACGAGGATTTTACGAAGATTGTGGCATTCATGAAATGTTCTCGTAACCAGAATTATTCCTGGGTAAGTACAAATCCTACGAGTGCTCAGGAGCCTCTTAAGCACATTCAGTGCCAACATGTTCGCATACTGGTGTTGTCTTCTTTTGTGAAGTTCAATAAAATACAACATTACAGTGATATGTCTGTCTTAATGATGTATTTATTTATCTATTTCATTGTTTATGGTAATTTAGCCTATTTTTTTATTCATTTTTAAATTAAATGTGCCAACACTATAAAATACAGTGGAAATCATGCTGTCTCTTAGTGACCCCATCCTAGGGTACATTTCTCCATGAACGGGCCACAAAACAATGGCAGTATACTGCTGCTGCAGGAGGTTGAGGGGTCTGCGCCGAGTCTCTCCCATGGATCTATTACGGGTTGCGCTGGATCTCCTCCCAGGGTCCAAAATATTTTGAGATTATCTCATAATTTTTTTAGATTCATATTTAAATTAGTACATTTTTATTTTATTCAGGGTCCTCTGCTGAGGGCCGTCCGGTCCCTGTATGACTGGAGCCAGAGCTGTGTTCGCATCAGCAGTAAGTCAGACCTGTTACTGGGTGCGTGTTGGCCTCCTCCAAGGCTGCCCTCCAAGCCTTGGCCTTTCTGTTCACTGTGTTTATGGACAGAATTTCTAGGCGCAGCCAGGGGCTGGAGAGGATCCGGTTCGGAGACCACAGGATTTCATCTCTGCTGTTTGTGGACAATGTTGTCCTGTTGGCTCCAACGAACCAGGACCTGCAGCATGCACTGGGACGGTTTGCAGCCGAGTGTGAAACGGCTGGGATGAGAATCAGCACCTCCAAATCTGAGGCCATGGTGCTCGACCGGAAAAAGGTGCCCTGCCCTCTCCAGGTCCTGGTCCTCTCCGGGTGGTAGGGTTGGGCACCGAGAACCGGTTCCTATTTGGAACCGGTTCCTAAAGTGCGGTTCCGGAACCGTTAAGAAGACGTTTGTATTTTGATTCTTTTTTCGATTCCTAAATGCCGGATGCGGCCCGCACAGCGGCGTCGGAAGCGTTTGGAAGGTGGGGGGGGGACATGTTTCAAAAATGCTTAGCAGCTGTCCACCCAGCGTAATAAAGCCAGGGCTTTATTACGCTTTGTGAAAAACTCAGTGAATTAAGCTCTTATGAGACGGCGCGCTTGTGTTTGCATCCACATTTAGCTTCAGCCACACCCTCCTGCCATCGCAAAGAAACCTCTCAACGCTTTTATCTTCACATTTTCCACAAACGCAGATAAAACTGAGTCAAGGGGTAAAGGAAGCAAACATTTATCCGTCAAATGACTAATTCAGATATTATTTGGTTAAGTTAGAGTCCAGACAGCGAGGTTTAACGGGCGTATTGACCGGTTGAACACTCGTGCTAGCCCGGTGCAGTTTCCCCAAACTCACGCTACATCAGTTTCATCACTCGCTTTACAAAAACATCCAAAACTGATGTTCCTTACCTTAAAGTTACTGGTCAGGCCCTTTGTAATGATGAAGAAGGGAAACACGCTGTCCACCTGCCGAGGACCGCAAAAAGTCCTGCTCCTCCTCCATGTAATAATCCGTAAAAAACTCCGAAAACACGATGCACGAGTCCTTGTGCTTTGGTCAAATCTGTCAGTCCGTCCAACGATAATCCTCCAGTATTCTCACTTTAGCCGTTTTTCAGCGGTTTACAGAGACGTGTTTACATTTCAGCCGCTCTGAGATGATGGTGGGCGGTGCCACATAAACACCGCTAAGCAAAGCGGAGCGTACGGTGTGTGTGTGTGTGTTCGTGTTCCTTGTTTTTTAATTTAATTTGTTTTTATGTAAAGCACTTTCTGTTGCCTTATGGCAGGAAAAGTAATTATGAAATAAAATTTGATAAAAAATTATGTTTTTTTTTTCTCTCCTGCACCTCAAAGAATTGGAATCGAGAATCGTTTAGAACAGGAATCGATAGTGAGAATCGGAACCGGAATCGGAAAATTGCAAACGATGCCCAACCCTAGTCGAGAGGTCCTTCCTCGAGTGGAGGAGTTCAAGTATCTCTGGGTCTTGTTCACGAGTGAGGGAAGGATGGAGCGTGAGATTGACAGGCGGATCGGTGCAGCGTGCGCAGTGATGCGATCGCTGTATCGGACCGTTGTGGTAAAGAGGGAGCTGAGCCGAAAGGCAAAGCTCTCGATTTACCGGTCAATCTTCGTTCCCTCCCTCACCTATGGTCATGAGCTTTGGGTAATGACCGAAAGAACGAGATCGCGGATACAAACAGTCGAAATGAGCTTCCTTCGCAGAGTGGCTGGGCGCTCCCTTAGAGATAGGGTGAGGAGCTCAGTCACACGGGAGGAGCTCTGTGTAGAGCCAGGACACGCTGGAGGGACTATGTCTCTCAGCTGGCCTGGGAACGCCTTGGGGTCCCCCCGGATTAGCTGGAGGAAGTGTGTGTGGATAGGGAAGTCTGGGCGTCTCTGACTGCTGCCCCCGCGACCCGGCAACGGATGAAGCGGAAGAAAATGGATGGATAATATTTTGAGATTAATATTTTATTACATAATATATTTAAATTAATCTCATCATATTTGGGGCGACAGTAGCTCAGTTGGTAAAGCATTGGCCTTTGGGCCTGGAGGTCGTGAGTTCGAATCCCACCATGGGACCTACTCCAACTGCTCCCACTGATGACTGCTGTCGTTGTGTCCTTGGGCAAGACACTTAACCCCACGTTGCCTGAAGCCCCCGCTGAAAGATCAAGGCTGTATCACAACTGATGGAGCAGCCATCTTCCTGTGGACTCACCCCCTGCAGAGGATCAGTGAGGGACTGGTGCGATGAGCATTGGGTGGCAGCTCTCATTGCCACCCCCCCGACCCAGAAATGGACTAATAAAGGGGTTGAAAATGAAATGAAATGAAAATATTTTTTGATTAATCCCATTATTCTGCTAGTTTTCTCATATTATTTTGATTGTAAAATCAAAATGTTATGACTTTAATGCAATCTGGCAAAAAAAGAAAAAAGGGTGACTCTTTTGCTATGTTTCTGTTTCCTCTGGCGTCTGCACACGGCCCTGCAGTCCCTTATATGGGCATTAATGGGCGGTTACCTATGCTAAGTACCTATGCTAATGAAGCACCTGGCACGCACGTTTTCCTTACGAGGAGTTGGCATTCATCAATCTTAGAACAGCTGCGAACAATTCAGCGGCTTACGAGCGCGTTGATGAATCCCACGTAGGGTCTTCTTAGAAATGTACTTAAGAACGACTTAAGAAATTTAGGAAGATTCTTAAGAATATTTTGGTGAATGAGGCCCAATGTCTTTATTGAGTTTGGTGAAAGAAAATACATCATCACTTACATTTTCGTTTGACTAAGTCCCATTTCCCATTTTAAAACAAATATGTTTTTTTAGATTTTCAATGTGCTGTCAAAAACCCAGTAGCAATCACAGTAGAATCTACGGCGTTGTCTTTGTTTTCTTACGTCCTCCAGACAAGGTTAAATTCCACCAAATCTGTAAAATGAGTCATCCATGTTTTTTGTGTGTGTTTTTTTTATGAAATAGGAAATGAAAAGGATTAAAAGGATATTAAAAAGCAAAGCAAGGACAGAGCAGCAAGAAAGCGTCTGCACACTCACACAAGCTTTTAATGCTAATTCTTACTTAACTGTTAGAGTGGTGATGTTGGAGCTTTTGCTAATAAACCCTCACACTGGAACAGTTCAGATGAGCAAAAACATTTAAAACAAATTATGTCTATACCCTCACCCACTGCTCTTATTTTGACCAAAATTGGATCAGTTTTGTAAAATGATTACATGGGATGGACATGGGCAAAGTTCTCTGTTCATTTCAATAAAAACTCTTTAATGCTTGGCTAATTGACCTGTGTGGTGAACACGACCGAAAACCAGGCAGGATATCAAACAATGTTCCTACAAAACATCATTTTTTCTTGTTTCTTTTTTTTTTAGAACTCTCTGGATCCACCAACTGACATGGAGCACTGGACGAAAGAACAAGTCCGAGACTGGGCTCTCACACTTGAAGGTGTAGACGACAAAACTGCTAGAACATTGTTTGAGCAGGATATTACAGGACCGAGTCTCATGCTTTTAAAGACGCAAGATTTGAAAGACTTAGGAGTCACATTTGGCCCATTAAAAGTTCTCATTCATTCCAGAGATGAAATTGTCAAGTTACAAAAAGAGCAACTTGAGACTTCTGGTCCCTGTACCGAGCGGTCATGCAAACCATATCCCTTCAACAGCTACCATGATACATACAGATATATAGAAGGAAGTATTCTGGATGTAACGGAATCTGGGCCCTCAGATTTTGTAGAACCATGTCATGAATACAAAGCTTTTACAAACACTACTGAGGAAACTAAAATGAGCAAGTTCATATCCGAGGTTATCCGCTTTGCAGCTGCTTGTATGAACAGTCGCACAAACGGAACAATCCATTTTGGAATAGGGGATGTGCCAACTTTCACACATGGTCAAGTGCTAGGTGTGCCTGTGGACAAAGATAGAGAGGTATATGACAGAACTTTAAGACGTGCTATTAAGGAGTGCTTTGAATTCAAGCATCGAGAGACAGCGAGCATTTGCATCAAACCGACTCGATTTGTTAGTGTACTTAACACAAATGTGACATCATCAGAAAAGTTTGTGATTGAGGTGGATATAGTCCCTGATTCCACATTATGTAAGGAAGACGTCTATCACACACACAACTGTATCAAAAATAAGAATAAAAATAAATCTGAAGATCTGAAGCAGTTTTTTATCCGAGAGGGGGGAACCAGTCGAAACCTCCTGGCTCAAACTACAAGCTCCAAACCAATGCAAGAGTATAATAAATTTGTTGCTAATGTACCCCAGTTAGCAAAACTCCGAATGGAGTCGGAGGAGAAACATCGGCGTCTGGTTAAAAGCCTCAAGCAAGGCTCTAAGCTGTGCGAGATGATCACTGGGGGTTCTGGCTCTTTGGACAGGTCTTCCTATGAGCACTACATAATAGTGACCAATAAATCCCACCCCATTCAGTTGGACTCAATCCTCTTCCTTATAGAACTCAATCCAACTGCAGTGCTGGACTTTGATCCCCAGTCATTGCAAAATGGGCTATGTATGTGCTTTGAAATGAAAAGTCCTCTTAATCGCCATTTACCTGACCAATATGAAATCACAGAATCCGCTGAGGACATTGCAAAAAAATTGCAGCTAACTCGAAGTACTAGCTGGGTGTTCTGCAATGGAGGAAATGGTCATGAACCTTCAGAGATTAATCTCTGGTTGATGGACAAAGGAGCTTCTGTTCGAAAAGTGATATCCTTTCTATGTCGAAAAGACGTTCTACGCAGCAAGAAGTTTCTTGTTATATTTTTACTAATGTCAGAGGTAAATGACAAAATGGATCCTTTGATTGAGACCTTCTGTATGTTTTATCAGGAGCTCAAGGGCACAAAGCAGATTCTTTGTATTAATAACAATGAAAATGCATTTACTTCCTGGAAAAACTTGATTGAAGCTCGCTGTGAGGTGGACATCTCCAGTAGAAGCATCTATGAGCTCAGCTTTGCAGAGGTCAATGGCACCATCCTTAGCCTTCTGTCAGAGAACCGTAGAATGAGCCGCTTTCTCCCAGCACCTGGAGGAGGCAGAGTTCTTCTGGAAAAGAAAGTGGAACGTGAGCTCACTACACTTGATGTTCTGTGTGTAAACCAGTGTGAAGGAGGAAATGAGAACCAAGACACCATTGAGCAGAACTTCTACAGAGGAGGAGAAGTGTCCTGGTGGAATTTCTATTTCTCTGAGCAGCCTGGATCCATGCGATTCATTGAAAGGGACAAATTAGACTACATAGTTGACACACTCATCCCAGGCTTATGCTCTTTGAGAAAAGGCTGCGTCCTCTTGAACCTCTTACATGAAGCTGGATGTGGTGGCACTACTCTGGCCAAGCATACTCTGTGGATTCGCAAGAAAAAAAACCGCTGTGCTGTGCTTGTTGACAGACAACCAGACCTTGTTACCGTGGCAAAACATGTGGTCACACTCCTGAAGTGCGGCTGTAAAGAACGGGAACCTCCACTGCTGGTCCTGCTGATGATAGATGATTTTGAAGACATGGACAGGGTCTTCAAGTTACAACAGCTCATTGAGGAAGAGCTGTCCATTGAGGAAGTCCAGTCCAGGTCTCCACAGGTGATCCTCCTCAACTGTATGAGGTCTGAACACACCTCTGGACCATTTGATCCAACTGAAGACACTGTATTTATTGGGAACAAACTCACCGAAAATGAACAGAGATGGTTTGAACAAAAACTTGAAGAAATGGGTAAAATCTTCACTGAGACTAAGACTAAGACTTTTTATGGATTCATGGTCATGAAAAGCAACTTCAACGCAGAGTACATTCAAAGCATTGTGCATAACACCTTAAAAAGTTTCAATATGAGAGAAAAACATGCACAGCTTTTAGCAATTTTGGTACTTATCAGTGCTTACTGGAAGGATGCAGCTCTGTCTGTCTCTTTGTGCGAGGAATATCTTAGTTTGCAACCTATGCCATATAAAGGAGACAGTGAAGAGGTTGAAGAGGGATTCCAAGAGTTTTCATCTCTAGTCCAGTCATGTGACATAAGATCTGAGGTTTTGTTTAAAGGTATTCAAGTGATCCATTCGCAGATTGCACTGCAGTGTTTGAAGGAGATTTGTTTAAAACAAGTCACAAAAGCTGAAATTGTAAACTTAATTTTGACAAATGACGAGCTTCATAACTGCACACAAGGTAAAAAAAAGCTCTCGCAGGATCTTCACAACATTTTAGTCAAAAGGAACCCTCTTGAGCAAGAAGCTCGTTTTCAGCCTTCTATTCTTGCAAGTTCCAAATCTGACAGCTGTACAGAACCGGATGCTGGCCTTCTGAGGGACAATGAGGATAAAACCATTGAATCTCGATTTTCACCCCTCATACGTGACATTGAAAGTGAAACACCAGGACTTGAAGAGGGTGTTCTTAGACATGCTTCGCAGAGGTTTCAAAAGGATGCTGTTATTGCTCAGTTACTATCTCGGTACTATTACCTCAGAAAGAAAGATTTTATTGAGGCTAAAATCTGGGCGAAAAAGTCCAAATGTTTATCACAAAACAACTCATATATTTCTGACACCTTAGCCCAGATTATGAAGCATGAACTTAAAGATATCACAAAGGAAAAGTCCCCCATTGACTCTGCAATGCTACAAAGACTTTTGAAACTGGCCAAAGATGCACGGAATGCATTCATAGAAATACAACAACTTGCAAAGCAAGAGTCATTGCAAAGGTTACAGACCAAACGAGACTATCGTCCTCTGAATACATCTGGATTCCTGGGGGAGATCCAAGTGTATGTATGCATAATAGAAGTTCTTCAAAAGATCCCTCTATTCTCTTCTGGCATGGTTCGTCACGACCTTTTGTGCTCAATGCTTTCTGGAGGAACAAAACTTGATGACATAAAAAAAATGACCCTGAATATGAGAAAAATGTACAATTCTACAAAGTTCTTTCTGAGTTTGCGGACATGCTGTACAAGCTCAAGTACATGATGAAATGTAATTTTGATTTCCTTGACAAATTCAATATTAACCTGGGATCAAAATTTGGGATGAAAAAAAACCATGACCTAATTACCAAGAGGGAGTTCTCAAGATGCTTTGGGAAATATGCAGAACTTTTCTGTTGGACTGAATCAGAACCGTTACTCAACAGAAGCCATAGCAGAGAGCTGAACCTATTGAAGGCCAGGCAGTTCATTGAGAGGAACAAGGTCAATACATACTCTGGGATTTTGAATTGTCTTTCAAACAACATGGATCCTAAAACCCTGGCAGAAATTGTGAGTGCACACATACATATTTACACCTCTCGCATGTGCACTCCTGTTGGAAAAACTCAACTACATCTACATGAATGTGGTGCTGAGTTGTATCAATTTGGCATTAATAGTTGAGCCATTTCCATTACTGGTCCAAATTCTTTGTGAATATCTTGCACATCCGATGTCGAAGCCTGATTTGCCTCTCTGTTTCATAGCAGTTCTACTGTTATGGCCGTGGCAACAGCGAGAGTTAAACCACAATAAAAGTGCTGACCTGCGGACTCATATCTCAAATTTGAAGACTGCTTTTCACACTGAGATGAAACAAATATACAATGGGAAGAAGGCCATTGTCCATTTCTTCTTAGGGAAAAAGCATGGTTATGAACGCATAGTGCCTCTAGAGGAAGTGATAAAACATTGCAAGGCTGGGGAGCATTTTGCTTCCAATTGGGAAAACGGAGTCTTGTGGAAAGATCCTAATGTTCAACAGCTTCTTTGCAGAGTAACCGGGGAAGTGAAATCCCGAAACATTCTGATCCCTACTAGCATTCCTGATCTGATTATTGAAGTTGCACCTCAATTCCCAAGTCAACTGCGAGGCTACAGAGAGGGCTCCATAGTATCGTTCTTCATCGGCTTTTCAATGCAGGGGCCCCTGGCAATTGACATCAACCAATACAAATATTGAACAATACTAGCGTCATGTCACTGTGTTGTCAAATAGTTCCAATGTCTTATAAAAGTAATGATAATAATGCATTGGTATGTGTTATGTATTGATTACAACAGTAGGGACTACTTTCTCTCGAGTATACGCACAGCGCATATGTAACGAGTACGCGGGTAGCGTACTGATATCTTGTACTTTGAATGACACCTGTCAAGTAAAGACGTTACTGAAGTCACCGGAGTTTTCTGTATGTTCTTCTTAAAAGTTATGTAAGAGACAAACATAACAGTATGCATTATCATTATTCATTCGCTCCATACACAGTGGTGGAAAAAATGATATATAAAGCAAAGATAGCCACATCTGCCCTGGGACACACTGACAAAAGGCAACCAGTTTGTGCCATCGGTCTCTCTTGCCTAAGGACACAGCAGCACTTTACAGCACTGTGGCACCTGACGTTCCTAGAGGTCTTCCATTTATTAACCTTTATGGACAGTGGTCAGCCCGCTCCCTATTGACCAATAACTCCTTTGTGTTTGTTATTATTGCATTTATTGTGTTTAAACTGTTGTATTCTCTTATCTGTGTTGATGAATTGACTTTGTAAACTCCAGGGCGATTGCTGTATGAAAATCAACTGAATTGAGTTTTAGCCAGGCACCACAATGAATGTTGAATCTTTTCCCAGTATAATAACTACTTAAGATTACTTTATTGAGTAGATTTTACAACATTGTTCCTCACCTAAAACAGACCTGGAGTGTTTTTTAGATCCATCCACGCTAATATCAGGCACTTCTGGCACAAACCTGTAAGCTCTGCCTCATGCCACTTTCATAGGACCACTATGACATCATGCTCAGTTTTCCCATACATTTGTTTTGGTAATTTTTCCGGGGATGTTATGTTAATTATAATCACATGGCTACAAATGTAACCCCTGCAGATAGCATTTTATATTGTTGATACGTGTTTTGGCAAATGTTTTCACATTAAAAATACTTTTTACAGTAATTTCCTGTTTAATAATCTTAAAAATCATGCATAATATTTCTAGAAAATGATTGATTATAATCTGTATGTTATCACCTGACTTCTGATCACATATAAATGTCTGTAAATGCAATTGTAACCGGCTGGTGGTGTCGTTTTTAATCCGACTATCATACAGTACCAGCAACGCCATTAAAATGAAAGCACACAGGTAAGTATTATGGAAAAGACTGAGGCAGATTAACATTTACTTTTTCTTTATTTATACTAAACCTGGTAAATGGTTTAGATATTGAGTATAGCAATTAGATTTAGTCCATGTTGACAAAGTGGCACACAATTCAAGCCACCACAGATCTCAGCTTGGATAAAGGGAAAACAAAAAAAGGCAAGGCGGCCGCTCCTCTCCTCAGCACCAGCAAGATATCTATGGTAGATGCAATAGTTTAAATACTATAAAAATAACAGTTTTTGTAGTATAGTATTTTTAATGTCTCACCATTAAAGCAGCAGGGCAGGTAAAGTGCACGAGGCTGACGCACCCTCCACACCTGCACTGAACAGGAGCTGCGGCGGGATGCCAGACATCCCCATCTTACAGGGCTAATATATATAAAAAAGGAACGATTAGCTAAACGCCAGATTCTAAAAGTAACAAACGAACACTGTACCTGTTGAGCAACACGGAGGTTCACGACAACGAATGTGGCAGTACGGGGCCACAAGGGGGCGGTAGTGTGCAAAGCCATTGGCCTGCACTCTTCCTGGTCCGAAGAAGCACAGAAAAAACAAGGCAGATCCATGTGCAAAGCATTAAAGCGGGCGAGATTAGGGAGCACTCAGCTCTGTAGAGAAACCAGGTCTCCCAAGAGGATAACAGAATGTTTACATTTGATGAAATAATTTGTCTTAAAAAATGGTTCTTGTGTAGTGGGCAAATACTGAAGAGATGCTGTTAAAGCTGAGGCATGTACCTTTTTATTCATATACTACCGTTTTCCATGAAAACTCACCATACGTTGTGAAATGAATAGAAAATAGAGGCAAGACATTGACAAGGTTAGAAATGATTTGTATTTGAAATAAGATTTGTTTTACATCCAACTATGCTTTCGTCAAAGAATCACAGAATTACAACATTGCACCAAAAACCAGACAATTGCAGCTAGAATAGTCATTTACCACATAAGCAATGTATAGAGTGTATTTCTTTACAGTTAAGACTAGTTTAAAGTTATCTACAGTGCTTTTCCTTAAAAACTAAGGACATTTCAATGTGACCACAAACTTTTGAACGGTAGTGTACATACTGAATAGTTTTCCTCTGGGTGCTCTGGTTTCCCCTACCACTTAAAAACTTGCACAATAGGTAAATCCTCCGGCTCTGGCAGCATTAGCCCAGCAGACACCACTGGAAACAGCGAACAATAGCACGGTGATTCAGACGGGGTTTGAGGCATCACGGCGAAATAAAGCTCATAAGGCACATCAGCTTCCCCTCGACGCACTGGAGATTCATGACACTCCAAAACAATCAGTGAAAAACTGAAGCAGGACTATAAAAACAACCAGAGCGGTTATGGCTGTAAAATAAACAAATGGGTTTGGCGTAATGAGTTTTGCTTACGCGGCAATCAAAACTTATGACGTCGAGTGGTCTCACTCGGCGACTGGAGACACGGATACTGAGAGAACCGAGGGAAAGGAAGGTTGCACCCCGCTCCTTTTACCAGGAACTCCTGCTGTGGAAATGCGGCTATTTCTTTATTTTTACTATTATTTAATATTAAGTTGAGTGGCATGACCGCCATGTGAAAGCCTGAATCCAGACCTCTGAAGCTAAGAAGGGCAGGGTCGGGTTAGTATTGTGATGTGAGACCTCTGGGAACAGCAGGTGCCACAGTGGGGCAGCTGTAAAGTGCCAAACTGTTGTTGTGTCCTTAGGCACAGAATTTTTGAGTTGAAGGCATCAACTTAGTTCTCCAAAACATGAAAAATTAACTAATAATTAAGTTGTGTCAGCTAGGTTTTTCAAGTTCTGCCAACTACGTTTTTTAAATTCAAGTTACTGGAACTTTCGAGTCTGTAAAAACTTACTATTTTGAGTTTAAATTACCTCCCACATTAAATCATCCACATTAAAGCTGCACTAACTGATTTTGGGATTTTAAAGCCGCAGACTCGCTGGCCTCTCTCTTTCTGCTCCCCTCCCCGCACCCACGAAGCTATCGCCCCCCACACACACACTCACTGTTGGGACGGGGCTAGTGTCTCCCAATATGGATAATACATGGACATGGATTTGCACGTGGATGGCGTGACCATAGAACGATAGAACCGGGAAGCACGGAGGAACGAGACTTTCTTTTGGATGGCTGTTTCGCTGTGTAAGCAGTAACCGGTGACGAAGACGAGGAAACTTCAGGTTAGCTCCTCATCTTGTTGTGCTAACTCAGCTGTCTGTGCTAACGGACCTGTAGATTTCTCACGAAAGTGGGGGCTAGTGGTTCGCTGTGATTGGTCACAATCTGCGACCCGAAACACATTCTCTTCCTTGTTTCATCAAAACTCGATCTAAAATATAATGTCACGCCAGCACAAACCTGCACTACTTTTTCTTCAAAAGGACGTATATTCCAATGCCCTACACGGACATGGATAGCATTTTAGTAATTAATACAAAAATAAAGTCAGTTAGTGCAGCTTTAAACCAGTTAATTTCCATCCATTTCAATGATCCTCCTGCAGGTGGTAGTCCACAGTAGCTGAGATTTTTCAGCGGGGGCTTCAGGCAAAGTGGGGTTAAGTGTCTTGCCCAAGGCGATGGCAGCAGTCATCAGTGGGAGTCATGAAGTAGATCTTGTGGAGAGCTGGAACCCGTCGTGGTTCCAGTCAGGCTTTAAGGCCTTAGTGGCTCTATACCAACTGAGCCACTAATAATAATAATGCATCAGTTTCATATAGCGATTTTTTGGACACTCAAAAGACGCTTTACATGTCATTATTCTTTCACTCCAAACACAGTGGTGATAAACTACTACGGTAGCCACAGCTGCCCTGGGGCACACTGACAGAAGCGAGGCAACCAGTCTGTGCCATCTGCCCCTCCCACCACCACCACCATTCATACACACAACAGACTCGTTCTAGGCAATGGGGGTGTGCCTAAGGACACAACCACAGATTGGCACTTTACAGCCGCAGCCGCCCCACTGTGGCTGGTGTTCCCAGAGGTTAAGTGTCTTGCCAAGGACACAATGACAGCAGGAGTTGGTGGTGAAAGTCAGGCTCGAACCCACAACCTTCAGGCTCTAAGGCCAATGCTATACCAACTGAGCCACTGGCACAGTCTTATGCCCAAAGCAAATCAGGTTTCAGTATATGGGCAGTATTTTTATTTATTTTTACTTTCTGACTCCTGTTGAGATCTTACAAATAATGCAATATTGCCAAAGATGACAGAAAACAGCTAAATGCCTAAGGGTACTTTCACACCTGCACCATTTAGTCCACTTAAAGCAGACTGGAGTCTGGAACACCTGCAAGTACAGTTCGTTTGAGCAGGTGTGAAAGTGGACCAGTTAAATTTGGTCCGGACTAAAGAACCGCACCGAGACCACCATATGGAGCTGGTCTCGGTGCGGTTCCATGTGGACTCCAGTCTGGTTCGCTGCTGGTGAGAACGCAGACCGGCCTCATTATGGCCCTGCTCTGTTGCGTAGCTCACTTTTTGACACACACAATTGTTTTTTTATATGATAGAATCGTCAAAAACACCCGCAGATTGTTCTCGTGCTGAATCCGCGATACATACTGGAACACCAGTATTTGTTCTGCACAAAACAACAATGATAAAAAATAGCCAAAAAACGCAGAGTAGCACAGTCACATACGTCATCCAATACACAGTATTTTGTAAACAGCGCCACCACATGGGTGGCGGAATATGTAACATCTACAGTGGTTGGTTCATTTGCAAAAACACTGGTGTGAATGAGAACCGAACTAGTTGAGAACTGCAACATTGTAACAACTTTAGGGCCCAAGCGAACCACTTTAGTGGACCAACAGGTGTGAAAGCACCCTCAGTGTGTAGATCCACAGCTGAAAATGGCATTTATCTCAACCTCACTTTAAACATAGCCAAAAAAGCAAACATGCAGGCTATAACAGTGGCACAACTTAATAATTGTAGTTCTTCAAAACGTAAACAATGAGATGCCTTCAACTCAAAAATTCTGTGCAGTCAATCGCCTTGAAATTTTGAGTTGAACTAACTTTTTCTTTTTTACAGCGTGAACAATCAATACCCAAGTCTCTTGACAGTTATGACGCTACAAATAAAGAAATGGATTAAGAGGAAGAAAATGAATCAAAGCCGCAAGCGGGGCGTCAAATGGCCCTCGCCACACCGCGCAACTCCCCGCAGTGAGCCTACCGCACCAATGACAAAAAAAAAGGTCACATTTTGCCGCTCCGCTGCTCAATGTTTCACTGATCAAAATTCCCCAAAGTCATTTTGAAGGTACATATGTTTAGACAATGTGGAGCAATTTTGAGGCGAATCGGTGAAACGGCCGAGGAGGAGTCGCTTTCCAACCGACATGTATGATTGCTGTTAATTTTTCCATTTTGCAGTGAATTTTATGGGCCTCCTGTTTGTCAGAGGGCGGAGCCATGATAACATTTCGGTCGTATCTTGACTTGAGGAACATGTGTACCGAATTTCATGGCTCTACGACAAACTTGACCTCTGAAACTCCCATTGGCTGTTGTAGGTGGCGCTGTTCTGGCATTTTTTGAGTCCCATAAAAATAAACACCAAAATATCAAATTTTTCACCAGGTCTGATGTTTGGCCAAAATTTTGCAACTTTTCATGCATGTTCAGGGGGTGAAGTTAAGGCTCAAAGTGCAGAATTTGACATCTCTCGAGCAAAAACAATAGGCCCTTTCCCCGCTCGGGGCTTGGGCCTAAAAATAAAGCCGCAAGCGGCGTCAAACTGCCCTCGCCACACCGCGCAGCCCCCCGCACCACGCCGCCCTGCAACACGCCGCGCATCACCGCATTTTTTGAGTCCCATAAAAATAAACACCAAAATATCAAAATTTTCACCAGGTCCGTCACGCACCGCCACCATTTGCATTCACCATTGTGAAAGCAATAGGCCCTTACCCCGTTCGGGGCTCGGGTCTAATTTATTGTGAGAAGACACCTTTTTAACTGTATTAAAACAATATGAAATAAATAGATGTTTATTTCAAAACCTACAAAATCAACATAACAGACAGATATACAAGTGCATGGTTTGAAAAGGAGGTGGATGAAGCAAACGCTTATAGAATTCCAGCCCCCTCACACATTCACACATTCACCACAAAGTACAGTACAAGAACCGTATACATACAAGGTAACCCTGGTTCAGTTCACGTCTGTTGAAAAAGATGTGTGAAAAATGTGGTATCGACTGCTCTCATTCAAATCTATAGAAATCTGAAGAAAAAAAGAATTTTAATAAAATATGGTAAAAAATTTAGTAATTTATATGTTGTTTTTTTACCTTCTGTGTGTTGCTATGGTAACTAGGACTTACTCTACTCTGGCGGATAACTAAATTGACTCGGCCCAGAATTAGGACCAGTTCAGGACCAGTATCTTGAAAAACAGGTTTTAAGGTAGAACTACTCACTTTACAAAAATATAATGTCATGAAAATTTAACATAGACAAACTAAATATAGATAGAGAAAAAGTCAAAGTGAAGACCAAAGACCAAAAACATGAGCCTTATACTTAGTGTTAAAGTAAACTATACTAAACAAATTATCATTATTTGCTTTTAGAAATTATTATATTACACGTATATTGATACATATCATATTTATTATTAATATACATCACTGAATGTACTTACAATACAAATATTGTGCATCAAAACAACGTGAGGAAAGGTGTCACTGTTACTGTTGGTATAAAGTGATTTTTAAAACTCTTAAAGTGCATTTTCAATTAACGGCTGTAGAAGTGAAATATGAACAAGAACATTTAGAAAACTGGTGCTTTGGACGATAGTAAACTCAAATTTGTGAAAGTTGTTGTGAGGTAATAAAACAGAAAAAGTTACAATTTAAATACAATAAAAAATAACATACATATTTAAAATCATGACTTAAACTCAGCTATACCCAATACTGTTTTGTGTGCATGACTGGCCTGGGATGCTTCTGTCTGGGAATATGGTTTTGTTTGACGTAACACGGGTCGTAGTAGTCCCACTCCAAGGCAGACGCAAGGACGCCGTTGGACAGACCGTCACTGTCTGCAGAGAGGATCCTCAGAGACACACCTGAGGATACAGACAAAACATTTACTAACTGCAGCATGGACAAAACTAGTCTGAAAAAATTACATATATATTCTTAATTTTATATATGTGGGCTGTAGCAAGAAGCTTAAGAACAACCCCACCCCCGAACTCAATCAAAATTATATAATACAGAATAAGGAGAAACTACAAATGCACATCCAGGAGGAGAGAACAGTCAAACATTTAAAACAGAATAAAGAATAGATCCTACAATTAGTAATGTCTTATTGAGATTAGCCTCACCAACCAGAGAGAGACAAGTGAGTGACCAGAGAGAGACCAGAGAGAGACAGGTGAGTGACCAGAGAGAGCAGAGAGAGATCAGAGAGAGAGAGACTAGTGAGAAAGCAGGGATAGACCAGAGAGTGAGACCAGAGAGTGAGACCAGAGAGTGAGACCGAGAGAAACCAGAAAGATAAAGAGACCAGAGAGAGATAGAACAGATAGAGAAACCAGAGAGATCCCAGAGAGAGAGAAACCATAGAGAGAAAGAGGCTCTCTATGGAGGCCACAGAGCAGAGAGAGAAAGAAACCAGAAAGATAAAGACACCAGATAGAGAGACAGAGAAAGAGACCAGACAGATACCAGAGAGAAACCAGAGAGCGAGAGACCAGCGAGACCAGAGAGGGAGACCAGAGAGGGAGACAAGAGAGGGAGACCAGAGAGGGAGACCAGAGAGGGAGACAAGAGAGGGAGACCAGAGAGGGAGACCAGAGAGGGAGACCAGAGAGCGAGACCAGAGAGCGAGAGACCAGAGAAGAGGCTGAGGCTACAACAACAGTCTTTTTAAAGTCAGATCTCCACAAAGCAAGTAACAAAATGTAACTGTATAAATTATTTTAGAATATATACTGACGCCAACAGTGAAAAGGATTAATGACAACCTGCACTGGCTCCGAAGTCACTGTCCAGTCCTGACCCCACTGCGGACGTGAGGATACAGGAGACTTCAGAGAGAGAGTTTGAAAGCTCAGAGTTCATTTTGTCGAATAGATGAACGGCAGCAGCGGTGTTCTGGTCGATCCGTGTGTTGTAGGGGCTGCTGCTGCAAAGGTGGTCTTCATTCACAAAGTCCTGCTGAGAGCAAAAGAGGGGTGTTTGGGAATAGAACCTCTGCCCCCAAGTGGACGTGCTCCCATAGGGTTCATGACAAATGCACTATACCTCAGACACATGCATTTGTACACAAGAAAGGGAAGGCGAAATGGGGACAAAGAGGGTGGATGGAATAAACTAATGACACAGAGAGAGACAGAGGCAGACAGACCAAGAGACACAGACAGAAAAAGAGAGACCGAGAGAGAGAGACAGATAGACAGTGAGAGAGAGACAGAGAGTGAGAGAGAGGCAAGGCAAGTTTATTTGTATAGCACAATTCATACACAAGGCAACTCAAAGTGCTGAACAAAATAAGAAAGCATTAAAATCATAAATAATCACAGAACATTAAAAAGAAAGAAAGAAATAAGAAAATATAAAATCCCTCAGTTGTATGCACAGCTAAACAGAACTGTCTTTAAACATTGTCATTAAGGAGGCCTGTCTCACATCTTCAGGAAGATTGTTCCAGATTTTAGCAGCATGAATCTGAAAAGCAGCCTCCCCATGTTTAATTCTGACTCTGGGCACTAACAGGAGTCCAGTCCCTGTGCTCCTCAGAGTCCCAGCAGGAGTCCAGTCCCTGTGCTCCTCAGAGTCCGGGCTGGTTCATATGGGACTAACATGTCACTAATATATTTTGGTGCGAGGCCATGGAGAGACTTGTAACAAGCAGAGCTGTTTTAAAGTCTATTCTCTGAGCCACAGGAAGCCAGTGCAGAGACCTGAGGACTGGACTAATGTGATCGTACTTCCTGGTTCTAGACTCAAGCTGCTGCATTTTGAATGTACTGCAGCTGTTTTACAGCCTGTTTGGACAGACCTGTGAGCAGGCCATTGCAGTAGTCTAACCTACTGGAGACAAAGAGAGAGAGAGATAGCGACAGACAGACATTGAGAGAGAGAGAGATGCAGAGAGACAGAGAAAAAGAAAGGCCGAGAGACTGAGAGAGAAATAGAGACACGTGCACACGCCTTATTGTATTAGTTTGTCTGCACTTGTTTTGTATTTCTGTATCTTCACCAATAATAATAATAAAAACAGTTTCTTGTTTTGTTAAGCAGTTGAGTTTCCTTGTATAAACTGCTATACAAATAAACTTGCTTTGCCTTTTATTTCAACGTTACACGCTTCTGCCCTGGGGCACACTGACAGAAGTGAGGCAACTAGTATGTGCAATCGGCCCCTCCCACCACCACCAAGCATTCACACACACACTGCAGAATCTCTCTGGGCAATGTGGGTGAAGTGTCTTGCCTATAAGTAAACAAGAACAGTTTGACACTTTTACAGCCATAGTAAAGTGTACCACTGTGTCACCTGGTGTTCCCAAAGGTCTCCCATCACAAAACCTACCACAACCTGCCCTGCTTAGCTTGAGAGGTCTAACGGGATCTGGCTATTTTATGAATTATAAAAAGGTACATAGAAGGATTTTCCCAAATTTGAGGAAAACTTTCTGGTCTTATTGCACGTATCACCAGAATGATTGACAATGGGGAGGACCAATAGTATTGATGATCCACCCGGAACCTTTAACACATGATACGACCATACTGAGGCAAAACGCCCCTCTAAACGAGAAAAATATGGCTAAAATATGTCACTGACCATGGGGGAGTTCGGCGGAACCATGTGGACTCTTATGGTCTCGGGTTCAGAGTCGCTGGAGGGCCGCTGCAGGAGAGGCGCGCTCTGACTGTACACAGCGAGGCCCCTGTGGTCGAGGCGGGACGTGGCCCTGATGGTACTGGGGGCCCTCAGAGAACCAGACCCAGTGGCGCCGTCGGGTCTCAGCAGCCGGATCCTGTGCTCCAAACCCGGCTTCTCTTTGGACGAGGCCCGGGAGGAGGTGACCGGGTGAGGCAGGACGGGCTCCGACAGAGACATGTAGGCTCTTCGGGGCAACGGGGGGAAGACCTGGTCTGACCCTCGGCTCATGTGGAGGAGGGACTGGAGACGCATCCCCTCCACGTCCTCCAGCCTGCTACTCTTTTTAGACAATATCAACAATTTATATCCCAGAAACAGACAGTTCAGCAGCAGCAGGATGACCACGCAGGGGATCAGCAGCAGGACCACCAGAGTCAGGCTGGACACCGGGTAGCCCTCGGTCAGGTTTGATGGTGTGGTCTGGTGAACTTGCGACATTTCATCTCAGAAGACATAGATATTGAAATGTAGGGAACACGCTGATCTCGTGTGTGCGTGAGTTTGCGTGAGTTTTGCGTGTCCGTGCGCAGGTGGCCCCGGTGGGACAATTAGCGGCCGGGTTGTGCGCGTTTTTCAGGTTCAGGGTCTACACAAAGACAACGTGAGGAGTCCGCGTCTGAAGAGTCTGCAGTCTGTGCTCAAGACCAGATAGAGCGAGTTTATTATAATCCCGTCCTGTCTTCCTGCATAACTTTTCAATGCTTCACTCCCATGCACCGCTAGGGGGCAGCAATGGACTAACTACTAGGGTTGCAAAATGCCTGGAATGTTCAAAGATGGAACAGAGAGAATGGGAATACACTGGAATTAACTGGGAACTTTCAAAATTGAAGGTTGGCTCTTCATAGGGAATTTAAGTATTGTAGAGGAAAGTATATTTTTGCATAATCTTGACTAAAACAAACAGAAGCCTTTCAAATACACTTTAAAGTCCATGTCATTTCTCTATCACAGGCACACAGCACTGCTTTCTGTGGCTACCGAGACCACGCCCCCTACTGGCCCTGCGCCTCCATCACATGTACAGAGGATTTATAGAAGACTGGACCAGACTTTTGAGGTCAAAGCACGAGACTGTTTCATTCACAAGCTCAAATGTGTCTTCAAGAAATGAGATGCAAGCTTTGATGATGTTATGGGAAAGTTTTTGAAATAAATCTGTTGAAAACATTTTCTTGGATGTTTTAACTTTTGAGGATTGTTTGAATTCTGTTTATATTTATGTTTCGATATGATGTAATCTAAGTACTTTACAATTAATTCCCAGCTATGGAATATTCCTGAAAATCCCCAATTTAACTTCCAATTGAAATTTACCAGAAACTTTCCAGACATTATCCATCCTTCCGAGCTGTGGAAACATTTCTCAGTCTCTACAAATGTATGTTTCTCTGCAGTTTGACAAACTAACAAATCCAAAACATGTTTCTTTAAATGTATATTTATTTCACATTGTACATAGTTTATAAGCTACTGTTTACAAGTCTCACATTGTAGGAATGCATTGATGGGAAGCTTATTACAGAAACTATACACACCTCTCAATTCAATAGAACATTTCACATGTGAATCTCTCTTAGAGACAGTATTATTATTTTTGTATACAAAGTAAATCTTTGTACACAACTTTATTTTAAGATAGTCATATGAAACCATATAACCAATGCAAGTTGTTTCCGCCCTTCATGGTTTACAAAAGTCTACACAGACTTGAATAACACAGGCTTATTCTGTGATGTACTGTATAACAGCACAAATAACCATCAGTCGTCTGCAGGCGGGAGGCCACAGATGCCTCCACTAAACATTCTCTCTGAAGCTTAGTCTGCAGCATTCTGCTGTTCGCTTTCCAATCACAACGACAGATTGTGAAGGGTTACAAGACGAGCACCTGTATAAGGCTTTGAATTGTCAACAATGCACACGTGGTGACCCTGGGAAAGCAGAATTAGCATTTGGCCAAGCTGTGTTTGATGATCTCTCTGGACTGAGGTGGGATCCTGTCCGGAAACAGCACCTGGAACTCCACCACCAAGTCTCCTTTTTGTGACGGGCTCTTGGGCAGAGGCAGCCCCTCGCCACGGAGCCGTCTCGTGGCCCCAGGTTTGATAATGTCACTGCAGGGTAAAGGCATCATTCGGCTGTCAAGGGTAGGCACGTTGATGGTACAGCCACACAACGCCTGCGGAGCACAAAGAGAACGAGAAGTTAGACACAAGCTCAATGATCATTCAAGAAATATACATGCATAAATCAGGCTAAATCCCTCCTAAATCTACTCTATCATTTTATTTTTTGTACAGCCCTAAATCACAACAGTCGTTATCTCGTACGACTTTACAAAACCGTTAAATTTGCCAACACAGATCGGAGAATCAAGCAGTTCAAACACAAGAAATGCAGTGATTAATAGTGAACACATAGAGTCATTGGTCCATAAGGGAGAGAATATCAATGCCCATACATGTTCTTCAAAATTCATAAATGTCATTGGGTTTCCTGGATTCCACCACTACATCGTCTAAATCACAGTTACGCAACATCCGTATATGGCTCTGCTTCGTTGAAAAGATGCAACTACGTCTGTGTTATGCAAGAGAACGGTGTTACTGCTGTTGTAATTGTGCCTATAAGCGTGGGAGTCGAGTACTTTGTCAAAGCCGCAGCCAACCAACGCCAGAGGGCCTCCTTGAAATGGCACCCTCTGAGTGCTGTGCTGTGCGTGGGATTGTGTTTGAGAGAGAGATTTTTGGCAGGTTTCTTTTTCTGGCTTTCTCTCTCTCCATCTCTGCATCTCTCCTTCTAGCCTTTATCGCCTGAACTGTAACAAGCAGGGGTGTCTGTAGCCAATGGTGGAGAGGCAGCAGAAGTCCAGCGACGGGGGTTGTGAGCTGCAGGGTTAAATTTAGCTCATGCCTCACTTGCTCTATGCGGCGTTTATGAGGTGATTCTGCGTTGTTGTGTGTGGGTGTGTGTGTGTGTGTGTGTGTGTGTGTGTGTGTGTGTGTGTGTGCTAATTCTACTAACATGTATGGACATTGGTTATCCATCCCTTATGCACCAAGGCTCTACACATTTTATTATTATTATTATTATTTTTTAATCATTGCATTCCCTGTGATTGGACTGTTTGATTCTCTAATCCGTGTTGGCGAACACTCCGAGATTGGGTTAACTATTAATTTATCTCGTGTTGTTTGGTTCTTCATTCCTATTGTTCTGTACACTGCGAAAAATGATCAAATTTGAGGTAATAATTGCTTGAATTGAGTGGTTTTTATATATATACCAATTGGACAAAGCCATTTAGTCTTAATATACAATTTTACTTCATCCCATTGGCAATTCTTGTCTTAAGCAAAATGTGCTCAAAAAAAGATTCATTTAGCCAATTTTTTAAAACAAAATTTTCATTACATTTTGCAGTGCAACTGGTCATGCAACACTGAAATTCCCCCACTATGGGACGAATAAATAATTTCTTAATCTTAATCTATTCTGATGTGATTTAGGGCTACACAAAACACATTGAATTGAAATAAAAGCAAATCCCTGTTGTTTCTTGGTCTTAGCACACTCCTCTCACCTCTTTTAAGGTGATCTTGGCGGTGTAGACGATATTGGCGCCCTCTCTCCTGTACTGCGGGTGCTCCTCGTCTTTCAGAACGAACGTGACGTCGGCGGGGCCCTTGTTCTGCGTCTCGTCGCCTTCTCGGGGGAACGTGATCTTGGTGCCCGCCCTCCAGCCTTTCTTCACCACCACGTTGAGCACCTTGTCCTCCGACCGCAGGCTGCAGCCGTCGGGATTGAGGCGTTTGCGGGTGATCTTCACGTGTTTGGTGCAGCCCTGCAGGACCTCCTCTAACGTGACCGGCAGCTCGTGGACCGCGGACGGTTGGTGGCGGCTGTGGGGGAAGCGTCTGAAGGGTTTGAAGAGTTCGTCGTCGTCCTGGCCGAAGAAGATGTCGAAGTGTTCGTAGCCGTGGGAGAAGGAATCGGTGGGGACATTACTGCGGAAGAGGTTGCCGTGACTGGTCAATGTCACGCCATTCTTGAGACCTTTAAGAGAGAGACGAGAAGATTAGCCTGAAAAATGGACAATATTTCTAAATATGCTAGTAACAAAAGTGGCACTAGTCTGTTGCAAGGTTTTTCCCATGTGGTTTTACTGCAATTGGTAAATACATTCTTGAATTGTCAATCTTGTATACAGTCATAAGACAAGATGAGAACTTTATTGATCTCACAATGGAGAAAAGTGTCTATATTCAGTCATTACTCAATGGTATACTAAAAAATGCATGTGTTTTTCTCTGGTCTAATATTTGTGATTAAACTGCAATTAATTTTGATTCATTAATTACAAAGCCTCTAATAAGTCAGATTTTTAAATAGTCCTGGCTCTCATTCAGACACAAGAAATATGATGATAAACTTTCATATGATTCTCACCTTCTTCTCCGAACTGGTCGTAGATGGCCCTCTTCTTGGGGTCTGTCAGGATCTCGTACGCCTCTGCGATCTCTTTGAACTTGTCTTCGGCCTCAGCGTCACTGTTCTTGTCGGGGTGAAACTTCAGAGCCAGTTTCCTGTAGGCCTTTTTGATCTCGTCCTCGTTGGATTCAGGAGACACTCCCAGCACTTTGTAGAAGTCTTTGCCGGAGGGTTTGACGGGCACGGTTTCTTGCTCAGACTTGACACTTTCCTGCAGAAATACAAACGTGTAAATGTTATAAATATAGGTTATACTCAAGGTTCAATAATGCATTTCATTTATACTGAATTTCTGCTCATTTATTGTATTGTGTATTCAATCGTGTGTCTCTGTGTTTTTTATGGATCCCACTGGTGTCCGTCAAGTTCCTCACAGTTATTTGAATTGAATTGAATTTGATTTTTCTAATTTTCTCATGCAATAGACACGTTGAGCAGACTGTAGGAATCAGAAATGTTGTCCCATGTTATCTACATTAATTGCGTTTGTTGTTTAAAGCTGGGGTACCTATAGGTTTCTATCCACAAAAATACTTGCTATAAAACCAATTATAAGTTCCATGCTCAAAGACAGTTTGATTCTATTGCTAGTTTTCTCATGCATGCATCTATAGCTTCTCTCACATCTATAGATCAGCTTTTTATGAACAGAAAAGCAAAAACGAGAGGACCATCAATCACCTCCAGCCCCAAATCGTCAAATAGTGACTCCCAGGGCTACAGATAATGATTTTATTTTAAGATAAAGCAGGTCTGATTTGTTCACATGCTACGTCTACAGTGCTCTTCCTGTTGAGGCAAATGAAAAGGTATCATATAAGGACAAAAACTTAGATCCCCCAGCTTTAAGATAGATATGATAGGATGAAGCGGCAAAGGAGACATCCCCTAACAACCGAGATCCAGCCCGCTGATTGGCTGAGCAATACATAGCGACATCAGCATCATCTCAGCAAGACATAGTTTTGAACCGGGTTTAGATATATACATTCTGTAACATTGATTCAAGAAATAAAGTAGTCGCAACAATCAAAAACAAAATATTTCTCATAAGTAACTGTTAAAAGCGAAGCAGGACTTACCGCTGAGGACGAGGACCCGGAGCTGTCACCGCGATGCATCACCTTCACTTTGCATTTAACATTGACATTTTTGTTTTTCACTCCGAACTGTGTCCAAATGAGAACCATAGTGGCTTGCTGTGAGATTGGCGCTGTCCGTCTGGTTGTGGTGCTGAAATACTGCCGCTGTCTTGTTTCAGATTCCCTGCCCGGCTCTGGCTTTTATACCGCAGCTCTACTACACTCTCCACTCCCCCCTCCCACTCCCGGTGACAGAGATTTCCCCTCGCCCGCCTCCTCTCTCCAGCGCACGGCAGGGAACACCGGCTACGGAGAGCTGCGATTGGCCCAGAGACGATGATGGCGCGGATGTTGCAGCCTCCATCTCCATCTCTAGGCTCGTTTCCGGAGATTCTTGAAGGCAGCTCGATCAGACAGTCACGACTCGGTGCAGACAGAGCTCTCTCCCGGTGCATGAACGGCAGACAGCGATAAGGAGGTTGTCTTTTGTGTGTGTGTGCTCAGACAGACCCATGAGCGCTGCTGTAAATAAATATAGAAAATGATCTGGTTCATGCATTTTATATAATTCTCATGAAAGCTTAATGCAAGGAAAATCGGTTCTTGTCCTCGATCTGGGCATCTAACATCACATCTGGTTTTGTTAAGCACATGTAAATGAACTGTGCTATACAATTAAACTTGCCTTGCCCTGTGTTGCATCACACCTAGAATATGAGGTAATTGAGTATCTAATCTTATGCAATCCATACATGTGTAAGACAGGGCTAACATGTTAAACTGCAGCTTAGTTCAGCTCTGAAATACTGTGTAACCCAATTCCATTTTTGTTTCTTCAAAGTGATAATTACTGAATCTAAATCTACTCTTTACCCTTTAATATATTACCGTATGAACCATATTTGTGTAAAAAAACAAGTATGAAGTAGGTAAGTAAGTATTGAACACAGTCTCCTCTAAAAAGATTTAAGGACTTTTATTGTTTTATGTTTCTGTTTCTAGTGTGTTGTCTATTTTTTGTTCTATCTATCTATCTATCTTTTGTTCTATCTATCTATCTATCTATCTACTGTATCTATCTATCTACTGTATCTATCTACTGTATCTATCTATCTATCTGTCTATCTACTGTATCTATCTATCTATCTATCTACTGTATCTATCTATCTACTGTATCTATCTACTGTATCTATCTATCTATCTGTCTATCTACTGTATCTATCTATCTATCTATCTACTGTATCTATCTATCTATCTACTGTATCTATCTATCTACTGTATCTATCTATCTATCTATCTATTTATCTACTGTATCTATCTATCTATCTATCTATCTACTGTATCTATCAATCTATCTATATCTATCTATCTACTGTATCTCTACTGTATCTATCTATCTATCTATCTATCTATCTATCTATCTATCTATCTATCTATCTATCTTCTTTCCTACCATCCATCTATCTATCTATCTATCTATATATCTACCTATCTACCTACCCGTCCGTCCATCCATCCATCTATCTAATGCAGAGAAGAGTGGGAGTGTGGCTGAGGTCTGTCCTGAACTGAACCTGGAGCTGATTTGCCTGAAATAACCCTCGCTGCTGGTCTCTGAAGCCATAAACAAACTGACTAGTTTAAAATGTCCATGAATAATGTCCCATTCTTTAAGTGAATTAACCACATATCGATTACCTGCTTGGACCCCGTTCTATTTCCCAATGTTTCCAAGTAAAATACAAACAAAAATGTATTGATTTGGTTTGTATTTGTGCCTTTTCCTGACTTAAAGCCCAAGGAAGGATAAGGAAGTAGGTATTTTTAGTTGACTTTAATTGAATACAGCCCTGGATTTAGGATTTTGAATTGGGCAAATTGTGTTTTCAACAATGTTTTGTTTGATTGACTGTAAAGACATTTATGATCACATTTGATTAAAAAAAAAGACACGATATAAACGGTGGAAATGTCAGTTTTCTTGGAACGACACCCACTCTCCCTCACCCACCCTCACCCACCCTCACCCCTCTCTTCTCACAGTGCATTCAAGGTAAACGCAGCAGTCCTGAAATAAACTGCAGTCGGCTGCTGTGTGATACGGTAAAGACGGATGTATTTTTATGGACTTTTAAATACATAAAATACATGAAATAAATCAGATTTTTAACTAGTCCTGGCTCTCATTCAAACACAAGAAATACATTGATACATTTTCATATCGTTCTCACCTAAAATGTTTGAAAATCCATCCATCCATTTTCTTCCCCTTAATCCATTTCTGGATCGGGGGGGTGGCCAGGGATGCCACCCAGTACACACAGCACCAGCCCCCTGTTCGAAAAGATGAGTCAGTAGTTAACAATTAAGATGTTACTGGGGAGATCATTCCATTTACAAAGAGCATAATGGGAGAAAGCCGCTTCTCCTGCTTGTAGTTTTGGATAGGGAACAGTAAGAGGGGTGAGGTCTGAGGATCTTCGAAGTAAATACCAAATATACTATTGACTTGTCATATTGTCAGATTTGTTGCATAAAGGTACTACTTTGTCTTGAATGCGCTACTATTTGAACTAAAATTGAACTTGAAACGCAGCACTGCAAAAAATAAAACATCTTTTGAATTTTTTTCTCATTCTAAGGGAGACTTTTCTTGTATTTTTTAAAACGATCATTTTGCTTTGTCCCATTGGGGAATCTTGTTTGAAGGCAGTCAAAATGTGCTCAAATTAAGACACATTTAGCCAAGTAGTAAGTAATCTTCATCTATATAGTGCCTTTCTCAGACCAGAGTCACAAAGCGGATTACAATTGTGGGCATTTGTCTCTCACTCCACACAGAGATGGGGGCGGGGCCAGTACATGCTTTTAGTGGTAGGGGAAACCGGAGTACCTGGAGGAAACCTACACAGACACGGGTAGAACATGCAAACTCCTCTCAAAAAGGCCCTGTTCTGGCCGGGATTTACGGGCCACAATGCTGCCCTTTTGCAGTGTGTACTTGGTAAGAACTACTAAAGCTGGAAGATTTGACCCATTTCTTGGCATACCTTGTACACAACAGCTTATTGTGTACATATATAATCTACCTTGGACAGCGACTCGAAAGGAAACAGCCGGTCCAGTCGTCATGAAAAGTAATAATAATAATAATAATGCATCGGTTTTTTTGTATAAAGCAGAAACCCACTGTGGCCTTTATGTTTACTTACTGTATGTCCAAGGTTTGTCTCATGCACCAGTCCTACATAACGGTGTGATGTTATGAATCATGTCAGAGCGAGTTAGATCAGTTATGTAAACGCCATTTAGACCAAGCCAAGACATCGCTGCTTTCAAATCCAGGACGGCTTTTGTGTGGAACTGATTTGGTGTTTTTTTCTTCTTCTCACTTACTCCCCCACATTTCTGCAGGGAGCATAGTACTGGAGACATAACAGCTGTGGACCGATGGAGAACATTCAAGTTATATAATTGAATGTGTTGAGATGTGTGAGTGCAAGGTGTTTTTCAAAAGAGCAGACGTTATGTAACTGCTTGGTGGCTGAGTGGTTAGCAGTCTCGCTTCTCGGCAAGAAGGGTCTGGGGTTGGATCCTGGTGTGGACAAGTCTCTCCAAGGCCTCGCACCAAAGTACATCTGTGACGTGTTGGTGCCATATGAACCAAGGAGGTCTCTGAAGAGAACAGGGACTAGCCTCCTGCTGGGACTAAGGAGCACAGGGACTGGTCTTCTGCTAGTGACTCTGAGGAGCACAGGGATGGGCCTTGTGCTGGGACTCTGAGGAGCACATGGGACTGGCCTCGTGCTGGAACTCTGAGGAGCACAGGGACTGGTCTTCTGCTGGGACTCTGAGGAGCACAGGGACTGGTCTTCTGCTGGGACTCTGAGGAGCACAGGGACTGGTCTTCTGCTAGTGACTCTGAGGAGCACAGGGACTGGCCTCGTGCTGGGACTCTGAGGAGCACAGGGACTGGTCTTCTGGTAGTGACTCTGAGGAGCACAGGGACTGGTCTTCTGCTAGTGACTCTGAGGAGCACAAGGACTGGCCTCGTGCTGGGACTCTGAGGAGCACAGGGACTGGTCTTCTGCTAGTGACTCTGAGGAGCACAGGGACTGGTCTTCTGCTAGTGACTCTGAGGAGCACAGGGACTGGCCTCGTGATGGGACTCTGAGGAACACAGGGACTGGTCTTCTGCTAGTGACCCTGAGGAGCACAGGGACTGGCCTCGTGCTGGGACTCTGAGGAGCACAGGGACTGGTCTTCTGCTGGAACTCTGAGGAGCACAGGGACTGGTCTTCTGCTGGGACTCTGAGGAGCACAGGGACTGGCCTCCTGCTGGGACTCTGAGGAGCACAGGGACTGGCCTCTTCAGCTGGGAATCTGAGGCGCACAGGGACTGGCCTCCTACTGGGACTCTGGGGAGCACAGGGACTGGCCTCATGCTGGGACTCTGAGGAGCACAGGGACTGGTCTTCTGCTAGTGACTCTGAGGAGCACAGGGACTGGCCTCGTGCTGGGACTCTGAGGAGCACAGGGACTGGTCTTCTGCTGGAACTCTGAGGAGCACAAGGACTGGTCTTCTGCTGGGACTCTGAGGAGCACAGGGACTGGCCTCCTGCTGGGACTCTGAGGAGCACAGGGACTGGCCCCTTCAGCTGGGAATCTGAGGCGCACAGGGACTGGCCTCCTACATGGACTCTGAGGAGCACAGGGACTGGCCTCATGCTGGGACTTTGAGGAGCACAGGGACTGGCCTCGTGCTGGGACTCTGAGGAGCACAGGGATGGGCCTTGTGCTGGGACTCTGAGGAGCACAGGGACTGGCCTTGTGCTGGGGACTCTGAGGAGCACAGGGACTGGTCTTCTGCTGGAACTCTGAGGAGCACAGGGACTGGTCTTCTGCTGGGACTCTGAGGAGCACAGGGACTGGTCTTCTGCTAGTGACTCTGAGGAGCACAGGGACTGGCCTCGTGCTGGGACTCTGAGGAGCACAGGGACTGGTCTTCTGGTAGTGACTCTGAGGAGCACAGGGACTGGTCTTCTGCTAGTGACTCTGAGGAGCACAAGGACTGGCCTCGTGCTGGGACTCTGAGGAGCACAGGGACTGGTCTTCTGCTAGTGACTCTGAGGAGCACAGGGACTGGTCTTCTGCTAATGACTCTGAGGAGCACAGGGACTGGCCTCGTGATGGGACTCTGAGGAGCACAGGGACTGGTCTTCTGCTAGTGACCCTGAGGAGCACAGGGACTGGCCTCGTGCTGGGACTCTGAGGAGCACAGGGACTGGTCTTCTGCTGGAACTCTGAGGAGCACAGGGACTGGCCCCTTCAGCTGGGAATCTGAGGCGCACAGGGACTGGCCTCCTACTGGGACTCTGGGGAGCACAGGGACTGGCCTCATGCTGGGACTTTGAGGAGCACAGGGACTGGTCTCGTGCTGGGACTCTGAGGAGCACAGGGACTGGCCTCCTGCTGGGACTCTGAGGAGCACAGGGACTGGTCTCCTGCTAGTGACTCTGAGGAGCACAGGGACTGGCCTCGTGCTGGGACTCTGAGGAGCACAGGGACTGGTCTTCTGCTGGAACTCTGAGGAGCACAGGGACTGGTCTTCTGCTGGGACTCTGAGGAGCACAGGGACTGGTCTTCTGCTGGGACTCTGAGGAGCACAGGGACTGGTCTTCTGCTGGGACTCTGAGGAGCACAGGGACTGGTCTTCTGCTGGGACTCTGAGGAGCACAGGGACTGGCCTCCTGCTGGGACTCTGAGGAGCACAGGGACTGGCCCCTTCAGCTGGGAATCTGAGGCGCACAGGGACTGGCCTCTTACTGGGACTCTGAGGAGCACAGGGACTGGCCTCATGCTGGGACTTTGAGGAGCACAGGGACTGGCCTCGTGCTGGGAGTCTGAGGAGCACAGGGATGGGCCTTGTGCTGGGACTCTGAGGAGCACAGGGACTGGCCTCGTGCTGGGACTCTGAGGAGCACAGGGACTGGTCTTCTGCTGGAACTCTGAGGAGCACAGGGACTGGTCTTCTGCTGGGACTCTGAGGAGCACAGGGACTGGTCTTCTGCTAGTGACTCTGAGGAGCACAGGGACTGGCCTCGTGCTGGGACTCTGAGGAGCACAGGGACTGGTCTTCTGGTAGTGACTCTGAGGAGCACAGGGACTGGTCTTCTGCTAGTGACTCTGAGGAGCACAGGGACTGGCCTTGTGCTGGGACTCTGAGGAGCACAGGGACTGGTCTTCTGCTAGTGACTCTGAGGAGCACAGGGACTGGTCTTCTGCTAGTGACTCTGAGGAGCACAAGGACTGGCCTCGTGCTGGGACTCTGAGGAGCACAGGGACTGGTCTTCTGCTAGTGACTCTGAGGAGCACAGGGACTGGTCTTCTGCTAGTGACTCTGAGGAGCACAGGGACTGGCCTCGTGATGGGACTCTGAGGAGCACAGGGACTGGTCTTCTGCTAGTGACCCTGAGGAGCACAGGGACTGGCCTCGTGCTGGGACTCTGAGGAGCACAGGGACTGGTCTTCTGCTGGAACTCTGAGGAGCACAGGGACTGGACCCTTCAGCTGGGAATCTGAGGCGCACAGGGACTGGCCTCCTACTGGGACTCTGGGGAGCACAGGGACTGGCCTCATGCTGGGACTTTGAGGAGCACAGGGACTGGTCTCGTGCTGGGACTCTGAGGAGCACAGGGACTGGCCTCCTTCTGGGACTCTGAGGAGCACAGGGACTGGTCTTCTGCTAGTGACTCTGAGGAGCACAGGGACTGGCCTCGTGCTGGGACTCTGAGGAGCACAGGGACTGGTCTTCTGCTGGGATTCTGAGGAGCACAGGGACTGGTCTTCTGCTGGGACTCTGAGGAGCACAGGGACTGGCCTCCTGCTGGGAGTCTGAGGAGCACAGGGACTGGCCCCTTCAGCTGGGAATCTGAGGCGCACAGGGACTGGCCTCCTACTGGGACTCTGAGGAGCACAGGGACTGGCCTCATGCTGGGACTTTGAGGAGCACAGGGACTGGCCTCGTGCTGGGACTCTGAGGAGCACAGGGATGGGCCTTGTGCTGGGACTCTGAGGAGCACAGGGACTGGCCTCGTGCTGGGACTCTGAGGAGCACAGGGACTGGTCTTCTGCTGGAACTCTGAGGAGCACAGGGACTGGTCTTCTGCTGGGACTCTGAGGAGCACAGGGACTGGTCTTCTGCTAGTGACTCTGAGGAGCACAGGGACTGGCCTCGTGCTGGGACTCTGAGGCGCACAGGGACTGGCCTCCTACTGGGACTCTGAGGAGCACAGGGACTGGCCTCATGCTGGGACTTTGAGGAGCACAGGGACTGGCCTCGTGCTGGGACTCTGAGGAGCACAGGGATGGGCCTTGTGCTGGGACTCTGAGGAGCACAGGGACTGGCCTCGTGCTGGGACTCTGAGGAGCACAGGAACTGGTCTTCTGCTGGAACTCTGAGGAGCACAGGGACTGGTCTTCTGCTGGGACTCTGAGGAGCACAGGGACTGGTCTTCTGCTAGTGACTCTGAGGAGCACAGGGACTGGCCTCGTGCTGGGACTCTGAGGAGCACAGGGACTGGTCTTCTGGTAGTGACTCTGAGGAGCACAGGGACTGGTCTTCTGCTAGTGACTCTGAGGAGCACAGGGACTGGCCTCGTGCTGGGACTCTGAGGAGCACAGGGACTGGTCTTCTGCTAGTGACTCTGAGGAGCACAGGGACTGGTCTTCTGCTAGTGACTCTGAGGAGCACAGGGACTGGTCTTCTGCTAGTGACTCTGAGGAGCACAGGGACTGGTCTTCTGCTGGGACTCTGAGGAGCACAGGGACTGGTCTTCTGCTGGGACTCTGAGGAGCACAGGGACTGGTCTTCTGCCGGGATTCTGAGGAGCACAGGGACTGGTCTTCTGCTGGGACTCTGAGGAGCACAGGGACTGGCCTCCTGCTGGGACTCTGAGGAGCACAGGGACTGGCCTCCTGCTGGGACTCAGAGGAGCACAGGGACTGGCCTCCTGCTGGGACTCAGAGGCGCACAGGGACTGGTCTTCTGCTGGGACTCTGAGGAGCACAGGGACTGGCCTCCTGCTGGTCCCAGAGTCAAGACTAAACATGGGGAGGCAGCGTTTCAGATTCATGAAGCTGAAATCCTGAAAATGTGAGACAGGCTTCTTCTCTGATAATAGTTAAATCCAGGTTAAAAACAGTTATTTTCAGCTGTGCATTTAACTGAAGGATTGTACCTGTACTCATTTATCATTTATGATTTTAATGCTCTCTGCGACGATCTTGTTTGGTTCAGCACTTTGAATTGTGCTATACAAAAAAACTAGCTAAACTTTCAATTCAAGTGTTTATTTGGGTATCTATAAGACACAAAATCAATCATACAAAAGAAAAGTGAAGCTGGAGTTTCTGGGCTGAGTTTTCATATTCTCCTTAAGTCTGTGTCAGATTTCCTCCAGGTGCTCCGGTTTCCCCTACCACTAAAGACACATGAACAATAGTATAATCTTCCATACATCTTGAGGGCGGTATGGTGGCGCAGTGGTTAGCGCTTGTAAATCTCAGCAAGAAGATCCTTGGTTCGATTCCACTTCCCGGCCTTTCTGTGTGGGGTTTGCATGTTCTCCCCGTGTCTGCGTAGGTTTGCTCCTGGTGCCACAGTTTTCTCCTAACACAAAACATCGGTGAAAACACAATTTGCTCAATTTTGAAGAGGATTTGTTTGTATTTAGCCAAAATCCTAAATCCAGGGCTGTGTTTAATTAAAGTCAAGTAAAAATACCTACTTCCTTATCCTTCTTTGGGCTTTAAGGCAGAAAAAGGTAAAGAAGGATGTATTTTTATGGCGTTTTAAATAGAATATATACAATACCTAAAATACCTAAAATACACAAACTATATAAAATACATCAAATCCATCTCTGTGTGGAGTGAGAGGAAAATGGCCGCAACAATTTGCCACAATTTCTACGGTAACCACTGCTCCTGACACCGGCCCCAGTGACATTCAGGACGGGTCAAATGCAGAGGACGAACAGGGATAACTACAGTCCACCTTAACCTCAACCTTCATCGTGTGACAGACAGAACAGCTGCAGCTCTTTTCGCAGTAAATGTGAGCTTGACATTTTGTTCCTTAACCTTTTATTTTAAATGTTCTCTAATCTTAGTGGAATGACAAGTTTCCAAAGTCTGTGATAACTTAATTTGGCATTGTGGCTGAGTGGTTGGAACTCTCGATTCTCAGCAAGAAGGTCCTGGTTTGAATCCCAGCCGGAGCAGGTGCCTTTCTAGTGGAGTTTGCATGTTCTCCTTGTGTCTGCATACAGTAGGTTTCCTCCGGGTGCTCCGGTTTCCCCTACCACTAAAAACACGTGCAATAGGTCTGGTATGCGCCTTCTGTACTGGCGACCACTCTCTCTGTGTGGAGTGAGAGACAAAAAATAACAATTGTAATGCGCTTTGTGACTCTGGTCTTTGAAAAGCGCTATATTAATAAAGATTACTCACCTACTGACTCACTTAATTTTCAAAAACAGATAAGTGTCATTAGAAAAATAACGAAAAGGATTACAATTTGCTGTTTATCAAATTGGTTTTGGGAAAAATACAGCATCACTCCTTCTTGAGCAAAAACCACATGTTCTGCCAATAACAAAACATGGTGAAGATTGTAGCCAAAGTATCGGTTATGTGTCTATTTGACTACATTTCAAAATACAGATATCTGGCCATACCTGCAAGTGAAAGCCAGGTGCAGTCAGACCTCTGAAGCTAAGCAAAGCAGGGCTGGGTCAGTACTGCGATGGGAGACATCTGGAAAGCCGTGTCAAACTGTCACTGTGTCCTTCGGCAAAACACTTCACCCACATTGTCTAGAATGGCTCTGGTGTGTGTGTGAATGGTTGATGGTAGTCAGAGGGTCCACGTACTGGTTGCCTCGCTCCTGTCAGTGTTCACCAGGGCAGCTGTGGCTACTGTACTGAAAGAATATTGACATGTGAATTGTCCAAAAAAAGCGCTGTATAAAACCCAATGCATTATTTGTATCATCCCATCTGTTATATAAGGAGCTCTTCTTTTCCAGCATCGACAATAGAGGCTGATTTCTTTTCATAATCAACCACTTCCATGTTCAGTATTAGAAGCATAGATAACCATAGCGATCCCTTTGTCATTGTACTACAGACAAACACAATGACAAAGCCACAATAGCAGGTGACATAACAGATAATGCAGCCTGTTATTGCTCGCTCACGCCAGCCAAAGGTCCTCAGCATCTTTTCAAATACTTCATTTTGCATAACGAAGCCTATTTTCAGTTCTATCCAAAGCCCACTGAGTTCTATGACAGAGTGTGGAGTCTGCTGTGTGTGTGTGTGTGTGTGTGTGAGAGGCGAGTGTGTTTTCGCAGTTATGAAATGTGTGTCACGAGAAGCTATACATACATGGAGACGCTTCCTGCACCGGCGTCCAATGGGGAGGTGGAATATCCTGGATTCCTTTCTGTCGTGGTGCAGGAAGCAGCCGACATATTTGGTGCGAACAGGGATAGGTAGAGACGTCATGATACTTCCCGTGCAGAGACAGAGGAGAGGTGATTCAGGCTCTGGCACAGAACGCAGCCTGCTTTTCACACATAGAGAGACGGTCGGAACATGGGCTGTCAGTCTGCAGGCGGAATGTTCTAGATAGAAATTCAATTCTATTTTTTAGGTTAAGAGCAGTTCTGTTCAGCTGTGCATACTGTTGATAAATGAAGACAGAGACAGCAGTGATTGCACTAGTAACCCGGTTTATTTTTGAGTTTTGCCAGATCGAACAAAAGAAGACACATCCTTTTGTATTTGTTTATTTAAGGAAAGCCTCAACAATAACAATAATAATAAAGCAACGGTTTTATACGGCGCTTTTCAGGACGCTTCACTCCATACACGTTGGTGATATTACTGTAGCCAGAACTGCCCTGGGACACACTGACAGAAGCGAGGCAACCAGTCTGTACCATCAGCCCCTCTGACCACCATCAACCATTTACACAGACTCCAGACTCATTCTAATGTGGGTGAAGTGTCTTGCCTAAGGACACGACAAAAGTTTAGTAATTTACAGCCGCAGCCGCCCCACTGTGGCACCTGGTGTTCACAGAGGTCTCCCATCACAGCTCTAACCAGACCCTGCCCTGCACAGTTTTGGAGGTCTGGTGGGATCTGGCTTTTGCATACAAATTTAGCCAGAATTAGCCAAATGGGATATTTTTCCTAACCAGTTCCTGGACAGGTGCACATGGTCTCCCGTTCTGATTGAAGGTCAACAGATAAATGATCCCAGTCAGATGGAGCTTATGATGTGAAGCGACGTGCATCAGAAAGATCGACCCCAGACCATCCCTGAGTCCATACTGAGTCCAGGCAATCCAAACGCAAGGTCCGTGTTTAGTCTAATTCCTTGCTTATTTTTCATGTTTGTCCTATAGCTAAATCCAGATGTATGTACTGTATGTATGTATGTATGTATGTATTGTATGTATTGTATGTATTGTATGTAATGTATGTACAGATATTTGGACACACTTTCTCATTCAATGAGTGTCCTTTCTTTTCATGACTGTAGATCCACACCAGGCTGTGTTAGGGCTGTTTGACCAATAAGGAGAGAGATGGTGCTGGGCCAGATGACTTCCACAGTCACCGGACCTGAACCCAATCCAGATGGTTTTGGGGCTGGACCACAGAGTGAAGGGGCCAACAAGTGCTAAGTGTCTCTGGGAACTCCTTCAAGACTGTTGAAGACCATTTCAGGTCCTGTTGAAGCTCATCCAGAGAATGCCAAGAGTGAAGCAGTATCAGAGCAAAAGGTGCTACTTTGACGAACCGACATATTTTCAGTTGTTTCATACTGTATTTTTAGTACGTACATAATTCCTCATGAGTTAATTGATGCCTTCAGTGTTAATCTACAATTTTCATAATCATGAAAATAAAGAAAACTCTTGGAAGGTGTGTCCAAACTTTTGGTTTGTACTGTACTGTATGTCCGTCTGTACTGTATGTCTGTATGTATCTATCTGTCTGTAGTATCTCTGTATCTACAGTATCTATGTCTGTATCTATCTACAGTATCTATGTCTGTGTCCATATATCTACAGTATCTATGTCTGTATCTATGCAGAGACTGAAGCAGTGATTCAGAATCTCTCCCAGCATGCATCCTGCCTTCACAGAGACACAGTCAGAACATGGGCTGTCAGTCTGGTGGAATGTTCTAATTAAAAACCCCAACACTGTTATTGTGAGAAGGCTGGCACAAAACATGCAGTCTGTGTTCTTGTACTATTGTTTTTCTCACGTCCAGTTTTCTTTTCAGCCAAGAATAAGTCCCAATCTGCCTCTTCGTCGAATTATCATTATTAACACGTTCGTCCAAATGTCAGCTGCATTTCAAACGTTTTGTTCCATTTGTTCTGTCTAACCTGCAAACGGGGCGCAATTATCTCTCATTCTCTGTGCTTGTGGAAAGTACTTTTACATTTACTCTTGTTAATGTGTCCATGACGGTACAGTAACCCTTACAGCAGCCCACACGCATCAAAGACTTTCATTTTTATGTCAGTGTTCCATAAGTTATTATATAGTTAGATAATAAGTATAGTTTGAAGGGATCCTGATTCTGCCTGGGGTCCAAAACAAACATTCACATTTATTATTTTTGTATAATGTGAATACTACAATAGGCGGCACGGTGTCTGAGTGGATATCACTCTCGATTCTCGGCAAGAAGGTCCTGGGTTCGAATCCCGGTCGGAACAGGGCCCTGCGTAGGTGTCCTCCGGGTGCTTCGGTTTCCCCTATCACTAAAAACATGTACAATAGCTCTGATATGTGCCTCCTGTACTGGCCCCGCTCCCATCTCTGTGTGGAGTGAGAGACTAATGCCCACAATCGTAAACCGCTTTGTGACTCTGGTCTGAGAAAGGCGCTAAATAAAGATGACTTACTTGAATGTGTTTTTCATTGTGTTACTCTAAAAGCTCTAGGGACGGACATTGCAAATTAGCTTTGGCTATGAATGTTGTAGTGTTCCACATGTTGATTGTGTAACTTATATAAAAAAATACAGTATATTCAGATAAAATTTATAACAAATGCAATATCTATATGAACAATTACAGTGGAATCAACATGAAAACATGATTTAATAGAAACTGTTTTAACTCTGAATTAGGCCTAAATATTTGAATTCCTTTCACTTGCTCAATGCATTACTTACCAATTGTTAAGTGTAAATTATCAGTGGGGCGAGTTTTAGATGAAAAACAGACAGATTTTGTTTTACTGACATATAAAGTGAGAAAGTAAGTGTGCGTATATTCCCAAAGGTCTCCCATCACGGAACTAACCATGCCCTGCCCTGCACAGCTTCAGAGGTCTGGCGGGAAGCTTTCACGTGCAATTGTAGATGTAAATTATGTATGTAAATTGGCTTACATGATAACAAAGTTTAACATAGGTAGGATTATACATACGATTAGGAAGATATGATTAATTTAGCGCCGGTAAACGTCTCAAACTGTTTTCTCACAATAACCTTCTTCTTGTGTCCCTGAATGTCACTGTTGTCAATAATCATCACTAATTCTTGTTGATCCGAATATGGAGAGAGAGAGAACACAGACTGTTCTTGCTCTTTTGTTCCATACTCTTTAACAGCAGGACGAAGACAGCCTGTAATTTGGAACAGTTACATAAAAGTGTCTAATTTAAAAGTCATCCGAATCTCAGAGCAAGTGGGAGAGAAGCAGTGTGACACGGCTCTCTGCCTCGTCTCGCACCTCTCCCCCTCCGCACTCACTCCCACGCCTGTCTGGGTCGGCTGTTGACAGGTCTGTACTCTCAGTCTAGACCGAAGAGACACAGGATGACCAGGTGTAGAGTCCAGATGGATCCAGTAAACAAGAATTATATAATATTCTAATGTATGCAAAAGAGAGACTGGACTCATAGATTGGACACAAAATTCTAGACATTGATTTTGTTTTTCTTTATGTAATCTGTGGTAAAAATGTCTATATTTAAATCCATCTAGACCTGAGGCAAAGATGGTAGCAACGCATTGTAATGGAGAATGCTGCCCTCTAGTGGTCATGATCTCAAAATTCGAAGTTCCTGTTATTTTTTGACGGAAAAATCCTTATTTATTAAAAGAAAGAAGCATACTCCACCTTGATAAGCTTACATATATATGATGTTTATATCCAGGTTAAGAACAGTTATCTTTAGCTGTGCAAACAACGTTTAAATTAATTATTTATGACTTTAATGCCTTGTATTTATGTATAGTAGTTATGTATTTGTATATTATTATAAGCACTTTGAGTTTCCTTGTGTATGGACTGTGCTATAAAAATAAAGTTGCTGTACCATAATATATAGCACTAGGAACAGCAAAGATATGCAGAACCCTCAAGCTTCCTGGACCCGAGCTGAGAGAGGGATACCAACCAAAGAGAGATAAACAGATAGACAGACAGACAGACAGACGGATAGATAGATAGATAGATAGATGGACAGACAGACAGACAGACAGATAGACAGATAGATAAGTAAGTAAGCTTTTATTTATATACCGCCTTTCACAGACCAGAGTCACAAAGCGGTTTACAATTGTTAATTTTTGGGCACTTGTCCTCTCACTCCACACAGAGATGGGAGCGGAGTCGCCGAACAGGAGGCGCATGCCAGATCTATTGTACATATTTTTAGTGGTAGGGGAAACTGGAGTACCCGGAGGAAACCTACGCAGACACGGGGAGAACATGCAAACTCCACTCAGAAAGGCCCTGGTCCGGCCGGGATTTGAACCCAGGACCTTCTTGCTGAGAGGCGAGAGTGCTATCCACTCAGCCACCGTGCCGCGGTGAAAGATAAAAAGATTGATAGACACACACAGACATACATATAGATAGATAGATAGACAATACAGTATAGATAGATGTAGAAAGATGCATAGACAGACTGACAGACAGATGTACAGATATAGATAGAAAGATGGATAGATAGATATACACAATAATCCCTTCTGTGTCTGAGGTTGTCGTTAGTGTTTTCTCTTCGGGACTTGAGGTCTTCATTATCTGCACTGAGCTCTGCAGCTGAGCCCTGTGTGACTCACTGCCAGAGACATAAGCTTCTCCTCCATCATACACACACACACACACACACACACACACACACACACACACACACACACACACACACACACACACACACACACACACACACACACACACACACACACACACACACACACACACACACACACACGCACACACATACACAATAAGAATGCCATAACACACACACACAGTCCCTGGTGGAAGAATCAAACGCCTGCAGAGTGTACGCAGCTTCCATGTTATCTAATATCTAAAGCACCACTTCAACTGAGAACCCGCTTTGTTTGCTGCTCGGTTTAGCTGCAGGTCTTTAAAACTCTATTCACTCCAAAGCTGTTCTTATCTAGATTTTTAAAACAAGACCAGTTGTAGAGTCTGAGCTGCATGTTTTGGATTTAACTCGGGCAAACATGAAAATTAATCAAGCCTTGATAATATTTAGATAATTTGGACTCAGTATTACTTCAAGGATTGTCCGCCGTTTTTGCTCTGACCATAGACTGTAAACATTAAAGGATGTAGTCGTACCTGTCTCTCTGCCATTGAAACTAAGGGGCCACCACTTTTGGCTTCTATGGGGCTTTTCAAAATGGCCACAGATCAGGAAAGAGTGAAAAAACACATTTGCGCATGCGTGAGCCGGCACCAGCCCCGGTAATGTAAGTGTGTCAGCGCACATGCTCATGGAACTTTTTGAGCTGGGGCCCGTCCCCCACTGGCCTGGTCGTACCACACCATAGTACAAATGACATTTCGTACTAAGGTCTGGAGGTGCTCCATTGAGCGCCGTTTACAGGTGGGAGGAGTTAACTCCTTTTGCAGATTGAAATTATTGGATCTGAGTTTACCGGGACGTATGTAGTGCGCCCGAGTGAGTTGTTAGCATTCAGCATTTAGCCTAGCCATCTCCTTTGCCGCTAACGGAGCCCGTGGGGAGTAGTGCCACAATTTTTTCCAGTGATCACATTTGCTAAACATTTCTCTTGCTCCGGCTTCAATTTCTTGATAGAACCAGACCAGATTACTTTACTTTACCGTTCGACACAAACTCTTGACGTCACCCACAACTAACAACAACTCTCTCCTTCCGCGCTCGCTGATTGGTCGGTCGAAATTCAAGCAATTGTAATTGCAAACACAGGGACCAGACCCAGACGTTACATGCAGTGAAATGATAATTGAGCGGAGTGTACGGATGGATAAGGCCAGGCTAGTCCCCCACTGGCTCTGAAATATTTCATATAAAAGGCCGTGTCTTCTTTTGTTTGGTGCAGACAAACTGGACAATAAAGGTTACAAATGCGATCTCTGCTGCTTCTGTCCTCATTTCTCGACACAATTTTTTATCAGATATTTTCTTTTATTCGTCCTAATTCATGAGTATGAAAACAAATACAACACGGACTTTGAATGTTCCCGAGACAGATTGACACAGGGCATTCCGGGTGCGACAGAATAATATCTGTCGTGCATAACTTACAAATGTAATAACGCACCTTGGCAAAAAAGTACACATTGGATTCTGAAAAATTTGAAGGCCGTGTAATTATGTAAAGCCACAGTGTGAGGATTGTGCTTCTATCGTTCAGGACTTCTGCCACATTCCACCATCAACAGAATCAACAGAATCAGTCATTTATTGGATGTTTTCAAAATGAGTCGCCTCCGTGTTGAGAGCTGAACTCCTGGAAGTCCTCTGGGATCGTGTCTGGGAAATAAGAGTTAGATAAAAGATATGAAACAACAGTATTAGTCTGCAGCTGTGACTCATAGACCAGGGACTCACCGTTACAGCGGTATTTCAGATTGGACCATATTATATTTTCTTGAGAGAAACAGAAGACTCCGAGCCTCCCTCCTCTCATGGTGGTGTCGATGGTCACACCAGAATCTGCCACCAGCTCAGTGCCTTCATAAAACCTAGCTCTGGAACAAAACATAAGACAAGATATATGTGTAAAGGTGTATTGATATTTACTTCCTGCTTTTGTGGAGTATTTACAGCAAACTGAGAAACACAGCAGCTACTTGTATTGTATTTTTTTGTGTGCTCCCTGTGTTCTCTTACTACCGTCCTGTAAGTGCGCTGCAACATTGAAATTTCCCCACTGTGGGACACATAAAGGTTCTATAATCTTATCTTAACCTTCATTCGTCCCTCGGTGCAGAGATTTCAAGCCAAATTGAACACTAGTGGTGGAGGAAAAAAATCAATTATGTTCAGTATCGCGATATTTTTTGCTTGCAATTAAATCGACACAGAAGAGCAAAGTATCGCAATATTTAATAAAAAAAATCCTATGTTTCACTTTTGTGTTTTCTCTGAGTTTATTCTGGCAATTGTACATTTGCGTCTCATTTCCACAGGTGGCGCTTGATGCTCGTGCATTTCTTCAACAGCAACTTCAAATTGAAAAGGCTTCGAGACAGGCAGTTCTACACAACGCTTTTTGGCCCTTCAGTTAACGTGCAGACCATAATAAATTGTGACATGTGAGATATTTTCCTCATTGTCTTTGAAATATATGCGGGACATGAATCACAATATATATCACAGAATCGAATTGCAATACTTACTGTATCGTAATATGTTAAGCATCGCAATAATATTGAATCGTGGCCCAAATATTGCAATAAAGGTAGAGGTGGACTTTATTTTGACCCTTTAATCGACCCATGCTGATGCCACTAGGGCTTCTCAGGAGGAGTGGTCGCCGTGGTAACAGCGCCTGGTGAACCATCTCCAGACGTCGTCGCTCGGCTTGGTCAGGACCGGTGCTGGAGGATTTACCGATTGTACATGGTTTTAGTGGTAGGAGCAACCGAAGCACCTGGATGAAACCTACACAGGCACTGGTAGAACATGCAAACTCCACTCAGAAAGACCCTGTTGCGACCAGGATTTGAACTGAGAAGCAAGAGTACTAACCACTCAGCCACCGGGCCGCAATACAAATTAATCTTCACATTTTTGCCAATTCCCAGCCCTATGTAACACTAATTATTCATCAGGCTTGTATTGAGTATGAAAAAATCCATTGAAATGAAAAAATACTTGTATTCAGAGAGTTTGAAGAGTTTGAAGAGTTTGAAGAGTTTACCGGATGTATCCGACTTGTGGCCGATGTTGCAGGTACCAGCGATAGGAAACCTTGTCCTTCCAGCCGACGTTCCGGGGGTCTTTCCACAGCAGTCGCACCTGGTCGTTGGTGTCTCCCGTGTGCCACAAGGAGTTCCTTAAATGCTCTCCTGGTCCTGTCCTGGACTTCACCGCCTGTGGATGAGAGAAAAGAATAACACATAGAAGAAAATATGTTGTAAAAACAGTTCTGTCAGCTGTGCATTAAACTGTCTTTTTTACTGTTCTTTTTAATGTACTGTTATTATTTATGTCGGGTGATCCTTGTGTATGAACTATGCCATTCAAATAAACTTGCCTTGCATAGAAAATGAAACAAAATTCTTATATATAAAAACACACATAAAATAGAACAGTGCAGATTATCAATATGTGTGAGTATACAAGAGCTGTAAGACCCTCAGGACTAGCCTGGCCTTATCCATCCGCACACTCCGTTCAATCATCATTTCACTGCATGTAACGTCTGGGTCTGGTCCTGTGTTTGCGATTACAATCTGTTGAATTTCGACCGACCAATCAGAGAGCGCGGAAGGCGGGTGTTGTTGTTGGTTGTGGGTGACGTCAAGAGTTTGCGTCGAACGGGAAGGTTGTAGTTTGGCAATGGCGAAGAATGCGATAGTAAAGTAATCCGGTCTGGTTCTAACAAGAAATTGAAGCCGGAGCAAGAGGAATGTTTAGCAAATGTAATCGCTGGAAAAATTGTGGCGCTACTCCCCACGGGCTCCGTTAGCGGCAAAGGAGATGGCTAGGCTAAATGCATTGCATACGTCACGGTAAACTCAGATCCAATAATTTCAATCTGCAAAAGGAGTTCACCCCTCCCACCTGTAAACGGAGTCAATGGAACACCTCCAGACCTTAGTACGAAATGTAATAGGTACTATGGTGTGGTACGACCAGGCTACCTCAGACCAGGCTCTACATAAATATAGATGAAAGATGACACACTGAAAGATTGATGATTGATTGATTGATAGATTAATGTATTGGTTAATAGATTAATTGTTTGATTGACTGATGGTAAATACAGATTGTAACATGGTGTACTGATGTCTTGTCATTGACCTTGAGCTGGATGCCGGGTTCTGCCACCGCTCTGAAGGGCGTGGCCTGCCAGTACGTCTGCTCCGTCTGTTTCCACATGACCACGTAGAAGGAGGAGGAGTCCTGGTAACCGAAGATGAAGCCAGCGTAGTCATCGTCAGTCACCGTGTTCACATGGAACGTCCCCTCGAAGTCCACGCCGCTGAAGGCCGTGTAGCCTGTGCCCACAGTGTTGGATTAGTTACAGATGTTTAAATCACTGTGTGTTGTGAATGAGGGAATCGTACCGACAGCCAGCCCTGGATCACTGTTCATGGTCTGCACGATCTCCATTCCCTGTGAACCAGGATTCATTAGTGTAATGAATAAGTTTATTATTTTCAACACAATATATTCCTGTAGGTAAGCACACCATACACACGTGTCAATGTGTCCTTAGGCAAGACACTAGCAACCCACATGGACAGGTGTGAGTCTGGTGTGCTTGAAGGAATGGTAGTGGGAGAGGCCAATGGAACAGACAGATTTACGTCTGTCCCAGGGCAGCTGTGACCACAATGGTACCTTACCACCAGTGGCAGAATGCATAAAACACAAAAGCCTGAAGATGGACTGGATCATACCTGGTTCAGCACGACCCAGTTGGGGTCGATCTGGGCGTCTCCCTCTGGGTCCAGGACCACGGTCTGATAAGCTCTGAAGTCTGTGAGTGTGACCTCTGCGTTCTCGGGGCAGTTATCAATCCTGTCAATCACTTTGTCCTGGTCAAAGTCTGACTCACACACGTCTCCAACACCGTCATCTGACAGAGACAGAGACGTTCACCACAGATGTCATACGACAACAAAAACATAGGCCTGTATTAACACCAGAGCTTTTCGTTTTGAAAATGTCATTACTCCGTTTACGTCTTTGGTCTTCATAACTGTGACTTTTTCTGTTTCTATATGTTGTTTATTTCTATGTTATTTTGTTTTAGCTCGGATCAAGTGATAGTTACCATAGCAACACACTATTTACTTGTAGCAGTTAGAATTTAGTTCATTTCATTGATATTAACCAGTTTTAGCAGGTAAAAAATATCAAACCAAAATGACTAAATTTGAATAGTAGTGAAAACCTAAAACTGTAAAATAACATTGTCAGAATAGAAGCTTGTCTCACATTTTCAGGAAAGCTGTTCCAGATTTTAGCCTAAATCTGAAACGCTGCCTCTTCATGTTTAGTTTTGACTCTGGAACCAGCAGGAGGCCAGTCCCTGTGCTCCTCAGAGTCCCAGCAGGAAGCCAGTCCCTGTGCTCCTCAGAGTCCCAGCAGGAAGCCAGTCCCTGTGCTCCTCAGAGTCCTCCTTGGTTCATATGGCACTAACATGTTTCAGATGTACTTTGGTGCGAGGCCCTGGACAAAACCTAAAACTGTAGAATTCCATTGATTTGAATGGGAGCCGTCACAATGACTGCTGTGGGAGTTCAGAACAGTTTCAGAATTCTGGGAGCCCTGGTGTTAATATGCATCAGATGTATTTCATGTAAAAACTCTCCTCTCTGAACCTCTAAACTGCCGCTCTCCTCCACAAACTAAAATTCGGCCGCAGAGTGGAGCATGAATATAAAACGGTCTGAAATGCTCGGCTGAGGGGCACAGAAGGAGCCGCCCAATGACCCACTCTCTTTAATGTCGCTGTTTACTCAGAATGAAATAGCTTGAATCATTTAAACAGAATAAGCCAAAGCACATACACACATACACACATACACATATATCATCATAAATTATATAGAATAGAAATGACTGCATAAGAAAAAATACAGTTGGAAATGTAAGGTACTTTGAAATTAATCTTTGCAACACTGTTTTTTTTACACTAAGACTCCCAGAATTTTGAAACTACTAGAAATCCAAGAGCAGTCATTCTTAAGTAAGTCGTCTTTTTTTACATTGAGCATTTCACAAAGCGCTTTACAATTGTCAGGTTTTTTGTGTGCAGTTGTCTCTCACTCCACACAGAGAATGATCTATTGTACATGTTTTTAGTGGTAGGGGGAAACCGGAGCACCCAGAGGAAACCTACACAGACACGGGGAGAACATGCAAACTCAACGCAGAAAGGTCTCGAGGTGGAATCGAACCCAGGACCTTCTTTTATTCATTCATAAAGAGGACGCTTATGAATGAATGAACGTTTTAGGGTTAGGGTTACATTGGTAAACTGCTTGAAAGGACCAACAACAACAAATCAGTTTTTATATGTGGTCATGTGATGGTCCTGTGACATGGTTTTTTCAGCTTTTTTACATTTTGTCACTAAAATACACAACTCTTTTCACTCTCAAATATAATCACATGAAACTGACATTCAACCCACAACAAAGAGATCACAGGGGACATGTTGTGTGCGTAAACTACCACAGACATAATAATAAGGAGACAGTTATGACCCTAAAGCAGCTGTGTCTTACTGTTGTCGTCGATCTGGTCTGGGTTCGGGACCAGGCGGCAGTTGTCGGGACCAGGTGGAATACTGTCTGGGATTCCGTCGTTGTCGTCGTCGTCGTCGCACTCGTCTCCCAAACCGTCTTTGTCAGTGTCCAGCTGCGAGCTATTGATGACGAGCGGACAGTTATCCTTGCTGTCCTGGTGACCGTCTCCATCGCTGCGCAACACAAAGGCAAGGCAAGGTTATTTGTGTTGCACAGTTCATATACAAGTTAAAAAGAGAGAAGATGAAATCCCTCGGTTGTAGCACTGCTATAAATAACTGTTTTTAAGCTGGATTTGGACAGGGTAAAAGTCTGTCTCACGTGTTCAGGAAGACTGTTCCAGATTTGAGCTGCATGAATCTGAAATGCTGCCTCCCCATGTTTAGTCCTGACTCTGGGACCAGCAGGAGACCAGTCCCTGTGCTCCTCAGAGTCCCAGGAAGAGGCCAGTCCCTGTGCTTCTCAGAGTCCCAGCAGGAGGCCAGTCCCTGTGCTCCTCAGAGTCCCAGGAAGAGGCCAGTCCCTGTGCTCCTCAGAGTCCCAGGAAGAGGCCAGTCCCTGTGCTCCTCAGAGTCCCAGTAGGAGGCCAGTCCCTGTGCTCCTCAGAGTCCCAGGAAGAGGCCAGTCCCTGTGCTCCTCAGAGTCCCAGCAGGAGGCCAGTCCCTGTGCACCTCAGAGTCCCAGGAAGAGGCCAGTCCCTGTGCTCCTCAGAGTCCCAGGAAGAGGCCAGTCCCTGTGCTCCTCAGAGTCCCAGCAGGAGGCCAGTCCCTGTGCACCTCAGAGTCCCAGGAAGCGTGTACCAGTGTGTCTACAGATCTGACGCGTGGCACAAACATGTCACAGATGTACTTTGGTGCGAGGCCATGGAGAGACTTGTTACAAACAGAGCTGTTTTAAAGTCTATTCTCTGAGCCACAGGAAGCAGAGACCTGAGAACTGGACTAATGTGATAGTACTTCCTGGTTCTAGTCAGGACTCGAGGTGGAGACCGCAGTGAGCAGCCGTTTCAATAGAATCTAACCTACTGGAGACAAATGCAGAATAAGAATCTCCAAATCTGCCTGAGACACACATATTTCTGATTCTGTTTTTCAGACGGTAAACAGCTGCTGAGGATGTTACTGATTTGATGTGGCTGTTAAAAAGGCACCAATTAGAGTCACGGACAAGAATGAAACAAAAAACTTTAAATGTACCTGTCTTGATTGGTGTCACAGGAGTCTCCCACCAAGTCGTTGTCAACATCAGACTGAAATCACACGAGATGGTACTAAAACTAGCTTCACATTGTGGTGTCTGTCCTTTAGGGTGTTTCAGTCTGACCTGGTTGGGATTGGAGATGTCAGGGCAGCTGTCACACGCGTCTCCCACACCATCTCCATCTCGGTCCACCTGGTCCGTATTGGGCACCAGTTGGCAGTTGTCCAAGAAGTTTTTCAAGCCTTTAAGTAGATTTGATTTATTTGTTTTAAGTGAACGACTGATGCCATGTGAAATGTGTTTGAGTGTCCTAAAATTATTGAAGCGCTGTATAAAACCAATGCATTGTTATTGGCTATAATTGTTAATGAAATGCACGTAAACATATACTAAACTAAACTGTTTCGTGGTTTTGTTCTTAACCTTGTATTTCCATTCGATCATGCAGGTTAGTCAAGAGACAAGATACAACTTTATTGATCTCACAGTGGACAAATGTACATTGTTCTATTTAGCATCTATAGAATCACTCAGGGTGCGCAAAAAACAGGAAAAGTGGTTATTTTGCTATCCTAGGGTAAAATTGACCTGCCACAATTGTTAAAAAATAGGCCTAAATAATTTCTTTTCGAGCTGAATTTTGATGATTTTCTGTAGCTTGACCTGCCCTGGATCAATTGGACCATTTGATACCCTAATTTATAGTATTTTTATTCTATTTTGAATCGTCTGTGGCTGGTAATTTTGACCCGAGGGTAGCACAAGCCCATAAAGAAGACTTCTGCATCCTCCTGCTGTTCACACTATTACCACTAGGAGTCACTGTTGCATTACGCATATGGAGCTAAGGCCTGTTTTTTTTCAGTCCCAGACATCTTTTATTCCTTGCAGGCAGCAGCAGCAGGACCATGAATGCAGAAAGGTCAAGTGGCAGGATATATATAGAGGAAAGAGACATCTCCTCCTTCCCTGTGATGACTTGAAGTGCAATCTCACTGGAGAATGATCAAAGGAAGCATTTGCTCTCTCCTCACATAATTTAAAATCTGGCCTCATGCAGACAGCTTTAAAGAAAAAATATTAATATTTCGCTCTGACGGAAAATAACTATGTAAATGATAAAGATGGATGTTTTTAGGATTCATGAAAAAAAAACATTGCTTCTTGCGTCTGGGACTGGCCTGGGTTGGTAATTTTGTTGATTTAGCTTTATTAAAATGTTAAATCGCACAAAACATGACAAATTATTATGAAGTTATTATTATTCAATTCTAAACAACTCATACATGTATTTGAATAATGTTCATGGGGTGGGAGTTTCTACTTCTTTCCTACTTCCACTTGAAACAAATGTGTAAACTCAAACTGAACTTATAAAAATAGCAGCACAAAACTATGGCACTCCTGTTGCTTGGTTGTATATTCATGTATATATGTATTTGCATGTGTAAGTAGATGCTGTAAGTCTGGCATGTCCAAACTCAAGCTTGTGGGCCAATTGCGGCCCTCTGTGCCCTTTTATGTGGCCCTTTGCTGCTAACACAAAGTTGCCATTAAAGCATTTTGACAGTGTCATCCAACCAGCTTCAGCTCCACCATTACAGTCATTCTAAACCTTGTTGTTTATCTCAGAGCCTCAATAAGGACGTATCATAATCCATTTTAAATTCCAGAATCCAGTCAATCCATCTTAAATTATTTAAAATCGAGGTTGTCGGGCAAATGTCTGAAGTCTGATGAACGAAAGTGACCCTCTTACTAAAAAGTTTGGACACCCCTGCAGTAAGCAAAACAAAACAACATACAAAAGGTCTCCATAAACTGAGGAATGTAATTACTTTTGAACATAATATTTCTGTTTGAATTAATAAAAGCAATCAAAGAAAAAAAATCTTGTTATGGAGAGAAATGTGTCTTAAATGTGAGGTATTTCTCACCGTCTCCGTCCATGTCGTCATCGCAGGCGTCTCCGCGGCCGTCTCTGTCCGTGTCTCTTTGATCCGGGTTTTCCACTCGGACACAGTTGTCACAGGCGTCTCCGTGATTGTCTTTGTCGCTGTTCTTCTGGTCCACGTTTGGCTTCAGCCAACAGTTGTCCTGGAATCAAGAACATGGTGTTTTTGTATCTTTTATTAGTGTCTGTGGTGTCAAACTCATTTAGGGTTTAAACAGAAATAGATCGTCAGAAGCCAAAACTATCAAAGAGGTTTTCTTTGTTATACATTATTATTATTATTATTATTATAATTATTATTATTATCATTGTTATTATCATTACTACAATACAAAGATAATATTATAAGTTTGGTTAGTATTTTCTGGTAGATTTCTCTGAGTTGAGAATAAGAAAAAGAGAGAAAAAGATCCTTTATAGTCCAACATTGGGGAAAATGTCAGTGTTGCATCAGCGGGTACAGCGCAGTAGGAATGAGGAGGAGACGGTATTACAATAGTATAGAGTGATTGTAAAGGAACAATAACTCTATATAATAAAATAAAATGAAATAAAATAGAAAAGAAAGTACAGTTTGGTGGATGCTACTGTTCCCAAAACTGGACTAAATACAAAGACGTGTAGCTGTAGCCTGATAGACTGAAAGCCATAATTAGATTTGGTTTTATTTAAGTAAATGTATTGTGCTGGGTTCAAAATGTTAGAATACCATACATTATGTGGTTGCCTTCTTTGCAAAATTATCTTTAAAATGAGGTACAACACGCCATGGACGCCATTTTAAGATATTATAATCAATGTGGCTTCAGTTTGTGTGGCTGCAGGTTTTCATTCCAACCAAGCAGGAGAACACCAGACTGCAAAAATGTTTCCTCTAATCTCCAGGTTCAGACTGGGCTCACTTGAGGTGTTGCTCCTGCTTGGTTGAAATGAAAACCTGCAGCCACACCAGGACCTTTGAGGTCCGGCGTGACCCCCCTGATCTAAATGAATGATGATTAATAAGAATAATAATTTAACAACCTGCTCATTTAAAATGCCGTCTCCATCTGCGTCGTTGTCACATGCGTCTCCGCTGCCGTCCTTGTCGGCGTCTTCTTGTCCGGAGTTAGGAACGAAGATGCAGTTATCCTGAAAACGAGAGGTCGGTGTGAACAGGGCCTGGATCTTCACTCAAAGGGCGCGTTCACACATGTTCTGGTTTACTTTCAATTCAATAGACCGAGCCTGGTTCCCCTGGGACAAAACACGCTTCCCAGATCCCTTCACAGCGAGAAGGATCTAAACAGAGCCCCTCTTTGTGGAGTTTGCATGTTCTACCTGTGTCTGGGTTGGTTTCCGCCGGGTGCTACGGTTTTCCCCACCACTAAAAATGGGATATAAATGTATGGTGATGGTCTCGCTTCTGTCACTTCTGCGTGTGGAGTGAGGGGGAAAATATTGGTAACAGTGTAAAGCGCTTTTGGTGACATTGGTCTCTAAATGTGCTAAAAAAAGATATTTACTTACTACTTACAGACGACCCTTAACTGTTCATTTTAGCTTTTAATTAATATATTTTTTCCTATTAGCCTGTCCTTTTGTAAAGTGTCTTTGAGTGTCCAAAAAGCACCATATAAGTACAATGTGTTATTATTTTTATCACATTGCCATTTATGGAGACACTGATATGGCTGTATTTTAAAGTCAACACTGTTTGTTTGCTCATTTTTGAATTGTCTACCTTGTTTTTTTGTTGTTGTATTGAACCTGTAATATAGTTGAATTGAATTGACAAATGTGACTAGGGGTTGATTGTTCACTTGTTGTGGTGTTTTACATCCACAAACACAGACTTTTCATCCATAGTGAACCAGTTAAAGTCAACCAGACCAACAAGTGCGAACCTGCCCTGAATCTACACCAGACGTCATAAACCGTGGCTACCTTTCTGCAAGACTGGTCCCTGCATTTGAGTTTTTCGTCTGGGTATCCATCAATGTCAGTATCCTTTCCACAGAGGTATCCATTACCGGCCCAGCCAATTCCACACTGACAGGGCAGAAAAAGAACAGCTTCAGAAATATGTTGCTCTTTGCCTCCACAGTTCTCGAGCTGAATACCTACATTGCAGGATATGGATCCGTCTCTCTCCACGTTACACAGAGCGTTGACATCACACGGGTTTGTGAGACTGTTGCCGCAGCTTATCTCAGGCTTACAACCTTTTACTTGATCTCCAGTGAAGCCGGTCTTGCAGCTGCCACACTGGTAGGAGCCCTGACAAGGTTAAAAAGAATGAGGTTTTTTCAAATATTGAGTTAAAGGTGTTGTATTTCATGTTGTTGTATTACTTTGTTTGTTACTCGCTGTTGGCTGTTTGCTCGCCCACACCTGCTCCAGAGACCACATCACCCCTGTCCTCAGAGAACGCCACTGGCTCCTGTTCCATATTCCATACAATATAAGGTCCACCTCATCAGCTACAAGTCTCTTCATAATCTGGCCCCCTCAAATCTCGCCGACCTCCTCCATCAGCTCTGTCTCTCTCTCTCAGCTGCCTGAAATCCGAACCTCCTCACTCCCATCAGAATAAACTGCAGAACCCTGAGGACCGAGCCTTCTGAACCCTGAGGACCGAGCCTTCTGAACCCTGAGGACCGAGCCTTCTGAACCCTGAGGACAGAGCGTTCTGAACCCTGAGGACCGAGCCCTCTGAACCCTGAGGACCGAGCCCTCTGAACCCTGAGGACCGAGCCTTCTGAACCCTGAGGACCGAGCCTTCTGAACCTTGAGGGACCGAGCCTTCTGAACCCTGAGGACCGAGCTTTCTGAACCTTGAGGACCGAGCCTTCTGAACCTTGAGGGACCGAGCCTTCTGAACCCTGAGGACCGAGCCTTCTGAACCTTGAGGGACCGAGGACCGAGCCTTCTGAACCTTGAGGACCGAGCCTTCTGAACCCTGAGGACCGAGCCTTCTGAACCCTGAGGACTGAGCCTTCTCAACCCTGAGGACCGAGCCTTCTGAACCTTGAGAACCGAGCCTTCTGAACCCTGAGGACCGAGCCTTCTGAACCCTGAGGACCGAGTCTTCTGAACCTCTCTCTGGAACTCACTCCCACAACACATCAGGAACTCGGTCTAACGTCAAACCTTCAAATCGCTTCAAAACCCACCTGTTCAAACCTACCAACACTTTACTGTTTATTTTAGCTTTTTAATCATTTATTAAAGACCTTATGACGGGTTTGATTTATTTAGAAATACAGTTTTAATACCATTTTATATTAGAAGAGAACTACTAAAGGTTTCAAAATCAGTTGTTGTTTTTTTTGTCTGATCCCCCCAAATCGAAATAACCCCATAGCAACGCCCTTAGAAACGAAAAAACTTCACAGCCCTTGGTGACGTCAGAACGGGTACGTTTCAACGCTGTAGGTTGTTTACAATTTGGTATTCGTTCTTTTTTCGCGGATATTCAAGATGACAAGGCCGTGTACAGCGAGTGTGAGATAAGTACTAGAATGTCACATTTCGTTGTCACTGAGATAGTCCAGTGGTTGTGTCAATGGACTGCCAATCCAGATACTTGGATTCAAATCCCACCTCGGACACCTTTTCACACTCAAAACGGCAATTTATGTGTAGTGAGCAATTGTCACCTGTAGAGTGCAGTATTGTGTTGGGCACCAGTCCATGGTTTTCAATGCATGGGCGTAACCCGTTATGACGTCACACACAGGTTAGAGCATAGACAACTTAAATTCATGAAAAACACGTGCTTTTTATAAAATATAGGATTTTTTTTGCCGGAATCTCTTTTAAAACCCGTCATAAGGTCTTTAACGTCTTTTCATTAACCTGTCAAAAAAACCTGCTAATTATGTACAATGTGTTATAATCATCCATCCATCCATCCATTTTCTTCCGCTTCATCCGTTGCCGGGTCGCGGGGGCAGCAGTCTAAGCAGAGACGCCCAGACTTCCCTATCCACACACACCTCCTCCAGCTCGTCCGGGGGGACTCCAAGGCGTTCCCAGGCCAGCTGAGAGACATAGTCCCTCCAGCGTGTCCTGGGTCTTCCCCGGGGCCTCCTCCCGGTGGGACGTGCCCGGAACACCTCCCCAGGAAGGCGTTCAGGAGGCATCCGGAACAGATGCCCGAGCCACCTCAACTGGTTCCTCTCGACGTGGAGTAGCAGCGGCTCTACTCCGAGCTCCTCCCGTGTGACTGAGCTCCTCACCCTATCTCTAAGGGAGCGCCCAGCCACTCTGCGGAGGAAGCTCATTTCGACCGCTTGTATCCGCGATCTTGTTCTTTTGGACATTACCCAAAGCTCATGACCATAGGTGAGGGAGGGAACGAAGATTGACCGGTAAATCGAGAGCTTTGCCTTTCGGCTCAGCTCCCTCTTCACCACAACGGCCCGATACAGCGACCGCATCACTGCGCACGCTGCACCGATCCGCCTGTCAATCTCACGCTCCATCCTTCCCTCACTCGTGACCAAGACCCCGAGATACTTGAACTCCTCCACTTGAGGAAGGGCCTCTTCACCCACCCGGAGAGGGCAAGGCACCTTTTTCCGGTCGAGCACCATGGCCTCAGATTTGGAGGTGCTGATCCTCATCCCAGCCGCTTCACACTCGGCTGCAAACCGTCCCAGTGCATGCTGTAGGTCCTGGTTTGTTGGAGCCAACAGGACAACATCGTCTGCAAACAGCAGAGATGAAATCCTGTGGTCCCCGAACCGGACCCCCTCCGACCCTTGGCTGCGCCTAGAAATTCTGTCCATGAATACAGTGAACAGAACCGGTGACAAAGGGCAGCCCTGGCGGAGGCCAACATGCACCGGGAACAGGTCTGACTTACTGCCGGCAATGCGCACGCAGCTCTGGCTCCGGTCATACAGGGACCGGACTGCCCTCAGCAGAGGACCCCGGACCCCGTACTCACGAAGGACCCCCCAAAGGACACCCCGGGGAACACGGTCGAACGCCTTCTCCAAATCCACAAAGCACATGTGGACAGGTTGGGCGAACTCCCATGAACCCTCGAGTATCCAATGGAGAGTATAGAGCTGGTCCAGTGTTCCACGACCGGGACGAAAACCACACTGCTCCTCCTGAATCCGAGATTCGACCATCGGCCGTAGCCTCCTCTCCAGTACCTTGGAGTAGACCTTACCGGGGAGGCTGAGGAGTGTGATCCCACGATAATTGGAACACACCCTCCGGTCCCCCTTCTTGTAGAGAGGGACCACCACCCCGGTCTGCCACTCCATTGGCACCGCCCCCGATCGCCACGCGATGTTGCAGAGACGTGTCGGCCAAGACAGTCCTACAACATCCAGAGACTTTAGATAGTCAGGACGGATCTCATCCACTCCCGGCGCCTTGCCACCAAGGAGGCTGCCAACCACCTTGGTGACCTCTGCCAGGGTGACAGAAGTATCCACCCCAACATCCTCAGCCTCTGCCTCCGAAGCGGAGGACGTGACGGGGGGATTGAGGAGAACCTCGAAGTATTCCTTCCACCGTCCGACAATATCCCCAGTCGAGGTCAGCAACTCACCCCCCGCACCGTACACGGTGTTGGCAAAGAACTGCTTCCCCCTCCTGAGGCGCCGGACAGTTTGCCAGAATCTCTTCAAGGCCGACCGATAGTCATGCTCCATGGACTCTCCGAACTCCTCCCAGTCCCGGGTTTTTGCCTCTGCAACAGCCCGGGCCGCGGCACGCTTGGCCTGCCGGTACTGGATAGCTGCCTCAGGAGTCCCCCGAACCATCATGGCTCGATAGGACTCCTTCTTCAGCCTGACAGCATCCCTTACTGCCGGTGTCTACCACCGAGTTCGGGGGTTGCCGACCACAGCTACGAGCCGCCGCATCGGCGATAGAGGAAGAAGAACATGGTTCTCTTCCTCTATCGCCATGCGTTCTCTTCCTCTACAACATGATTATAATCATTATTATTATTATTATTATTATTGTTATTAGTATTACTTGAGTGTTGTGGCAGTGTGAATTTTGGGTGCATCCTCCATTTTCAGGTCCTTTGCATTCGTCGACGTCATCGCAGACCTACGTCACACACAGTTTGTTGTTATTACCATAATACAGATTTTTTTTATGATGATATGATAATTTACCTGTTTGTTGGTTTGAGCGAACACGATGCCGACTCCCTCCAGCTCGTGTCCAGAGTAACCCAGAGGACAGACGTCACAGCGGAAACCCGGAGCTGTGTTCACACACTTCACTCCAGGGAAGCACGGGTTAAATTGGCACTAAAGAAAAACATAAACAGCAAGAAGGCTTTATTTTATACCTAATTTCAATCTGGAGAAACTCAAATAGACAAAACGTGAGTATTATTAGAATTGTATATTGGTTGGCAAGTAATCTGACACTACATAAATTACATATAAGACAATATTTATTTTCAAGATTACATTTATTGCTGTAAGTCAATGTGATGAGGCAGAAGGGGAAAGAGATCATGAGATGAAATCCCCCGGGGCCTAGACCCTGGTGGTAGTAGCGAGGAGAAGGATGATAGAGCTGGCCTGGACCGAGGCGGAGATGGGGAGGAGGAGGGTTGCAGCGTGAATGAAGCTGCGGCTTGGATGGAGCTTCCTTGAGATATGAAGCTCGATGCGGGCGGTGCCTGATTCAGGTGAGGATTGGCGTGTGACGCTGCAGCTGAGTGTAAGTGACTGATGCTGTTGTGTCGAATACTTTGAAAATGTATTCCATTCCAGAATACTGAATACATGACCTAACATGTACTTTGTATCGTATTCCGATTCTTAGGAAAAAGTAGTACCTGTGTTCAGAATACTTAGAATACTTTTACTTTGTATTTTTGTATTATTTATATTTGATTGTAAATGAATGTTTATTTACAAAACCTATAAAAGGTAATTTTCAAAATATTTCAAACCACAAGCTAAATTAATGTAATTATTGTAATTATTCATTATTTAGAAACCAGAAAAAAAATCTTGAATACCTAATGTTTTCTCCTCTTTTTATATTGACCTTAAAATGTAATGTGAGAAAGTATTCCCCGTGATTTTCAGAAAGTAACTGTATTCTAAATACCAGACTTTAAAGAAGTAACTGTAAGGGAATACAGTTACTCAGAAAGAGTATTCTGAATACCTCTAGACTGAGGTCAACAATGACAGAGAAAAGACTCTCGAGCTGCACCTTTGTTTAATTCATGTTAATGTAGGTTCTGGTTTTCTTTCAGAAGTGTTTGGCTTTTTACTTAAACTTCTGACCAAAGAAAACAAAACCAGGACAACCCACAAAAGCCATGAAACTCATATTTTTTTTTTTTAGCAGGGAATTCACTTTCAAAGTGTTGATATTTTTCTTCCAAATCTAAAGTGTGGACTGAAGTGAACCGTGTAAGAAGGAGCTTATTTGTGCTTGAACAGCAATCATTAAACGCCTCGGGCTCCTTTTGTGAACATTGTTTGAAAAAATAATTATTTTCTTCACTCTTCAAACTCTCTCCCACTAATGCTGATCATGGACCTTTTTGTAAAATGGAGAGAAAAGTAAAAGTGAGTATATAAGTGCATGTATTTGACAATCTGCACGAGGAGACGGTTTAATATTTCTAACCATCTCTTGGTTCAGACGTCTGTAATAAACCGAGCAGATCATCAACTCTGAGGGTTTTTCTCTGGATGCCAGTGGTGCTTCGCAATGAGCTCCGCCGCAGCCACAGTCTGAGGGTTGTAAAATTCCAGGATTTTACATGAATGTAAATGAAACCCGATTTTCAGACGACTGGACCAGACTTTTGAGCCCAAAGCACGAGACTGTTTGGTCCACAAGCTCAAATGTGCCTTCAGTAAAGTGAAGAAAGATTTATGATGTTATAGGGAACTTGTTCTACTTACAAATAAATCTGTTGAAAACATTCTGTATGGATTCTTTCTTATGTTTGGAAATTATACAATTTAATTAAATTAAATACCAGCTATCGATTATTTCCAAAATTCCTCAGCTTAACTTTGAGTGGAAATTTACCAGAAACTCTCCAGATATTTACTGGAAATGTTGTTGTCTTGCACTGACCTCGTCCACATCGTCGCAGTTGAAGCCGTCTCCCGTGTAGCCATCGGGACACGGGCCGCACTCCACGCCATCCGCCGTCTCCATGCACATGTCTTTACGGAAACACACGCCTGGACCACACCTGGGCTTCACGATATCAGTACCTCCCAGTCCTGGACCGTGACAGACATTATGTTAAAACTCTTCACACAAACTGAATACATCCAAGAAATCACGGTGTAGAGCCTGGTTTCAGTCACTACCCAAAGATTAAAACCCACAGTATCAAGTATTAAAGGAGTGTGTTCATGAATGATTGGAGGAGGTTGGAGGGTACAACCTGCAATAATAAAATAAATTGATTTAATATAGTTATTTTTTGGGCAGCCAAAGATGCTTTTATTCATTAACTTCATTATGGTGGTGATAAAGTACTACTGTAGCCACGGCTGCCCTGGGGCACACTGACTGAAGTGAGGTGCAGTATGTGCCGTTGGCCCCTCCCACCACCACCAACCATTCAAACAAAACTCATTTTTGGCAACATGGGGTGAAGTGTCTTGCCGAAGGACACAACAACAATTTTACAGTTTACAGCTGCTCCACCCGGAGGTAACTCAGAGGTCTCCCATCAAAGTACTAACCCAGTCCTGCCCTGCTTGGCTTCAGAGGTCTGATAGGATCTGGCTTCCACATGCAGGTGTTGCCACATGTAACATGACTGACTGAATAACGCAAGTTGTAGATGATTTATATTTAACTGCCCGACCTTGTATTGTCTAATTGAATCATAGTTGCCATGGCAACAGTCCAAACATTTCATTACTTTAAATCCATGACTTTCGACGGTTTACACAGACAGAACAGAATCATATTTTCTCACCACAAGCCTGACACTCTGAGATGGTGTTGCGGAGAAAAGAAGTCTCCTTAACCTGAGGAAACAGGTACATGTGACGTTGTGTGTGACATCTGTGATAACGAGAAGCGGAGGCTCCAGGTTCACGTTTACCTGCTGAACGAGGACGTCTTTGAGTTCGTTAATCACCTTCGTTAACTCCAGCATCTGATTGGACAACTGCTTCGTGTTGACTCCTGCAGGAAAATGGAGTTTGAGTTGGAAGCACACACTGCACTGGTGTTGAGACAGTTTTGACCACAAAGATGTCACCGTCCTGAACTCTCACCCCGGTAAAGCACGTCAGATCCACTATAATGTCATGTATCTAATTAATGTATATATTAGCAACAGCAGCTTTGTCTCACATATGCAAATATTTATCTGGGTTGTATATATTATCCCACGACAGGCGGCACGGTGGCTGAGTGGATAGCACTCTCGTTACTCAGAAAAAAGGTCCTGGGTTTGAATCAGGGCCTTTTTGTGTTTGCTTAGGTTTCCTCTGGGTGCTCCGGTTTCCCCTACCACTAAAAACATGTACAATAGGTCTGGCATGTGCCTCCTGTACTGGCAACCCCGCTCTCATCTCTGTGTGGAGAGAGAGACAAATGCCCAAAAATAACAATTGTAAACCGCTTTGAGACTCTACATTGTTCTGACCGTGTAAGGACACAATATAGTTGTATCTCTAATCTAATTTAATGTTGTCAATGTACCAGTATCCTAGCGCTTTAATGGTTTCCTCAACCATTTGGTGGATCACTTTTGAGTCACTTTATCTGCTTGAAGCTTGGAGCCGAAATCTCCCTCAGTGTTGCATCTATCACTTGGTTTTAGGCACTTTACCATCAAACTCAACCAATTGCTACAAGCCTTTAATAATAAAAAACTAGGGGTTCGAAACAAAAAACATATATACATTTTTTTAGGTATTAGCACTACAAAAAAAATCAAAAAATATTTTTTTTTGTTTTGTTTTCTTCATTGAGTGAACATTACCGGGTTAAAGGTCCATTTAGTTGTGGACGGGTTCTGACATTACAAATGAAATATTGTTACCCAAAGTTTGAACTGCATCTCTTTGTTGAAAATGACAGTCTTGTAACGATGCCACACTCTCAAACGTGTCACCAACGACCAGCTTTAGCTCCTCGATACCTTCCTGTGGTATTAGATAAGATAAGATATGAGAACCACAGTGGGGAAATTTCAATGTTGCAGCGCACATACAGGACAGCAGTAAGAGCACACAGGGAGCACGCACAAAAAATACATTATAACGGCCGTATTTTCCGCACTATAAGGCTTTTATGTGCGCCTAATAGTGCGAACAGTACGGTAGCTGTTATGTTTCTTATAGCTTTAAATTCTTCAATATAAATATCAATCTATCTATAAATACAGTGTAATAAAAGGCAGGATAATAAGTAGATAAAGTTACATTCTGAAGTTGCAGTATTTACTATTTACAGACTCAGCAGTTCTTAACAATAACACCAATGTGAGCGCAATCTCTTAAACGATTAAACGAAGCTTCCATCATCCTCCTTTCAAACCAAGAGGACTTTCTGTTTTTGTTTTCATGTAAACATCAAACAAGATACAGATGTGTCACCTGGTCCCGGGCCTGCATGGTCTTGAGGTCCACGATGCCGTACCCAGCGGGGAGCCCCTGAAAGGCGGCGGGCAGGTCCCTGACGGTCTCCACGAGTCTGCAGTCCAGGTGCAGCTCCAGCCCGGCCTGGCTCTGCTGCTGCAGCCCCTTCAGATGGAACAGCAGCTTGTGCAACTGTCCATCAGCCAGCACCAGGTTGTTGAAGGTCACTGAGCTCATCCTCTTGTCACTGCGCAGGTATCGCAGCACCGCTACACAACACACGGCCACACAACACACGGACAACACAACACACGGACAATACAACACGACACACGGACAAAACAGCACACGGATTACACAGCCTCCTTTAACACCACTTTGTGTTATTTTTACAGGGTTTTTCTGTATCTGTGGTTGTGTTCTGTTGATCGTCTGCCCTAATGTCTCTCACCTGTGTCTCTCTTTCCCTCTTGTTGTCAGTCCCATTTTGGCTTTTTATTACTATTGCTATTGTTACTAAGCTACTTTCAGAATTAAATATGTATTTGTTTTGTTTATCTATCTGTTTGTCTTTGTTTTATCTATCTATCTATCTATGTATCTGTCGGTATATCTTTGTTTAGTTTCTCTATCCAGTGTCTATCTGTCCGTCCATCCATCTATTATGTTTATTCCTCAGTTCTTGTCTTTGTCTCCTGCTCCTGTGTATTATATAATCCTAGATCCTATAGTATTTTGATTTGTGTCTTTGCACTGTGGGGAACTGTACAATATTTTGGCATACTCTTGTTTTGATGTTTGTGTCCAACAGCACTTCTGCGCTGTCATGTGTATCAACTGTGTCTTGTTAGTTGTGTGTTTTTAAACTATAGAATTTCTTGGTTTTTTGGTTTTTGTCTTCGCCCCCAGTTAGTTTTGTAATTTTACTCTGGATGTTGCCTTGTTTAAGCATTTATCAAAATCCTGTATTTTTGCCGTTCTGCAGTTTAGGTTAAAGAAGAAGAGGATATACTTTATTGATCTCACAATGGAGAAATTCAGTTTGATGAATAGTCATATACACATATCACATCAAGGGCTGCGGTGTGCTGATACTTCCTCGCTCCTTATAGGCAAAGTGCGGTAAAGTGTCTTGCCCAAGGACACAAGGACAGCAGAGAGTATTAGCGGGAGTCTGTAGAGAAAGGTCTTGCAGTGGGCTCGAACCACCTTAACAAACTTAACCTTATTTGCCTCAAGATTCAAGAATTACTTTGCCATTTGCAGTAAAACCCCGTTGGAAAAACTATGCAAGACTACCCCAGTGTGCACCAGGAAAGCCCACACCAGAGCTTTTGCCACGGGACCAATTTTGCTGAACTAAAATGGGCCTTCTTATGAAAAAAAAGTTTGGACACCCTGGTTGTAGGGTTCCGCGGCTGGTTTCTGTGTGTCGGTGTTACCTCGGTTGAGTTTCCCCATCACCGTGAACTCAAAGTATTTGCTGTTGTCTCTGGGGTTGAACAGACTGAAGACGGTGGTGCCGGTCTTTGGCTGAAGTCTGAAGGAGGTGAGAATAAACGCCTCGTTCACCCCCTGCTCCGCCAGACCCCCCTGCAGGAGGTCCGGCAGGCAGTCTGGGGAGGTCAGCAGGTCATACACTGTGGAGAGAGGGAGAGGGGGGGGGGGGAATGGGAAAAGAGAGAGGGGTAGGGGAGAGGGAGGGGGAGAGAGAGAGAGAGAGAAAGAGAGATGGAGAGAAAGGGTTAGGGGACAGAGAGAGAGCGAGAGAGAGAGAAAGAGAAAGAGAGACGGAGAGAGAGGGTTAGGGGACAGAGAGAGAGCGAGAGAGAGAGAGAGAGAAAGAGAGACGGAGAGAGAGGGTTAGGGGACAGAGAGAGAGCGAGAAGTAGGGAGGGAAGTGGGAAAATAGAGGGATAGAGAGAGGGAAAGAGAGAGAGTGGGAAGTAGGGAGTGAGAGAGCGAAGTAGGGGGGAAGAGGGGGAGGGGGGGGGGGAGAGATAGGGAGTGAGGGGGAGAGAGAGAAAGAGAGAGGGGGTTAGGGGGGAGAGGGGTAGGAGTGAGAGAGAGAGAGAGAGAGGGGAGAGAGGGGGGGAGAGAGAGAGAGAGAAAGAGAGATGGAGAGAGAGGGTTTGGGGACAGAGAGAGAGAGAGAGAGAGAGAGAGAGAGAGAGAGAGAGAGACGGAGAGAGAGGGTTAGGGGACAGAGAGAGAGCGAGAGAGAGAGAGAGAAAGAGAGATGGAGAGAGAGGGTTAGGGGACAGAGAGAGAGAGAGAGAGAGAGAGAGAAAGAGAGACGGAGAGAGAGGGTTAGGGGACAGAGAGAGAGCGAGAGAGAGAGAGAAAGAGAGACGGAGAGAGAGGGTTAGGGGACAGAGAGAGAGAGCGAGAGGTAGGGAGGGAAGTGGGAAAATAGAGGAATAGAGAGAGGGAAAGAGAGAGAGTGGGAAGTAGGGGAGAGAGGGGGGGGAGGGGGGTGAGGGAGAGATAGGGAGAGAGAGGGAGTGAGGGGGAGAGAGAGAAAGAAAGAGAGAGGGGGAGGGGGGGAGAGGGGTAGGAGTGAGAGAGAGAGAGAGGGAAGTGGGAAAAGAGAGAGGGGTAGGGGAGAGGGAGGGAGAGAGAGAGAGAGGGGTAGGGGAGAGAGAGGGAGAGAGAGAGAGAGAGGGGAGAGAGAGAGAGAGAGAGGGAAGTGGGAAAAGAGAGAGGGGTAGGGGAGAGAGAGAGGGAGAGAGAGAGAGGGGAGAGAGGGAGGGATGGGGGGGTAGGGGAGAGAGGGATGGAGGGGGAGAGAGAGAGTCAGTCATGTGTTTGTCCATCTGTGAACACGGCAGACAGACTTGGCTCAAATGAGATGGAAACAGAAAAGGTGCAAAAAGTCCACAACAGTTAAAACAACATCTGCTGCGGGTTTTAGACTGAACCAACAACCTCAGACTTATAACAACACGAATGAGGATCCAGATAGATAAATAATTAAACAAAATAGAATAAAATAGATTAACCAACTTTGAAATCAGCTCTGACACAACATCTGTGTCACTAGTTACTGGCTCTATATCGAATTAAAACAGTACATTGTTTAATGGCCCCGGGGAAATGTCAGTGTTGCATCACCAGTTTCAGAACAGTTGGAATGAGGAGCACACACCATAAGAAAAATGAACAATAACCCTATATTATAATTACAACAAATATATATTAATCTATATATCTATATCTATAACTAAAGCATAATAAAGAAATATGTTTGGAAAGGTCTTAGCTTTAGCAAAATGCAGAAGCAAGAATGAAGTCTAAAATCTCAGACGCAGCAGTGTGTAAAGACCTAAAAACACATATTTATTAAACAAAAACCGTCTCATTGCAGACCTGGGAACTGGACTTTATACAGAACTATGTATATAAGGATTTTTTTAGTGCATTTTTCACACCCAGAGGAAGAATGCACAAGAACAGCTCCCGACCAGTGTTAGAGAGAAACCAAATTGTTCCCAAATGCTCGGAGAAACTGGCTGTTGTGGATACAGCGTGAGTCCCAGATGAGGTCCGGACTTCTTCCCTTTGTCGTCCGTCTGCGAGCGTGCGATGGTGATTAGTGTGACATATGGTGTAATTCCCAAAACAAAAGGCTGTAAAACACTTACGTGAACTACCGGCTGCCGACTCACTGCACATGTCAGCGGCACTTTCACCGGTTTAGACTTTTAGACTCTCTGGAAGTCATTATCAACACGGCTCACAGTCACAGTCCATTTAGAAATCAGCAGATGGAGAGAGGGGGGCTGGAGAGAGAGAGAGAGACTGGGGAGAGAGAGAGACTGGAGAGAGAGAGAGAGAGAGAGAGAGAGAGAGGAGAGAGGAGAGGGAGAGAGAGGGACTAAAGAGAGAGACCCGATAGAGGGAGAGAAAGTGGATGGAGAGACTGCATAGAGAGAGAGATGATAGAGAGAGAGAGAGAGAGAGAGAGAGAGAGAGAGAGAGAGAGAGAGAGAGAGAGAGACTGGAAAGAGAGACTGGATAGAGAGAGATAGAGGGACTGGAGTGAGAGACTGGATGGGGGAGAGAGAGAGAGGATAGAGAGACTGGATTGAGAAAGTGGATAGAGAGTGAGAGACAGGTTAGAGAGACTGGATAGAGAGAGAAAGAGGGACTGGAGTGAGAGACTCGATGGGGGGAGAGAGAGAGGACAGAAAGACTGGAGGGAGAGAGAGAGAGAGAGAGACACTGGAGAGAGAGACTCGATGGGGGAGAGAGAGAGAGGATAGAGAGACTGGATGTTGAATGTGTAATTCAAAGGTAGCCATTTTTTGTAACTTTTTTCTATCATAGTTCTATAGTAATTTATCAAGGTTCTGGTTCTGGACCAGTTTGGGTTCAAGTGCTAGTTACTATAGCAACACACTTTTAACTTGGAACAATTAGCATTTAGTCTTTAGCATTAGACCAACGCTCTCAGGACATTAAACCAGGAGGAGGGGACCGCTTTACTCCCACACACCTGGGATTCTGTCCTGCAGAAGTCGGACTGCAGGTGGCGCTGTCGTCCTGCCTCTGGTGATTCACTATGCACCAAAATCAATCATGTAAACCACATGTGCAGCCGCAATCAGGACCATTTTTACTGCACAATTATGATGATTCACTTTCAGCATTGATGGCACCATGGCACGTTAGACCTCATTTTAAACCTTATTTTCTCATGGACAAAACTAAGTCAAAACAAACAACATTGGCGTCAGATTAACAAGACGACTTCCACTTTGCTCCAATTTTGGTTCAATACAAACAAACTGGAACTGAACCAGAATCATCCAAACTCACATGATAACAGATAATAACTTTGTGAAAATACCTTCATAATGTAAACAAATAAATGTCTTTTTTTCTTCTAACTTTCCATTTTTATGTTTATGTTCCGGCCCCTGACTAACATCACCAAAGCTTTACACCTCTAATGTGCGCAACTGTGTATTTTAAAGCTACAGTGATCTTAGTTTGCAGCTTTGGCCTATATTTTCTGCATAAACCAAACATAAATCCTATAATGTATAACTTGTAAAAACCCACTGTTTTCATTGTGCTGTGGCCTGGCTTCTTCTTTACACTGGAAATGCCTCTATTTCACATATTTTTACTTAACTTTTCATGCATTGTTCACTGCAAAAAGTGATGAAAAATAAGTCAAAAATTACTCAAATTTGGCAAAATGTTTCTCAATTTAAGCACATTTTGACTGCCTTATATATATGTACAGTACTGCCTTATCTATATGTACAGTATATATATATTTTGGACTGGTATTGAAGCATTTTCAGCATCTACAGCTAGTTATGTTAGTTAAGAAACATAGCTACTACTTAATTTGTATATTGTGTAAGCTCCCTGTGTGCTCTTACTACACTGTAAAAAATGATCAAATATGAGATCATAATTGCTAGAATTGAGTTTTTTTAACTTGACTTAAGTTCATTCTGACTGTCTTAAAATGAGATTTGCCAATGAGACAAGACATTTTGACTTGATTCAAGAACTATTGCTTTATTTTCTCATTCCAAGAGAGAAATATCTTGTATCTTTTTA
>OZ035823.1:6946884-6961884 GCA_964034765.1 Knipowitschia caucasica | reverse complement strand
TAGTCGCTTGCATTGAGTGTTGTTTTTTTTTTTTTTTTATCTTAATTTGAGTAAATTCTGACTGTGTTAAAACATTTATTCTCATATTTTCTCCAATGGGACAACGCCATCCATCCATCCATTTTCTACCCCTTAGTCCATTTCTGGGTCGGGGGGGGGTGGTAGTTCAGACATGCCACACAGTACACAGAGCACCAGCCCCTCACTGATCCTCCCGCAGGTGGTGAGTTCACAGGAGCCTTGATCTTTCAGCGGGGGCTTCAGGCAAAGTGGGGTTAAGTGTCTTGCCCAAGGACGACAGCTGTTATCAGTGGGAGTTATGAAGTAGGACTCGTGGTGGGCTCGAACTCACGACCCTCAAAGGCCAATGCTCTACCAACTGAGCCACTGTCGTCCCAACAAATGGGACAAAGCCATTAAATCTTGTTTGAACGCTGTCAGAATGTGCTCAAAATAAAATACATTTTGCCAAATTGGAGACATTTTTGACTTATTTTTTCATCACTTCATACTGTGCAGCTTCTTATACTGTACCATATCAGTTTTGTGCTGTCAAAGGCAGTGGCTGTAATAAAGTTGAACTGAATAATAATCCTGGTTTATTGATGTACACATGGTAATAGATACAGCACTTGATCGTCTAGTAAGAGGGCCACTTTAGTTCACCAGACTAATCCAGGGGCCGACATCACGGACTGAGAAACTGTTTTACTGACATCGGACTGTTCTGAGCTTTGTGATGATCTAGAACAGAGCTGAAGTTGGCTGAATGACACATGTTTACCATCTCACCAGCTACAGTAGCATCATTGCCAGAAGTGACTCAATCAAAAACCACCTCAGTAAAGTATGTACAAATACTGGGCTTTAGAACGAGGTCTATATGGGCTGAGCTGAAGTTGGATGGATGACCAAGTGAAGCTGTGTTTATGATCTCAAAAAATGCTTCAGGTTAGCGAGTCAGAGGGCCATGGAAAATCACACTGAGGGCCGCAATTGACCCCCGGGCCTGAGTTTGGACTTGCCTGTTTTATAAAGTTATAGTTTTGAAGCTGAAACGTTAAAATGTAGTCACTGAATTCAGCTTTGCAAAAATATTGACTTTTGCTGTTGTTTTGTCCCAAGACTTTGCACAAATGATTATTGTCAACAGATATTTGAACGTCTGGGTTGTACGGGGTTAAATATCGGGGTTAAATAATATAAATCGGGGCTAAAAACTGTTCTTTTTAGCTGTGCATACGGCTGAAGGATTCTATTGATACATACTCTTTTTTTTTTTAATGCATTGTGGTTATTTATTATTTTAATCCCGTGTGTGCTTTTAATATTTTAAGTTTTTTTTTTTTTTTTTTTTTTCCATTATTTGTGATTTTATTCTGTTTTTAATGTATTTATTGATGTCTCTGATTTGTGTGATACTATGTGGGTTGTGAGGCGCTTTGAGTGGCCTTGTGTTGGAAAGGCGCCATACAAATAAAGTTGATTGATTGATTGAAATATTTAGCAGCTGAACGTGACTCGAGCTACTTCTCTTGCATCACACCTTTCTGTAAAATGAATTAGAGAATATGGCGTTTTTCTTGTATAAACTACATTCTCCAACTTTGCGTAACACATATTTCAGAGACAGAAGTGAACAAAAACATCTGCAATAAGTATGAGTTACTAAAACAACACAAAGGTTTGTCTTTCTATCTTGAATTCTTGGTATTTTTATTAGGACGAGGATGATGATGATGATGATGATGATGATGATGATGCCCCCTGCAAAGTCTCTGCAGCCAACGACTTCACCAGGTGTAAACTGGAGGTCATTCTCGGACACAGCACCACACACACACACACACACACACACACACCACCACACCCAGACACACACAGACACACACACACACACTCACACACACAGACACACACACACAGCAGACAAAGAGGAATGCACACAAACACACACTCACGAAGAGACACACAGAGACGCAGACACATACATATTGACACACAGACACACAAGCAGACACAGACACACGCACACACACACACAGTGGTACACACACAAAAACATAAAAAAAGGGGGTGGCACGGTGGCTGAGTGGATGGCGCTCTCAGCAAGAAGGTCCTGGGTTTGAATCCCGGTCGGAAAAGGGTCTATCTGAGTGGAGTTTGCATGTTCTCCCCGTGTCTGCGTAGGTTTCCTCCGCGTGCTCCGGTTTCCTCCGTGTGTTTCCCCTACCACTAAAAACATGCTCACTAGGTTAAATCCTACAGCTCCGGTTGTCCTGACCAAGCCGACCATCAACATCTGGAGATGGGTTCCCGGGCGCTGTTACTACGGCAACCACTGCTCCTGACGTAAGCCTTATAGTGGCATCAGGATGGGTCAAATGCGGAGGATGAATTTCTCTACAAGGATTAATAAAGTGCACATTTACATTTACATACACAAGCATAAACGGAGACGTACACTAACGCACACGAAACGGAGACGAACACACTCTCTCTCTCTCAGTCCTTCTCAGCCTCACCTCTCTCTGAATCTTTCCTGAGGCTTCTCCCAAATTATTAAAAAACAATTAAAAAACATACACTCAATTCAACACATTTTTGGAGGACGTCCACAAATGTTAATAAATGTCCTCAAATGTCCCTGAACATCACAGAGAGGGAATGAGGGACCGGGGGAGCCACTCTGGGAGCCAATTATTAAAACGTATTTAAAAAACCCTTTTGGCACTGACCTGGTCTTACCACACCATGGTACAAATGTCATTGGTGGGACATGATGATGGACCGGAGTTTACAGATGGCTAAGGCTATTTCGGCGCCAAAGAAGCAAAGATGACTGACGGGATGCAGCCCAATCAGAGTTGGGTAAGTTACTTTGAAAATGCAACCAGTTACAAATTACTCGTTACTTCCTTTAGAAAGTCATTAATTACATTATTTACACGGCTGCAAAAATGATTAGATATGAAGAAATAATAGCATGGTTTTAAGGTTATTTTGAGATTAAATGTACAGTGTAGTTTTTACTCCTATCTAGCATTGAGATCATATATTGTAATTTACGGTTCTACAGTAGCTTCGCAGGACAATATGTGGTCTTTGACAGTGGCCCCCAACTCAAGCTCAAACTCCTTTTTGTCCCTTATCAACCACTGTAGTTCAAGATGGAGCGTTGAGTCCTCCAGCCTCATGGACATTTATAAGTCTATAAATGTCTATAGTCTTTATTTTCTAATTCTAAGACATTTCTTATATATTTTTAACGAGATCATTTTGCGTTGTCCCATCTGCAAATCGTGTTTTAAGGCTCAGTCAGAATCTTTTCAAAATAAGATACATTTTGCTAAAGATGTTTTAGAACTGTTTTAGTCGATCGATTTCCCAGTGACATTTGTTTACTGTTTTATTGTTTTAGTTTTGTCTTTTAATGTTGTTTTATGTCTGTATTTGTCTGTGCACACTGGTGACTTTTGCTAATGTATTCCAATGTGTTTTTTTTTTACTGCAAATGGCAAATAAACTGAATCTGAATCTGATATGAGAAAATATTTGACCTACTTTTCATCGCTTTTTGCAGTGAATAAATGTAAATAAACGTCCATGAATGATTTTCTTTGACACTAAAGTTACTCTGATCTTACATTTTCACGCCACACGACATACTTCATCCTTATTCTGTTTTTCCCATCGCACGGTCGCGGCCCTCGTGTGAAATCATAACCTTCTATTATCTGCCCTAAATGCTCATGTGTGGGCAGGGACCACATGTGCTGGAACACTGACCCGCTTTCAAGAGAAGTCCACATTCATGAAACACAACTCTCGGTTTCCCGTCCACCGCAATAGAAAGAACTCCTTTAATGTTTAATACAGAAGCAGTTGTCTGTTCAGGAAATGAATAGATTTACTTTATATAACATTGTCCAGACATAGACCCTCTCTCTCTCTCAGCGCTGTCCTCAACATGCAGCGGAGAAGGCTGTAGCTTTTGCAACAATACAATACAATAACTTTATATATTCTGATGATTAAAGAAGCTATACCCGATTTATTTTCTAATGAGTTCATAAAAATGCTTATTACTACATACAAGTTGTATTATAATCTGTAATTTAATTGAATACTTGAGCTCATTGATTCAGCTGTGTATGAATTCAGGCCGTAAAAAGTGTTGAGTAGAGACTTTAACGTGACGCCCACTCTCCTCCAATCACAGGGCGAGGCTGCGTCCTCTAGCCTCTACAGCGCTGCTAAACACAGTAGCATGTTAGCATAAGTGGCTATAACTCCTCTGGCTGTAACTGCAGACACAGAAAAACAGCCCAAACAACACAACAGTGAGGAAGAGAAGAGGGAACTAAAGCAAAAACATGATCAAAGAAGAAACATAGCTAGCTTACATGGTATCCTCTGGAGAGACCTGCGGGACTACCTCAGACTATCTATGCTCAGACTATCTATGCTCGGACTATCTACGCTCGGACTATCTACGCTCGGGACTATCTACGCTCGGACTATCTACGCTCGGACTATCTACGCTTGGACTATCTATGCTCGGACTATCTACGCTCGGACTATCTACGCTTGGACTATCTACGCTCGGACTATCTACGCTCGGACTATCTACGCTCGGACTATCTACGCTCGGACTATCTACGCTCGGACTATCTACGCTTGGACTATCTATGCTCGGACTATCTACGCTCGGACTATCTACGCTCGGACTATCTACGCTCGGACTATCTACGCTCGGACTATCTACGCTCGGACTATCTACGCTTGGACTATCTATGCTCGGACTATCTACGCTCGGACTATCTACGCTCGGACTATCTACGCTTGGACTATCTACGCTCGGACTATCTACGCTTGGACTATCTATGCTCGGACTATCTACGCTCGGACTATCTACGCTCGGACTATCTACGCTCGGACTATCTATGCTCGGACTATCTACGCTCGGACTATCTACGCTCGGACTATCTACGCTTGGACTATCTATGCTCGGACTATCTACTGAAGGCAGTGATTCCCTTTGACTGACGTGTTCAGAATTTGATACAGAAATAAGGCCAAGAATGCAAGAGTTAAAAATAGAACATTTAATTCCCTTTACAATTAAATATCGATACAAAACCCTTGGAGCCATCAATTTCTCTAAAACTAACCCTATGCTAAAACTCTCCCTCCAGGCCTGAAAATGTGCAGAGAACATGCAGGCGCTCTGCCATGTTCTCTGTCTCTATCCCTGCTCTCTTTCCTCAGACTGTCCTACCCCCGGTTTTATCAACATGTCCGATGACGTCACATGGTCTGAAACTGGTCTCTGGTCTGAGACTGGTCTGGACCCTGGTCCAGGTCTTGGTCCTCCATATCAGCCTGAGCAAACAATGGCCCCCATCACTGGGCGCCTGATTGTGTTGGACTTTTGCCCTCGTCCAGAGTGGGAGAGAGCATTTGTTTATTCTTGGAGTCAATAATTGTCTGGTTTGTAAGCTGGTCATCCTTATGATTCCTGAGTGCATATTCTTTTGTCTGATGTGCAGCATTTTGGGAATATTCGTCACTACGCTCGGACTATCTATGCTCGGACTATCTACGCTCGGACTATCTACGCTCGGACTATCTATGCTCGGACTATCTAACGGACTATCTACGCTCGGACTATCTAACGGACTATCTACGCTCGGACTATCTACGCTCGGACTATCTACGCTCGGACTATCTATGCTCGGACTATCTACGCTCGGACTATCTATGCTCGGACTATCTACGCTCGGACTATCTATGCTCGGACTATCTAACGGACTATCTACGCTCAGACTATCTACGCTCGGACTATCTATGCTCGGACTATCTAACGGACTATCTACGCTCGGACTATCTACGCTCGGACTATCTACGCTCGGACTATCTAACGGACTATCTACGCTCGGACTATCTACGCTCGGACTATCTACGCTCGGACTATCTACGCTCGGACTATCTACGCTCGGACTATCTATGCTCGGACTATCTACGCTCGGACTATCTACGCTCGGACTATCTAACGGACTATCTACGCTCGGACTATCTAACGGACTATCTACGCTCGGACTATCTACGCTCGGACTATCTACGCTCGGACTATCTAACGGACTATCTACGCTCGGACTATCTACGCTCGGACTATCTAACGGACTATCTACGCTCGGACTATCTACGCTCGGACTATCTACGCTCGGACTATCTACGCTCGGACTATCTACGCTCGGACTATCTACGCTCGGACTATCTATGCTCGGACTATCTACGCTCGGACTATCTATGCTCGGACTATCTAACGGACTATCTACGCTCGGACTATCTATGCTCGGACTATCTAACTGACTATCTACGCTCGGACTATCTAACGGACTATCTACGCTCGGACTATCTACGCTCGGACTATCTATGCTCGGACTATCTACGCTCGGACTATCTATGCTCGGACTATCTACGCTCGGACTATCTACGCTCGGACTATCTATGCTCGGACTATCTAACGGACTATCTACGCTCAGACTATCTACGCTCGGCCTATCTATGCTCGGACTATCTAACGGACTATCTACGCTCGGACTATCTATGCTCGGACTATCTACGCTCGGACTATCTAACGGACTATCTACGCTCGGACTATCTACGCTCGGACTATCTACGCTCGGACTATCTACGCTCGGACTATCTACGCTCGGACTATCTACGCTCGGACTATCTATGCTCGGACTATCTACGCTCGGACTATCTATGCTCGGACTATCTAACGGACTATCTACGCTCGGACTATCTACGCTCGGACTATCTATGCTCGGACTATCTAACGGACTATCTACGCTCGGACTATCTACGCTCGGACTATCTACGCTCGGACTATCTAACGGACTATCTACGCTCGGACTATCTACGCTCGGACTATCTAACGGACTATCTACGCTCGGACTATCTACGCTCGGACTATCTACGCTCGGACTATCTAAGTTTATAATCTCCAATTTTAGAATAATAAGGAAGCAAGTATAAAGTGCAAGGAAATATATATTTTAATGTTTTCTTCTGTAGTTCATGTTAGCATGTTTCATGTTAGCATGTTTCATGTTAGCATGTTTCATATTAGCATGTCTCATGTTAGCATGTTTCATGTTAGCATGTTTCATATTAGCATGCTTCATGTTAGCATGTTTCATTTTAGCATGTTTCATATTAGCATGTCTCATGTTAGCATGTTTCATGTTAGCATGTTTCATGTTAGCATGTTTAATATTAACATGTTTCATATTAGCATGTTTCATGTTAGCATGTTTCATGTTAGCATGTTTCATATTAGCATGTTTCATGTTAGCATGTTTCATATTAGCATGTTTCATATTAGCATGTTTCATATTAGCATGTTTCATGTTAGCATGTTTCATGTTAGCATGTTTCATATTAGCATGCTTCATGTTAGCATGCTTCATGTTAGCATGTTTCATTTTAGCATGTTTCATATTAGCATGTCTCATGTTAGCATGTTTCATGTTAGCATGTTTCATGTTAGCATGTTTAATATTAGCATGTTTCATATTAGCATGTTTCATGTTAGCATGTTTTATGTTAGCATGTTTCATATTAGCATGTTTCATGTTAGCATGTTTCATATTAGCATGTTTCATATTAGCATGTTTCATATTAGCATGTTTAATATTAGCATGTTTCATATTAGCATGTTTCATATTAGCATGTTTCATTTTAGCATGTTTCATATTAGCATGTTTCATGTTAGCATGTTTTATGTTAGCATGTTTCATATTAGCATGTTTCATGTTAGCATGTTTCATATTAGCATGTTTCATATTAGCATGTTTCATATTAGCATGTTTCATGTTAGCATGTTTCATGTTAGCATGTTTCATATTAGCATGTTTCATATTAGCATGTTTCACGTTAGCAGCAGAGGGTCTGGGACAGAGACAGTGGCTCATGTGGTTTCATGTGGTAGAAGATATGGCACAGATATGTGAGGTCAGGTTGTTCGTTGTACAGTCTGACAGCAGCCGGAAGGAAAGCCCTGCGGAACCTCTCCTTCACACAGCGAGGGTGAGGGAGTCTTCAGGGTTCAGGGGAAGAGGTGACGTGTTTGATTTACGGCTGCACCTGTAGCTACTCGTTTGCTTTCTCTGTAAAATAAAGGTTTTGTGAAAGAAGTGTTTCAAAGAGAGGCCTGACCCATGATACTGCTCCTTTAATTCTTGGTTCTTTATTATGATAAAGTTGTGTGCTCCTCATTCCTTCTGTTGTGTAGCTGCAACACTGACATTTCCCCGCTGTGGGACGAATTAAGCATCTTTTAATGAGTGACAAATCTGAGATAAAATGTAAGAAGAAAAAGTGAAATAAATTAGAAAGATGAATGACTGTTGGTAGTACCAGTCCCCAATCCAAGGCTTGTTCTCTCTGTTCAATAATCTCCTTCTTCCCAGACGCTTAAAGAAGTAGCTCGGTCTCATTCTAGTCCTGAGAAAGTAGCTCTCAGGGTGAAGACGTTTGGAGACCCCTGATTTAGAGCTGTTCAAAAATACATTGAACCGAATAGCATTTTATAGACTTTGGTAGTTTGGACTTGCCTGGTTCGTACATGTACACTGCAAAAAGTGAGGAAAAATAAGTCAAAAATTACAAAAAATTGGCAAAATGTATCTTAATTTCAGCATATTTTGACCTTGCCATAAAACAAGATTCTCTAATGGGACAAAGCAAAATGATCTTGTTTTAAAAAGAAATGTCACCCTTGGAATTTATTTATTTATTTAAGTAGGGACAGTACATATTAATGAACATATGGCTTCGTCCCATTGGAGCGTCTAGTTTTAACACAGACAGAATGAATTAGACAGACTTTATTGAATAGAATAATCTGGATATATACGTACTCCGGAATATACATATCTGTGACTATGTGCATTTACAGCATGAAATACAGAGATTGTGCTGAAAATAAGATAAAAACCACTCAATTCAAGCACTTATCACCTTGTTTTTCCTCATTTTTGGCTGTTTAGTGAACTAATAATTGAGTTTACAGACGGCTCGGGCTAAGTTTGGTGTTTTTCCTTTGACACAAACGGTGTGTGCTCTGCATCCAGACGCCCGGGGCACATTTCTGCACATTATCCACTTTGTTTACTACAGTCACAGTTTGCGTCTGTTACAGGGAACACTTCTAATAAAACCACACACACACACACACACGCGCACGCACTGTGGAATTGGTTTATTGAAGCCATAGGAACAAAACAACAACAACAACAACAACAACAGCAGCAACACAAATACAAAATATAGATGATCAAACATGTTTTTAACACATGTGTGAAGAGACTGATACAGAAATGCTGTTGTGTGTGTGTTGTTGAGTGTGTTGTTGTGTAGTCCAGGTTCTCAATGGGACCCTCACATCACAAAAGATCCACAAATGACTCATCAACTTTAGTAAAATACACAACAGAGAAACACAGGCAGAAAGAAAACACACAATTTTATATAAAAAACATTATTTCAGAGCAGTTTGAAGAGAAGTGAAGGTGTGTATACATGTGTGTGTACGTGTGTGTGTACATGTGTGTGACCATGTGCTTGTGTGTTACTGTGTGTGTGAGCATGTGCTTGTACAGTATGTTACTGTGTGTATATAATTATTTGTGTTTGTGTGTGTATCCAAGTGTCTGTATGTGTGTGACCGTGTGCTTGTATGTTACTGTGTGTGTGTGTGTATTTATTTGTGTGTGTGTGTGTGTATCCAAGTGTCTGTATACAGTATGCGTATGTGTGTTACTGTGTGTATATATATTTGTGTGTGTGTGTGTGCGTGTATGTATCCAAGTGTGTGCATGCGTGTATGTATTTGCATCTCTGTGTGTGTGTACGTGAATATATGTGTATCTAAGTGTATTTTCTTCATATTGTTTATTCTGGTTGGGACAGAGAACACACTTTTTGACTGATTTTCATCTAAATCTAACCTTGGGTTATTTTCCATCTGTCGTCTCTCACAAACACACACTCATTCACCCTGAACTATTGCACATGTTTTAGTGGTAGTGGAAACCGGAGCACCCAGAGGAAACCTGCTCAGACTCGGGAAGAACACGCAAACTCCACTCAGAAAGGCCCCGTTCCGACTGGGATTCGAACCTTGGACTTTCTTGCTGAGAAGCCACTGTGCATGTGTGTGTGTGTGTATCTGTGTGTGTGTGTGTGTGTGTGCCAAACAAACGAGGAGTAATCACACATTTCCACGTGTCCTGCTCATATTTGGTCAGAGTTAATTAAACATAATAATACAGAAAATGCTTTTGACATTCATTAATAACCACATGAAACTATTGTAGCTTCTCCTTTAACATAAAGATACAACGTCCTTCTGTTAGACACAAAAGGTCTAGATTGTTTTTTCAAAGTCTTACAAAAGTTTAACACATTATCTTCTCAGTTTTTTGTTTTGTACAGACAGGTACAGACGGGTACAGACAGGTACAGACGGGTACAGACAGAGCCCACTGACCCGGGACAAAAGGGGAAATGGGGAAAGTGCAGGGACGTGCAGTCAGGGGAGGCAGAGCCTCACCTGCCATTATTGGAAACTAATAATTATTTTAGTTTAAATATATAATTTATATCCACTGTCCTATGCTTTTAATGTATATTCGGCACGGTTCCCATCAGTTTTGATCATTTCTGAAGTCAAAATCGCCGAAATCCCGTTATTCCTATTCAAAGAGACGAGGTGAGGCAGCGCTCCTGCGTGCCTCACCCCAGACCGCTCCCTCACAGTGTGTGTGTGTGTGTCTGAGTGCACTCAGCTCGTGCAGTTGATATATCACCGTTTGTTTCAAATATCCTGCTTTAAAAACATTTTTTAAACTCCTCTTAGTGTTTAGTAGTGTATTGCACGTATGTGTGTACAATTTATATTTAGTTTAAGTCTTTTGATCGTAGATGAACAGAGAAAGCAAAGGAGTCTGCTTTCAGGGAGGGGGACCGCAGCGGCTACAAAGCAGCTAAATATCAGTTCAGGAAAGAACTGAAAGCAGCCAAGTCCCGGCACAGAGAACGACTACAGGAGCAGTTTGGTAACAACGATACTGCTTCTGTCTGGAGGGGCCTACGGGAGATCACCAACTACAAACCCAAAGCCCCCCCCTGTGCTGATGACCACAAGCTAGCTGACGATCTGAACTTATTTTTCAGTCGCTTTGATGCTGCCCCTGACACCTCTCCCTCCCCCACCCCCCACTACTCTAACGACCCACCCATCAGCCCTGCCCCCAGCCTAACAATAGCCGCTAAAGAGATTAAACAACTCTTCCTGAGGCTGCACCCCCGCAAAGCTCCTGGCCCGGACCACGTGTCTCCGGCCACTCTGAGACACTGCGCCAGTGAGCTTACTCCTGTGTTCACGGACATTTTCAACTCCTCTCTGCAGTCCTGCCATGTCCCGGCCTGCTTCAAATCCTCCATCATTGTCCCCGTTCCGAAGAAGCCCAGGATCACAGGACTCAATGACTACAGACCTGTAGCACTTACGTCTGTCGTCATGAAGTCATTTGAACGCCTGGTTCTCTCCCATCTCAAGTCCCTCACCTCCCCCCTCCTGGACCCCCTGCAGTTCGCCTACAGAGCCAACAGATCTGTAGACGACGCCATTAACCTGGCCCTCCACCACATCCTACAGCACCTGGACTCCCCGGGGACCTACGCCAGGGTCCTGTTCGTGGACTTCAGCTCTGCCTTCAACACAATCCTGCCATCCCTGCTCCAGGACAAGCTCTCCCAGCTCAACGTGCCCGATTCCACCTGCAGGTGGATCACTGACTTCCTGACGGACAGGAAGCAGCGAGTGCGTCTGGGGAAGAATGTCTCGGACTCTCGGATTATAAATACAGGAGCCCCACAGGGCTGTGTTCTTTCTCCCCTGCTCTTCTCCCTGTACACCAACCACTGCACCTCCAGCCACGACTCCGTGAAGCTGATCAAGTTCGCGGACGACACCACCCTCATTGGACTCATCTCCAACAACGATGAGTCCGCCTACAGGAGGGAGGTGGACCGGCTGGTGTCCTGGTGCAGTGGTAACAACCTGGAGCTGAACGCCCAGAAGACAGTGGAGATGATTGTGGACTTCAGGAAGAGCACTGTCCCCCCGCCCCCACCCTCCGTGATGGACTCCCCCATCACCTCTGTGGAGTCCTTCCGTTTCCTGGGCACCACCATCACCCAGGACCTCAAGTGGGAGCCGACCATCAGCTCTCTCATCAAGAAGGCCCAGCAGAGGATGTACTTTCCTGCGGCAGCTCAGGAAAGCCAAGCTGCCTGCACAGATGTTGGTGCAGTTCTACACGGCCATCATCGAGTCCATCCTCACCTCCTCCATCACCGTGTGGTTCGCTGGAGCCACAGTCAGGGACAAACAGAGACTACAGCGCATTGTGCGCTCTGCAGAGGAAGTGATCGGCCGCAGCCTTCCATCGCTGCAGGACCTGTACGTCGCCCGAGCTCGAGGCCGGGCTGGTCGTATCACAGCCGACCCCTCTCACCCTGCACATGGACTATTCCAACCACTCCCCTCAGGCAGGAGGCTGCGGTCCATCAGGACTAGAACCTCCCGCCACAAGAACAGTTTCTTCCCCTCTGCTGTTGGACTCTTGAACACTTCTTAACCTGTCCCCCCGCCCTTTATAAAGTCACTTTACTGCCCATCATACGTCACTTTACTTCACTGTACTGCTGTCACCTTACATTGTGTGCACCATGTGCACTTGTATATTGTAAATAGTAACTGTAACTCTATTTTAAATTTAAATTTATTCTTTAGAAGTGTTTTTTATTCTTATTTTTATTATCTCTTTTTGACTGTTGCACTGAGCCAAAGCAATTTCCAAGTCTGTGACCTCCCGTTACTTACGTTGGCAATAAAAATGATTCTGATTCTGATTCTGATTCTGATGAACACACAAGGAAAAAGCTTGGCGTGAGGCAGGCGGTATCTGTGCCTCACCGCTAGGGGTGATAGTGAGCATAAAGTTCATACCAGAGTTGCTAACAAACAATCAGCCCAAAATGCTATTTCTTTTGCTGGAAAATGGATGATTTGAATGAAGATTTTTTTTCTCAATTGGACTTTCAAACAAAGAAAGAATTAATATAGACTGGGAGACCACCACTGGACTTACGAGGTTAGTCCGGCTGCGGGGGAGGAGTTTGTTAATCTGTGTTTTATGTTGAACATTGACAGATACCGGCAAAGTAGTGCTTTTCCGAAAAACACTGATTCAAACACTGCTCAAGAGTTCTGCAACTTGTTTAAATTATTGTTTATGTTCCTCGCGTCTCTCTCTCCTCGCGTCTCTCTCTCCTCGCGTCTCCGTCTCTCTCTGCTCCTCGCGTCTCCGTCTCTCTCTGCTCCTCGCGTCTCCGTCTCTCTCTGCTCCTCGCGTCTCCGTCTCTCTCTGCTCCTCGCGTCTCCGTCTCTCTGCTCCTCTCTGTCTCTCTCTGCTCCTCTCTCCTCGCGTCTCTCTCTCCTCGCGTCTCCGTCTCTCTGCTCCTCTCTGTCTCTCTCTGCTCCTCTCTCCTCGCGTCTCTCTCTCCTCGCGTCTCTCGCACCTGCGCTTCTTAAAGATGTTGTTTGATGCGGAGCAGAGTCAGCAGCTAGATTTGTTGTGAGATTATTAAAAGAAGCTGGTTCTCTTATCTTTACAGTATATAAAGTTTGTGGATGTCATTGCATTGGTGATTAAATGCTATTTTATTTGAATAATGATTGTAAATCTGACTTTTAAAGTCAGTGCCTCCCCAATCACAAACCTCACCGCACGTCCCTGGGAAAGTGCATCACAGAGGGCTGGAGGTGGAGGCCGCCAACCGCTTTCCAATGTAGATCCTGAACAAAAAGACATTGATATTAAAAACAAACCCATGTAAATTTACTGAAAACAAATAAGTCTACAGTAAAACATAGACGTATTACAAGTTATATTCTATTTTACAGTTATTCCAAACTTACTTCTTCGTAGGCTAAAGTCAGAGATTGTATTTTATTTTAGTATAGAGTTATTGTTCATTTATCGTCACTATCCTCATTCCTACTGTTCTGTAACTTGTGGTGCAGCACTGACATTTCCCCACTGTGAGATGAGTAAATGATCTCTTCATCTTAATATTTTTCCCAATTTTATAGAGCCAGCTCAGTCAGCAGAACATCAGACTTTTAATCCAGGGAGAGGGTTCCAGTCCCTGTTTGGGAGATTCTAAAGATCGTACTCTGTAAACTTCTCCACTGTATAATCAATGAAGTTTTATCTTATCTTATCATATGCAGACCTTATGTATTTAAACATGTTTAGAATCAGAATTATAACATTTTGTATTGCCATTGTGTGTGTGTGTGTGTGTGTGTGTGTGTGTCTCACCCCACTCCCAGTGTGAGCAGGTGGGATGCGAGCAGAGAGGGGACTAGGACGAGGAGAACATCAGAGGAGAATATCCTCCTCTTCATCACCTCCGTCTTGCGGACGCTCAGAGACCTGGGCTGCTTCGGATGCTGGAAAACAAACTCTCTGCAGACGACGAGGACAGAGACATGAGGACAAGAGGAAAGACAGAAAGTACTTATTTTCACACAAAAACTTTATGTTATGTTGACTTTCAAAAATAATCATTCATTTGTTTATCCACAGCTCTAGAGTCCTGGATCTAAGTGAGGGAATAACCGTGGACATCTGTCTCTCACGCCTCACAGAGATGGGGGTGGGGTTGCCATGCTGAGGCACATGCCAGACCTATTGTACATGTTTTTAGTATTAGGGGAAACCAAAGCACCCGGAGGACACCTATGCAGACACGGGGAGAACATGCAAACTCCACACAGAAAGGCCTGGAGGTGGACTTCTTGCTGTGAGGCACCAGTGCTAACGACTGTGTAACTGCAGCCTCTCCATCCGT
>OZ035823.1:6646884-6941884 GCA_964034765.1 Knipowitschia caucasica | reverse complement strand
GGAGAGGAGAGAGGGGAGGAGAGAGGAGAGATGAGAGATGAGGAGAGAGGGGAGGAGAGAGGAGATGAGAGAGGAGAGAGGAGAGATGAGGAGAGAGAGGAAGAGAGAGATGAGAGAGGAGGAGAGAAGGGAGTGGGGAGAGGAGAGAGGGGAGGAGAGAGGAGAGAGGAGAGAGAGAGGGGAGAGGCAAGAGGGGAGAAAGGAGAGGAGAGAGAGAGGGGGGAGAAGGGGAAACGAGAGAGGAGATGAGAGAGGAGAGAGGGGAGAGGGAGGAGAGAGAGGAGAGGAGAGAGGGGAGAGGGGAGAGGAGAGAGAGGGTTAGAGGAGAGGGGAGAGAGAGAGGGGAACGGGGAAAGGAGAGAGGGGAGAGAGGAGAGGCAAGAGGGAAGAAAGGAGAGGAGAGAGAGAGATGGGAGTGGAGATGAGAGGGGAGAGAGGAGAGAGGAGAGAAGAGAGAGGGGAAGAGAGAGGAGATGAGAGAGGAGAGATGAGAGATGAGGAGAGAGAGGAAGAGAGAGGAGATGAGAGAGGAGAGAGGAGAGAAGAGAGAGGGGAAGAGAGAGGAGAGGAGAGATGAGGAGAGAGAGGAAGAGAGAGGAGATGAGAGAGGAGAGAGCAGAGAGGAGAGAAGAGAGAGGGGAAGAGAGAGGAGAGAGGAGAGATGAGGAGAGAGAGGAAGAGAGAGGAGATGAGAGAGGAGAGAGGAGAGAAGGGAGTGGGGAGAGGAGAGATGAGAGAGGACGAGAGGAGAGAGGAGAGAGGGGAGAAGAGAGAGGAGGAGAGAGGGGAGAGGAGAGAGGGGAGGAGAGAGGGGAGTGGGAAGATAAGAGATGAGAGAGGAGAGAGGGGAGAGGAGAGAGGAGAGAGGGGAGTGGGAAGATGAGAGATGAGAGAGGAGAGAGGGGAGAGAATAGAGGAGAGAGAAGAGAGGAAAGAGGAGAGAGGGGAGAAAGGAGAGGAGAGAGAGGAGGTAGAGAGAAGCGAGAGGAGAGGAGCAGGGTGGGGGTTGGGCCGAGCGCTGTGCCAATGCCCCAGTTATTTCCCTACAGAGGAGCCATGACATAACAACTGCTTGTTTCTCGTCTGTTGAGATGGTGCAGCATTAAATGATCTTTATATAATACGTGCCACAGTTGAATGGGAACCAATCAATCTCACTTCACTCTCAAATCATCCGTCTGGCTTAAAACACCATTACTGCTACTGTGTGCACTGCAAAAAGCGATGTCAAACCTGTCAAAATGTCAGAATGTGCTCAAATTAAGGTAAAAAACACTAGATTCAAGCAATTACTGCACTCATATTTGATCCGTTTTTTGCAGTGTGTCCCTTATTGCTTGTTTGCTGCGGCCGCCACATGTTTGTAATCTAAATCTATGCCAAACCTGGTCCACACAGTACACACAGCTAAAAATGTAGCTACTTAATTGGCTTACAAAGATAGAGTGTAGTTCAGGTGAGTCACGGTAGGATCCCTTTATACAACCCACATCCACCGTGACACGCACTGGAACTAGCTACGGACAATTACAAGCGATGTTTTGTAGAAAAATAGAAAAATATGTCTTTTTATAGTGAGCAGGCTTGCATCTCCATAAATCTGGCTCCTCCACGTGGCCTGGTGCTGGAGAGAGGGCTACTCCTGCTTGTTTCCATGGAGATATGACTCCTTTTCATCTTTCTCAGTGGGGCATAAACCAATCTATTTCACAATTACAAATGTGTAATTAACTATTTACATGCAATGGTCAAGCTTCCAAATAGGGCAACAACAACTACTACTACTACTACTACTACTACTACTACTACTACTACTACTACTACTACTATTACTGTTACCGCTTTTGGCCTTCTACTACTACTACAATTACTATTACTACAACTACTACTACCACAACTGACACTACTAATACTAATGATTAATATCAAAGCCACCCTGTGTAATTTTTAAAGTTGATCCATATAAAAAGACATGTGAACTAATAACAAATGTGACCTTTTTAAGAATATTTACTTCCACCATGGTTTTTGTTGTTTTCATGGGCTTAGAATTCAACTAATAAATGTCCATGAGAGAAGAGGACTCTCCGTGTCAATACGTCATATTGAAATACGGTGGTGGATAATGGACAATAAGAATGTGAGAATCGCGTTTTTGTTTCTACTGCCACTGATACCGTTGCTTACACCTTTGAAGAAAGGTAAACGTAAAGGTGCACTTTATTAATCCCCGTAGGGCAATTCATCCTCTGCATTTGACCCATCCTGATGCCGCTAAGGCTTACGTCAGGAGCAGTGGTCGACGTAGTAACAGCGCCCGGGAACCCGTCTTCAGATGTTCAGGCTCGGCTTGGTCAGGACTACCGGAGCTGGAGGATGTGCATGTTTTTAGTGGAAGGAGAAACATACGCAGGCACAGGGAGAACATGCAAACTCTACTCAGAAAGGCCCTGTATCGACTGGGATTCAAAACCAGGACCTTCTTGCTGAGAAGCAGGAGTGCTATCCACTCAGCCACCGTGCCGCCCTTAAGGAACCATAGAGAACCACAGTTATGTAAAAGAATGACCCGAACAACAATCTTAAAAATAATTATGCAGAAGTCCGACGTCATAGCAGCAAACTGTCAACATCGCAAACCATACGCACCGAAAGACAGCGTTAACACAACAGGAGGCACATTGTGTAGTTGGTACACAACAGACTCACACATGGACAATACGTAACTTTTTTCACACTGAAAATAATGAGAATGAGGCAGAATCTGCAACAGCCTCAGGATGTTCTGACCCGATCCAAGCATTGTCAGGACTACATATTGTCCTTCGAAGGCTTCCGTAGTACCCTGGATTGCAATATATGATCTCAACACTAGATGGCAATAAAAACTACACAGTGTACCTTTAAGTATTAGTATCAAAACAATATTTTCTAATAAGAATTAAAACACAAAATTAAACTGAAAAAAATAAATTAAAATCTGGGGTAAATTGTGTCCAGTTTTTCCATTCCTCCTATTTGGATCATTCATATCATAAACTATTAAAGCAGCTTTAGCATACTTGCATAACTAGACTATAAATATGGGGTGATTACACAAATAGCGAAATAGCAAAGGTTTCATGAATATTTAGACAACAATTAGTTAAGATATATGGTTGTACAGGCGCTATAATATTGCTATATATGTATTTGAATCTATAACAACATTGGTATATGATGGATCTTACCGTAGAGACTCTCCTCGGGAGAAAGAGACATGTTCGGCCGCAGCAGAAGCAGGTGACGGAGACTGTGTGTGTGGGTCACTTTGTGTGTTGTGTTGTTGTGTTGTGTTTGGAGTGTTTGCACGTCTCTCTAATCCCCCCACGCTCCCTCCGTCCATCCACGTGTCACCGGTGTCGTAAACAAACCAGCTGAACTATGCTTGAAGTTGGCGGTGCGCATGCGCAAACCACGGCAGCAGCAAGTCCGTGTTTGGGTTGGAAAAGAGTGTTTCTAATCTAATGTATCTAATTATTGAGGTTTGTACGTATATGTTTCTGCTGCACATACATTCTGCATCTATCTATCTATCTATCTATCTATCTATCTATCGATCTATCTGCTTCTTTTCATTTGTGCGACAGGACCACAATTATTTAAAATGTAATTGTAATATGTTGTGTTGTGTATTGCCTTTCCCACAATTGACATAAATAAGTCAATAAATCTATCCATGGATCTACCTGATGCGTCGGTTTTATATTTTATTTAGCACTTTTTGGTCACTCACATATCAATATTCATTCCCTCCAAACACAATGATGATAAACTACTACTGTAGCCACAGCTGCCTTGGGGCAAACGGACAGAAGCGAGGCAACCAGTATGTGCCATCGCCCCCCTGACCACCTCCGACCAATCTATCTATCTATCTATCTGCATCTGTCTATGTATCTGCATCTATCTATCTATCTAAATGACCACATCAATTAATTCCACACAAAACTATTTCATTTTTCACCCCATCATTTAGTTGTCAGAGGAGGATACATGTTTGACTAAATGCGAAAGTGATAGACATATATTTTTAACTTCAATATTTAACGTTTAGCTGTAGAGGAACAAGTCAAATCCAAAGTCAGCTCATGCCTCATTATGTAAAACAGCTCTGCATAACTTGTGACAACATCGCCCCCTAGTGGACAAACATAGATACGTTCCTGGAGGCCTCTTTAAACCCAAGTGAAAAAAATATACATTTAAATATACTTATAGTGTATTCCATTTCTAACTAATACATTGTAAACATATTTTGTTAAATTATATTTAAATCTAGTATATTTAAAGTTTATTAAATGTGTATTTTAGAGAAGTACTCCAAATACATTTATTATTTATTATATTATAATATATTTGAAAAATAATATATTAATTTTTATTACGCTCAAAATATACCTAAAATATATTACAGATCTGTATTTTAAATATATTTCACAGGAGTATACTTAAAATGTATTTAAGAAAACTACACTTAATTTTAGTACAAGAAAAATATATCATAAATACATTACAGATTTGTATTCTAAATATATTTTATGGTAGTATACTTGAATGTAAGAGAAAATACTTGATTTAGTACAAATTCAATAGTGTTGGATTGACAGCTGTTGAGAGATAGAAGGAAATATATATATATATATATATAATAGAATATATATATTTTTTTTTTTTTTTCATTTACACTAAGACTAAAATAAACTATTAATATGTTGTTAATCTGGAAAAAAAGATACATTTCCTTACTTTTAATCTCTTTCAATATTATTTGGCAGAGGAACAACAAACAATTTATTCAAGGATCCAAACATTCAAGGATCAACAGCAAATACATTGCTGGTTCTAAACACTTCAGTAATAAATGTAGAAGATATCTTCAGCTGTCTCTCCAAACATGATCAGTTTTACTCAGCTTTAACTAAAAACAGAAGCTTGTGTACCCCTTTCACATCAGACAATCCATTTTCAGATGTAAAATCTATTCGCGCTAAAAATGTTAAAATTTCACAAAACCTTTCATCATTCAGCTGTGAGTCTCATGCGGCGATTTACCTGCACATCACAGCTGAAGTGAGACACCGAATAATCTAAAGAGTTCAGGAAGATTCAAGCAGGTAACCTCCCAGCCCGATTTAGACGACGACAATTGGATAGAAATTAAGTGTGGGTCACGAAAGGAACCCAGCAGGACAGAGGCTGCTAAAGTGCTGCTATTTGAAGTTAGCTTAAGCTTGCAAGGTAATTTTATTTCACGATGAAATATTTATGCCTCACCGATCGTTCCTTTTCAGATGTATTTCAAGAACTTGTTTTTTTTTCCTCCTGGGTAAAATATTTGGGCCATAGATGACACGTGTGTCGCTGCAAATGGCGACTGGTCTGAAGAAACATCTTGTCAGGTGAGACATACAGAACAGGGTATGTTTGCTTTTGCTAATGTTATGTTTGGGTCTATCAAACGTATGCTTTTGATTTTTAAAGTTGGGCTATATTAACTTGTAATGAAAACCCTACTCGGGTTTTAAACCTATGCTTTGCATTGAAAATATTAAACTCTTTCCATACATTTTTTTCTAGGCAAAGAAAAAGCTCCAAGAAATAGAGAGACTGCAAGTACAAGAAACGTAATTGAGGGACAAAAAAAAAAACTTTCTTAAAAAATAAATCTTGAACAATCTGAGGATCTGTTCGGCAGCAGTTCAGAGGAGCGTTTGTCACCTGTCCGCATGGTAAGTCTAATTTGTTGTGATGTTAATGATTCAATATACTGACCTGTGGTATTATAAAGTATATCCATTTTCTTTATTCTCAGTCAAAGAAGAGAAGGCTAGGCGTATGGCCTCAACAATTCTCCCCACAAGCAAGCAGTTCTGATGAAACCCACATAGAGCCCACATCATTCAGACCATGTATGTATTTTGACATACATACATCATTTACAACATGTGTTATACTTAACAGGAGGAAAATGTTGATTGTGTGGCTTCAGTTGTGAGGGAGGCAAATGGATTCATTCCCAGTTATACTGCAGCGCCTTCCATGGAAGAGATAGTTTCATGTCTTCGTGGTAAGTTTAGTGGCTTATCAAAATTTAACCTATATTGTTCATAATGTTTGCAAGTAAGTAATCTTTATTTATATACCCCTTTTAACTGCAGATCTGAGTTTCAAAGCGGTTTACAATTGCATTAAGGAAATTTAATTTACTTTTTATTTTTGAAGAACTGCCTGAAACCTTAAAATTAATCAAGGAGTGTGGAGGGTTAGGGTTACTGCTCATGTCATCCCACAGCACTTCTTGCCTGGAAACAATGTTAGCGTTTCAAAAATGGCTTTTCCTGAATCGAATTTGCATGGGAATCTGATTCAAGGGAGATCTCAGGATCTTTTGCACAATAGGTATGAAATCTGATGTATCTTTGCAAATGAGAGAGTGAATGGATGGTGTTGATTGGAGCTGATGCGCCAGTGTGTTCGGCAACTTGCCTCCGTCATCACCGTCATTGTAAAGCGCTTTGGATGACCTTGGTCTGTAAAATGCACTATATATATATAAACATTACTTACTATATTTACAAAACGGATTTGAAATATTTTTTTTGTTATTTTTTTTGGCAGATGCAGTTTACGAGGTTCGTGCAGCACTAAGACGGAAGTGCAAAAATGAGCAGTTCTGCCAAAAGAAGGAATGAATACTTTTATGTAATTATTTTATGTATACACTGTGTGTATGTTAGCTAGTTCCGGGGAGAAAGGGCGACATGAGCCGACCGCATCCGGTGCCTTTGTTTCGCTGGTGATTCACGCTAAACTTGGAGGTCGTTTAGGTCCGTTTCAAGTTCTCTGCTGTTGACTATATCCCTCAAGTAAAGCACACACCTCTTGTTCATGCTCCTCAAAGTGACAAGTGTGAGCGAGTGTCTGTTTTTGTGAAAAAGCACTAGGCTCTCATGTCAAATCAATGTTAAAAACACATCATATAGGGCTCCCTATTTTACGACCATTCTCCATGGATGTATTATATTAACTGGATAGGGTATTACTAGCTTGTAGCTGAATAACTCACGTGCTCAGGGGATTCTCGCGGTACTGCAGACTGAACCAGACTAAATTCACGTGGGCTACCCAGAAATTTTCCCCATAGAACTCAATGCATATTAAAACAGCTCAACCTCAGCTGACAGAGAACCTACAGCTTTAATAAAGCTCGGATTTTGTGGGGATTTTAGTGTCGCTTGTCATCCTGAACTTTTTTTCTTCTTAAATCCTTCGGTTTTGTTTAAATCCACACTTTAGTGCCACAAACTCTGCTCGTCTGGCTCTCGCTCTAACTCCCGCTCTGATGAACTGCTCTGATTGGTCAGAGCGCGGCCGAGCCCCTCTGTGCACGTGCGTGAGACCCGGTGTGAGACCCACACACACGTGTTTGGCGCAACGCATTATGGGAGATCATCCACTGCGCAGAACCGGGAGGACCAGACGATGCCCAAATACAGGCGAGTTTCCCATAGATCTTTGCGAGTTTCAGGCAACTTCCGCTAATCTTTCAGCCCCCATGCTGTCACAAACATGGATCTATTATAATAACTGGATAGGGTATTACTAGCTTGTAGCTGAATAACTCACGTGCTCGGGGGATTCTCGCGGTACTGCAGACTGAACCAGACTAAATTCACGTGGGCTACCCAGAAATTTTCCCCATAGAACTCAATGCATATTAAAACAGCTCGACCTCAGCTGACAGAGAACCTACAGCTTTAATAAAGATCGGATTTTGTGGGGATTTTAGTGTCCCTTGTCATCCTGAACTTTTTTTCTTCTTAAATCCTTCGGTTTTGTTTAAATCCACACTTTAGTGCCACAAACTCTGCTCCTCTGGCTCTCGCTCTAACTCCCGCTCTGATGAACTGCTCTGATTGGTCAGAGCGCGGCCGAGCCCCTCTGTGCACGTGCGTGAGACCCGGTGTGAGACCCACACACGCGTGTTTGGCGCAACGCATTATGGGAGATCATCCACTGCGCAGAACCGGGAGGACCAGACGATGCCCAAATACAGGCGAGTTTCCCATAGATCTTTGCGAGTTTCAGGCAACTTCCGCTAATCTTTCAGCCCCCATGCTGTCACAAAGCGCCACTGAGCACAACCATTCATTTGAATAGGGCGCCATCTTGGATCGCCGGGGCTTGGTCACAAAGCGCCACTGAGCACAACCATTCATTTGAATAGGGCGCCATCTTGGATCGCCGGGGCTTGCCATTCTCCCTATAAATATTGACTTCTACCCCAGTTGGATTAAGTTCAAAGACAATAGTTGATGGTTTTAAATAGTTTGTCTTTGACATGTAGGAGGCAGATGCCATGTCATACCTCAATTTAAAGCTATTAATGAGTTCTGTCCAGTCGGTGTTTTCAAGTTGATTTGACGCAAGAGCCGGACTGTGTTTGTTTGGGGGTTTTTTTCACAAAAACAGACACTCGCTCACACACTTGTCACCCTGAGGAGCTTAAACAAGAGGAGTGTGTCCTTTACTTGAGGCATTTGGTTGACAGCAGAGAACTTGAAACTGATCAGAAACTTCCTCCAGGAATTACTGGCGATAGACAGGGACTGGATGCGGTCGACAACTTGGACGTACTGTAAGATGTATATAAGATTTTTTTTTGTTAATATGCATTTTATTTGAGTAAATTGAGTAAATAGTAAACAACTATTTTTGTAAAGAAACACTGTTGTTGCAAATTTTATGTGCAAGCGCATAATAAAGTTTATGTTGCATTGTATCAATGATTTGTTGTTTTTATCTGTATAATACAGAAAAAAATGTTTTAAATATATTTTTATATATACTGTAAGTTAATTGAAAATATACTGTAAGTTAACTGCAAGTATGTTATAAATATACTTGAAGTTGCATTGAAATGTATTACTCAATCATGAATTAAATACCCAAAAATCAAGTATACTTAAAGTATAATAAGTGCACTTAAAGTTGTTCCATTTTAGTACACATTAGTATATTAAGTATACTTTCAATTTACTTTAAGTTCTATTTAAATTCAACTTAAATCTATTAAGCACAAAATAAGTTGTTTCAAAATAGCACACTTAAAGTTTATTTGACTGTTATTTCTGAAATATATTTAGTATGCTAAATTTCAGTATACTAAGTATATATTTTTTTCACCTGGGAATCACATAAAAACACACAAAAATACAAATCTACAGGCTTTTCCATGCCTCACCAGCCGCATACAAACCATTTTAAAACATCAATTTGATCACAAGTTTCTAAATGATGAAGGGTATGGCTGCTCAGGCAAGTTTTTTCAGTTTCTTCGACATTGAACCTACTAAGATATTCAGTAATGCCAGTAATGACCAATGTGGACGAACAAGCCATGCATTAGGGCTAACGAAATCTCTGTGTTTTGGTTGAGCTGGTATTTCACAATCAATCTTCTGTCCAATTTTTTAAGTGTGCTTTTTGTTTCTTAACTTCTGTCTCCTTCTTACAAAGAGGGCCGACCAGAAAGACTTTTATTTGACCCGGCGAAACACAGTAAAGCACCCTCCATCCATCAAAGCAAATTAAATCCTTACAGAAGCTGTCAGTGTTCCTGCTTGAACCTGCACTCAGCCCTGGCAAATCACCGCACTCTTCATCCTTCATGATTTAGACGAAAGAGCAAAAAAAAATTAAAAAACTGCTTCAGGTAATGACCACGGTTTAGATCCGATAGACGAATGTCCCGACGAACATCCACGGACATGGTTTTGATTGATTGTTCTGAATCTGCATTAAAGAATCTGCTTAAAATTCCACTTTTGTAGCTCCTCGAACGTAGCCGTCAGCTAAAGTAAAAGGCTAATGTTCTTTTGACGGCTGTGAGAAAACAAGCTAGAGCCTATAAATAATAACTGCAGCTTCTGATCTCGACCCGACTGTATGAATCATGCAGTAAACAGACTTTTGATATTTTATGATTTAAGTTTTACTGTTTCTCATATGTAAAAGTGATTGTGTCGGTTTTAAATAGCATTTTTTGGGCATTATGTATTCGCTGATTCTGTCTTGTTTTGTTAAGCACTTTTGAGTTGCCTTGTGTATGAACTGCGCTATACAATTAAACTTGCCCGGCCTTTCCTGTATAGCTATAGCTGCCCCAATTATTCACACACATGGTGGCATACGGATAGCAAGAAGCAATCCCGGGGTTCGAATCCCGGTCAGAACAGGCCCTTTCTGAGTGGAGTTTATATGTTCTCCCTGTGTCAGGGTAAGTTTCCTCCAGGTGCTCCGGTTTCCTCTACCACTAAAAATAAAACAGCCCAATGTAACGAGTGAGTGAATGAATGGATGGTGTTGGTCGGGGGCTCGTCTCGCTTCCGTCATCACCGCGTGAAGAGATTGGAACGATATCTGAAGGCAACTCAAAGTTCTGAACAAAACAAGAAAGCATTAAAATCATAAATAATCACAGAACATTAAAAAGAAAGATAAAAATATAAAATCCCTCAGTTGTATGCACAGCTAAACAGAACTGTCTTTGACCTGGTTTTAAACATTGTCAGAGAGGAGGCCTGTATCACATCTTCAGGAAGACTGTTCCAGATTTTAGCAGCATGAATCTGAAAAGCAGCCTCCCCATGTTTAGTTCTGACTCTGGACACTAACAGGAGTCCAGTCCCTGTGCTCCTCAGAGTCCGGGCTGGTTCATATGGGACTAACATGTCACTAATATAGTTTGGTGCGAGGCCATGGAGAGACTTGTACACAAGCAGAGCTGTTTTAAAGTCTATTCTCTGAGCCACAGGAAGCCAGTGCAGAGACCTGAGGACCGGACTAATATGGTCGTACTTCCTGGTTCTAGTCAGGACTCGAGCTGCTGCATTTTGAATGTACTGCAGCTGTTTTACAGCCTGTTTGGACAGACCTGTGAGCAGGCCATTGCAGTAGTCTAACCTACTGGAGACAAATGCATGGATAAGAATCTCCAGGTCTGCTTTAGACACTATGTTTTTGATCCTGGCAATGTTTTTTAGATGGTAAAAAGCTGCTGATGTTACTGATTTGATGTGTCTATTAACATTTAAGTCTGAGTCCAGTATTACCCCTAGATTTCTGACTTTGTTTGAAGGTTTCAGAGAGAAAGACTAGAGGTGACAGATGACGCTCTCTCTTTGTTTCTGGGGACCAAAGACAATCGTTTCAGTTTTGTCTGAAATTATTTCTTTAGTCCTCCCTGTCCCTGCTGAAGAAAAGCAGATCCATGGCATGATGCTCCCCCCACAATTCATGACATGGTGGTCATTTTGCACAGATCACACCCATTATGGACTGTGTCTATTGAATATTTTTGTATGGCATAAGACACTGCGATGGCGTTTTGACGTTGGAAATGACGTGTGCCTTAGTGTAACTTGAAACGTAAAAATAACAACAACAACAAAAATAACTGTGAAACCCAAGTGTCTAGTCAGATATGTCAATCCATGTAATAATTTAACTACAGAAAAATAACGACTAATAAAAACAGTAAAAGACAAAATAATACCTTTACGAACACCGCGTCAAGCTTTGCACATGACGTGGTAAAAAACTACAGACTCTAAATATTAACGGACGTAGAAATGTATGAGCCACAGACATGGGCAGGTTCAAAATGGCCGTGGGCAGCCCCTCCCGCGGGAAAATGTGAAAAATGCATTGAGCCCCATTCATTTAACAAGTGCATTCAAAAGTCCACAACTGGTCCAAAAATATACCCTCAGCATTAGCATCTGGAACATAGCGAAGAGCCGAAATTTGGACCATCCTATAAAACTGTTTTTGAGAGGTAAGGGGTCGTTAGAATGCACTGGGTAATTCTGTTTCCGGGTACACCCCCACCGGCAAGGAGTCAGATCGCAAGCATGTCAGGGCACGTGCTCATGGACCCTTTTGAGCCAGGACCCGCCCCCACTGGCCTCACCTAGAAACATATTTAGCACTTCTTTTAAAGCTGAAAAAAGAAAGAAGATAAATCCTCCCAGAGCGCCCCCTGCTGTATGTGGCTCCACCTGGCATGTCTGGCCACAGTTGTGAGATGGGGTGGATTGTCTCAGTAAAGATTAAAGTGCTCACTGTAACAGATTTAAACACTTTTGTGAACATATGTGAGAGAGATAATGTCGGTCTTTTGAGCATGTACCCCTTGTTTGTCAATGTTTGTTTTGTTATTATTGTCTTTGGGCTGTAACTAAGGATTATTTTTGATAATTGATAAATCTTGCTATTTTTTTTATCTTACAAGTAAATCAATGAGTAGATTAGAATGCAGATATGTGATTGTGTCTGAGCCTGACGCAGCCTGAAAAGCTGAGGCCTCTTCGTTGCATTCTAATGGATCTTATCTCCAGACAAATCTCTTTTATTATTCATCTGAAACATTCACACAATTCTTGCCCTTTTTTAATGGGATTTCTGCTCAGATTGTTATTTACAGTTATTTGCGGTCCAAAATAGTTGACTAGATTATTGAAAAAAGTGATTCATTGATTGATACAGACCTTTTTCATTGTCTTTAGGTTTTATGAAAGACATATTCAAATAATAAACAATAGGTTGAATACAGTCTTAGGAGACTTTTTTAAGTCTTCTAAGAGTGAGTGTAAATATTCTCGTTCTGCCTAATTTCATGATTTTTGTCTGATTTAGCGGTACTAGCTTTTTACATTTATGTCTTATTAACCCTTTAATGTTCCCTCCTTTTCTAAGATGTAGAAGCACTAACAACACAAATTATTTTTTTTTTAATTATAGGCCTTTACCAAATGATTAAGATGCAGTTTGATGTAAAAGTGCCTAAAACCAAGTGATACACTGCAAAAAAAATATTAAATAAAAGGTAATAATTGCTTAAATAGTGTTTTTTATCTTCATATATCTTGTTGATGGAGAACTGTTGCTGTTTTCCTCTTTTAAAAGGAGGCATTTCTTGTGTATTTTTAAAGCAAGATCATTTTGCTTTGTCCCATTGATAAACCTGGTTTTTAGGCAATCAAAATGTGCTCAAATTAAGACACATTTTGCCGCTCTATGACACATTTTTTGTAACTTATTTTTCATCATTTTTTGCAGTATAGCGATGCCCCAATGAGGTAGGTTACAGTTACAAACTTAAAGTAGAGATAATGACTCAAAATGTGATCCACCAAATGGTCGAGGAATCCATTAATGGGTTAAAAATAAGCTTCTTCTGACTTCCGGTGGCGCCATGTTCTGAATAGGACGCAGGAGATTTCGGCTCCCATAAAATTCGCGACATTTGGCACATTCTCTTCAAAATAAATATCCCCTACTTTCTAAGTGAAGAGGAAAGATGACTTCAACGAGGAAGATTTCAAAACAGCAACTAACCAAGGAAAGGAGTGACGCGGAGCGCCCTGATCAAGATATCAGTGAAGCTAACATTAGCATCAGCACTTGCCCAACAGCTAAAGACTTGAACATGGCGGAGATTCTCCGCGAACTCAAAGATTTGCGACGAGAAAACCAAACCTCTTTTACTGAGACAAAGGCCTCACTGGACCGACTTGAGGGCTCAATGCAAGAGGTGAAAGCGAGGCTGACTACACTGGAGTCTCGGGCTGAGGAAGCTGAGTGCAGGATAAAGGCTACGGAGGATGCTAGCCAACGCAGCGAGAGGGTGCTCCGCTACTTGCTGCGAAGAGAGGCCACGTTAACAAGTCACTGCGACGAGTTACAAAACCGCCTTCGCAGAAACAATATGCGTATCTACCAAGTTAAAGAGGAGAGTGAAAAGGAAGATATGATCGGTTTCGTGAAAGGGCTAATTAAAAATGTCCTGCATTTTCCTGAAGACGACGTTCAGATCGAAAGAGCTCATCGTGCTCTCGGGGCCAAGCTATCTGGTGCGGCTCCACCACGCTCCATAATTATCTGCTTCAGGGACTACGCGGTGAAAGAAGCTGTCCTACGGCAAGCCTGGGCTCTTAAACAAGTTATGTTTCAAGGTAAAACCATATATTTCGACCAAGACTACTCTCCTGAACTCCAAAAGAAGAGGGCACGGCTACGCGGCGTGATTAAGCAACTGAAGGAAAAAGGGGTGCGGGCCAGATGTCGCTACCCCGCACAGCTGCGGATCGAGTTGGCAAGCGGACCGAAGACCTTCCCAACGCTTGTAGAGGCTTTACCTACACTTCAAGACCTGGGTGTCCCTGTACAGGTGAATGAAAGGGAGAAGATGGACAGGGAGCTGACCAAAGAACTGTGGAGCAGAAGTGAAAACGGGAAAAGAGGAGGTAATGGATCTCTCTCTGATAATGACTTGCAGGCTTATATCTGAAACTTCAACGTCATCTATCTCATATGAATGACTGATGTTTATCGTGTGTTCAAGGTATGTTCATCTCCGTTATCCGTAGGGGGAATAATTGTGTAATCAAAGCCATTGTCGCTGCTTGATAAGTGTTAACTAATTGTATTTTCACGGGAGCCAAATTTACCTTTTGTTTTTGACTATGAAACCCACGTTGTTAGGGTTTAGATCTCACCAGTGGATGCATCCATCTCCACTCTGGTTTATGATCACGTGTGCACTGTGTGCTTGCTTCCCAGAGCAGAAAAGAAGCCACACTGCTCTGCCTGGTGACCAACAGGGGCCTGCTAGGACTGGGTCACTTTTTGGATTTCACGTACTAACACGGAAATCCCTAAAGGGGTCCAAAATTGCTGGTCGGACAGATGGAAGTAACTATTGTTTAGTTTGTTTGTTAGGTTATTTCTTCGTTTTTATCTTTGTTCACTTGTTCATTTTCCTTGACAAGTTCATGTTCAGATACAGGTTGTTTACAACATTCAAAGTACAAGTACTGTCATTTATGTACAGACATCTTAAATATCTGAAGAGAAGGTACCTACAGATATTTGATAATCATGGCAGAAATCAATATAATTAGTTACAATGTTAAAGGGTTGGGACACCCCATAAAAAGAAGAAAGATATTGAGTCAATTGAAGTCATATAAATGCTCAGTAGCATTATTACAAGAGACTCATCTCAGTGAATTGGAGCACAAAAAATTAAAGAGAGAATGGATAGACCAAGTGTTTTTTGCAAATAGTCCAAGAAGTAGGAAGAGAGGTGTGGCAATTTTATTTCATCAAAACACTATTTTTGATGTACAGAAAGAAGTGAAAGATCCTCAAGGCAGATACATAGGGGTAGTTGGCACTTTACAAGGAATAGATATGACAATCATGACCATATATGCACCAAATGAAGACGACCCCTCATTTTTTACACAAATAGCGTCCATTCTTGCAAAAGAATCCAAGGGCATGATTATTCTTGGAGGAGACTTCAATTGTGTGCTGGATCCAAAACAAGATAAATTACCTCCTGGTAGCACCACTCCAAGTAGGAAAAGCAAAGCAGTAAAACATCTATTGCAGGAACTAGGTTTGGTTGAAACTTGGAGAACTATAAAACCAAATGTAAAAGACTACACCTTCTTATCAAATGTACATGGGACCTATTCAAGGATAGACATGATATGTGTGTCTAAAAAAGAGCTTCATAGAGTCTCTGATATCATAATAGAACCTATAACTCTATCCGATCACGGACCGGTTAAGATGTTGCTGAATCTGCATAGAGACAGGCATTTTAGATACTGGAGACTGAATGTCTCGATGCTGAATGATCCAACAATTTACAAACAATTAAAAGACACAATTGAGGAGTATTTTCAGTTAAATGACAATGGAGCAGTATCCCCCTCTGTGTTGTGGGATGGAGCCAAAGCAGTGTTAAGAGGTCGATGCATCGAGCTGGGGGTACAACTTAAGAAGCAAAGGTTAGCAAAACAAGTAGAGTTGGAAAATGAAATTAGAAGACTAGAGCAACTGCATAAAACTACTAGGGACAACAATGTATTACTGCAACTTAACGATCAAAGGAATGCTCTTGATAAATTGCTTACATTTAAAGCAGAAGGAGCGATGCGCTTTACAGGCCAAAAATACTACGAAATGGGTAATCGTGCAAGCCGTCTACTAGCTTTCCAACTTAGAAAAACACAGGCTAGTCGTGCAGTGCCAGTAATCAAGCACCCAACAACAAGAAAACAAATTTCACACCCAGAGCAAATTGCAGGTGCATTTCGAGATTTTTATGAAAAGCTTTATACACCTGACACCCCACAAAATAATGAAAAGATGGATAATATTTTTAAAAGATTAGATTTACCAAAACTAACAAAGACTGAGGCCGAAATTTTAACTACACCGATCACAGAGAAGGAAATAGTAGAGATCATTAAATCATTAAAAAATAATAAAAGTCCCGGTCCTGACGGCCTTAGTGGAGAGCTATATAAAGCATTTAGTAAAGAACTTGCTCCTAAGCTGTGCGCAGTATTCAACTATGCTTTGGAAGCAAATGATCCACCAAAGAGCTGGTGTGAGGCCATAATAACAGTAATACATAAAGAGGGGAAAGACCAAAAAGAATGTGCATCTTATCGACCAATTAGCCTGCTTGGAAATGATGCTAAGATTCTCGGCTCCATATTAGCCAAGAGGATGCAAACATATATTGGGAAATTAATTAATCCAGACCAAACTGGGTTTATTGCAGGACGACAAGGCTCAAATAATATTAGAAGAGCTCTAAATATCCAATCTATTGCTAAGAAATCCATCCAGCCTTCAATGCTTCTTGCGTTAGATGCAGAGAAGGCGTTCGATAGGGTGGACTGGATATATTTGAATTACACACTAGACAAGTTTGGATTTGGTCCTACTTTTATCAGTTGGATTAATACTTTAAATAAAGATCCAGTTTCAAGAATCCGTGTAAATGGATATTGCTCAGACTTTTTTCACATAAGGAGGGGGGTGCGACAGGGCAGCCCTGTGGCCCCAATTCTTTTTGCTCTTAGCATTGAACCCTTAGCGGAATGGATCAGAACAAATATACAGATAGAAGGAATACAAGATCAAAGCGGACTAGAACACAAAATTTCCTTATTTGCAGACGATATACTCTTATACATTAAAAATCCCTCACTATCTATTCCTCCTCTAATGCACTGTCTAGGTGAATTTGGTGACATTTCAGGATACAAGGTAAACAAATCAAAATCCGAAGCAATGATGATTACAGGACACTGGCCAAGCCAACTCAATGCGGAAGCAAAATTTAGATGGTCAAAAGAGGGATTCAGATATCTAGGAGTGATCTTAACTCATGACTCCTCAGAACTGTACAAATCAAATTATAGTAAACTTCTGACTCAATTAAAAAACGATTTAGAAAGATGGCAAATACTACCACTATCTTTAATAGGCAGGATTGAAACAATTAGGATGAATGTGTTGCCACGCTTTCTTTTTCTTTTCCACTCTCTTCCAGTCACAGTGCCTAACACAGCCTTCAAACTTATAGACAAGCTTATATCCAAATTTATCTGGCAAAATAAACGACCTAGGGTGAGACTTAAAATTTTGAACTCCCCCAAGGGAAACGGCGGTTTGGCCCTTCCGCATCTAAAAAGCTACTACTGGGCAGCCCAACTTAAAGCCTTGGTCACATGGATTAGGATGGATACGGATACAAGGTGGTTCCAGTTAGAGCAGGGCTCAGTGTCGGACAGACCAATATCAGCACTATTATTTATGGACAAAAAATACAGACAAAAACTGAAAATACAGAATGAATATGTTAAATTCACATTGAACGTTTGGGGTAAGATCAGGAAACAATTTAAGTTACCTCTTTCTTTATCAAGAGCGTGTAAAATAACAACCATAGCTGATTTTCTTCCTGCAAGACTGGATAGAGGCTTCAATAGGTGGGCGGACAAGGGTTTAGTAACAATAAACCACTTACTTATTGGATCAAACTTGAAATCATTCACTCAGATTCAAGAAGATTTTCAACTAGCAAAAAGTGATCTATTCCGTTTTTTTCAGATACGACACTATTTAGAGAAGCACAAGGAATTTGAAAAAGTTAAAGAGCAGCCAGAAGACTTTGAACAATATTGGATAGAAGTAATGGAAAGTAATAAGGTTTTGAAAAAGATAATTTCTTCATTATACAAAATTATTCGCAAAGAACAAGATGAAAATACATTCCATGTTATGAATAAATGGGAATTAGAGCTCAACACAGTAATCCCCGATTCAGATTGGGATCAGTCATGGGTCGAATGGCATAAATGTCTCAACAGTCCAAACTGGAAAGAGTTTAGTTGGAAGTTAAGAATGAGATTTTTCCGAACCCCAATTGCAATGGCTAGTTTTAATAGTAACACAAGCGCCCTCTGCTGGCGAAATTGTGGGGAACAAGGTGACTTCTCACACATTTTCTGGGAATGCCCCAGGGTGCTGATGTACTGGGAAGGGGTGAAGGAGGAGATATGTAAGATCTTAAATATAAAAGTATCATACCACATCTTCAATATAATACTCAGAGGCAATATACCTGAAATCAAAGAAAAGGGAAAAGTGTATCTATTAAAAGTTCTGGCTCTGGTTGCACACAAAGTAATTACAGCTAACTGGCTCAAACCGAATACCCCCACTTTGGACCAATGGACTCAAAGACTGAAATCTGTAAGCCGTATGGAAGAAATCACTGCAATTTTAAGACTGAAAAAAGACACTTATTTGAACATTTGGGCACCTATAAACGCATATCTAACGAGATAGTATAATAATTGATTAAGTTGTTTATCCATTCATTGTTTTTTCTTTCTCCCACCTGTTTTGGATTGTACAAAATGTGAAATTTTCTCTTATTTTTTATTTTATTATTATTATTATTTTTTTGTAAACAAGATGTCAAACAATGTATGTGACCATTTCAAGGATCTTCTTTTTTGTTTCAATAAAAGTTCGAAAATAAGCTTCTTCTATCTCAAAAAGGAGATATAAAGAACTTTTTGAATTTAACACGTTCGATATCCAGTGTTGCTGATTTTTTGATAATGACTAATTTTATGACAAATTATCAATGATTAAGGTCCAATAGTTTGACGGACAGACACATGTGATTCTAGATAACTGCCAGAGAGCAGCTGAGACGTCCTGAGGATATCCATGTAGATCTCTCTGCTGTCGTTATTCCCGTTAGAACCAAATTTTACAACGGGTCAAATCCCCATTATTATTTCCCACCCAGATTTGTGTCGTGCCTTGACAGAGGAGAAGGTTTACCATTAGTGATGTCTGTGTCTACCTCATATGGAAAAGAACCAACATTCAACCTCTTTTCTTGCTCATTTTTCCTTGACCATTTTTCAGATCAAATCACGTTATTATTTCCCACATTTATAGATTTTTAAATATATTTCATTGTGTCTTACCATTGACACAGGAGAAGGTTAGCTACAAGCTCTCTTAAAAGATAGACTTTATACTTGCTTCTTTTTTAAGCTAAAGTTAGAGATCTTATTTGATTTTATTTCAGTATGGGCTATTGTTCATTGCTATTGGTAATCTTAATTAGTCATGCCTGTGTCATATAGGAAGTGCCATAATCTCTCTGTATATATATATCCTGGACTGTGGTCTGTCTCATATATGACCAAAAAAACCCAATTCAACCTTTTTTTCTTTGCTATTTTTTTTTTTTTTTTTTGCCTGGTCGCTTCTAATGCATTCCTCTCCAGCTGACCTTGGCATCTCGTCAGCTTCTTCCCTCATCCACCTCACAAACTACTATATATTTTTAACCCCCCCCTCACCCACCCCCCCTCCTTTGTGTCCCTTGGCTCCTCCCCCTGAGTTCACTATCGCCTTCCCTGCCTTTGCACTCTGCAGCTGTACATACTCTGCTTTTTAATTAGACTCTCTCCCTCCATAAGCCCCACCTCTCAACACAACCCCTCCACCCCTCTCTCCTCTCTCTCTCTCTCTCTTTTTATATTCATCTATTTCCTGATCTTTTTTGTAGCCTGCAAACCCCCCCCCCCCCCAAATAAATCCAGGAGGGCTTGCATGGTGACATGGAAAACATAGGGGAGGAGGTCATGATGGAGAGATTCGAAGAGGACGGGGGATCGGGGCGAAAAGAACAAGGCACAGAGCATCACAGAGGATAAGTGGCGTCTTGCTCCCCCTCCTGTCCATTCACTTTCACTTACAGCAGCACCGCTCTGACAGCTACGCATATAGGCGAGCGCGGCGTAGCACTGAGAGATGGATAAAAAAGCCTCCCATCTTCAAGGCATGACTCCGCCGATGCAAAACGCAAGAGGATGAGAGAGCAGGGGACGTGCACATAAAAAGAAAACAAAGAGGAAAAGGATACGGATATGGACTATGCAAAGGAGAGGTGTGATGCGAGCGAGCGGTGAGGATGAGAGAGGTGAGGATAACCACCAAAATGGCAAATGGGTTGAGAGAATAGGGCACAGGGAGACTGGTGGTGGAGCATCTGGAGGGAGATGGATGATGGGGGGGGGTGTATCTGGCTTTGCACTTGTGTTTTTGTGGCAAAGAGAGACAACTGGAGGAGCGTTTGTGACACAGTTGATGGGAATAGTATACAGCAGTAGCAGCAACAACAGCAGTAGCAGCAGTAGCAGCAGCAGCAGCAGTAGCAGCAGTAACAGCAGTAGCAGCAGTAGCAGCAGTAGCAGCAGTAACAGCAGTAGCAGCAGCAGCAGCAGTAGCAGCAGTAGCAGCAGTAGCAGCAGTAACAGCAGTAGCAGCAGTAGCCATGAGCTCTCTCTCAGCATCATCATTGCGACGCTGCAGCCAGTGTTGATGCGAAGAGAAATGATGCTCTTGTAGCTACTCCATCCACAGATTCATTGATTTGTGTTGTGTGTGTGTGTGTGTGTGTGTGTGTGTGTGTGTGTGTGCGAAATCCGGGGTGTATTCCAGAGCGTTGTGCGTGTGCATGTGTGTTTACCTGCATAGCTGTTTTAAAATGGATTTTTATGCAGGTGAGGGATCCTTTCTGATACACCAGTCTAAGTGAGGTATGTATGGCTCTACTTCTGATGCAGCCTTGGTCTTTGGTTTTTTTTCCGTATTTGTCAGATGGTGGTGGTGGTGGTGGTGGTGGTGATGAGGGAGGGGGCAGAAAGTTTGAGGAGGAGTCAAAGAGTGTGATGGAATTCAATTTGTTTTGGTCCGTGCGAGTTGACACGATGGAATGTCCTATTTTTTTCCGCACACACTCACGAAAGAAATTTAAGTTCTCTTGGGAATGACCTTTTAAAAATGCTTTGAATCATTTGCCAGTAATTATTCAGCTACACCGTGACTCCCTTATTTGCATAGTAGCATTGTCACCTAGCGTTGCATAATCTTTTACTTTATTCTGGACTTTATGGATCTTCAAGCAGAACCAAGCAGGAGCCACACCAGACTTCACCCGTTTCCTCGAGTTTTCGGGTTAAGACTGGACTTACTTGAGGAAAGGTTGGGCCTCCGTGAGGTTTCCCACTTTTTCCCACTGGGTTTTTTGTTTGAGTTTCTCCTTGCCGATCCGGTCTTGAACAACGTATTATACAGTACTTGCTGTGTCCAACCCCAGGCCCGCGAGCCAATTGCGGCCAGCGAGACCCAAGAAAGGGCCTCTGGAGTGATCCGGTGGTATAAGGTATTATTTTAAAGGTTATTTCCTCAAGAAAATAACCATGCCAGTTATTTATTCTAAGATGTGAACCAAAAAAGCGAAATAATTGGCCTACAAGTTTATTATTGCAAACCTTTCTTAGGTCTGGTTTATTTTGGTTCAATCCAAACAAACAGTGACTCATTTTAGTTTCTAGTTCAAAGATGTACCAGGAAACCATACACAATCGGATGATAAACAACAATAACACTTATGACAAAATACTTTCATAATGTAAAAAAACAAATCATTCACAGATGCAAAAAAACATTTTCACTAAGATTTTTATTTAAATTAATTTTGGCCCCCAGCTCTAATGAGTTGGACACCTCCGTAAACTGCACCAGCTACATTTTAAAGGCAAAGTACATGTTTTTGATAAAGCACCATTCATGCAGAAGCAGCCCAGTGTGCTCAGCAGGCACATAAGGAACATTGGAAAACAAAACGCAGCCTATAGTGATGCAGGAATGTGTGTAGTTTTCATAGACTGTATAAAATAACGGACAGAGTCACGTCTATCTCCGCCGTTCATAGGAGTTGGCCATGAAAAGTGCTTTCATGGAGCAATCCAAAATGGCCGTGAGTGGTCCCGCCCACAAGAAAATGGTGAAAAAACGCATCTGCGCATGCGTCAGCCGGCGCAGCTCCATTCATTTGAACGAGAGACTTCAAAAATTCACAGCAAGTAAACTAGAGTGGACCAAAAAAATCCACCCCCCTCAGCATTGACACACATGTGGAACGGAGCTTTGGGCCAAGAGCCAACTTTTGGTCCATCCTGTAAAGACGTTTTCGAGAGGTCTGCCAATGCTATATGTTAGCATTGGCTAATTCTACTTCTGGGTCCACCCCCATCGGCCCGGGGTGGTATTGCAGCATGTCAGCGCACGTCATTTTGGCCACTTTTGAGCTGGGACCAAATAATAATTTTTTAATAATAATAAATCACATATTTTTATGATGATGTAGCACACATTCCTGCTTCCTGGTGTGTTTATATGAACAGCAGAGAGAGACGATCTGAGGAAGTGTTGCTTAACTATAGTGTACAATGTTACAGTGACAGAAATAGATTCGAAGGATAATAATAACAGCTTAGAATCAAGCTCTCTAGGTTCATTGGGCTGCTCAGTGAACCACAAACAACAAATAAGCTCAGTTGTGTTTAGTTATATTACAGTGAAGGTGCATGTACAGTATTATTGTGCACAGTTCATTTTGATTCGTCTTGTCTTGGTATCGAAGGTCACTAGGGACTTAGCTCGCCATCCAGAATAGGAACCTGGCCTCTCAGTATATTTCGGCGGATCAAAATAATCGCAGCCCTTCCGCAGTTTGCAAAAGGCGTCTGCGGCATCTCTAGTGCTCGAGTCCCACACTGCTGATTCTAGATGGTGGCGGCCATCTTTAAAAAGTCTCACATTGGCGCAAAAATACTGTGAGAATTGCGGGGGATGAAAATACACAGAAAAATTAATCGGGTTACACAAGACTTGTTTTTGTGTGATTTAGGCTGTTGTGCACACGTAGAGCAAAACAAAGCTGATACTGGACACAACATGGTTCATTTCTAAAACATAATTTCTAGAAACTAACATGTTTATGGTTTTTTGACTAGAACTAGATGCTACTAAAACTCATAACTTCTAAAACTTGATGGAGTCAAAATAATTAAGTCGATAAACCCTAATCACATAAAAACAAGTGTATTTCCCCAACTCTTCCTCCAGTCTATCGCTGTTCACATAAACGCTCCAAAGCAGGAATGCGCTGGGATTTGAGACCTCTGGGAACTGCCATTTTCAAAAAAGCAAAAGCTAAAAAGAATAAAAAAAGTCGATGTATTTCTGTAAGAGGTGTTAATCTGTGGAACGATTTAGAAGATCATTTAAAACAGTCTAAAACAGTCAAAGCTTTCAAAAAGTTGTATAAATCTACTATCATCCTAAAATATACAAGTTAAGGATGAATTAAGTAAGAAACTAGACTTTAATAGATCCATAATGAATGAATTTAAATGACATGATTTAGTTAAAATAAATTAATGTAAAACAAACGTATATTTACATACATTACATATGTATTCTAAGTACATGCTTATTTCTCTTCTGTTTGACACTTGATATTGTTTACGATAAATGTTTGTGTTTGTTTCTCGTGGAAGTTTGTAAATTGGGTTAAGCACATTAAGTTTTTACTTCAGCCTAAACCCTTTCGGTCGTTTGTGCACAAATTATGATGTTGCTTGTTTTGTTTTTCCGTTTAAAGGAATGAAATGACCGAATAAACTACTACTACTACTACTACCACAGTGAGACGGCTGTAAACTGCCACTGTGTCCTTCGGCAACACACTTCACCCACATTACCTACAGCATGAGTCTGGTGTGCGTGTGAATGGTTGCGAGGTATAAATGATAGAAAAGCAATCAATATTTTAAAGAACTTGCCAAAAACTCGTCCGAGCTCTGTGTTTGTGCCTCTGCTGTTTGTGGATGTAATCTTTTCAAACACAGTCGGGATGTCCACCGAAACACTGCCTGCTGCGACGCTTCACTGTTATCGGCCAAAATCAAGATGCCAGAACTGTGTTGTAAACAAACTCTTAAGTCTCTTGGATCTTGCAACCAGGGTAAAAAAAAAGCCTTTTTTCCATTAGCATAAATTAGCCTTTTGGCATTAGCATACATTAGCGTGTTTTGTTCCAGAGGGATTTTCTATGATCAAAGTAGTGAATAATTAGTATTATTATATGACTTGGACCGTACGCACGCTCTGATTGGCTGATTACCGGTCTGATATTTTCCCTTCTCAGACCGTTACTATGACAATTGGTCCGAACACCGCGTATCACATTTGATATCTTTCCTCGGGCCGTTACCATGACAATACGTCCGCAGCGTGTATCACACAAAAAACACGATAAGGAAAACCAAGTCGGACATGAACATACTTCACAAATATCTCAAAAGCATTGGTAAAGACACAGACGAGAGTCATATAATAAAACATTTATTAACCTCGCTTGCTCGTTCTGTACAGAGAAATATCAGACCGCGGCCTTAACGTACAGACCTCGCGCTCGGTTAATAAGCCGTCAGTAGTTTATTTATCCGGTCATTGTGATTATTAAATCTTCGGTCACGTGTTTTCAAAGATCTTGTACATTTTGATTTGTGTATATTTGTGTGTATGCTTTTATTTTCTTTTATACCGTGAAAAATAACTACATTGTGTATCATATTAACACATTTTTTGCTAAATATTGCACTTCCTTCATAATAATAATTGGAATGATGAGTCAATTGACATATTTTGCTGAATTTTATGTCTGACACCTGTGGAGAAGCAGTAATAGTTTAGTGAAGGACAGACAAAGCTAATATACTGGTTATTTTAACTTCTAAATGAGCACTCTCTAATATGTGAGCTAAATGTAGTATTTCTACTACTTTAAAACATTCTGGATCAATATTCAACATTACGTTTAGTTAATTGAAACACAACTTATTTTTTTATTTTAAAGGGCTTTATATTATTTTTTATCCATCCCAGCCCCCACTTAACCCAAAAGCGCTATATAAATAAAAATACATACTGACTTACTTACCAACGTAACACTTAACCAACCGCTAATGGAGCAAACTGACGTAGATCAGGGGCTGCCAATGTTTGTTGTTTGGAGAGCTACTTTTACCCAACAGAAATGGCACAGAGCTTCTCTTATAATAAAAGTGATAATAAAACTGATCAAAGTGGTGATAAAACTGTAGTTTATGTAATAACTGCGGAAAATCATGGACAACACAAGTTTAAAAGGTGCTTTTTTACGGTATAACGCTACATTAGTGAACAGAGTGAAAACATGTATTAAGGTTTTGCTTAAGGTGCACTTAATTGATCCCCGTAGGGCAATTCATCCTCTGCGTTTGACCCATACTGAGGCCACTAAGGCTCACGTCAGGAACAGTGGTCGCCGTAGTAACAGCGCCCTGGAACCCATCTCCAGATGTTGATGCTCGGCTTGGTCAGGATTACAGGAGCTGAAGGATTAGACCTAGTGAGCATGTTTTTAGTGATAGGGGAAACCGGAGTACTCGGAAGAAACCTACGCAGACACGGGGAGAACATGCAAACTCCACTCAGGAAGGCCCACGACTGGGATTCGAACCCAGGACCTTCTGGCTGAGAAGCAGGAGTACTATCCACCCAGCCGCCTGTAATCATTTAGGACCATGTGTCACACTCCTGAATCCTTTGTGGAGCTACCTTAAAGGGGGTGGTGAGTTACTGGTTGCTCCTGAGCCACAGGTTGGAGCCCACTGGCCTAGATGACTCTTCCAACAGCCCTACGTAAGCCCCACATAAAAAAAACAAGTCCTGTGTATTTTCCCTGTTAATCCGCATCTGCTGTTCACATAAACACACTGGGAAGCAGGAATATGCTATATATTCCGCTCTGGAGATCAACAGAAGATATGTCCAAAATCTCTTCCTATGCTTTGACAGCACTCACACACAGACAATAAAACCATGCATTAGCTGCATCGCTGTATAGGTGGTGTTCAAATAATGGCTTATCACTTGGCCTTGGTCCTTGTTCTACAGCCTGAGTCTTGGATCTATAGGCGGAGGGTCTAAGGCAGGGATGTCCAAACATTTTAGTTAGAGAGGTCACTTTAGTTCCCCATAAGTCCAGGGGCCGACACCACGGACTGAAAAACTGTCTTGACCGGCATTGCGCTTTTCTGAGCTTCAAAATGATTTATAACAGAGCTGAAGTTGGCTGAATGATAAATGTTTTCCATCTCACCAGCTCACAAGTCAACAACTGAGCTCCAGACTGGGCTTTAGAACGAGTTACAACATGTCTATATTGGCTGAGCTGAAGTTGGATGTATGACACAGTGAATTTGTGCTCATGATCTCTAAGACTATTTGGGTTATCAAGGCGGAGGGCCACATACAATGACGCTGAGGGCCGCATTTGGCTCCTGGGCCTGAGTTTGGACACGCCTGGTCTAAGGACAGTGGTGATGATCCAGGACACTCGATATTAAACAACATTTATGGACATTTATCAACACTGGTCTCTGCCACTTATGGACAAGCCCCGTTGATCCAAGATGGCGTCCTATCCAAATGAATGGCTTGTGCTCAGTAGCGCATGGGACTTCACGGGCGCTGACATATCAGAGGAACTCGGCCATATTTGGGCATCGTCTGGTCCTCCCGGTTCTGCGCAATGGACGAGCTCCACTTGCTGCTGGAGAATTCAACGATTTTGTAAACTCCTCCGAGATGACTACTGTGATTTAGAGCTATACAAAAATATATTGAATTGAATAGTCCGGCAATTACAATAAACGTAATTCGCTCGAGGTATAGCAGTAGGGTGTATTCCCAGGCCTCTTGCTGAAGAAGGCAACATCCAATGAGTGTGTAGTAAATCTCAAATAATACCCACGGAGAGTTACGACCCGCGCTGACATTATGCAGTCGCACACCTTCCTCCTCCCGTTCGCGGATTTATCTCTTTGTCTGCCAATAAAGCTCGACATCAAAAGTGTCACACGTGTGGGGAAGGGCTGGCCACATGGATTTATTACATCAATGCAGCATTACACAAAAGACGACGGTTAAAAAAAAAAAGAAGTCACATTTTGCACTAATTTGATGTGAGACGAGAAAGAAAAAAGAAAATATTTGTAATAAAAAACTGATTTTCCTTTCATTCTTTGTTTAGCAAATGATCGGGGGTACAAATGGATAGCCAAAAAGAACAATATGAAAAGAGGAGAAACTTAGAATATTGTTCATTTGATTAAATGCTCTGTATTTCAAGCATTTAAACACTGCAGTGGGACAAAGCTGTTTAGTCTAATTTCAAGAACTGTTGCTTCATTTTCTCATTCCAAGGGAGACATTTCTAGTATCTTTTTAAAACAAGGTAATTTTGCTTTGTTCCTTTGGTAAATCTTGTTTTAAGGCAAAATGTGCTCAAATACAGATTCATTTTGCCAAAAATTGAGCAATTTTTGACTTATTTTTCACCACTTTATGACATTTCACACATAGTGAAATATATCAAATGATAGAACTGTCTTGGCTGACACGTCTCTGCAACATCGCGTGGCGATCGGGGGCGGTGCCAATGGAGTGGCAGACCGGGGTGGTGGTCCCTCTCTACAAGAAGGGGGACCGGAGGGTGTGTTCCAATTATCGTGGGATCACACTCCTCAGCCTCCCCGGTAAGGTCTACTCCAAGGTACTGGAGAGGAGGCTACGGCCGATGGTCGAATCTCGGATTCAGGAGGAGCAGTGTGGTTTTCGTCCCGGTCGTGGAACACTGGACCAGCTCTATACTCTCCATCGGATACTCGAGGGTTCATGGGAGTTCGCCCAACCTGTCCACATGTGCTTTGTGGATTTGGAGAAGGCGTTCGACTGTGTTCCCCGGGGTGTCCTTTGGGGGGTTCTCCGGGAGTACGGGGTCGGAGGTCCTCTGCTGAGGGCCATCCGATCCCTGTATGACCGGAGCCAGAGCCGTGTTCGCATTGCCGGCAGTAAGTCAGACCTGTTCCCGGTGAATGTTGGCCTCCGACAGGGCTGCCCTTTGTCACCGGTTCTGTTCACTGTATTTATGGACAGAATATCTAGGCGCAGCCAGGGGTCGGAGGGGGTCCGGTTCGGAGACCACAGGATTTCATCTCTGCTGTTTGCCGACGATGTTGTCCTGTTGGCTCCAACGAACCAGGACCTGCAGCATGCACTGGGACGGTTTGCAGCCGAGTGTGAAGCGGCTGGGATGAGAATCAGCACCTCCAAATCCGAGGCCATGGTGCTCGACCGGAAAAAGGTGCCTTGCCCTCTACAGGTGGGTGGAGAGGTCCTTCCTCAAGTGGAGGAGTTCAAGTATCTCGGGGTCTTGTTCATGAGTGAGGGAAGGATGGAGCGTGAGATTGACAGGTGGTGCAGCGTGCGCAGTGATGCGGTCGCTGTATCGGACCGTTGTGGTGAAGAGGGAGCTGAGCCGAAAGGCAAAGCTCTCGATTTACCGGTCAATCTTCGTTCCCTCCCTCACCTATGGTCATGAGCTTTGGGTAGTGACCGAAAGAACGAGATCGCGGATACAAGCGGTCGAAATGAGCTTCCTCCGCAGAGTGGCTGGGCGCTCCCTTAGAGATAGGGTGAGGAGCTCAGTCACACGGGAGGAGCTCGGAGTAGAGCCGCTGCTTCTCCACGTCGAGAGGAACCAGTTGAGGTGGCTCGGGCATGTGTTCCGGATACCTCCTGGACGCCTCCCTGGGGAGGTGTTCCGGGCACGTCCCACCGGGAGGAGGCCCCGAGGAAGACCCAGGACACGCTGGAGGGACTATGTCTCTCAGCTGGCCTGGGAACGCCTTGGGGTCCCCCTGGACGAGCTGGAGGAAGTGTGTGTGGATAGGGAAGTCTGGGCGTCTCTGCTTAGACTGCTGCGACCCGGCAACGGATAAAGCGGAAGAAAATGGATGGATGGATGGATGGATCAATAAAAGTGCACATTTAAAAAACAAAAACAAATAAAACTTTAAAGAAAATTTGCTTAGTTTGAAAATGGACTTTGAGCCATAATCCATAATCTTAAATATTAAAAATGTTAGATGTCACTGTGTTTGTGGAGGGAATAATGTGTTGGAGATTTTACGTTGAGTCACAGAAATAGCGGTACTTTTGAACGATATTCTGATTTTAGGAGTTTCACTTGTACTTTAAAAGATGAAAGAGAAGACAATGAAATATGCATGGGACTGGGAGAAGCCACAGAGGATTTTTCAAACACAGCTCCAAGAAGGTGAAATACTATTCCCAGAGAAATGGAGAGAAATAAAAAGAGAAAGGGACTGAATTATTGACATCATTTACAAGTGATGGTTTGAATGCATGTAGCAACTTAAAGCCACGGCGGAAAATAGACTTTGAGGATGAAGCTGAGTCATGCTGGTCCCAGAGGAGGGTCTTGTTATTAAAGCTATAATATTAAAGACGATATGGCAATAAGAGAATCTATGGAGACTGTTCCAGAGAAGGAGAGATTTGATGTATTTCTGTGGAATGCGGTTCTGTCGGTCACAAGACACCTCAAGTTAAAGTTTAAATCCATCCACGTTTAAGAAAGTCAAAGTTACAGTGACATCGTATGGAATGAATGGTTAGAAAAATTATAGTAATAATAATTAATAATAATAATTATAATATTAATAATAATTATAATAATAATAATAATAATACAAAGAAATAGTACAAATGAAATTAAATGAAAAAAATAAAAGAAAATTAAATGAAAAAAATAAAAAAATAAATGCATTAAAAATGAAATGAATATAGTTTAAAAAAAATAAAAATAGAATAAAAAAAGAAAAAAAAGAAATGAAGTAAAAGAAATACAAAAATTAAATACAAAATTCAATTAAATTAAATTCAAAAATTAAGTTAAATTAAAAAACATACAATAAAATAAAAGCAGTTTGAAGGAGGAGTGCTGAAATCCATCTTAAGTATTTTCTATTTGATTTCTTTAAGAAAGGAGACCTTACCTTTTCATTTGTGTGACATGTAATTGTAACATGCGGTATACTGTCATGTCCACAATTGAAATAACTAAATAAATCCGACCATACTTCTGTACATATGTCGTGCTATATATAGAATTCACAGGGAGTATGTGCATGTAGCAGAATATGTGCCCGGACTGTGGTTGTTATTCCATTCAGGTCAAGATCAGTGCCACAAACAGTCAGTATGAAACAGCCCATGGCTATCTCTGCTTCTAAATTACATGGAAGATATGATGGAGTCACCAATTATCCCTCCTACAGTGACATGAGCCAAGCACAGGCAGCCGCACTGTCTCAAGGTGATGCAACCAGACTTCATATTTATCCTGCGTACACTGCATGAGAGATTTTGTATTATTTCAATACGTCCACCAAACTCTGCTATTTACACTGCAAAAAATGATCCGATATGAGGTCATGATGTCTTGAATCGAGTGGTATTTATCTAATTTTGATTAAATTCTGACTGTCTTTAATGACAGTTCACCAATGGGACAAATCCATTTAGTCTTATCTCAAGAACTGCCGCTTTTTTCCTCATTCCAAGGGAGACGTTTCTTGTATCTATTTAAAAAAGATAATTTTGCTTTGTCCCATTGAAAATCTGGTTTTAAAACAGTCAGAATGTGGTCAAATCAAGACACATTTAGCCACATTTTTGCAATTTTTGACTTTTCATCGCTTTTTGCAGTGTAGTTACTAGAAAGTGTAATTAGTTAGTTTCATATCTGCACTTTTAACCTTTATTTATTTATGTGCTTGATTTGTGCACACTGGGGACCTTTGCAGATGTATTCCTACGTGGTTTTACTGCAACTGGCAAATAACATGGATCTGAATCGGATTTGAATCTGAATAAGAATAATCAAGCCTTAAACAACTAGTGAATAAAAAAATCAAATCATTTTCATTAGTGACCAGTTTTGCTTTGTTCTGACTTTCTGATGCTGTGGACGTAAAGAAGAAAAACTTAAAACATACATGTATTTTAGGATGTCTCCAAACAAACTAAATTATAAATGGGTCTCTAAAAAAAAACAGCTCAAAAATGTAAACTTTAGCATATTCTTATCTTTTAATTTACCTTTATTTAACCAGGAAAGTCCCATTGAGATTAAGAACAAGGTAGTCCTGGGCAAGAGGCAGCAAAAGTTACACATATATACTACCCCCTCCACTCACTCCACTCTGGACATTCAGCTGTGGAACTATCTGGAGATAATTTTACGAGACACACAGATTCTATGTGGTCTTGAAGTCCCCACAAGTGCCTTAATACATTGGGGGGAAACATTCATTCTTGTATAACTTCTCTCTCAATATTCTTAGCTATGGATCCTGTGCTTGCATTTGAGTCCTTCATAAAGCCTAAATAAATAGATATATTAATGAATAACTCGGGCAAAAGCAAGGCAAGGCAAGTTTATTTGTATAGCACAATTCATACACAAGGCAACTCAAAGTGCTGAACAAAACAAGAAAGCATTAAAATCATAAATAATCACAGAACATTAAAAAGAAAGATAAAAACATATATCCCTCAGTTGTATGCACAGCTAAACAGAACTGTCTTTAACCTGGTTTTAAACATTGTCATTGAGGAGGCCTGTCTCACATCTTCAGGAAGATTGTTCCAGATTTTAGCAGCATGAATCTGAAAAGCAGCCTCCCCATGTTTAGTTCTGACTCTGGGCACTAACAGGAGTCCAGTCCCTGTGCTCCTCAGAGTCCGGGCTGGTTCATATGGGACTAACATGTCACTAATATATTTTGGTGCGAGGCCATGGAGAGACTTGTACACAAGCAGAGCTGTTTTAAAGTCTATTCTCTGAGCCACAGGAAGCCAGTGCAGAGACCTGAGGACTGGACTAATGTGGTCGTACTTCCTGGTTCTAGTCAGGACTCGAGCTGCTGCATTTTAAATGTACTGCAGCTGTTTTACAGCCTGTTTGGACAGACCTGTGAGCAGGCCATTGTAGTAGTCTAACCTACTGGAGACATTTGCATGGATAAGAATCTCCAAGTCTGCTTTAGACACTATGTTTTTGATCTTGGCAATGTTTTTTAGATGGTAAAAAGCTGCTGATGTTACTGATTTGATGTGGCTATTAAAATTTAAGTCTGAGTCCAGTATTACCCCTAGATTTCTGACCTGGTTTGAAGGTTTTAGGGAGAGAGACTGGAGGTGACAGCTGACGCTCTCTCTTTATTTCTGGGGACCAAAGACAATCATTTCAGTTTTGTCTGCGTTTAGCTGAAGAAAGTTGTTTTGCATCCACTCACTGATCTGAAAAGCAGCCCCGGTCCTTTACCTGCTGTGAGGAGAAGCAATCGACATCAGCAGATTTGTCAATTTTTCCCCAATCTTTGAGCTCTTTGACTAAACCTCGCTATTTTCTATTTTTCTGTTCATTAGAGCAACCGAAGGGACTCAATATTTCTGCTTTTTTTAACATTAGCAATAGCTTGATAAGTTAAAAGGGTGTGTGTTTGCTAATAGACATAGCCTCGTGTTTAGAATTCGACAAGGCTAACAAGCAGCATCTGACAGCTTTGATTTATGTTGTTATAGAGAACGCTACTGATGTTATTATTGGAGTACCCAGGTCTTTCCTTCCTGCTGCTGTCAGACTGTAAATAAGGAAACGCTGCAATCATGTGTATTTATTTGTGCATGTGTGTTTACAGCTAGCTAAGAAACATAACTACTCCCTTTTTTGTATATGGTGTGTGCTCTTTCTACTGCGCTGCAACATTGAAATCTCTGTACTGTGGAAAGAATGAAGGATCTCCTATCTTATAAACAGCCAAAATCTAAACTCAGACTCTCCGGTTCCTGAGGACGTTTTGAGCGCTGCATAGTCGCTTGCGTACAGTGCTCCATGTAGGCCTTCCCTGCCACTGTCTTACACTCTGCAGTTATGTGATGGATGTCCTTAAATAACAACTCAAGCTCTGTCAGATTAGATGTACTGTTTGCTAATCTGGATTTAGGTCTGGACTTTGATTTTCCCATTCTAGATCCCAACACGTGGAAATATCCTTTAAATTGTATAAAAAAGCTTTATTTCTTTATTAAAGTCTATTTACGCAAATGGTCGTAATGGTATATTATAGGTGTATAGGAGGATTCGCCCAAATTTTAGGAACGAACAACTTTCTTTCCACGTGAACAGGTCCCACTAAGTTCCGTCAATGTTTGTCTCCTTTTGCTCTACTCCAGGAACGCTCGTGTTTCCAGCCTCCTTTTAGCCGGGAGTCAATCTTATCTCCAAGCTTCGGAGGCGACTCATTCAAGGCGCTTTACTTCTCAAGGTCTACGGAATTTCAAACTTGGTCCACTTGCTCCGTATCACAGCTCATCTCCAATCGACTCCATCTGCTATGGTTCATCTTCACTGGACCTGGGAATAATGTACCATGTTTCTCCTGGCCTTCTTTAGCCTCGACCACACACTGCTCATTGAGTGGTCAAGGCCAAGAAGTCCTTCCGTCAATACCCCCACCTAAGGTATCACCCGGGAAACTGTTCTTCAATTTAGCTCATTTGAATCAATTCCACTCTTAAGTCATTCAGAGCTATTTCAATCTGGAGAGACGAGGAGACAAAATGCATTTGAAGTATTTTATTGAAGGTAGTTTGGCGCCCTAGGCCCCGGTGCGGCGTTCAGTCAGCGAGGCTCCTGCGAGAGTGCGCGCACAATCCCCCGGGACCTAGGCACTGGTGGCGGCATTCGGGCAGCAGGAAGAGGCATGATTGAGGCAGGGTGAGAAAAGGAGGAGGAGGGGAGGCGGTGGTTTGCAAAGCTTCGAGAAGGCCGTAAAGTGGGAGTTTCTCCGCTTTTAAGCGGCTGGCCTGGCCGGCATAGGTTGGTTGGAAATGGGCGTTTGCTGTGCGATAGGCTGGGGATGCGAGGCCGGCCTGGAAGGGGTGGCTTTTGCTGACGTCTTCCAAATTGAATTTCCGCGAGGCTGCATTTCAATCTGGAGAGACGAGGAGACAAAATGCATTTGAAGTATTTTATTGAAGGTAGTTTGGCGCCCTAGGCCCCGGTGCGGCGTTCAGTCAGCGAGGCTCCTGCAAGAGTGCGCGCACAATCCCCAAAAGGCTGTGTGTTTGATGGAGTTTTGCAGGCCTGGTTAGCAGGGGACGTCGTGCGTGCACCGCTATATATAAAGGCAACACTATTTATAAAGGCACCGCTATATATAAAGGCAACACTATTTATAAAGGCACCGCTATATATAAAGGCAACACTATTTATAAAGGCAACACTATTTATAAAGGCAACACTATTTATAAAGGCAACACTATTTATAAAGGCACCGCTATATATAAAGGCAACACTATTTATAAAGGCAACACTATTTATAAAGGAAACACTATTTATAAAGGCAACACTATTTATAAATGCACCGCTATATATAAAGGCAACACTATTTCTAAAGGCAACGCTATTTATAAAGGCACCGCTATATATAAAGGCAACACTATTTATAAATGCACCGATATATACAAAGGCGACACTATTTATAAAGGCAACACTGTTTATAAAGGCACCGCTATATATAAAGGCAACACTATTTATAAAGGCACCGCTATATATAAAGGCAACACTATTTATAAAGGCACCGCTATTTATAAAGGCAACACTATTTATAAATGCTCAGCTGCTGCCGCCACCAGGGAGTTTGCAAGTGCTTTACGGAGATGCCAATAGACGCTGGGCTGCCAGAATAGTCGAAGTGTCAGGCCTGATGTATGAGGAGAGGGCAGATGATGACCAGCGACCCAACGGCTGAAGGGCAGAATGGGGAAGACCTAGGGAAGCAGCGCGCGTAGCTGCGCCTATCCGGAAAGAGTGAGCTGTGTAGAAATGAGGGGACAAGTTACAAAGCAGCAGTACAGACTTGAGTTGGGCTCTGATAGAGAGGAGAAAGCGGGGTTGTGACAGCGGGCCTGGAATTGTATCCCGGCGAGAAGAGAGCGAATGTAAGAGATCTTGTAGTGGAGATTGTCAGCACAGTGAACTATGAAGGCACAGGTTGTGCAAGCAGAGGGCGGAATTAGGGGAATGCAGTGAGCGTAGCAAAAGCTGGAGTAGACTTTCCAAGCAAAACTGTACGATTTCCGCGTGGAAGGTGAGAGGCCCCTTTTCATGTAGGATGAAGCGGAGGAGAGGAGAAGGTGAAGAGACGGAGGGACTAGTCCAGGGCGAGGGATTCCATGGAGGGGATCTGGCATGGCGTTGAATTGGCAGAGGGGCAGAGGCGTCGGAACTCCTGGAATTTAAAGCGAGAGAGACAGTCAGCAAAACAGTTAAGGTGACCAGGGACGTGACGAGCAGTGATGATGAAATTATTTAGGACTGAGAGCCATGTGATGCTTCTGAGGAAAGACGTGACTTGGGGAGAGGACGAACGACCTCTGTTAATTATTTCTACCACGTCGAGATTGACACACATCACGGAATCCTTTTTCTGTGCCACGTATGGCTCCACAGCACGCAGGCTACGGTCACGGGATATATTTCATGGAGTGCGGAGGAGATGCTTCGAGGGAAAGAGTCGGGCCAGGGCCCGGCAAACCACTGGTCCTGGAAAAAACCCCAAAAACCCACGGACGGGGCTGCGTCCGTGAAGAAACGCAGGGCATCTGAGGACAGGATGACGTCGCTGTAGAAAAGATACACAGCGGCTCAGCGAACAGGACCAGAATGCCAGGTCGGAGCGGCACCCAGCGTTCAGGCAGACAGCATCATTGAGGGAGGGGACGGAGCCAGCGAGGGAGAGGAGCCTGTAAATAAAAGAACGACCCTGAGGGATGATACGGATAGCATCATTGAGGTGCCCGAGGAGGGAGAGCAGCTGACGCTTCGAAAGTGACGGAGAGGACAAGGCAGACCGGGAGAAGCGCGGGTGCGCCCAAGCTTGTCCGGCGGGAGGGAGGCCTCCACGGCGCGCGTGACGAGGCGGATGCCGAGAACTCCAAAGCGGTGGCGGGGCGGTGGTCTTCTCGGAGTGAAGGAATCCGAGGGCAGAGAAGGCGAGCTTGAGCTTGCGGAGAGAGCCCCCGGAGCAGTCTGAGGGTGGGTTGACTACGAGGGAATCATCGGGGAGATGCAGGACAGAGGGGAGCTGCGCGTAATTAAGCAGAAACCGACACGGCGCCTCCGAGAGATTGTTGAACGGAGAGGGACTACTCCGGCAGTCAAAGGTGAGGCGCACGGCGAAGAAGAACTCTGACGCCACTTGACCCCTGAACAGCGTCAGTGGTCGGGGTGGATGGGCAGCAGCTCGAACGCGTCCGGGATGTCGGCCTTGGAGAGCCAGGAGCCGGGGCCGAAAGTCTTTATCAGCCTGATCGCGTGGTCCACGGTAGCGGACTGCAGGGAGAAGGGCGCTGGAGGGAAGGGGCTGTTGATGCTCGGGGCGGGCCCGGAGCGGGGACAGGAGAGGACGAATATGAGACGCTTCTTCCTGGAGTGCTTGCGGGTGGTGATGCCCATCGGGTTAGAGCGAGACGGAGAGAAGGGGCCAATGACGTAGCCCACGGACACCTCCCGCGCCCGAGCCGCATGACGACTTGGGGCTCACGGAGAGCCGGGAAGAGGTTGCGGGACACGAGACGCCGAGGGACCTAAACAGAGCTTGCAGTCCAATGTGAGGGATTTAAACAGAGCTTGCAGTCCAAAGTGAGGTATTAAAAATGAGCTTGCAGTCCAAAGTGAGGTATTAAAACTGAGCCCGCAGTCCAAGTGAGGTGTTTAACTGAGAGCCTGCAGTCCGGTGTGAGGGAGTTAAACAACTTGTAGTCCAAAGTGAGGGATTAATACTGAGAGCTTGTAGTCCAGTGTGAGGGATTCAAACATTGCCTGCAGTCCTAAATGAGGGATTTATAACTGAGAGCTTGTAGTCCAAGTGAGGGATTAAAACCGAGAGCTGCAGTCCAGTGTGAGGGATTTAAACAGAGTTTACAGTCCAAGTAAGGGATTAACTGAGCCCGCAGTCCAAGTGAGGAGTTTAAACTGAGAGCCTGCAGTCCAGTGTGAAGGAGTTAAACAGAGCCTGCAGTCCAAAGTGAGGGATTAATACTGAGAGCTTGTAGTCCAAAGAGAGGGATTAAAACTGAGAGCTTGCAGTCCAGTGTGAGGGATCCAAACAGAGCCTGCAGTCCTAAGTGAGGGATTAAACTGAGAGCTCGCAGTCCAATGTGAGGGATTCAATTTGAGAGCCGCAGTCCAAAGAGGGATTTAAACAGAGCTTGTAATCCAAAGAGAGGGATTTAAACAGAGCTTGTAGTCCAAAGAGAGGGATTTAAACAGAGCTTGTAGTCCAAGAGAGGGATTTAAAGAGAGCCTGCAGGCCAATGTGATGGATTTAAACTGAGAGATTGCAGTCCAAAGTGAGGGATTAAAACTGAGAGCTTGCAGTCCAATGTGAGGGATTAAAACGGAGCTTGCAGTCAGAGTGAAGGATTTAAACTTAGAGCCGCAGTCCAAAGAGGGATTTAAACAGAGCTTGTAGTCCAAGAGAGGGATTCAAAGAGAGAGCCGCAGTCCAAGAGAGGTTAAAGAGAGCCTGCAGACCAATGCGAGGGCTTTAAACTGAGAGCTTGCACACCAATGCCAACTGAGCCTGCAGTACAAAGCGCGGGGCCAAAACCGAGCCTGCAGTACAATGCGAGGGGAATAAACTGTCCGCAGATCTCATACTTACCCACAACGCCAGAAGACAAGGGAAAACACAACGGGACCACACCGTACCGGCACGAGGAGGCAGGGATGCGCACAGCTCCCACCGCACCGGTCCAGACCGGCCGTATGCAGCAGCAGGCCGCAACGAGACGAGCAGCGGCAAACCCGCAGAAAGAGCCCGCAAAGGAGGAGAGCGGCAAAGACCCACGGACCACAGCACGAGACCCGCAGCAGGTGCAGCGACGCGGAGGAGGAGCAGACCACACGCAGCAAGACAGAGGACAGCAGGGACACGCACGAGTAAGCGTGAGTAGACGAAAGCGATTCCTCCAGAACGACTCTTTGCAAGGCTTCGAGAAGGCCGTAAAGTGGGAGTTTCTCCGCTTTTAAGCGGCTGGCCTGGCCGGCGTAGGTTGGTTGGAAATGGGCGTTTGCTGTGCGATAGGCTGGGGCTGCGAGGCCGGCCTGGAAGGGGTGGCTTTGCTGACGTCCTCCAAATTGAATTTCCGCGAGGCTGCATTTCAATCTGGAGAGACAATTGTGGGTTTTATTAGAATTGTATATTGGTTGATAGTAATCTGACACTACATAGATTACACATGTGACTCTGACTCTATTTTCAAGATTACATTTATTGCTGCTGTACAGAAATGTGGCTAGGATTTGGTGCTTTGACCCCGCAGGTCACTGCACGGTTGCTGAAGGGGAAAGAGATCATGAGATGAAATCCCCCGCGACATTGTCTAACCCGTGGTGATAGTAGCGAGGAGAAGGATGATATAGCTGGCCTGGAATGAGGCGGAGATGGGGAGGAGGAGGGTTGCAGCGTGAATGAAGCTACTGCTTGGATGGAGCTTCCTCGAGATATGAAGCTTGATGTGGGCGGTGCCTGATTGCTGCAGGTGAGGATTGGCGTGTGATTGAGAGATTGCTTTTGCCTTGAAGCATCAGTGGGAGGACTACATCGCTGTGATCGGTCAAAGTAGTTCTTCCTGTCTTCCAGTCTGAATTACCGCTTTTGCTTCATATGAGTCACTTCTCATCGAGCTTTTTCTACTACTACTATTGCTCCTAGATTCTGGTTCAGGAAACAGGATGTCTTTTCGGAATCTCATTCAATGCTATGCTATGGCAAATCCCATTTCCCATAGCATTGTCATTCTCCACAAAGCTCATATTTTTGGGCCGTTAATAACTTGGGCAGATGACCTAAGGCGGAGGTCCCGCCCTGAGTCTGACCTGTCTGCATTCTATTGTTGTGGTGTGTAGAAAAAGACACCTACAATGTGTTATACCTTACCTCTACTCATGTTTTTTTTGTTCTCTTCACAGAGCTGGGAGCCATGAGGAGAGCCATTCAGACTGACAAAGAGATGGAATTATGATCGAAAGAGAAAAACAATTTTGGAAAATCTTATACCTTAAAGTGATACCGTTATTGTTGGACCCTGGGATCGGCAGAAGATGGGCCAATGAGATATAACAACGAAAGCATGGCCTGACTTGACAATTGTCTGAAAATGTGCTGCCGATTACTTTGTGTTCTTTGAGTTTCTATCCCTGGACGTTGAAAAAAAGGATACTAAAGAACTAATTTTTGTGACAACATTGGCAACTCTCAAAACAGAGACAATGAAATGGCAGATGGTTCCATTACATACAGGACTTTGATCTTCATATTTTTTCAATAATCTCGTTGACAAAACTGTTTTTTTAAATTCCACATGGCACAATCTTAAAAACCAACAAGTATTTCCCTGTTTGCTTTAGAACAGGGTAATTACTGGTGCCACATGTAAAAGATTAGTCAATGATGGATAATCAAGCGGACTCTGCCTACACCTAATAGTCATTCTGTGATTGTTAGGTGACCAAGCGAAAAAGGAGAAATGGTGAGCAAGGAGCCAAGTCGCTTGCTCCCAGGCCAAACAAATAGCAGGACCACCTTGGCAGACAAGCTGCCTGCAACTATGACAGTGCGTTCTGTTCTTCTCAATCGGGACTCCCCTGATATTGAGAGTCGTCTTAAGAAGCGTCGTAACCGTACTCACCAAGTCAGATTTAAAGATTTGGAAGATGGTAGTAGCAGCAGTGGAAACAGTGGGACGGGTGAAAACCATAGCAATCAAAGGACTTCTACAGATTGTTCGAGTCCACACCCTGTGCGTAAACATGTAAGCAGGACTCCTCTGCCTTGGGCGGATGAACCACACATTAGCAGTCTACCAGGCCAAACTTCTGTGGTCGGAGCTGTGCGCGGAGACATGGCCAGTACCATAGAGGTAGTGGCTGCATTCTTAGCTAGAGCTCCACCTCACCCGCTAACACCAGGTCCAACACGCAGATGCTGGACTCCTCCTCAGGCCAATTCATTAACCTTGCCAATGACACGGAAGCCCAGCACCAGCACAGCAATTCAGACTTCCCCTTGTCTAAAAAAGCCCCTCTCCACTCACGCACGTAGCCACAGCCTTGGAGACTCAGTTGGCATCGACGGTGATGACGAACATGACTCCCAGGATGAAAACTTTTTTCACAATCACATGTTGGCTCATAGACCCAAAGATCTTAATGGTACGTCGGGCTGCACAGAGCAAAATATCATAGAACAGAGGTCAAAAGCCAGGACAGAAATGAAATCAGCTGTTAGTGTTGTAAAGAATTCAAGGCACATCAGCCCTCTTTCAGTCTGTAACTCTGAGCCTTGTCACTGTTCCACTGTTTCTTCTCAAGTGGGTCCCAAGCGCCCGGGTAGCAGCACCCCTTCATTAGTCCGAAGGAGAAAACGTTTCAGTCGTACTACCAGTGATCCTGGAAAGGAAGTGCATTACTGTACTACCCCTACACAGACTGAGAGCCGTAGTCTGTCACCGCCTCGATTGAATACTAAACTGTGTACAACTCAAGTTCAAACTGAGGGTCCCTCTACAAATCCAGGCACAGTGAAGTCCTCCAGCACCCAAAGTCAAGCGGAACGCCACTCTCAGTCATCTCCAGTAAATCGCCCAACCCTACCTCCCAACCATAGGCTCGGTGCAACCAAAACGAAGTCTACTTCCCGTCACTCTCCGGCTCCTTCAGTTGAACATTGCGCTACCCAGTCACAATCAAAAAGCCTGTGTGCTTCCGAAGTCTTGCCAACATCGTCAGTGGACACATTGCAAATTAGATCTGAGAACGCAGATTCTTCATTTGTGAAGGACCGAGATTCTATTTCAAATAAAACCGTGCCTTACCATTTGGATAAAGTATCACCATGTTTACCCACACATGTTTCTTCAAATAGTACAAATATGGCTTATTTTTCAGTAGATAAACCTATATGTTCTGATTCAGTGGAACACTTTGTGTCTGGTCCTTGCTCTACTGCAACCACACTAGACTCTGTAACTCCTGTTCTTACGCAACAATCCGCGATCAAAGAGAGTATCGCAAATTCTGTCGCCTCCGTTGTCACACCACAATGTGCAACCCGAGCTGCTTCACTTTGCTCTGACACCAAAGGCAGTACTGCTGTATCGCCATACTCTGCATCTACTGTTATTACAGCTCCTCCATCTGTCGTTACAACCCACTCTGTAACCCCCAATCTTACAACTTGCTCCGTGGCAACTGTTGAAATTCCACTTTCTATTGCCTATAATCTTACAAAACATCCAATGGCTGCTGTTGATATATCACATTCTGTATCCCCCGATGTTAAAACATTCCCAATACCTACTGTTGATAGGCCAAATTCTACAGCTCCCAAAATTACAACAAACTCAATTGTCAGTGTTGCTAAACCACATTCTATAGGCCTTGATTCTACAACACATTCAATGACTGGTGTTTCTAAACCACATTCTGTAGCACCCAAGGTTATAACTTGCCCAACGGCTACTATTAACATGCCACATTCTATAGGCCCCAACATTACAACACATCCAATGGCTACCGTTGACATGCCTCATTCTATAGCCCCAGATCCTGCAACACATCCAATGGCTACTGTTGCTAAACCAAATTCTGTAGCCCCCGATGTTACAACTTGCTCCATGGCTATTGTTGACATGCCACATTCTATAGCCCCCAATGTTAAAACATGCCCAATGGCTGCTGTTGCAAAACCACATTCTTTAGCTTCAGACCTTACCACACATCCAATGACTACCGTTGATATACCACATTCACTAGTCACCAATATTACAACACATTCAATGGCTTCAGTTGATACACCAAATTCTATAGCTCCAATTCTTAAAACACATCCAATGGCTGCTGTTGCTAAACCACATTCTGTAGCCTCCAACGTGAAAACTTGTCCAATGGCTAATTTTGACATGCCACATTCTCTAGCTCCCAATCTTACCACACATCCGATGACCACTGTTGACATGCCACATTCTATAGGTCCCGATCTTACCGTGCATCCAATGGCTTCTATTGATGCACTAGTCTCTGAGCCTCCGAGTGTGACACTGGTGTCTGCAACGCCTGCTTTCTCTTCTCCAACCCCCGATGTTTCAGCAATCCCTATTCCAAATTGTTCTGTTGTGTCTCCCTCTGATGTGATTCTTCCAGTTTTTTCTTGTAGTGCGTCATTGTCAATGATTCAAGACTGTACTACACAAGTTTCAAACATCGATCCACCGCTATTGTTAACATGCTCTGCTCCAAGCCCCGTTCCAAGAAATTCTCCCATTGCGTCCCCCAATGTAACCGATATGACAAGGCATATACCCACCCCTGTTAATGTAATATCTCTACTGCCAAATGCGACATCACCTACGAATGTGGCTCCGTTTACATTTGTAACTCAAACTGCCATATCTTGCACATCGATATCCTATTATACTACTTCACATCCAGTCGGCCCCACTGGCCCTCAATCACACATTCTGCCCCCAGCGTATGCCACTCTTTTACAAACTGTATCACATTGTAACATACCATGCCATGTTTTGCAAAATACTGTTAGCTCCAAAATAACCCCTTTCTCGTCACCTGTTCCTAAACTCAAATCTTGCACAACTCAACCTATACTAGTGAAAACTTACACGTCCAGTCTTCCAATTATGCAGCAGTGTGTAACACCAACTAAAACTGCTCCATTATACTCTTCCACATTTCGTGCCGCACCACCTTACACACCCCCTTGTCAGACTCAGGTAAAGAGGGGCGTTCGGCTTCCGCCTCCTCCGCCACCACCTCCTCCTCCTTACACTCCACGTAAAAACAAAGATCAGCCTACGTCCCAAATCTCTGTGCTCAGGACTGACAACAAGACCACTGAGAAAGACAAAAACGAAGGCAAAGACATTAAAGAGGATGTAAAGTGCAAAGATACGCCCAAGCAGAGTGGGAAATCCAGCTCTCTGAAGCACAGGGCCCAAACTCCACCGATGGCTCTCATGAAGAGCTCTCCTGCTAAGGCCTGCTTCAAGTCCAGCTGTCTGAATTCTGCTCATGCTCAACTGGGGGTCTTACACAAAATGCTCTGCTCAGGCGCAAGACCCAGGCCCAACACCCCCTGTCAGTTTCCTCTTCCTCAGAATCAGCAAGGCCGCTGTAGGGTAAGGAGGTGCTCTGTTCCCACGGAACGTTCTACAGCTGGACCATTGACCCCCGCCCAAGCCGACACACTAAGACAGGTCCAGGAGATTTTGGGGGGGTTGATGTCTGGAGCCAAGTGTAAATTGGACCCAGCTAAAGTCACAGAACGGCTGCTGAGTCCCAATGGACCATTGCGCGACATTCGTAGCCTGCAAACCCAGCTTCAGAGCTTGGAGGGAGTCCTGGAGACGAGCCAGAACACCATCAAGATCCTGCTGGATGTCATACAAGACCTGGAAAAGAAAGAAGCTGTGCGAGATGGGTGAGATAATATTTCACTTTGATTTAAATTTAAAGCTGGGGTACCTGAAATCTTCCAAACAGTGGAAGAGTTCATTGAAATTGAACATGTTTTCTCATACAGAAGGATTTGCCACGACCAAAGAGCAGCTGCATCAGGATGGATCACTCCTGCTTCAGTTCTCAGCCCAAAGTTTATTTGTGTTTCAGTGAAACACATGTTTCTTAAAATGATCTGTGTTTATTCCAGTTTTTGCACAAATCACCATTTACATTTCTTAAGAAAATAAATGTTTGTTCCCTGGCTTTAAAATAAATGATGTAATACCCTGGTTAGTTCCAACATTTCTGATTCTGATCAAAAATGTTTGGAAATGTGTATCTCTCACACATTCATTGAACCAAAGGCAAAAGCCATAGCTTAAAAAATCATGTTTTCAACGTGAAAATAATAATACGTGCTTCATGAAATTAGAATTATAAACCTGAAGGGAGATTGTTCAACTGATTTTTGTAGAAAAACAAGAATTCCCATCAGTATGAAAACACAGAATTATACATATTTTGCCTTTACAACTATAGCTTTTCAGTTTACTCTAACAGAAAATAGTTTGCAAGACAGTCTATCAAATGAGACGTTAGTACAATTCTTCAAAAAACATGTTATCAGAAATCAGTACAATGATGCAATGAAAGCTGCTGGATTGAATAATGTCTACACCGAGACTTAATGAACAAAGAGACAGATGATACCGTGTCGTATTAGCTTGTTTAGTTTGAGCGATCAGTCTGAATATGTGTCTAAATAATGACTAGTGCCTGAGACATGTGACACAGAAGAGCATCTTGTGTAACTATTTAGTGTTGAGGGTCTGATGCATTATAAGCACGATATTGTGCCTGAAGAGAGATAGTGAGTCACGGTTTATGTAACTGCATGAGCTGGTTGGACGAGGTATCGCTGAAAATGAATCAGGCTTGATTTCTGCAGAGATTTGTAGATTGTATTTTTTGGAGAGAAATGTAGTTTAACCCTTTGATGTACTCTCCACTAAGGAAGCAATGTAATTATTTATTATTTTGATTTTATCTAAATGTAAAAGCACTTTATTTATTATATTGATTTAAATTACGACATGATAATTCACCACATATTTTCCTTTGTTGGTCGAACCTCTAGTATTTACCAAATGATTGAGATGCAGCTTGATAGTAAAAGTACATGAAACCAAGATTTCTCTCTCTCTGGTCTCTCTCTGGTCTCTCTTTCTCTCTCTGGTCTCTCTCTGGTCTCTCTCTGGTCTCTCTCTGGTCTCTCTTTCTCTCTCTGGTCTCTCTCTGGTCTCTCTCTGGTCTCTCTTTCTCTCTCTGGTCTCTCTCTGGTCTCTCTTTCTCTCTCTGGTCTCTCTCTCTCTGTCTGGTCTCTCTGTGTGGCTCTCTCTCTGCTCTCTCTCTCTCTGGTTTCTGTCTCTGGTCTCTCCTTCTCTTTCTATCTTGTCTCTCTCTGATCTCTTTGTCCAGTCTCTCTCTGGTCTCTCTCTGCTCTCTCTCTGGTTTCTCTCTCTGCTCTCTCTCTGCTCTGCTCTCTCTCTGCTCTCTCTCTCTCTGGTTTCTCTCTCTGCTCTCTTTCTCTTGTCTCTCTCTCTGCTCTCTCTATGGTTTCTCTCTGCTCTCTCCCTCTCTCTCTCTCTCTCTCTCTCTCTCTCTCTCTGCTCTCTCTCTGATGAGGTAGATTTCAGTTCCAAGCTTCAAGCACATATAGTGTCTCAAAACCATCCACCAAATGGTCGAGGAAACCATTAGATACAAGAGTTCCTGTATTCGTCCCACTGTGGGGACATTTAAAAAAAAAAAAACTAGGGTAATTTCACTGCACATGTACATTATGCAAACACGCACAAGGACACATAAAGAAAAGTGTTTCCTTTACCCCTGATATGTGATCTCAATGCTTGTCCACAGAAGACATTTGTACAGAACTGGACAGGACATTGAAAACTGTGGCACCTGCAGGGACTGTGCCTGCATCATCTACAGGTAATGCACACGTTTTTATCTACTACTTTAATACAACACACAAGATACACAAATCAGTAAAGGACATTTTATTTTATTTTTTATATAATTGTCTTTTTTTAGCATTATTTCAAATTCTGACAACTCATGGCAGATGGCAATGACAATAAAAAAAAAAAATGCCTCAACTACTTCCAAAATTTTTTCTATACAACCAACAAAAAAAGCACGATAGTCCGAGCGTAGATAGTCCAAGCGTAGATAGTCCGAGCGTAGATAGTCCGAGCGTAGATAGTCCGAGCGTAGATAGTCCGAGCGTAGATAGTCCGAGCGTAGATAGTCCGAGCGTAGATAGTCCGAGCGTAGATAGTCCGAGCGCAGATAGTCCGAGCGCAGATAGTCCGAGCACAGATAGTCCGGGCGTAGATAGTCCGGGCGTAGATAGTCCGAGCGTAGATAGTCCGAGCGTAGATAGTCCGAGCGTAGATAGTCCGAGCGTAGATAGTCCGAGCGTAGATAGTCCGAGCGTAGATAGTCCGAGCGTAGATAGTCCGAGCGCAGATAGTCCGAGCGCAGATAGTCCGGGCGTAGATAGTCCGAGCGTAGATAGTCCGAGCGTAGATAGTCCGAGCGTAGATAGTCCGAGCGTAGATAGTGTGAGCGTAGATAGTCCGAGCGTAGATAGTCCGAGCGTAGATAGTCCGAGCGTAGATAGTGTGAGCGTAGATAGTCCGAGCGTAGATAGTGTGAGCGTAGATAGTCCGAGCATAGACAGTCCGAGCGTAGATAGTCCGAGCATAGATAGTCCGAGCACAGATAGTCCGAGCACAGATAGTCCGAGCACAGATAGTCCGAGCATAGATAGTTCGAGCACAGATAGTCCGAGCATAGATAGTTCGAGGCGGTCCCGCCGGTCTCTCCCATAGACAAGTCTCTCCAGAGGATACGATGTAAGCTAGCTATGTTCACCTGGGCCTGGTTTCTTCTTTGATCATGTTTTTGCTTTAGTTCCCTCTTCTCTTCCTCTCTGTTGCTTCGTTTGGACTGTTTTGCTGTGTCTGCAGTTACAGCCAGAGGAGTTATAGCCACTTATGCTAACATGCTACTGTGTTTAGCAGCGCTGTAGAGGCTAGAGGACGCAGCCTCGTTCTGTGATTGGAGGTGATCCGGGGTCACGCTAAGCTGAAACAATGAGCTCAAGTTTTCAATGAAATTACAGACTATAATACAACTTGTATGTAGTAATAAGCATTTTTATAAACTCATTAGAAAAAAAATCGGGTATAGCATCTTTAAAGAGAGTAAAAACACATGACTGGAACCTTTTTTATGTGCTCATCATAATCTCCTTGGGCTGAACCGGCCTTTCTCACCATTCACTGCTGACTTGACATATCTGCTGATGTGGGAGGCTGATGTCTATGTGCAAGAGAAAAGACTGAGGTTTCTTTTTTAATAAAAGCAACATTTAGCGGGAATATGAGGTGGAAAAAGAGAGAACTGAGACAAGACAGACATAAAGATTCCCCTGTAAATTTCATAACAAATGAATTATATAAATGCATATAATTTCAGCAACAGATTTTTCTACTTTTATTATTAACTGAAAGAGTAGTAATAATAACAATAATAATGTATTGTATCTTTATAACGCACCTTACACTTGCAAACACATCTGGAGGTGCTACATTAGGTTAAGTGGGAGTGAGCCGTGTATCTTTTAAGATGCTATGTTTGTTGTGTTTACATTTTTGGAATTTATAGGAATAATTTAAAAGGCTGAAACAACACACGGACATTATTGTACTAACAACATAATGTCTGTGTGTAGAGAATATATGCACAAAAGTTGCCGTTTCAAAGTGCTTTTCAAAAATTATTACTTTCACAATAATACGCCCATTTCAATGTATTTTTGTGTTTCCCTAAATCACAACCGTTGCCAACACAGATCAGAGAATCAAACAGTTCAAACACAAGAAATGCATTGATAAAAAACTAGGGCTGTCAAACGATTAATTTTTTTTAGTTGATTAATCGCATAGTAATGGTGCGTTAACTCACGATTAATCGCATTTTTAACATTCTATTTCAAATCCACTCCAATTGAAGTTAAATGACATTTTCAAATGTAATGACACATTGTTATTGATACCAAATGTACTTAAATCTGTTTGACTTGCTCACAACCTTCTACTTTCGGGTACAACCAACAAGAGCTTTTAATGAAAGGGAAAATGTAGGTACCCCAGCTTTGATTTTGCGAGTTTGGTTGCATTTCAGCGTGTCTCCTCCTCTCCTCCGTGTGTCACACAACATCAGAGAATGGCCCCTGTGCGTATATATATATATATATGCGTGTATTATATGACCACGTTACCGCTGTCACCATCACACACGCACGTGTCCACGGCATTCTGATTGATATTTTTATAAATGGGCGGGTCATTCGGACATGTGATTGACTGCCAGCCTATTTCAGAACTTCCATATTGCCAGCTGTTTCTGATGATTTTTACTGAATTTTTAAGACCCACAGAATATTGTGTACTATGACTATCTAAATTCTGAAAGAATGGACTGTCTACTTTCATCAGCAAAAATAATTTAGTTTCTAGCTTGTTTCGTTCCCCTGTAATCCCCAGTCGAGTAGAGGTAAGTTTTATTATCTTATCTAGCTTCTAGCTGTTTTCAAACCATTCATAGAGCAATGCTGCCATCTGCTGGCTCAATAAAATATTGCCTCAAGCCTTACATATTTGATACAATAGACATCTGGGAACGTGAAAATAGCGGGAAACGCAATTGACGTCTTAACACGTCAATGGCAGTTAATGCGTTAATTATTTTTTAACGCGTTAATGAAAACGGTAATTAACGGTAATTAACGCGATAATTTTGACAGCCCTATAAAAAACACATAGAGCCATTGGTCCATAAATGTTGATAAAGTCGATAAATGTTGTTGAATGTTGAGTGTCCTGGGTCTGTGTGATTATTTTTGCTTATGTTGTATGAGGTCCATGAAGAAATGCTGAAGCTCTAAACCTGGATAGAATCTGTACAGTGTTATATGATCTGCATACGGTGTTGGTGTTTAAACCTGTCTCCACACGGACAAGTGGCCACCGGTGGTACTGCAGCGTAAATTCACGTGGGCTGAAAGGAGATTTTCCCTTAGACCTCATCTACAGCTTCACAAAGACTGGTCTATCTCTTTTTGACTCATTTTGAGCCACTTTTGTTATCGCGAACAGCTTTCAAACTGAGCTCTGCACATCGAAATCAATGTCTGGTCTCATCGGGACCATGTGGCGGTGGGAGAGATCACAGAGAAGCAGATTGAACAGCTGACAGATTATGTGGTCATATTGACAAGAAAACTAAACCCCGGAATCAATACGTGCATTTTTGGATTAATTAAAGTCCTGTCTGGATTTAACAACGCAAATCAAGTCTTTGATAGGATAGACCAGGGGTCTCCAACCTTTTTCAATTGGAGAGATACTTTTACTCCCAACGAACAGGTAGAGAGTTACTCCTTTTTGCAGTCGTAAGTAAACAAAATCCTCTAATAATTAGGACAAAACATGGAAAACACAGGTAAAATACACCTGCGTCTTCCATGTCTCTGCTTTAGAAACATGTCATTTATGAGCAGTGGTTACTTCCTAAGTATCAGCAGTACTTCCTGACAGGTCACTCGAACACTCGGTTATACTGTGTTGCAGAAGGGAGATTGTCTTATTCTTGATATCATCTCGTCGACTCGTCGCTTCTGCCAGAACTAGGGGAAAAAAAACAATCTGTGATGAGTGGAAGAATGTCCTGACCCTTCCTTAAACAGCCTTGGCCAATAAACACTTTTTTTTCAACAACATAAGTGCCACATAAATCAACTTTGAGCAGGATTCCGACAGAAACACCGAGCTAAGATAAAACACGAGAAATGCTTCCTCAGCAGCAACAACTCTCTCAATTATCCAGACTCCAGGAAAGAGCACGACGGCACAGAACATGGAAGTGGTCCAGTCATATAGATACTGGGACTGGTCAGTGCAGGTGAAGGCCATGAAGAGGTCTTTAGAGAGATTCTACAACTCTTTTTATCCGTTGGTTGTAGTTTAGTTTAGTCTTTATTTGAAAGGGACAGTGCACAGAAATATTAAGAGAGAGATGTGATGTAGGATGAAACATTTAGCAGAACACAGCCATCTACCTAGATGAGCAGTTTGAACAAGGATAATGGTCTGTGTATTTTTCGTTCAATCGTTCAGAGATGCGTCCAAGAGGCTAGTGGTCATTCTGGAGGACTATTAGCCATGCACTAAAATAAAGCTTGCCTTTGGGGAAGATTATCCAATAAAATGTAATTAAAGCAAAGCAAAGCATCCAATATATGAAGAAAATACTGTAGACAGGTGAGACCAAAATGACAAAACCCCTAAAGCCGGTTCCGTCTATCTTAAATAAACTGCAGGCAATTAGCAATCTTAAATGTTAAATGTAAATGTAAGCCCTCGGTGCAGTGTTGTTAATCCCTATCAGACCCCCCACCTTCCAACGCCTCTCCGGAAAATATGCAGTGGAGACAGCTAGCATACAAATCTGATTAGCATTGTGTTAACTCCACTAGGAATAACACAAAAGCCTTTTACAAACAGCACACGCAGCGCACACGCAGCGCACACGCAGAGCACACGCAGAGCACACGCAGAGCACACGCAGCGCACACGCAGATAATTAATGGTGTGGATCTGGATCTACTCTGTGCTGTACTTACATAATAATAATAAATGACAGTGAAATTGGTGTAACTTTGGTATTTTATGTTTGAACGCAATAGTCTCACCTCCAGGAAAGTGAAATAAAAGCAGGTAAGAGTGAACATGGAACTGCTTGATATGATTTAAGCCACAGGAAGTTCTGACCGGAGATTTACCCAAGAATCTGTATCAGAATAAATCAGGTCTCCAAGAAGTCTGCTCAAATCTATGGTCTGTGCTCATTGGTTCTTGCTCGCACCATGGACGTCCCAAACATGAGCAGAAGTGCGGTGTTCTGGCCAGTTCTGGTTCTGGTTCTCCTGGTCCTGTGCAGTAGGTGCAGTGGTTCTACTTCCTCAGGATCAGAGTAACACATGAGCGTTCTAACCAATCAGAGAGAGGCCAGAGAGAGTGGAGAGAGAGAGACCAGAGAGAGACCAGAAGGACCAGGGAAGGAGACCAGAGGGAGGCACCAGAGAGAGACCAGAAGGACCAGGGAAGAAGATGAAAGAGAGACCAGAGAGAGACCAGAAGGACCAGGGAAGAAGATGAAAGAGAGACCAGAGAGAGACCAGAAGGACCAGGGAAGGAGACCAGAGGGAGGCACCAGAGAGAGACCAGAAGGACCAGGGAAGAAGATGAAAGAGAGACCAGAGAGAGACCAGAAGGACCAGGGAAGAAGATGAAAGAGAGACCAGAGAGAGACCAGAAGGACCAGGGAAGAAGATGAAAGAGAGACCAGAGAGAGACCAGAAGGACCAGGGAAGGAGACCAGAGGGAGGCACCAGAGAGAGACCAGAAGGACCAGGGAAGAAGATGAAAGAGAGACCAGAGAGAGACCAGAAGGACCAGGGAAGAAGATGAAAGAGAGACCAGAGAGAGACCAGAAGGACCAGGGTAGGAGACCAGAAAGAGACCAGAGAGAGACCAGAGAGAGACTAGAGGGACCAGGGAAGGAGACCAAGAGAGACCAGCCAGAGACTAGAGAGGCCATAGAGAGACACCAGAGAGAGACCAGAGGGACCAGGGAAGGAGACCAAAGAGGGACCAGAGAGAGACCAGAGAGAGACCAGAGAAATAAAATAGGCATTGTTGTATGAAGTTCATGACCAAATATGAAAGGTCCGCGTTTGACACAGCTTTAGAGGTGTGTGTGTGTGTGTGTGTGTGTGTGTGTGTGTGTGTGTGTGTGTGCGTGTGTGTACAGAACAGATACCAGAGGAGAGGTGTGTGTCAGACGTGTAAAGGGCAGGCTCGGCAGTTCTTCTGCAGTAATCCATCTTCACTTCAGGGCTGAGCTGCGGAGCCCGTCGGCAGCTCACAGGGGACCAGCAGGAAATACACCACGGGCCCCTGTTCTCATTGATGTGTGAACTACACAGAGGAAACCTGCAGCACGGGGCTTTCAGACAGGGTAGAAAAGGCTTTATTTCTATTGCTGACAACAGTGCGGTTAGAGATATACAATATGCAATGGTTGTGTTACTGTTATGGTGACTCACAACAAGTCTAGTACGAGGACTCTTTTACTAAGCAGCAAAAATGATGAAATATGAGGTAATAAATGCTTGAATCGAGTGGTTTTTATCTTATTTTGAGTTCATGTGACTGTCTTAAAACAAGATTTTCCAATGGGACAAATGCCACTTAGTCTTAGTCCAAGAACTGTTGCTTTATTTTCTCATTCCAAGGGAGACATTTCTTGGATCTTTTTAAAACAAGATTATTTCGCTTTGATCCATTGGTAAATCTTGTTTTACGGCAGTCAAAATGTGCTCAAATTAAGACACATTTAGCCAAATTTGAATTTTTTTTTGACTTACTTGTCATCACTTTTTGCAGTGTATGAATCAATGCTGTTGTAACAAGTGCAGGTTGTGGCTCTTGCTGAAGCAGTGATGTCCTTCTAAAACAACACCTGGCTCAGATGGAATAACATGTGTAGCTCCAAATCCAGTAAATCTAAATCATTACAACATGAATGTTGCCTTCACAACAAGTAGTAAGTAAGTGAGTGATCTTTATTTATATAGCGCCTTTCAGAGACCATAGTCACAAAGCACTTTACAATTGTGGGCATTAGTCTCTCACTCCACACAGAGATTGGAGCGGGGCCCGTACAGGAGGCACAGACCTATTGTACATGTTTTTGGTGGTAGGGGAAACCGGAGCAGACACAGGGAGAACATGCAAACCTCACTCAGAAAGGTCCTGTTCCGCTTTATTTATTTATTTATTTTTATTATATATATATATTTTTTTTTAAATATTTTTTATTTTATTTTATTTTATTTTATGTAATCATTTCTTTTGATTATAAATTTTGCCTTTTGAGGTGTTTTTATTTTGTATTTTTTATTATGACATTCTTCTTGAATTCTAAAGTATAAAAAAAAAAGACAGGCCCCGTTCCGACCGGTATACAAACCCTCTTGCCTTCATGCTGAGAAGCGAGAGTGCTAACCACTCAGCCGCCGTGCCTTGCAGAGTGGCCGCGTGCTCCCTTAGAGATGAGGAGCTCAGTCATACGGGAGGAGCTCGGAGTAGAGCCGCTGCTTCTCCACGGTAATTGAGGAGGCTCTGGCATCTGTTTGGGATGCTTCCCTGAGGTGTTTCGGGCTTGTCCCACCAGGAGACCAGGGGAAGACCCAGGACACGCCGGAGGGACCATGTCTCTCAGCTAGCCTATGGGGACCTGGGAACACCTCAGGATTCCCCTGGATGAGCTGGAGGAAGTGTGTGTGTGGATGGGGAAGTCTTATCCTCTCAGACTGCTTTACCCACAGCAGTAACGGATCAAGCGAAAGAAAATGGATGGATGTATATATTTTTTCATTCAGACCACACCTTATTGAGTTCTGACAAGTATAGACTGACAGAAGTAATGCTGCCAATCTGTACCATCAACCACCACCTCTCAGAATCATACAACGGAACAGAAAACAGCAGTCGAAATACTGGGAGTAAGAAGTCTTGTCCATTTGGCAATAATCACAAAGCCTGTTCACCGCTGCCAATATGAGAGCCAGATGGCGGCCTTTCTCTGATGCACAATGTCTTTGAAACAGGGCGAGGGAGGCAGACCAAGAGTGGCATGTGGCTCCGGAAAGCAGGGCCTAACATGGAGGATGTGTCATAGAAATGCTAATCAGGCTGATATCACGCCCACGGGGAGATATCCAGATCCCAGAAGTACTTCCACGAACACCCACTCCGGCTCGCTTTACACCCGTGAGAAAACACCAGTCAGTCGGGTGATCGGGTAGATTTCAATCGCAATCTGGAAAAAATTATTATTATTTTGTGTGTGTGTGTGTGTTTGTGTGTGTGTGTGTGTGTGTGTGTGTGTGTGTGTGTGTGTGTGTGTGGAAGGGGCCGTGTGAGTCTGGACAGCTCTCGTTCTATAGTCAGATGTCGTGTGGGTGAAATTAGTTCAATTCAAATACTCCATGATCGACAGAAAACTTTAAATGAAAATCAATCCAAACTTCCTAGTCATACACGTTCCAATGTCTAAAGTGTGTTGGTGTTTTGTAAAAGGGGCCTCCCAGGAAGCTGCATGAGCTTAAAGGAAGGGCCCCAGAAACAAAAACTTGAGCTAAAGAAGAGTGTGGACCAGAGACAACGATCTAAGCATTAGAACCACGATAAAAGTATGTGCACTTCTGTCACTGTGAAAAAGCAATTAAATATATATACAATACAGTGTAGAGACCAGAGAGAGAGAGAGACCAGAGATAGACCTGAGAGAGAGACCTCAGAGAGACACCAGAGAGAGACCAGAGAGAGAGATCAGAGAGAGCGACCAGAGAGAGACCAGAGAGAGAGACCAGAGGGAGAGAGACCGGAGATAGACCTGAGAGAGTCCAGAGAGAGACCTGAGAGAGACCAGAGAGAGACACCAGAGAGAGAGATCAGAGAGAGACCAGAGATAGACCTGAGAGAGACCAGAGAGAGAGAGACCAGAGAGAGCGACCAGAGAGAGACCAGAGAGAGAGTCCTCAGAGAGAGACCTGAGAGAGACCAGAGAGAGACACCAGAGAGAGAGAGATCAGAAAGAGACCAGAGAGAGAGAGACCAGAGAGAGCAACCAGAGAGAGACCAGAGATAGACCAGAGAGAGAGACCTCAGAGAGAGACCTGAGAGAGACCAGAGAGAGACCAGAGAGAGCGACCAGAGAGAGACCAACGAGAGATAGACCAGAGAGAGACCTGAGAGACACCTGAGAGAGACCAGAGAGAGAGAGAGACCAGAGAGAGACCTCGGAGAGAGACCTGAGAGAGACCAGAGAGAGAGAGACCAGAGCGAGACACCAGAAAGAGAGATCAGAGAGAGCGACCAGAGATAGACCAGAGAGAGAGACCTCAGAGAGAGACCTGAGAGAGACCAGAGAGAGACCAACGAGAGATAGACCAGAGAGAGACCTGAGAGAGACCAAAGAGAGACCAGAGATAGACCTGAGAGACCAGAGAGAGCGACTAGAGAGATTGACCAGAGAGAGCGACTAGAGAGTGACCAGAGAGAGACCAGAGAGAGACCAACGAGAGATAGACCAGAGAGAGACCTGAGAGAGACCAGAAAGAGACCAGGTAGTGACCAACGAGAGAGAGACCTGAGAGAAACCAGTGAGACACCAGAGAGAGAGACCAGAGAAAGTCCAGATTGAGAGACCAGAGAGAGAGACGAGATAAAGTCCAGATTGAGAGACCAGAGAGAGAGAGACACCAGAGAGAGACACCAAAGAGAGACCTCATAGAGAGACCAGGAGGAGACCAGAGAGAGCGAGAGAGTTGTGTGTTTGGAGGAGAAACGCTGGCCCTTGACTGTGACTGTGGAGATGGCCCGCTGCCATCTTGGCGTCACACTTCTATCTCAGTTCTCTTCAGTAGCTGCCCATCCATCTGAGCCTTCCGCTTCACAAGTCATCACTCGATATCTCTGCAGTGTTCAGGACGACCAGGTGCTGGGTGCACTCAGCCGCCTTTTTGTCTTTTGATTCAACCCAAAATAGTTTGCCGCGGTTTATTTTCAGACAGTAGTCGGCTGATGTGTTTTCCGGAAACTATTTCTAGTTTTGGATCATTCAACAGTTACTTTACCAGTCGCTATAGCAACTTTGTGTCATGTTTGTCATTTTGAGTTCCTGTCTCTGGTCTCTCTCTGGTTTCTCTCTCCGGTCTGGTCTCTCTGGTCTCTCTCTGGTCTCTCTCTGGTCTCTCTCTGGTCTCTCTCTGGTCTCTCTGATCTCTCTTTCTGGTATCTCTCTAGTCTCTCTCTGGTCTCTCTCTGATCTCTCTCTCTGCTCTCTCTCTGGTCTCTCTTTCTGGTATCTCTCTCTGGTCTCTCTCTGGTCTCTCTCTCTGGTCTCTCTCTGGTCTCTCTCTGGTCTCTCTCTCTGGTCTCTCTCTCTGGTCTCTCTCTCTGGTATCTCTCTCTGGTCTCTCTCTGGTATCTCTCTGGTATCTCTCTCTGGTCTCTCTCTCTGGTCTCTCTCTCTGGTCTCTCTCTGGTCTCTCTCTGGTATCTCTCTCTGGTATCTCTCTCTGGTCTCTCTCTGGTATCTCTCTGGTATCTCTCTCTGGTCTCACTGGTATCTCTCTCTGGTCTCTCTCTCTGGTATCTCTCGCAGGTTGTGCGTTTGTTTAGTTGTGTATATGTTTAACCCAATTGTCTGTGGCTTCTTTCTACTTCTTACAAATGACTAGTAACTCTGAGGTTCAGTTCTATAGCTGCTATAGTTATGGTTAATGTAGATACTTTGCACACGGGGACACAACATGCTAATATGTTTGAAGAAATGAGCCTTTAGCTATTGTTTTTGTTTTTTGTTGTTGTCTCATTCTACTTTGTCCCATAGCTGCTGCAGCATGTACAGATTCAGATTAATTATGCTGAAGTTAGATATAGTGGCGTATGGGAGGGCAAACTTAATCCATGACGCCACGGCGGGCTAAGCAAGGGAGCAGACACTGATGACGCGCAGTCGGAGATATTGCACAGTATGATGAAGTTTATTGCGGAGAGTAGAAATGAATCAGGCACTTACTTGGAATGTTGCTATGTATGATAATGAAGATACCTCATTAAGACAGTGCAGATATTTTAATTGATGGAAACATGCGGTCAACAGAAAGTTCCTTCCCCAGCTCACCCCACCGCCATGACACAGGCACACACACACACAGCTGAAGTGAGCGCGTGCACTGAATAGACAACCACACCCACTGGACCCGTGCATGATACTATATGCGCGTGCATGTACTAGTCACATTCACACAGAAAAACAAAAACCCTAAATGGCTCCTACATTCCGGCCCCTAATTATTGTGTGCTAATAATTACCCATCACCATTAAACAAGTAGGAGACAGAACCATAACCCAAAAACACCAAAAAAGGTAAAGGTCTAGAGTCCAGTTTTAGTACGATCATAGAGTAGTCCACAATCTAGTAATGTCTCAGTTCATTCAAGTAATCCACAACGAAAGAAAGTTCAAAGTTATAATCCACACGATCTTCACTGCTCATCTGCTTCCTGCAAAAGGCACAACTTGGTAATCGGACGGTCCAAAGTACTTGATTTTGTTTTAATCTTCACTGTGCGTACTAATCCATTCCTGTCCGACACAGTATCCACGACTCGAGCTGTAATCCATGAATTACGCGGTGACATGTCATCCACCAGCAAGACAACATCTCCAGGCAAGAAATTCCTTTGAGCACGATTCCATTTTTGACGCTCTTGCAATCCTGGAAGATACTCCTTTAACCAACGCTTCCAGAACAGACTGGACATATACTGAACTTGTCTCCAGCGACGACGAGCGTAACAATCAGCCTTTTCAAACAATCCAGGTGGCAGTGACGGTTGAGATTTGAGTAACAGTAGATGGTTCGGTGTTAACGCCTCTAAATCGTTAGGATCTGTCGATGCTTTTGTTATCGGACGGCTATTAACGATTGCTTCAACTTCACAAAAAACTGTCACCAGGCCTTCTTCGTCCAAGGACTGAGTTTTCAGGACTGAGTTAAGGACTTTACGAACTGAGCGAATTAGCCTCTCCCAAACTCCTCCATGGTGCGATGCAGCTGGGGTATTGAAAACCCATTTCACTCCTTTCTGCATCAGCATGCCATTTACGAGATTGTGATTCCACTTGTCAATGGCTTCCCTTAGTTCTCGTTCAGCGCCAACAAAATTTGTTCCATTGTCTGAACGGATTTCCAGGACTTGGCCACGTCTTGCGATGAATCTTCTGAGTCCGTTGATGAAGGAATCTGTGTCTAGCGAGGACAGGACTTCTAGATGTACAGCTCGAATTGCCATGCAAGTAAAAATGAGTCCATATCTCTTGACTACAGCACGTCCACGCTTCACTTCAAACGGCCCAAAACAATCTAAGCCAACGCGACTAAAGGGGGGTTCGTCTGGAGTTATTCTGCTGTAAGGCAAGTCGGCCATTTTCTGATGTCCAGGTGATGCAGACATTCTTCGGCAGGTAACACACTTCGACAAGACCTTTCGGATGGCAGCACAAGCACCAGGAATCCAGTATTTTTGTCGCAGGTGGGAAAGCATATGATTGCGTCCTCCATGACCCGTTTCTTGATGTACGCGACTGAGAATTAAACTGGAAATGTGTAAGTCTTTGGCCAGAATCACTGGGTGTTTAGCTTCAACTGGCATAGCTGCTTCACTCAGCCTTCCCCCAACTCTAATGAGGTCGTTTTCAAGGATTGGGTTCAGCTTGTAGATGTGACTTGTTCTTTTTACACATTCTCCCTTCTCTAAGTTTTCAATTTCTTCGGGAAATCTTGTTCTTTGACAAAACATTATCACAGCCTTCTCAGCAGCAATCAAATCTTCCACTGTGAGGTGTACCTTTGAATATTGGGCTTTGTAATGTTCCATCCGGACCTGTACTTCTTCCTCCAGCTGTTTCGAACTTAGCTCGGGCTTGGTAGTAGTGTCTCTTAACAACCTTCTTTGACGCACCAAAGACAACAAAAGGTTCCTGAACTTAAGAAGCCAAGCAACAGCTTTTATCAATCCATGCCAGGAGGAAAAGTAGCTGATAAACGTATCCACTGAACTTGCAGCGCAAACAGAGTAAGTATTCACGATAACATTTTTAAGCTCTGGATCTTCAATTAAAGGCTCTGCAACACTGTCTGGGTTTAATGGCCAGTTATTCTCAGACTCCAGAAGAAAACTAGGACCATGAATCCAAGCATCTGCCTTTAGAAATGACTCAACCTTTGCTCCTCTTGAAGCCAAATCTGCAGGGTTGCTTGAAGTGTGTACATATCTCCATTGCGACACACTTGACAACTTGAGTATTTCCGACACTCTGTTTGCTACAAAGATCTTGAATCTTGACGTCTCATTCTTTATATATTTCAATACAGAGGTGCTATCGGTCCAAAAGATTGACTCTCTGAGTTCCAATCGCAGCTCTGCTCTCCAAAGCTTATCCATTCTGCTAGCCACCACAGCAGCAGTCAACTCCATACGAGGAATAGTGACCAGTTTAAGTGGAGCAACACGCGCCTTGCCCATCACAAATGCACAGTGAGCCTTTCCGTTCTTGTCATGGAGTAAGAGATAGGTCACAGTGCCAAATCCTTCTTCACTGGCATCTGCAAAGTGATGTAACTGGGCAGACGTGACGTCACTGAAGTTCACTGGTTTTAGACATCTTCTCACCTCCCAATGCTCTAAATGGTGGAGGTCCTCCAGCCAAGTCATCCATTCTCTGGCTACAGATGGGGGTAACGAATCGTCCCAGCCCAGACGGTTCCTACAGAGATTTTGGAGGATTTTCTTAGCAGTAAGAACAACAGGTGCCAGAAAGCCAAGAGGATCATAGACTGAACTGACAATGGATAAAATCCCTCTTCTTGTGAGCGGACGGTTCTTGAGTGTAATCTTAAACTTAAATGCGTCTGACTGTACACACCACTGTACACCCAAGACTCGCTCAACTGGTAAGGCATCACTGTCCAAGTCCAGATCTTTAACTTCCTTGGCTCGCTCTTCTGGAGGTATAGCAGCGAGGACTGTGCGACTGTTGCTGATCCATTTTGTGAGCTTAAATCCACCTCTGGCGCACAACTCAACAAGCTCTTTACATAGAGACAAAGCGGCTTCTTCAGTGGCGACGGACACCAAGCAATCATCTACATAAAAATTGTGTAGTAGAGTATTGATTGCAACAGGACTGAAGTGCTTCCGATTGTCCTCAGCACATTTTCGAAGGGCAAAACAAGCACAGCTCGGGGATGAGGTGGCGCCGAAAAGATGTACCACCATTCTGTACTCAACCAGTTCCCGTTCACAGTTTCCGTCGGGCCACCACAAGAATCTTAACAGGTCACAATCTTCTGGCGGCACTCTGACCTGATGAAACATAGCTTCGATGTCTGCCATAAGCACGACTGGTTCTTTTCGGAATCTGGTCAGAACACCAACAAGCTGGCTTGTAAGATCAGGTCCTTGGAGAAGGTGAGAGTTCAAGGAGACCCCCTGAAAGGTGGCTCCCCCATCAAAGACCACACGTAGTTTTTTCTTTTTAGGGTGGTACACACCGTGATGGGGTATATACCACACTCTTCCGTCGCTTCGCCTCAACTGCTCAGCTGTAACTTTCTCTGCGTACCCATTCTTTAGCATTTCGTTTATGAATTTGACATAGTCTGAGCGAAAGGACGAGTCTTTAGATAAGCGTTTTTTGAGGCCGATTGCTCTTTGTTCTGCAACTGTCTTATTGTTTGGCATTTTGAGGTATCTTCGTTTTACAGGTAATCCAATACTATAGTGCCCATCAATATGGTTGACTGAATGTGAAACAGACTCCACAAATCTCTCATCCTCCTTTGACAATCCATGTTGTTCATCCTGTTTGGCCTCGGGAAAATCAATTTTCAGCTGCTTCTCCCACAGCTCATCCAGCCTTGCCACTGAGATCCGATTTACAGAGACGTGAGGCTGTATTTGTTTGTCCATTTGGCAATCTCCTCTGAGTGGGCCATTTACTGTCCAGCCCAGGATAGTCTTAACGGCATAAGGGCCCCCATTCACTGTGCGAACAACTTCCCAGGGCTCCAACGCCTGAGGTACATTAGTGCCAATAAGGAGATCCACATCTGCTTCAATCTCTGGAATTTGAATATGCCTCAGGTGTGGCCAACGCTGCAGGTCCTTTGCTTGTGGAATATTTCCTCGATGGACAGGCATGCTTTTTTGAGTGAAGATCTCCGGTAAATTGCAAAACTCACTTGTTTTTAGACCAGACACCTCCAAATCTGTCAGCATATAGCTATCCACAACCTTTTCCTGGCCCATTGTCCGAAGGAGAATGCCCAGCTTCCTCCCTGTGAGGTTGAGACGATTCATTAATCTCTCGGTACAAAACGAAGCTGTGCTCCCTGGATCCAAGAACGCATAAGTGATCAGAGTCTCTTGTCCTCTTTTTGACTTCACCTGAACAGGCAATATAGACAGAGTACAGTCCTGCCTGCCAGCCCCAGTTAAACCACTGGACTGCACTGACACCAAATCACCTTCTCTGGCCCCTTCTGAGCCATCATTAGCCTGTGTAGAACCTTTTGATCTGTTTTTGGAGTGGACATGTAACAACGTAGGATGCTTCAGGTTGCATAATCTGCATGTGAGACGCCTTTTGCAGTCTCTACTCCTGTGCCCAATGCACAAACAACCGAAGCACATATTGTTCTCCTTCAGAAAAGACATCTTTTCATCTCGAGTCTTTCTATCCAAAAGAAGGCAAACATCCAAAGAGTGTCCAGCTCCACAGAACAAGCACGGCAAGTTCCTATCTCTTGTGTTCACAGGCTCCACTTTCTTCGCAGGTGCTACATTGGTGGCAAAACTACTGCCCCGTGGCTTTACTCCAGTCCGGAAAGATCCAGCTTTAGACTCTTTTCTTCCGGTTCCAGGTGCGTCTTGAATATCTCCAAAAAGAGGATCACTTGCGATCTTAACTTGTTTACTCACAAACTCCACAATGTCATAGAATGTTGCTCTACGGTTGAATTTTTCTTGTAGATCACAGGCAACACATCTCCAACGATCTCTTAGCTTGTAAGGCAGCTTTTTCACAATTGTTTGCATGTTAGAGGGCACATTCAGGTCACCCATAGATTCTCCCATGGAGTTGCAACACTCACGGAGCAGTAAACTGTAGGCCTGTAATGCCTTGAGGTCTTCTCCTTTTACCGAAGGCCAAGAGAGCACTTTGTCCATGTAAGCTGAGGCTACTTTAAATGGGTCTCCAAAATGTTCTTGTAGCAAGGCCTTTGCTTTCATGTACCCATGAGCGGGTGGCAGGTGTTGACAGCTTCGGACTATGTCTCGGGGCTGGCCTCTTGTATACTGCTCAAGGTAGTACAAACAGTCTTTGTGGCTGGGAGTCCGGTCTTCAATATTGTGTTCAAAACCTCTCATGAAAGTTTGATATTGAAGTGGATCTCCATCGAAAGCTTGCAGGTCACGTTTGGGTAACAGGAAAAGGGACTGTTGTTCAACAAGTAGTGATGTGATTTCATTCTGCTTTTCGAGGACAGTAAACAAGCGGTGGTCGGGGATGCTCTGACTTATATGCATGTTGTGGTCAGGTTGAATGAGAGGGACAGATTGATATAATGGAGCCTGTATTGATACTAAATGGCTGGGCCCTGTAGCGGTAGACTGTAGCCCTGTTTGGAAACTTGCTTTGGGCTTTGCTGCCACATTGACTTTATGAATGCTTGTGTCTTCTGCTTGAGATTTCTGTGTGGTGAAAGTGGGCACAAACGTGGAGGCGTCTACATTTAACTGTGTATTTCTACTTTGTAAATAAGAGTTCATTCCATCAGATTTGGCTGATACACGAGAACCTTCAGACGCTTTTAACACATTCATTTTTGCCACAGAAGCTGCCAGTTCCATGTCCAAATCCATTGACTCCATTTTCCTCTTCAACTCTTCTTGTTGTTTCTCCATTTGTCTCCTTAATTGTTCCTGTTGTTCCTGCATAGCATGTTTTTCTTTCAATAGTTTTTGACGGGCCATAATAGCGGCGGTCTCAGCTTCTGCTCTTAATCGTGCTGAGGAAGTGCTTGACACCGCAGACTTGTGGCTCACAACAGTACTGCGTCTCTTTGATTTTCCAGATGATGCATTGGAAACGCTGTCATTCGGTTCGATTTCCACTGCAGTACTTTTCAGATGCATTACAGTTTTCAAAATGTTTGCTGTGTTTTCGTTTGAAAGAAGCTCTTTCCTTGGGAGACATTCCTGCTCAACAGCGCACTCTGCTGGTATTTGTTGTGCATCATCCACTATTGGCAGTTCCAAGAGCCATTTATTTGCCTCCTCCACACAAGTAGCTTTATGCTCCTCCACATTGACAAACCATGCATTCTGCTGTTCCTGCTCATCAGAGGGAACCATAGAAATGACTTCATCATGCAACTTGCTTGCTTCATTAAACAGAGTTGATACATTTTCAATGCATGAGCGGACCTTTTCAGTATTTACAGCATTTTTCATAAGCTCTGTCATTTCTCTCGTTGTCATTTTGATTTGTTTTACTTTAACTTTTCTATCATGTTGAAGCCTTTCTAATTTCTGTTCAAAGGCTTTAAATGTGAGCTTTGATTGTCTTTTTTGAGTCTCTTCTTTTGACCCTTCTTGAGTTGACATATTTCCTTCTTAAATATCCACAAATCTCAATTCTGCTGTGCACACTTCTTGATTCCTTTATTATTTCTCTCCTTTTTTTACTTTACTTTTTATGGCTTTTGCTCTAAGACACAGCGTTCCTCTCCCCAACACTCACGCGGACCCAGCTCCAATCTTTATTTAAGTGGAAGCTCAAAAAATCCGTAAAAACCAAACCAAATAGCACTTCACCTTTTGTACAAGCACTACAGAGTGAGGGGATCAATAATCCATGTTATTCGCTAAAGCAATGCCTTTTTAGCTCAAGCCCTTGATTGACGTGTGCAGCGGATTTGTGAATGAATGGGCACTGCGTATTATCCATGCGCGCTCACGTCTATCTTCACAACTTTGATAGAGATTGTAAACATCCACAGTTGTCCGACATTACAATGAAACTGCGCTTCAACAAACGACAGGGTTTTCTGTTGACAAATATAGTGGCGTATGGGAGGGCAAACTTAATCCATGACGCCACGGCGGGCTAAGCAAGGGAGCAGACACTGATGACGCGCAGTCGGAGATATTGCACAGTATGATGAAGTTTATTGCGGAGAGTAGAAATGAATCAGGCACTTACTTGGAATGTTGCTATGTATGATAATGAAGATACCTCATTAAGACAGTGCAGATATTTTAATTGATGGAAACATGCAGTCAACAGAAAGTTCCTTCCCCAGCTCACCCCACCGCCATGACACAGGCACACACACACACAGCTGAAGTGAGCGCGTGCACTGAATAGACAACCACACCCACTGGACCCGTGCATGATACTATATGCGCGTGCATGTACTAGTCACATTCACACAGAAAAACAAAAACCCTAAATGGCTCCTACATTAGAGTTATTGTTCATTTATCTTGTGCTATGTGCTTTTCATTCCTACTGTTCTGTAACCGGCAATGCAACGCTGAAATTTCCCCGCTGTGGGACGAATAAAGGATCTCTTAACATTCTAACTAATCAAGCGTCATTGCAGTAAAGCCAGAGTGTGTGTGTCTGTGAGTATGTGTATATGTGTGTCTGTATGTTTCTGTATCTGTGTGTGTAAGTGTGTGTGCGTCTATATGTGTCTGTGTCTGCATGTATGTGTAAGTGTGTGTGTGCCTGTATGTGTATGTCTCTGTATGTGTCTGTATGTGTCTGTATGTGTCTGTATATGTGTGTGTGTGTGCGTGTACATGTGTGTGTCTGTATGTTTCTGTATCTGTGTGTGTAAGTGTGTGTGCGTCTATATGTGTCTGTGTCTGCATGTATGTGTAAGTGTGTGTGTGCCTGTATGTGTATGTCTCTGTGTCTGTATGTGTCTGTATATGTGTGTGTGTGTGTGTGTACATGTGTGTTTCTGCATGTTTCTGTATCTGTGTGTGTAAGTGTGTGTGCGTCTATATGTGTCTGTGTCTGCATGTATGTTAAGTGTGTGTGTGCCTGTATGTGTCTGTGTCTGTATGTGTCTGTATATGTGTGTGTGTGTGTGTGTGTACATGTGTGTGTCTGTATGTTTCTGTATGTGTGTGTGTAAGTGTGTGTGCGTCTATATGTGTCTGCGTGTATGTGTGTGTAAGTGTCTGTATGTGTATGTCTCTATATGTGTCTGTGTCTGTATGTGTCTGTATATATGTGTGTGTGTGTGTGTGTGTGTGTCTGTATATATGTGTGTGTACACACACACACATCTGTATGTTTCTGTATGTGTGTGTGTAAGTGTGTGTGCGTCTATATGTGTCTGTGTCTGCATGTGGGTGTAAGTGTGTGTAAGTGTGTGAGTGTGTGTGTCTGTATGTGTATGTGCCTGTATATGTGTGCGTTTCTGTGTCTGTATATATGTGTGTGTGTGTGTCTATATGTTTCTGTATGTGTATGTGTAAGTGTGTGTGTCTATGTGTGTCTGTATGTGCCTGTATGTGTATGTGTGTGCGTTTCTGTGCGTGTGTCTCTCTGTATATGTGTGTACGTGTGTTTCTGCATGTGTATGTGTTTGTACGTGTCTGTTTGTGTGTGTGTGTATGTGTGTCTGTATCTGTTTGTGTGTATGTTTCTGTATGTGTGTGTGTGTGTGTGTGTGTGCATGTCTCTGTGTGTCTGTATGTGTAGTGTACGCGTATGTATATGTGTGTATGTGTGTGCAAGTGTGTGTGCGTGTCTGTGTGTGATTCTGTGTGTGTGTGTGTATATACAGCCACCGATTGTGCAAGTTCTCCCACTTAAAATAATGACAGAGGTCTGTAATTTTCATCATAGGTACACTTCAACTGTGAGAGACAGAATGTGAAAAAATATCCAGGAATTCACATTGTAGGGTTTTTAAAGAATTTATTTGTAAATTATGGTGGAAAATAAGTATTTGGTCACTTCAAACAAGGAAGATCTCTGGCTCTCACAGACCTGTAACTTCTTCTTTAAGAAGCTCTTCTGTCCTCCACTCTTTACCTGTTTTAATGGCACCTGTTTGAACTCGTTATCTGTATAAAAGACCAAATGTAGCCCACAATGATATTTCAACCACTGATAATCTCACTTGATCTGGGGCTCTACGCAAGATCTCATCCCGTGGGGTCAAAATGATCAGGAGAACGGTGATCAAAAATCCCAGAACCACACGGGGGGACCTGGTGAATGACCTGCAGAGAGCTGGCACCAAAGTAGCAAAGCTTACCATCAGTAACACACTACGACGACAGGGAATCAAATCCTGCAGTGCCAGACGTGTCCCCTGCTGAAGCCAGTGCATGTCCAGGCCCGTCTGAAGTTTGCCAGAGAGCACATGGATGATACAGCAGAGGATTGGGAGAATGTCATGTGGTCAGATGAAGTAGAACTGTTTGGTATAAACTCAACTCTCCGTGTTTGGAGAAAGAAGAATACTGAGTTGCATCCCAAGAACACCATACCTACTGTGAAGCATGGGGGTGGAAACATCATGCTTTGGGGCTGTTTTTCTGCTAAGGGGACAGGACGACTGATCCGTGTTAAGGAAAGAATGAATGGGGCCATGTATCGTGAGATTTTGAGCCAAAACCTCCTTCCATTGACTTGAATTTGTGTTATTGACCAAATACTTATTTTCCACCATAATTTACAAATACATTCTTTAAAAATCCTACAATGTGACAATTCCTGGATATTTTTTTTTCACATTCTGTCTCTCACAGTTGAAGTGAACCTATGATGAAAATTACAGACCTCTGTCATTATTTTAAGTTTGAGAACTTGCACAATTGGTGGCTGACTAAATACTTTTTTGCCCCACTGTATGTCTGTACATGTGTGTGTGTATGTGTCTGTATATGTGTGTGTGTATGTGTCTGTATATGTGTGTGTGTGTGTGTGTGTGTGTGTGTCTGTATATGTGTGTGTGTATGTGTCTGTATATGTGTGTGTGTGATTCTGTGGCAACTGAAGCTCATGCCAGGTACATTCATTAACACACATTACCGTTTCCTGCGTCATGATGAAGCATAAATCACGTTTGGAGCCGGAGCCAGAACCTTCAGCAGCTCCAATCTTCAAACACATTCCAAATCTGTGCTTGTTATAAATCTCTACGTTTCTCCATCTGCTGTTTTCTTTCACATATTTCCCACAAATGAAGTGATTCAAGAGCGTGCAGCGGTTCCAGAAAAACCCCAGAGCGATTGTAAAACAGTCAAAGTCGATAGAAAATGGGAAATGTCTTAATAACTAACATTGTTTCAATTATCGTGCCTCGAGTTTCACCTGAAATCCATTTTAATTATGTCGTAAGAAAGAACAAAACACATCCTTGGAAAGTCAGTGCAAATCAAACCGGAAGAAATCACATATTTCTTTGTCAACCAATAGATTAAGTAATTATATATATATATGTAACCCTAGTTCAGCGATGGCAAGCCCCAGGTGTGATCTCTGCGTTGTGTTGTTTGTGTTACTGGTCAGGGGCCAGCAGTGCGGATAGGGAAACCAGGAGTCAATGGTGGAAGAGGCTGAACAGACGTTCCTCATTTATTGCCTTCATAAAAACAAAAGAGAACTGCCCCATTAAGAAGAAATTGTAACTGTTTTTGCAGTAATAAATTGTACATTCAAAGGCTGAATTGTAAAGTCCACATGCTAACAAGGACACGTGCAAGCTAGCACTCTAAAAACGAAATACAAAGTTATTTTTCCCACTTAAGTTTAACAGAGAAACAGCCTAAATGTACAATGACAAAATGCTAACCCACAATCAATATTTGGCACCCAACATACATTTATACACAAATAAACTTATTTTACACTCGGGAGCCCTCCTTACCTTCATAAAAACAAAAGAGAACTGCAGCGTTGCGAAGCTGCGGAGGGCTTATATAGTTAAGAAAACAAAGGGCGCCCTCTGTTGGCGCACGGACACATTACATCCTTACATCCACCCCCAGTTTGTTTGATGGCGTCTCAGACATCTTAACAACAAAATAACAAAATAAAATACAGGGTGAAAGTCTCTTTTGAATGACTAAGAGAAAATTGGAGGGGGTTTTATTCTCTATTAAGAAAGTTGCGTTTCTCCTTGACCCTTTGCCATATTTTGCGACCTCGGGCAATCTTTCGCTGGACTGTTTCATCGTGCATCGCTCTCAATTGAAAGGACAGTCTTTTGGGTGGCTGCCTGTTCCTTAGGGGGTTTCTTCTGCCCACAGCACATTCAGAAATACCCATTTCGGTATTTTGAATCTCCACTGGTGCATTATCTTCTTCCTCCATATCCTCCAATGGATCCTCCTCCCCGCAATCCTCATCAGAGCCAATCCTTGAATCATTGACACCCTCAGTTCCATCCTCCACCTCATCTGCCGATAGTTCAGACTCCAAGGGAAAAAACATGCACTGGGTAAGAAGGTTTCCGTGGACCACTCTTTGCTTTTCACCATCTTCTGACTGAATGACATAAACCGGGACTCCAGGCTTTCTTTAGGACCAGGTAAGGCTTGGACTCCCACCGGTCCCCCAACTTCTGCCGACCTTCAACGGCGCAGACTTTGACTAATACTCTGTCTCCTGGAGCAAATGTAAGACTTTTCTTGACCCTGCTGTCATAATGCTTCTTTTGCTGCAGCTTGGCTTGTCTGGAGCTTATGTTGGCTTGAGCGTAAGCATGCTTTAGGCAGTCTTTGAGGTCCTGAACATAATCGCTGTATTCACAGGGGTTGCTGCCGTATGTTAGACCAAAGACCAGATCGACAGGAAGTCTTGGATGCCTGCCGTACATTAGATAGTAGGGACTGTAGCCTGTCGAATCATGTTGAGTGCAATTGTATGCATGTGTCATTGCATCAACATACTCGCTCCAACGAGGTTTCAGAGGAGGTTCCAGCGTGCCAAGCATATTCATGAGAGTGCGATTGAACCTTTCTGTGATCCCATTTCCCTGAGGATGGTATGGGCTGGTGTGGGTTTTGGTGATGCCTGTGATTTTACAAAGGTCTCGAACTATGGCACTCTCAAAATTACGTCCTTGGTCGGAATGAAGCCTTGCTGGGAAACCAAACCGGCAAAAGAAGTTTCTCCAAAGCACCTTAGCCACTGTGGAGGCCTTCTGGTCCCTTGTTGGGTATGCTTGGGCAAAGCGGGAGAAATGGTCTGTCACCACAAGCACATTCTCAATTTGACCCACAGACTTCTCTAGTGTGAGGAAATCGATACACACCAGCTCCATGGGGGCAGAGGTATGTATACTGACTAGCGGGGCATGGAGACCAGCAGGAGTCTTTCGAAGACAGCAACGCTCGCAACGCTCACACCACATCTTAACCTCTTGAAACATCCTTGGCCAGAAGAAACGTTCTCTTATGAGAGCAAAAGTTCTTTCAAACCCGAGGTGCCCTGATTCATTGTGCAGGGCAGTCATCACTCCTGTCTGAAGATTCTGAGGTAGGACCAACTGATTGATGACTCCTTTACGACTGTCCCGGACTGTGCGATACAGAGTTCCATCTCTCACAACCAACTTCCTCCACTCTTTTAGGAGAAGGGAGGCCTGTCCTCCCCAAGCCTCTCTCTCTCTTTTGCTTGGTTTGGAATTAATTGCTTTGTAGCTCAACACTGGTCCCACAACAAGATCTTCCCTTTGAGCCGCCCGGATGTCCTGCTTGGTCATTGATGGGAGACATTCAGTACCAGTATCAGCGTAGGGCTCTGACTCTTGACTGGGCACAAGAGGCTCAGACTCTTCTGCCACCCTCTGTGGGCACGACAGGGCCCTAGCCACATCATTGCATGACATTCTTGAGAGTGCATCTGCATTAGCATTATTCCTTCCCTGACGATACTGAATGTCGAAATCAAAGCCTGACAACTGTGATACCCATCGCTGACCAGTGGCGTCCAACTTGGCAGTGGACATGACATATTTCAAAGGGTTGTTATCCGTCAGCACAGAGAACTTATGTCCATAGAGATGGTCGAAGAACTTTTCAGTTGCAGCCCACTTTAGAGCTAAAAACTCTAACTTGTGGGCTGGATAACGGGTTTCTGGTGGACTTAAACCTCGACTAGCATAAGCTATGACCTTCTCGACCCCATTCTGAACTTGCGCCAGGACCGCTCCCAAGCCTTCTCCGGAGGCATCAGTCTGCAGCACGAATGGCAGTGTGTAGTCCGGGTATCCAAGTAATGGAGCTGATGTGAGTTTTTCTTTCAGGGTGGTAAATGATCTTGTACACTCATCAGTCCATAGAAAGGGAGGGTCAGGTACAGTGGTTCTTTTCGTACCCCTTTTTTTCTTTCTGGGGTCACCAGAAGTGAGGCGGTAGAGGGGTGCAGCAATCTTTGCATAGCTCTCCACAAACCTCCTGTAGTACCCCGCAAACCCCAGGAAACGAAGGACCTCCTTACAGTTTGTTGGCTGTGGCCAGTCCTTCACCTTGCTTATCTTTTCAGGGTCAGTGCGGATACCTTCTGCACACACCCGATGCCCCAAGTATTGGACCTCCTTTTTCATTAAGTGGCATTTTGAGGGTTTCAGTTTAAGGCCATGTTTACGCAGTCTGTCAAACACCAACTGCAGGCGTTGCAGGTGTCCCTCAAAATCCTTGGAAAATATTATGAGGTCATCAAGGTAGATAAGGAGGTGCGAGTAGTTCAAGTCTCCAAAACAGCAGGTCATCAACCTCTGGAATGTCGCTGGGGCATTCTGTAAGCCAAACGGCATACGATTTGCTTCAAAGAGGCCCATAGGCGTGGTGAAAGCCGTTTTATGTTTATCCTGCTCTGCCACCTCCACCTGCCAATACCCCGATGTCAAGTCCAAGGTGGAAAAATACTGTGCTTGTCCAAGAGCTTCCAGAGCGTCTTCGATCCTAGGAAGAGGGAATGCGTCCCTTGTACTGCAGGAATTCAACCTCCTGTAGTCGACGCAAATCCTTAACGTCCCATCCTTCTTAACTACAACCACAATGGGTGACGCATACGGGCTCTTACTTGGGCGGATGACACCGGTGTCTTCCATGTCTTTTAAAAGATTGCGGACATCTTGCCATTGAGCAGGTGGTATTTTCCGATAGGGGAGACGGAACGGCTTGGGATCAATCAGAGGGATTTCATGTTGTACTGTCTTTGTGTGCCCAAAATCCATGGAATGTTGGGAGAATACATCACGGTTCTTTAGCAATAGTTGCCTCAAGCTTTCCCTCTGCTCCTCATTTTCCACTGCAGCCCCACTTAGATCCACTGGACATGTGACAGTGTCCCTGCCCTGAGTCGCCTGCACAATCTGATCTTGAATATGACATGTTTCCATCTTGGAATCCCCAGAGCACTCCCCCTCATTACTCCACTGCAACACATCTCTAACGAGAAAAACATTTGCAAGACAAGTATGTGGTTTAATCAACACTGGCTGGACAGAGAGGTTCATTACTCGGACTGGAACGACGCCCTTCCTGACATAGGCAAGCACTCTGCCCACTACTAGGCCCTCTGGCAGCTGAGAATTTACGTTACATTCAATCAGCGCAGTGTACGTTTTCTTTCTTGGCCCCCCTTTTACCCGGCACATCACGTTCATTTCTTTGCTTGCAGGGACACACATTTTACTGCCAGTATAAACCGCAGGGCCAATGCGGTCGTCGAAACCACAAGGTTTTGTGCCACTCACCTCTGTCAAGGCAGAGTACCATTCTGGGTGCTTCTCCTGTACCATAACCAGGAATTGTTTTCCATATTGGGATTCAAAATGGCTTTTGGAGGCACGTATGACATTAGTACCCACTAACAATGGAACTCCAGACCGGTACTCTGTTACCGGAACAACAAAAGCAGGCACATTGGCAAAGTCTTTCCCCGGAATGTTGAGATTTATGTATAAAAAACCAAAATGGGGAATAGTATGGCCTCCAGCCCCCTCCATTGGGATGCTAGACTCTTGTATCTCCTGCATACACAGCTCAGGGTGTGAGCGCCAGAAAGTGTCTGTGATGGTGGTCACTTGAGAACCAGAATCAATGAGCGCCTTACAGGACATTCCATTAACTTCAACCTGTCCCTCATTTAAAGGTCCGACAAGTGGGGTTTCCAATTCCTTTTGGGGGATCAGATGCATGCCCATGGTTGCCCCAGTCACCACAGGCTTTAGGAGTTTAAAGGCTGGCCACCTGTGATAGCGCCACTATCCGATGTGACAGCGGCGTACGATCCAGCACTGGTAGAGGGCTCATTTTCAGGTAGCACCGCCCTACAGGACCTGGCCAAGTGTCCAGGTCTGCCACAGCGGTGGCACACTATGGTGGCTCTTCGGCTAGGGTCTCTGGGTCCTAAATTCGGCTTGAATGGTGAGGTGGGAGGGGTAAACTTTGTCTCCAACTGAGCAAGCCTTTTACTTTGTTCTTCTTGATGCAGTGCGATACTTTTCACGAGGTCTGTAAGTTCACGTAACTCAGAAGATTGCTTCCCCGTTTCAGCTCTCTCAGTTGCTCCACTTACTTGCCTATTTGTGACAGTCTGGACCTGGCTGAAAGTCTTCTTCTGCCTCGGCTGGTTGAACTTCTTGGCTTCTCTGGCTATATTCCTGAGCTCGTTCTGTAGCTCCCGAAAGCATAGCATTCTCGGCTTCATGGGAGCAATCCTCAAAAAAACATCCTCTTCAATCAACCCCCTCATGAACTGTCGCACCAGTTTTGCATCACGATCTGGGAATGGTCGGCCCCTGTTTTGGGTGTCTTCCACTTCTCTGAGCGTGGCCTCTAAAGCAATGGCAAAAGAACAGGCTGTCTCCCCTGAACGTTGGGTTCTCTCATAAAAGTCGGCCAGGGGATCCAGAGATCTCTGCATGTCACCATATTCTGACCGTAGTTCATCAAAAGCCCTCCCCGGGACTTGCTCTATTGGGGGGAAGTTTAGAACAAGCCTTCGTGCCTCTCCACTCAAATGCCTGACAATGGTTGCAAAACTGAGGTGGGATGGTAGGGCACCTGCATCTAAAAGATACTGCATGTCTCTGATCCAGTCCTCAATCAGTATTCTGCAGTCTGCCCCACCACTGAAAATGGCCACATTTTTTACTTGATGAAACTGAGTGAAATTGGCTGGGCTGGGCTGGAAAGGGGGAGGCGCCTGGATCCCTGCACACTCATGTGGATAGGCGCTAGCCTGCATGTGGTATGGAGCTGGTTGTGCGATGGATGGGTATGTTTGAGTAGCGTGCAGAGAGGCTTGGGTAGCAGGTGTGTTATTAACCCTCACTGGTTGCTGGCTTAGAACAGCGGCATGAGGTGCCATACTACCCGGACTAATAATGCCTGTGTTTTGTGGGTACTTTTCAAAAGCAGTTAACATTGGCCCACCGTAACTGCCCTGGGGATATTGGTAACTGGGTGTGTGGACATGGCGTTCTGGTACCTGCATGGGGGTTCCCCCAGTCATCAGATTGAGGTGAAGAGGGTTAGACTGTGGAGGCGTGGGCAGAGCATTATATGCCATATTCCAGGGTGATAATGCCTCATGCTGTTGGGCATACTGCTCCGAGTGCTCAGACGGATTCATCAAAATAACTGTTTGGTCCAAAGTCTGGATCTCTCCTTCTGCCACACCTGGTCTGTCTGGCTGGCGGTATGCCTCACCGCAGGGGGAATCGTGGGAATGGGGCGTCGAGGAGTATCTTCATGGAGGTTTTGCACATTACCTTGCATGTTGATTAATTATAACGTGATATCAATCTCTTAAACCGATGAATCAATATTACAGAAATATTCACAACATAGCATTCAATCACATAAAAAAGCACTATTCAACAATGAGAAAAAAATAATGTAATAAAGAGCATATAACTCAAAACTGAGGATACAGCTTATTATGATGTTAACAGTCCACAGAGTTGTCCGCTCTTCCTCTTATAAACCACCATCCGGGTCACGGCACCAAAGATGTAACCCTAGTTCAGCGATGGCAAGCCCCAGGTGTGATCTCTGCGTTGTGTTGTTTGTGTTACTGGTCAGGGGCCAGCAGTGCGGATAGGGAAACCAGGAGTCAATGGTGGAAGAGGCTGAACAGACGTTCCTCATTTATTGCCTTCATAAAAACAAAAGAGAACTGCCCCATTAAGAAGAAATTGTAACTGTTTTTGCAGTAATAAATTGTACATTCAAAGGCTGAATTGTAAAGTCCACATGCTAACAAGGACACGTGCAAGCTAGCACTCTAAAAACGAAATACAAAGTTATTTTTCCCACTTAAGTTTAACAGAGAAACAGCCTAAATGTACAATGACAAAATGCTAACCCACAATCAATATTTGGCACCCAAAATACATTTATACACAAATAAACTTATTTTACACTCGGGAGCCCTCCTTACCTTCATAAAAACAAAAGAGAACTGCAGCGTTGCGAAGCTGCGGAGGGCTTATATAGTTAAGAAAACAAAGGGCGCCCTCTGTTGGCGCACGGACACATTACATCCTTACATCTATATTTGCTTTTATTGGACGTATACCTCCATGTAAGATCCAGGACTGAGGCTGTAGATCCAGGACTCAGGCTGTAGATCCAGGACTGAGGCTGTAGATCCAGGACTCAGGCTGAGCAGATCCAGGACTGAGGCTGTAGACCCAGGACTGAGGCTGTAGGTCCAGGACTGAGGCTGTAGACCCAGGACTGAGGCTGTAGACCCAGGACTGAGGCTGTAGGTCCAGGACTGAGGCTGTAGACCCAGGACTGAGGCTGTAGACCCAGGACTGAGGCTGTAGATCCAGGACTGAGGCTGTAGACCCAGGACTGAGGCTGTAGACCCAGGACTGAGGCTGTAGATCCAGGACTGAGGCTGTAGACCCAGGACTGAGGCTGTAGATAAACAGTCTTCCAGTGTACCATGGTGCTGTGTTAAAACCATATTCTCTGCTTGTATCCAAACTCATATTAACGATTAAACTTCCTTCGTTATCGTTCCCAGAAATAGACACATTTCCTAAGAGCGTTCCCTTTTCTCATGTTCTGTCTCTGACAAACAGCTCAGACGTACAAAGTTGATTGCTTTTACTCTGCTGTGTTTCCCATGAAAAGACTTCCCTCGCCGCTCGGAGCACAGGGGTCTGGGAGCGCTGATGATCTCCCGCTGCACTGCAAAAAGTGAAGGAAAAAATGGCTCAAATTTGGCAACATGTATCTTATTTTGCGCACATTCTGACCGCCTTAAAACAAGATTTACCAACGGGACAAACCAAAATGATCTTGTTTTACTTTAAAAAGATACAAGAAATGTTATAAGAAGTAAATGAGTAACTAATCCTCAACTCTGTACTCTAATACAGCACATATAATCTGTTGGCAGTGTCTGTGTCAAACAACAATTCGTCCTAAACAGAGAAGACTGTTTTTATATTTACCAGCCCGGGCCAGTGGGGGTGTACCCGGAAAGAGAATTACCCAATGTGTTTGTATGGCGTCTACTTTCCTCTCAAAAACGGTTTGACAGAATAGTCCAAAGGTCGCTCTTAGCCCAAAGCTACGTTCCAGATGCTGTCAATACAACACAATACAATTCAATACAATACCATAACATACCATACTGTACCGTACCATACCATACCATTTATTCTTGTTTAGCCCTATATCACAACAGCAGACATTTCAGAGGACTTAACAGAACCATTGAAATCACCGACACAGATCAGAGAATCAACAGTTAAGACACAGAAATTGCACATGTATTGTATGTATGTGTTTCAATCTGAAGAGACCAAGACACAAACATTAATGCATGAAAAAGATTTGTTTGTTTGGCGCATTGACCTTGGCAGTGACACTTGCAGAGGGGAGATCGTCTGCTGCTGTAGATGATCTTAGAACCCCCGGGGTCAAGCACTGGTGGTGGCTAGAAGCATGGTGTGAATGGGGCATCGGTGGAGCCAGGTCAGGAACCAGAGCAGGAACCAGGAGCTTGAGGAGACGCTGGGTGTTATTCGCTGTTTATCAGGAAGTGGCTGCTTTAAAACTGCCCGCTTTGCTTTCAGTGGGTCGGCAAGGGGCTGGCCGGGCTGTGTGATTGGCAGGCCCTGGACGGGTGAGAGCTGTGGCCGGTCTTTCAGTCTGAATTTGCGCATCAGCTTCATTGGTCCATAGGGAGAAACCAGTATTCATGAATGTTGATAAATGCCCATACATGTTGTAGAATGTTAAAGTCTCCTGGATCATCACAGTCCTTTTTGTTGGACACTAACAACCCAACAGACGCTCCTGCATCGACAAGGAAAAACTCACAAAAAAACAGTGGGGAAAAACTGAGAAATCCGCTCCACACGTCTGTTTAGGCCCATAGACTGTAAATATCACCAGATTTATTGTGTAGTCATTTCCTGATTTGGGGCAGACGGTTTCTGACTTCAGGTGGTGTGGTTGACGTGGTTCCTTTTCCGTTGTATATGTTCACGTTTACTAACGAATAAACTCACACTTTAACTGTGTTAGAGCTCTTGGTTGTTTATATTCTCGCTGCTCTCGGCCCCGGTGCAGAGAGGTGTTTTTCCGCAGACGTGCGTGGGTTGGAGGGCCATTATTGTTTCATCTGCGCCACTCCTCTACATCCTCGTCCCAGGGAGTCCGCTTTATTTCTAGCATCTGTGCTGCAATGAGAAACTCCGGCTAACTAGGGCACTGCATAATAAGCGAGAATAGCAGTGGCGTCGAGAAGAAAAGGGACAAGAAAGGAAACATTTCTCACAGGGGAAGCTTACACAATGTAGATTTGCTGACGGAACTAATTCAGAGAGCCAATGTTGTTGTTCGGCTTTTTATAAACGAAACACCTTCATTTATTATTTCGTACCTATGTGTCTCTGCGTCACAGTTTAACCTCTTATTACAGAGCGCTGGGATTTAAACGTGATGGAAAAAAGTGCTGAGGTTTTAATTTTTTTAATTTACTTCTGTTTATATAGGGGCTGTAGATCCAGGACTGAGGCTGTAGACCCAGAACTGAAGCTGTAGATCCAGGACTGAGGCTGTAGATCCAGGACTGAGGCTGTAGATCCAGGACTGAGGCTGTAGATCCAGGACTGAGGCTGTAGATCCAGGACTGAGGCTGTAGATCCAGGACTGAGGCTGTAGATCCAGGACTGAGGCTGTAGATCCAGGACACTCGACATTCAACGACTTTTGTCTCTGCCTCTTATGGATCAATGACTCCATGTGTTTTTTATAGTTGCATTTCTTGTGTTTGATTCTCTGATCTGTGTTGGCAAATCGACAGCTTTGTAAAGTCCTCGGAGATAATTATTGCTGTGATTCAGGGCTGTACAAAAAATACACTAGAAAAGCCTATTGTAGTGTATTTTTTTTTACACTTTTTGTCAAAGGTTGATAAAGAATAAGTCAAAAATGTCTCAAATTTGGCAAAATGTATCTTATCTTGAGCACATTATATCATTTTTTGCAGTGTAGGTTGAGTTGAATTGAAGGCGTCTGACTAGATCCCCTGCTCCCTCTCTCCTCTCTCTCTCTCTGCAGTGTGGAGCATGATTTCCGTCTGCAGGAAGGGCAGGTGGTGCGCACGTGGAAAGTGGGGGACCCCCCGGAGGAGCGGCCGCAGACCCCCACCCCGCCGCCCTCCACCCCCCTCCAGCAGGACTCTCCTCAGGCCGTGCGACCCCCTGTGTGCAAGAAGAACCGCAAGAAGTGCTTTTGGTTTCTCTGAGCTTCACTCGAACCGACGCAGACTTTGGGAAAAGACGGGAATCGGAGAAAAATGGCAGTTTGTAGCAAAAAAAAGTGCTGAGGTTAAAAAAAAAAGAAAATAGAGTGTATTTGTTAGAGCTGGGAACGGGTCGTGTCAACTTCTCTCTTTAATCACTTAAGTTGATGCTTTTGGTACTTTAAAAATGACAATATATTAAGTATTTATGTAATTATTTTCATTATTGATCAAAACAATGAACTAATTAATCAGAAATATGACCGAGAATAATCAAGTTTTATCACAGATTAACCCTGAAATATATTCACTCCTTGAAGAAAGTGGTGTAAATGTTTTTTAAGATGTTTTTCTAAGATTTTCCCTACTTTTTTTTATGATAGGACTTTACCAAATGGTTGAGATGCCGTTTGATAAAAGTAGACGTAGAGACTCAAGAAGTGATCCACCAAAGAGAAACTATCCAATGGTCAATAAATTTGTTTTATTGGTTTATAAAGTTCTGTTAAGATTAATAAATGCGTACAATATAATATGATGTAACTATAAACGCAGTCGTAGAGCGCAGACCTCTGCCTGGAGCCGTCCTTCTTTCAGACGGCGGTCGCCTTCATCAGACGTTTCCAGACGTTTCCAAATGACTCTGAGACAAACAAACAGACAGAGCAGAGAGAAGAAGCTGGAACATGGCTTTTCCAGGAGCCTGAAGAGTTATTGATTTAGATTTATTGATCTAAGAGCTGGATTGATACAGAGCCTCCAGAACATACGCTCACGGTCTTCTTTCTTTTAACATATTTCAACACAATTAAAGAGAAAGGTCAATGTGAAAAGTGAACACACTCATTTTCCAGCCCTAATGAATATTTTAATATATACATATTTATTTATTTATTTAAAAAGAACAATAATGGTTCAGCACAAAGAGATCTATGGAAATCCATTTAAAGTGAATCAATATGAGGAGTACGAACAAGAGAGATGTTTATTTACTTCTGTATTGGACAAATGAGGGTCAGAACACCAGCTTTTATAAAAAAGAGACATTATAAAGTTATATGTATTGAAGGCTTTTATTCTGTTGTAATTGAAATACTCTTTATGTGACACGCACACAGCTCACGTGATGTACAAAGCATATTATTAAATCTATTTAAGGACAGAGAGAAGCCAGCTCTGTCTCAGAGATCAGCCGCCTCATGCTATATTTCAGATATGGATTAATGCTCTATAAAAGTATTTTACCACAGCTGCTGTCTCACTTTCTTTATTCTTAGGCTTTTCAATCTTCCACAGTGTCGACCAATCAGAGCTTTGTGTTTCAACAGCTTCAAATAAGTTTTATCAAAGGAATCGACAGCAGGAGGCTACACACTGTTGGACACGGACGTTAGCATCGAGCTAACATTAGCATTAACATTAGCATCATCATGAATAAACAGTAGTGAGATTTGGATTTTATCAAATTGTTCTTTTATAAGCATTTAAATGGTTTTTACCTTTAGTCACTAATAAAGTCAATAATAAAAACAGTTTGTTGAGAGGCTAATGCTAAAGACCAAATGCTAACTGCTGCACGTAAATAATGTGTTGCTAACACTCGCTCTCCTCTGGTAGAAAAACAAACTGACACTGGTCAGACCCAGTTCATGACCAGGAAAGGGGCCTTTAATACCATAGAATGTTGGCTAAAAGAGACAAAAATGGCTACACATTAATTATACGTTCAAACTCATCTGGAAGTGAAAGGTAGAACTACTCACATGAAAAAGGAAAGATTGTTTGATGGAAGTAAACAATCTTTACTTCCATTAAGTAAAGTAGTCATAGAAATAAACTACATAAAGTATAGACGCAGACAAAGTAAAGACCAAAAATGTACTTGAGCTGAGTATGAATTCCACTTCCACAACCGTGGAATCATATCGTCAAACACATTTCTATCATAAACACATTTCTATCATAAACACATTTCTATCATAAACAGATTACTCAGCCTCACATGAGACTGTTTACCATCTCTCCTCTTCCCTGATTCTTCCCTGACGCTCGAGGGCAGGTCTGAGGAAATGTAGTCTCAGCTAAAAAGTCCCTGATCTGAGTCGTTAGTATTTTATGCACATAAGCAGCCGCCTCAGAGCCGCCTCAGAGCCGCCTCAGAGCCGCCCTCAGAGCCGCCTCAGAGCCGCCTCAGAGCCGCCCTCAGAGCCGCCTCAGAGCCGCCTCAGAGCCGCCCTCAGAGCCGCCTCAGAGCCGCCTCAGAGCCGCCTCAGAGCCGCCTCAGAGCCAGATCCAGCCTCATTTATCACAACACCACGTCGCTACAACATTTATTTTCACTTCCATTGTATTTATGGTCGTGTACGTAAATCAAAAAAGATGGTCGATCACTGTCTCATCCAAACTAAAATCCTTAAATACCTTCTTTCCAAAAAACAGAGCCCTTTAAACCATGTGTCAACCATTACAATCACTCACTTAGGGGTGGGCGATATGGCCTAAAATTCATCTCGCGGTAAAATTTGGGTCACAGACGGTAGACGGTATATATCGCGGTATAATTTGGTGTGTGAATTTCAATATAGGTCTAGCAGGTTCTTGCATAAAATAGACAAGATTGTTACTTTTAAAATTTATTGTGCAAAACTGCAATTATAGAGAACATTATAAAACTTCCAAGCAGTATACATTTAAAACAAGACAATGTCAACGTTAAAGTGAAACATCACTCCAGTGCAAAATACTCTTTTCCTTCACTTTTCTTAAATAACACAAAATAGCATGCAAAGATTTAGATAATAAAAAACAAAACTTCAAGTACAAGAGGTATCTTTTGCCCAAATATATAAACCTAACATTTTAAAATGACTTTTGAGTGCAAATCAACAATTAGCTTTAGAGACTTGAGGTACATGTACACTGAATGCAAAAATAACTTAAGATAAACAACAAACAAGCTTTGTGTACTGTGTGCGTCAGTGACAAAAGAAAACACTGAGCATTAGTTTCACACCAGTTTACGGCAGATTTTTAGCCAAGAACACAAGCCTGTCCACATTCTCTTGGCACCACGTACCTTGGATCCAGCGTATTGACCATGCCTAAAAACCCGCTTCTCTCCACGATTTGAAAAGGCACCATGTCTTTGCACAAGAAAGTTGTTATAGACTTCGTAATGTCTATGCACCGCTGGCTTTTTTTTTCATAGGGCGTACCTTTTGAAAAAGCCTTGGCGAGTGAAACCTGGTGGTGTGTAACTTTTTTCCCACTCGAGGACTGGCTTGTTTTCTGAGGAACAGCGGCAGCGCTACGCATTCGTTGGCTTTCCTCATATTCGACAGCGTGTTTTGTTCTCAGATGGTAGAACAGATTGCTTGTGTTACCTCCCTGTGCTATCACTGTTGACCGGCAAAATTTGCAGATTATGGTTTTCTGCTCACTATCCGACACTTCAAACCCAAACCATGTCCATATTATTGACGTTGCACCAGTCCTTTTTACGAGCTCCGCCTTCTCCATACTTTCACCACTTGCAGCCATATTTCCACACGAGTGAAGATGAGTTTGTCTGCAGCGTGCAAGAGTGGCACGTGACGACACGCCCACTTCACGACACGCCTCTGTCTTGCAGGCTGCAGACAACCCTCTCGTGGTTGTTGCCGGTCCCAGCAGGCCAAGCATGTTTCAAATTGATGACATAATGATCTATACCGCAATATGCCGGTATAACAAAAATCACTACCGTTGGCCAAATTTATACCGTCTACCGCTTATACCGTTTATACCGCCCAGCCCTACACTCACTAGTCCCTTCAACCATGCTTTAGTCATTTTTACCATAACAGGATGACGAACAGACACTCGGACACGACGAGAAACACGCAAACTCCACAACCTCGGAATTGAACCCACGACCTTCCTGTTGCCACCGTGCCTCCGCTAATGAGAGGCTACGTCGCGACCGTTTTCCGTTGCGTCAATTGAAAGCCTGCAGCGCTGACGTTAAGTACCACCATTGGCCACAATTGCCACTTTTCACACACTCACGCTTAAAACACATTGTTCCGTCTCCCCACAGCTGCTTCAGGGCAAAGTGGAAAGACACCAAAAAGTACAATCCAGGTTTCTTTAAAGTACTTTCATTCAGGGCTGAGAACCTGGGATCCTATACTGCAGGTGCCTCCAACCTTTTTCACCCAGAGAGCTACTTTCCCGGGACGATTAAGACAGAGAGCTACTACTTTAAGCGGCCCTGAGACAAAATTGGTGATATATTGTTGTAAACAAGCCTGATACAGTCACTATTTATCACACATTTTTTCTAGTGAACAAAGTTAATTTTAAATATTAAGTATATTATTTCATTTTTTAATTTCTAAATCCTTTGGCGAGCTACCTGGAAGTGGGTGGCGAGCTACTGGTGGCTCCCGAGCTACAGGTTGGAGACCCCTTCTATAGTGCTATACCTGGTTTTTGGTTCCGGTGTAAGTTTATTGGTATAGCACAGTTCATACACAAGGCAACTCAAAGTGCTGAACAAAACAAGATACAAGACAATCACACAAGGCCATGAAATCATAGATAATCTCGGAACATTACCAAGAGAGAAGATAAAAACATTCAGTTGTTGCACAGCCTTTCTCACGTTTTCAAGAAGACTGTTCCAGATTTTAGCTGCATTAATCTGAAAGGCAGCCTCCCCATGTTTAGTCCTGACTCTGGGACCAGCAGGAGTCCAGTCCCTGTGCTCCTCAGAGTCCCAGCAAGAGGCCAGTCCCTGTGCTCCTCAGAGTCCCAGCAAGAGGCCAGTCCCTGTGCTCCTTAGAGTCCCAGCAGGAGGCCAGTCCCTGTGCTCCTCAGAGTCCCAGTTGGTTCATACTGTATGTCACTAACATGTCACAGATGTACTTTGGTGCGAGGCCATGGAGGGACGTGTATTAAACAGAGACTGCTTTAAAGTCTATTCTCTGAGCCACAGGAGCCAGTGCAGAGACCTGAGAACAGGACTAATATGATGGTACTTCCTGGTTCTAGTCCGGACTCGAGCTGGAGACCGCAGTGAGCAGGTGTTACAATAGTCTAACCTCCTGGAGACAAATGCAGGATAAGAATCTCCATATCTGCCCTAGACACATATTTAGATATTTTTTTGATTCTGGCAATTTATTTCAGACGGTAAAAAGCTGCAGAAGTCACTGATTTGTTGTGGATGTTAGAATGTGTATTATTTCAACATACAGCCTGGTTTTCTGTCTGAAAAAAATGCGCTCATTCCATTTAACTCATTGACTGCCATTGACGTATTTTTCTGAGTGTCTGGTGATTTCTGCCAAACTTCCTTCTATGCGACTGGGGATTACAGGAGAACAAAAAGAGCTAGAAACAGACTTTTCTTTGCTGATGAAATGACAAGTGACAATCCAGTCTTTCAGAATCTGGTTTCATATTTCACACAGTCATAGCACATAATACTCTGTCGGTCTTGAGAATCAGTGAATTCACCAAAAATGGCTGGCAATTACAACCAATGAGGAAACTTCTATTCTCACACTAATCAAACATGAACATTTTACTAAGAAAACTGTAAAATCCATCATTGAAACCAGAAAACATTTTGAATCCGGTATAATCCAGTGTAATTATTCCCAGAAAACAACGACTATTCTCCATCCATCCATTTTCTTCCGCTTTATCCGTTGCCGGGTCGCGGGGGCAGCAGTCTAAGCAGAGACGCCCAGACTTCCCTATCCACACACACTTCCTCCAGCTCGTCCGGGGGGACCCCAAGGCGTTCCCAGGCCAGCTGAGAGACATAGTCCCTCCAGCGTGTCCTAGGTCTTCCGCGGGGCCTCCTCCCGGTGGGACGTGCCCGGAACACCTCCCCAGGGAGGCGTCCAGGAGGCATCCGGAACAGATGCCCGAGCCACTTCAACTGATTCCTCTCGACGTGGAGAAGCAGCGGCTCTACTCCGAGCTCCTCCCGTGTGACTGAGCTCCTCACCCTATCTCTAAGGGAGCGCCCAGCCACTCTGCGGAGGAAGCTCATTTTGACCGCTTGTATCCGCGATCTCGTTCTTTTGGTCATTACCCAAAGCTCATGACCATAGGTGAGGGAGGGAACGAAGATTGACCGGTAAATCGAGAGCTTTGCCTTTCGGCTCAGCTGCCTCTTTACCACAACCGCATCACTGCGCACGCTGCACCGATCAGCCTGTCAATCTCACGCTCCATTCTTCCCTCACTCGAAGAACAAGACCCCGAGATACTTGAACTCCTCCACTTGAGGAAGGACCTCTCCACCCACCTGCAGAGGGCAAGGCACCTTTTTCCGGTCGAGCACCATGGCCTCGGATTTGGAGGTGCTGATTCTCATCCCAGCCGCTTCACACTCGGCTGCAAACCGTCCCAGTGCATGCTGCAGGTCCTGGTTCGTTGGAGCCAACAGGACAACATCGTCGGCAAACAGCAGAGATGAAATCCTGTGGTCTCCGAACCGGACCCCCTCCGACCCCTGGCTGCGCCTAGATATTCTGTCCATAAATACAGTGAACAGAACCGGTGACAAAGGGCAGCCCTGTCGGAGGCCAACATTCACCGGGAACAGGTCTGACTTACTGCCGGCAATGCGAACACAGCTATGGCTCCGGTCATACAGGGATCGGATGGACCTCAGCAGAGGACCTCCGACCCCGTACTCCCGGAGAACCCCCCAAAGGACACCCCGGGGAACACAGTCGAACGACTTCTCCAAATCCACAAAGCACATGTGGACAGGTTGGGCGAACTCCCATGAACCCTCGAGTATCCGATAGAGAGTATAGAGCTGGTCCAGTGTTCCGCGACCGGGACGAAAACCACACTGCCCCTCCTGGATCCGAGATTCGACCATCGGCCGTAGCCTCCTCTCCAGTACCTTGGAGTAGACCTTACCGGGGAGGCTGAGGAGTGTGATCCCACGATAATTGGAACACACCCTCCGGTCCCCCTTCTTGTAGAGAGGGACCACCACCCCGGTCTGCCACTCCATTGGCACTACCCCCGATCGCCACGCGATGTTGCAGAGACGTGTCAGCCAAGACAGTCCTACAACATCCAGAGACTTTAGATAATCAGGGCGGATCTCATCCACACCCGGAGCCTTGCCACCATGGAGGCTACCAACCACCTTGGTGACCTCAGCCAGGGAGATGGATGTATCCGCCCCAACATCCTCAGCCTCTGCCTCTGTAACAGAGGACGTGACGGGGGGATTGAGGAGAACCTCAAAGTATTCCTTCCACCGCCCGACAATATCCCCAGTCGAGGTCAGCAGCTCTCCACCCGCACCGTACATGGTGTTGGGAAAGAACTGCTTCCCCCTCCTGAGGCGCCGGATGGTTTGCCAGAATCTCTTCGAGGCCGACCGATAGTCATGCTCCATGGACTCTCCAAACTCCTCCCAGTCCCGGGTTTTTGCCTCTGCAACAGCCCGGGCCGCGGCACGCTTGGCCTGCCGGTACTGGACAGCTGCCTCAGGAGTCCCCCGAACCATCATGGCTCGATAGGACTCCTTCTTCAGCCTGACAGCATCCCTTACTGCCGGTGTCCACCACCGGGTTCGGGGGTTGCCGCCGGGACCAGCACCAGAGACCTTGCGACCACAGCTACGAGCCGCCGCATCTGCGATTGAGGCAGAGAACATGGTCCACTCGGACTCCATGTCCCCCTCCTCCGCCGGGACCTGGGAGAAACTCTCCCGGAGGTGTGAGTTGAAAGTCCGTCTGACAGGGGGCTCAGCAAGACGTTCCCAGCAGACCCTCACTATACGCTTGGGTCTGCCAGGTCTGACCGGCTTCTTCCCCTGCCAGCGGATCCAACTCACGACCAGGTGATGATCGGTTGACAGCTCCGCCCCTCTCTTTACCCGAGTGTCCGAGACACGCGGTCGAAGGTCAGATGATACGACAACAAAGTCGATCATCGACCTCCGGCCTAGGGTGTCCTGGTGCCACGTGCACTGGTGGACACCCTTGTGCTCGAACATGGTGTTCGTGATGGACGAACTGTGACTGGCACAGAAGTCCAACAACTGAACACCGCTCGGGTTCAGATCAAGGGGGCCGCTCTTCCCGATCACCCCTCTCCAAGTGTCACTGGCGTTTCCCACATGGGCGTTGAAGTCCCCCAGGAGAATAACGGAGTCCCCGGGCGGTGCACCGTCCAGTACCCCTCCCAAGGACTCCAAGAAGGCCGGGTACTCTGCACTGCTGTTAGGCCCGTAGGCCGTCACAACAATGAGAGACTTGTCCCCCACCCGGAGGCGGCGGGACGCGACCCTCTCATTCACCGGGGAGAACTCCAACACGTGGCGGCTGAGATGGGGGCAATGAGAATGGCCACCCCAGCTCGCCGCCTCTCCCCGCGGGAAACTCCAGAAAAGTGGAGCGTCCAACCCCTCTCAAGGAGTTGGGTTCCAGAGCCCAAGCTGTGTGTGGAGGTGAGGCCGACTATCTCTAGTCGGTATCGCTCAACCTCCCCCACGAGCTCGGGCTCCTTCCCCCCCAGTGAGGTGACGTTCCACGTCCCAAGAGCCAGCTGTTGTGTGTGCGGACTGGGTCGCCGAGGTCTCCGCCTTCGGCCGCTGCCCAGTCCTCTCTGCACCGCTTCGCCACCACGGACCCCTCTGCGGGTGGTGGGCCCACAGGAGGGACTGCCCACGTCGTCCATTCGGGCTGAGCCCGGCCGGGCCCCGTGGGCTAAGGCCCGGCCACCAGGCGCTCGCATACGAGCCCCGACCCCAGGCCTGGCTCCAGGGTGGGGCCCCGGCTGCGCCATGCCGGGCGACGTCACTGATTTTGTATTTGTGCTGTCCATGGTGTCTTCTGGACTGCTCTTTGTCTGACTCGTCACCTGAGACCTGTCTGCCATGGGAGGCCCTACCAGGGGCATGAAGCCCCAGACAGCATAGCTCCCAGGATCATCCGAGTACTCAAACTCCCCCACCACGTTAAGGTGGCAGTCCAGGGGGGAGTATTCTGATCCAAAACAAAACAGACTACAGTCACTGCCGTCGTTAATAAGATCTGAAAGACGCCTGCAGAGAAATAGAAACACAACCGGTTTTTGAAAGACCTCTTCAAAGAAACACAGAGGGTTAAAGAGAGAACATGCAACACAGAGAAACATGACTGAGGGGCTGGGGAGAGAGAACAAGCAAACAGGCATCAACAACCACAATGTTGAAGAGGAGACGATACCTCTGGTCTGTCTCTGGTATCTTTCTGGTCTCTCTCTGGTGTCTCTCTCCGGTCTCTGTCTGGTGTCTCCCTGTTCTCTCTCTGGTCTCTCACTGGTCTCTCTCTGGTGTCTCCCTGTTCTCTCTCTGGTCTCTCACTGGTCTCTCTCTGGTGTCTCCCTGTTCTCTCTCTGGTCTCTCACTGGTCTCTCTCTGGTGTCTCCCTGTTCTTTCTCTGGTCTCTCACTGGTCTCTCTCTGGTCTCTCTCTCTGGTGTCTCTCTGGTCTCTCTCTGGTCTCTCTCTGGTCTCTCTCTGGTCTCTCTCTCTGGTGTCTCTCTGGTGTCTCTCTGGTCTCTCTCTGGTCTCTCTCTGGTGTATCTCTCTGGTCTGTCTCTGGTCTCTCTCTGGTCTCTCTCTGGTCTCTCTTTCTGTTCTCTCTCTGGTCTCTCACTGGTCTCTCTCTGGTCTCTCTCTCTGGTCTCTCTCTGGTCTCTCTCTGGTCTCTCTCTCTGGTCTCTCTCTGGTCTCTCTCTGGTCTCTCTTTGGTCTTTCTCTGGTCTCTCTCTGGTCTCTCACTGGTCTCTCTCTGGTGGTCTCTCTCTGGTCTCTCTCTGGTCTCTCTCTGGTCTGTCTCTGGTCTGTCTCTGGTCTCTCTCTGGTCTCTCTTTCTGTTCTCTCTCTGGTCTCTCACTGGTCTCTCTCTGGTCTCTCTCTCTGGTCTCTCTCTGGTCTCTCTCTCTGGTCTCTCTCTGGTCTCTCTCTGGTCTCTCTCTGGTCTCTCTCTGGTCTCGCTCTGGTCTCTCACTGGTCTCTCTCTGGTCTCTCTCTCTGGTCTCTCTCTGGTCTCTCGCTGGTCTCTCTCTGGTCTCTCTCTGGTCTCTCTCTGGTCTCTCTCTGGTCTCTCTCTGGTCTCTCTCTGGTCTCTCTTTGGTCTCTCTCTGGTCTCTCTCTGGTCTCTCTCTGGTCTCTCTCTGGTCTCTCTCTGGTCTCTCTCTGGTCTCTCTTTGGTCTCTCTCTGGTCTCTCTCTGGTCTCTCACTGGTCTCTCTCTGGTCTCTCTCTCTGGTCTCTCTCTGGTCTCTCACTGGTCTATCTCTGGTCTCTCTCTCTGGTCTCTCTCTGGTCTCTCTCTGGTCTCTCTCTGGTCTCTCTCTGTCTGTATTTATTCATGTCTGTGTGAAATGCACTTTTGATTTGACAACAGGATGTAGTGGAATTTTCTATTTGATCAATCACACACTGCTGCCCTATATGCAATCAACAGTATGTGTACGTCTGTGTGTGTGTGTGTGTGTGTGTGTGTGTGTGTGCGTGCGTTTGTGTGTGTGTGTGTGTGTGTGTGTGTGTGTATGCGTGTGTGTGTGTGTGTGTATAGAGAAGTCAACACTGGCAGTGGTAAATAATGTATTCAAATGTACTCGTTTGCAAGCGACCTGTCAGACTTTGGCTCTGATGGCTCCGGATTGGTTTAATAAAATATGAGTTAATTTCTCTCTGGTCGATGTTGTTGGGAGCGGGCGGCCAAATGTAAACAGGGGCCAACAGAAATACACACCTCCGAACGCAGAGAGAAGTGATCTGATGCTACACAGCCTGCATTAAAACTTAAACTAACATGGGTTGGTAAAAGGGATAATGAGCTCATTATAATCATTAAAGGCAGAACTGTTGATGCTTTGAAGGGACTGTTACTATGGTTACAACAGTCTCAGTCCCAAACCATAAATCAGAATAAAACATACATTCAAGGCATTGGTTACAAAATCTCTACACAACTCTTTGTTGTGATATGGACTTTAAAACCTCTGTTCAAGTCTTTTTTCTCCATGGACTCCATCAAAGTAGATCTGAGACATGTTAGTGCCATGAGAACCAACTAGGACTCTGAGGAGCACAGGGACTGGCCTCCTGCTGGGACTCGGAGGAGCACAGGGAGTGGCCCCCTGCTGGGACTCGGAGGAGCACAGGGACTGGCCCCCTGCTGGGACTCAGAGGAGCAGAGGGACTGGCCTCCTGCTGGGACTCGGAGGAGCACAGGGAGTGGCCCCCTGCTGGGACTCTGAGGAGCACAGGGACTGGCCTCCTGCTGGGACTCGGAGGAGCACAGGGAGTGGCCCCCTGCTGGGACTCGGAGGAGCACAGGGACTGGCCCCCTGCTGGGACTCTGAGGAGCACAGGGACTGGCCTCCTGCTGGGACTCTGAGGAGCACAGGGACTGGCCTCCTGCTGCTGCCCAGAATCAGGACTAAAGGGCTATAATCTTGAAGAGTCTTGCAGAAAATGTGAGACAGGCTTCTACTCCGACATTGTTCATATCCAGGTTAAAGCAGTTCTGTGCACACACTCTTTTAAATATACTGTGATTATTTATGATGATAAAACCGTTGCAAAAGAACAAGGAAACGAGACTGGAACCCTGGAGGAGGATCCCGAGGCTGACGCCGGCGGCAGTGCGAGCCGTGCAGATTCCCCATTTTATTCCATTTTCATCTGTTTTAAGTAAGTAAGTAAGTCATATTTATATAGCGCCTTTTACAGACCACAGTAAAAAAAAAATTGTCTCTCACTCCACACAGAGATGGGAGTGAGGTCACCATACAAGAGACCTATTATACATGTCTTTAGTGGTAGGGGAAACCGGAGCACCTGGTGGAAACCGACACAGACACGGGGAGAACATGCAAACTCCACTCAGAAAGGTAGATGTTCCGACCCGGACCTTCTCGCACTCACTCACACCGCCACCATGCCTGTCTTTCAATGATCCCACCCCCTCAAAAGAGACTCTATCTCATTGACTGCCAGTGACATATTTGTCTGAGACCCTTTATTTGACTGGGGATTACAGGACAATAAAAATAGCTAAAAACAAACTTATTTTTGCTGATCAAAGTAGAGAATCCAGTCTTTCACAATCTGGTTTTGCATTTCACATGGTCTTAGGAAATTACATTCTGTGGGTCTTGAGAATCAGTGAAATCATCAAAAACGGCTGGCAGTCAATGAGTTCAAAACCTTTCATTCCTCCGGTGCAAACATTGTCCAAAAAAAAATCCAGCCTGATTTTTGCACATTACAGAATTGGCATCAAAGTCTGTCGATCAAAGGTCATTTTGCACGCTTCAAGTCTCAGCAGAGTAAAACCTCAGTGATAATATATTGTTTGGACAGATTTCCGACTTCGGGGACGGGCTGTGATGGGATCCTTGTTCCCAAAGACAGATGGACTCAGTCATTTCGGAAAATGTCACAGCGTGTTCCAGTGACCGAGGCTATTTGCGGCAGTGAGAGTTACAACCACGGAGGACGTCTGGGACCAGATCCAAGCTTTCAGGGACAGAGACTGAATCTGTAAATCATACTTTTTGTCGTCTCTGAACTTTTTCAGCTCAAAATAAGCATTAAACTAGAGACACACACTTGGGAGGAGTTTTCTGGATGCCCTGCTCCCATTGGTTATTCTCGTTGAGGGGAGGGGGGGTCTCTCTCTCTGTGTACCCTTTTTCTTGTCTCTCTCTAGTCTCTCTTTGTTTTGTCTTTGAACCCTCTCCCTGGTCTCTCTCTCTGTCTCTGGAATCTCTCTCTGGTCTCTTTATCTGTCTCTGGATCCTCTCTCTGGTCTCTCTCTTTCTCTCTGGTCTCTCTCTGTGTCTCTGGATCCTCTCTCTCTCTCTCTCTCTCTCTGTCTCTCTCTCGTCTCTTTCTCTGTCTCTGTGTCTCTCTCTCTCTCTCTCTGTCTCTCTCTCGTCTCTTTCTCTGTCTCTGTGTCTCTCTCTCTCTGTCTCTGTATCTCTCTCTCTCTCTCTCTGTCTCTCTCTCGTCTCTTTCTCTGTCTCTGGATCCTCTCTCTGGTCTCTCAGGTCTCTCTCTGTCTTTGTACTCTCTGGTCTCTGTCTCTGGTCTCTCTCTTTCCCTCTGGTCTCTCTCTGGTGTCAACCACAGATGATGCTTGGGACAAAATCCGCTCTTTCAGTGACAGAGAACGAATCTGTAAATTCTACAGAATCTACTCAACTTTTACTTTACTTTTCAGCTCAACATAAGCAACAGACTCGTGACACACTGTTGGGCTGGATGTCCCGCTGTCCAGGGTCTTTCTCCATGTGGGGGGCCTCCACTGTGTCCTGGCTGACCCATCCAGGGTGACATGTGGGTGACATCCCAGCTTATACTGTATATGTGGGTCACTCTCTCTGTGGGATCTCTCTGTTTGTGGACCCTCTCTCTGGTCCCTCTCTCTGGTCCCTCTCTCTGGTCCCTCTCTCTGGTCCCTCTCTCTGGTCCCTCTCTCTTGTCCCTCTCTCTGGTCCCTCTCTCTGGTCTCTCTCTCTGGTCCCTCTCTCTTGTCCCTCTCTCTGGTCCCTCTCTCTGGTCCCTCTCTCTGGTCCCTCTCTCTGGTCTCTCTCTCTGGTCCCTCTCTCTTGTCCCTCTCTCTGGTCCCTCTCTCTGGTCCCTCTCTCTGGTCTCTCTCTCTGGTCCCTCTCTCTTGTCCCTCTCTCTGGTCTCTCGCTGGTCACTCTTTCTCTCTCTTTGGTCTCTCTCTGTCTCTCCCTCTGGTCTCTCTGGTCTCTTCCCCTGTGGTCCCTCTCTCTGGTCTCTCGCTGGTCTCTCTTTGGACTCTCTCTCTTGTCACTCTCCCTCTGGTCTCTCTCTCTGGTCTCTCCCTCTGGTCTCTCGCTGGCCTCTCTTTCTGGTATCTCTCTCTGGTCGCTCTCTGGTCTCTCTCTCTCTTGTCACTCTCTCTCTGGCCTCTTTCTGGTCTCTCCCTCTGGTCTCTCCCTCTGGTCTCTCTCTCTCTTGTCACTCTCTCTCTGACCTCTTTCTGGTCTCTCCCTCTGGTCTCTCCCTCTGGTCTCTCTCTCTCTTGTCACTCTCTCTCTGGCCTCTCTCTGGTCTCTCCCTCTGGTCTCTCTCTCTGGTTTCTCTCTGGTCTCTCCCTCTGGTCTGTCTCTAGTCTCTCTCTCTGGTCTCTCTCTGGTCTCTCTCTCTGGTCTCTCTGGTCTCCCTCTGGTCTCTCTCTGATCTCTTTGGTCTCTCTCTGGTCTCTCTCTGACCACACCAGAAGGCTTCTGCTGAGGGCCAGATTCTCTCTCTCTTTCTCCACCATGTGTCTTTATACATATACATATACATAAGAGTAAGCTCAAGATGCACCTTTTTAGAATAGCTTTTGATTAGTATTTATTATTAGGCCCGAGCCCCGAACGGGGAAAGGGCCTATTGTTTTTGCTCGAGAGATGTCAAATTCTGCACTTTGAGCCTTAACTTCACCCCCTGAACATGCATGAAAAGTTGTAAAATTTTGCCCAAACATCAGACCTGGTGAAAAATTTGATATTTTGGTGTTTATTTTTATGGGACTCAAAAAATGCCAGAACAGCGCCACCTACAACAGCCAATGGGAGTTTCAGAGGTCAAGTTTGTCGTAGAGCCATGAAATTCGGTACACATGTTCCTCAAGTCAAGATACGACCGAAATGTTATCATGGCTCCGCCCTCTGACAAACAGGAGGCCCATAAAATTCACTGCAAAATAGAAAAATGATCCGCAATCATTTTCATACATGTCGGTTGGAAAGCGACTCCTCCTCGGCCGTTTCACCGATTGGCCTCAAAATCGCTCCACATTGCCTAAACACAGGAACCTTCAAAAGGGATTTTTGATCAGTGAAAAGTTGTTTGAGCAGCGGAGCGGCAAATTGTGAGGGTTTTTTGGCCGTTTTTGACAACATTAATTTTGCTCCCGTTTGCACAAACAAAGTCTGATTTGAATCCAATGTTCAACTCCAGGGTTTAGGTCAGGTGAAAGTGAAATATTTGAAATTGGCCCAATAGCGCCCCCTACAGACTGAGGCAAAGTTTTACATGGGGAGCCAAACAGCTCTAATCATCATATTCATTACAATTTGACTAACGTTCTTCTATGGCAACAGCAACAAATCATCACACGGCGGCCCCACCTCCTTTGAGCGGTGCTGCGTGATACGGTGTGGTGCGGCAGAATGCGGGGGGTTGTGGAGCAGCGCGTTGCGGCTTGGTGCGGGGTGGCATGGTGCAGATCCGCTTGGTGCGGGGCGGCGTGGTGCACGCTTTATAAATAAAATTTGATTGATTGATATTTTCTGTTGTCTCTATTTATACATTGTAACTCTTTAGTCTCAAACCTCTTCTACAAATACATTAAGCCACAACTATAACTGTAAACTATATTTCTGTCAGAACACACACTGGAGCACACTATACCTAATTATGAATGATTTTGATTTTCAAATATTTACAGGTGACTGAAATGAACGAGAGGCGGCGAGCACGAGACATTTGTGACATCATTCTGAGGTGAGAGCTTTCTGAACATCAACGTCTTTTGAGTCAATGAAGAAGCAACGCATGAGGTTTTTTTTATCACAGAATTGTTCCAGATTTATACTTCTCATGTTGTGTTTTCACCGTCTGCTTTGTCTTTGTTTGCTCTTTCTTCTTCTGTCGTCCTGTGTCTTCTATTCCATCTCATTATTTTGACTTTGTATTGTCATGACTGTTTTTAATGTTTATTATGCTGACTGTGCAGCGCTTTGTAAACATTGTTTTTGAAAAGTGCTATACAAATACAGATTTATTATTATTATTAATATTATTATTATTGTTATTATTATTATCTAGAGCACTTATTTGTCCATTTTTACTATTCTATATTATTCTTTTCGACAGTATCGTGACTCTAGCCCTCAGCAAATATTATTCCATTTAAATTCACACACACACACGCACACACACACACACACACGCACACACACACACACACACACACACACACCTACACACACACACACACGCACACGCACACGCACACACACACACACTCACACACTCACACACACACAGGCGGCACTGTGGTTTGAGCTTGTGCTTCACAGTATGAAGTTCGAATCCACCTCCAGACCCTTCTGTGTGTAGTTTGCATATTCTCCACGTGTCTGAATATAGGTTTCCTCCAGGTGCTCTGGTTTTTCCTACTACTAAAAACATGCGTAAAGCGCTTTGTGAATCTGGTCTGTAGAAGGCGCTATTTAAACAAACATCACTTACTTACAATGAGAAAGCCGCTCAGTTTGTATTAGCCGCAGGGGGCCACATTAAACGACATCGCGGACCGCATTTTACCCGCGGGCCATAGTTTGGACATCCCCGTAACATACAAACAAATACATTACATTCCGCTCTCTACCGCCCCTAGTGGCCACATACCGACACGACACCCACCCTGCCGGTCCCTGCTGTAATCTGATCGCCTTTGCTTCCCACGGAGCGCAGGGTCAGACCCGTAGCCACCACTGCTGCTCACGAAACTCTGAGGAACTTTAAAGAAATAGTTTTAATGAAGAATTACCAGTGAGGCGCACGGAGAGAGAGAGAAAGAGGCTCCGATCTGAAGAAAACATGAGGTTCTTTGTGTTATTAGGAACTTTAGTCCATTTGTGTGGCGCAGTAGTTTATACCAATGAATGGGCTGTGAAAGTCACCGGGGACCAGAGGACTGTGGATGAGATCGCGGAGAAATATGGATTTTCCAACATGGGTCAGGTATGTATCCCGTGTTTCCTTAATATAGTATCTGTTTTAATATATACATTTTTAATCTTAATTGTTGATGCAAGCTTTTTATATATATATATGGACACTTTACGTAATCAAACTTGCATTTCGCTTTTGTGTATCTATCATAAATATGTATTCTAAATTGTATAAATACTATCATAACCCTATGTCACCTGCTGTATGTGTTTAGGTCTGCTGTGTTGAGAGCAGTGTAGCAAATAGCTGTGTCTGTCTGCTTTGGTTAACACATTTGGGGAGATATTTTTATTTTTAGTTTAGTATTATTTGGTTGTATTTTATTATTTATATATGGTGTCATTGTCACTGCTTTACCAAACACTTCAAGGGCACATAGAGACTTACATTTCCCAAACTGTTGAAAGGGAATGATCCATTAATACCTTTATTTTAAATTGTATATATTCTGTGATATCCATATGTCACCTGCTGTATGTGTTTAGATCTGCTGTTATGAGATGTAGGCAGTGGACCTAATTGTGGCAAATATCTCTTCTATATCTGCTATTTTTGGACATATTTATAGATTTATTGAGCGTGCATTCCCTATTTTTGGTTTTTGGTTTGACTATTTAAACATTGGATCATTGTCAGTGCTGTACCAAGCGCCCCGGGGCCTCCACATTACATTACGTCAGTGCTGCAGACAGGTGGCTGCCTTAAAACCCACAGACTTTGGCATCGCCCTGAGTGGTTTGTGCTGGGACCAGGATCAGGTTGCTCGGTCTAAACCCACAGGTGTAAGATGTCCTCCTCTGTGAAAGATACTAGGGCCATGTACGTCTATAATTCACGGCGTCTTTGCTTTGTTTATTCATGCTTCATCTTTATAAACTCTGATGTGTGTGTTGCCAGGTTGGAGACTTAATGACTTATTACAGTTTCTGGCACAACGCATCAGAAAAACGATCCACCAGGCCCAACCATGGACTCACTGCGGCTGTATCCAAGGAAACCAAGGTAAAGTAATCCGATACCAGGAGGATGGGAAGACTGGGCTGCATTATTAAACTACTCTGTGTCAGCACATGCCCAATTAATGACACAAAAGCACACAGGGTTTTTTACACGTGCGTCTCAGGCTTAAGATGTTCCAAACACAGACGTCACACAAGTCCCAGAGAAAGAGGGTGAGGGTCTGAAGGTTTACAGAGAGGACGGGAACTTATTGTCTTCCTAATTGACTTTCTTTAGTGATTTTCAGTGGTTTCTGAGTGGTTAACATTCCCGCTTCTCAGCAAGAAGGTCCTGAGTTCAAATCCCAGTCAGAGCAGTGTCTTAGTGAGTGGAGTTTGCATGTGCTCCCGTGTGTAAAGGTTTTTTCCCCCGGTTTTCCCTACCACTAAAAACATGCACACTAAATCCGGGTAAATCCTCCAGCTCTGGTCCTGACCGAGCTGAGCATCCACACCTGGAGATGGTCCCAGAGCGCTGTACGGCGGCCTTACAGAGGTCAGGTCACAGAGGTACCAAGTGGCATTTATTAGAATGAGATGTTTTTTCCTACTTTCTCAGGTTTTGCAAAACAAATAGATTGCTGCTCTCCATCGCAGAGTGCCAGGTGGTTGGTTGACTACTATACAATATTTATTTGATGCAACACCGAGCCCTATCGATCCAAGATGGCGTCCTGTTAAAATCAATAGCTTGTCCTCAGTAGCGCATGTGCCACCATGGGCGGCGAAAGATTAGCGGAACTTGCCCATCATCTGGTCCTCCCGGTTCTGCGCAGTGGCTGAGCTCCCATGATGCTCCCAAATACGCGTGGGTGGCTCTCATGCAGGTGCACAAAGAAAAAAGTCCCCCAAAAATCCTCCTTTGTGAAAGCTGTAGGTTCTCTGTCAGCTGACGTCGAGCTGTTTTAGTTTACATGTGTCACGTAAAGAGTGAAAAAATAAGGAGGCCCTAAATGCAAAACTGTAAAATGATGGATTTAATAAAAAGTAATACAAATCAAGATCCAGCAAAAACACAGGGAACGAGGACAGAACCGAAATAGACGGGAAATGACAGAACAGGGAGTGAAGGAACACACACACGGCTAAATACAATAACGAGACACAGATGAGGGCAGGGCAGTTAATCAAACAACAGGAAGCACAACTAAAGACGCAGAGAGTAACACATTTCAAAATAAAACGAGAAATAAGCCTAAACCATGACAACATTGAGTTCTATGGGGAACATTTAGTCTGGTTTAGTCTGCAGCACCGCGAGAATCCCAGCTCCAACTCCAAGGCCCTGTTTATACTGATTATTCCAGGCTATTAACAGAAACGACCAGGCTCCTAATGCAAATTTCTCTGCGTTCACATGAGGTTGAAAAACTATGTAGTTCTAGCGCCCGGCCAGTAGTGGGCAGAGAAACTTTCCAACACTCACACGACCCCCAGCCCCGTGCCCAGCCCCCCTCTCTGCAGTGTACTCACTTCCTGTACCAGACCCTCAGAATGCACCAACATCATTCTGCATTTTAACAGCAGCTGTGAAAATGGAAACTGAACCTAGAGCTTCGCATGGTCTCGTTTGGACGAACGAAGGAGTAGAATTATCCTCTGTGCTGTGCTCGAAGCCCACGAAGCTAGTTAGTGTGCGCGGCGCCATTATTGTTTATGTTTGTTTCTCCGCTACTGCGCATGTCCAAATTTACGTGCAGGGAGCAGCGCGGAGGTGGGGGTCAGAGCAGAGGGGGATTTCACACCTTTTCCCCTCTCGCGGGTGTGAAAGAGCTCCCTGCTGTGCAGCGTTTCTGAGTTGTCCCACTCTGCAGGCTGGATCTGAACACTTACGTTTTCACCCCCCTGGAACACAGTCTTCGTATGAACGGTTGGTAGCAACCGACATCCAACTATACCGTTTTACTGCCACATTGTCTCCGTGTAAACTCAGCCTAAGATAGTAACACCCTATCCAGATATTACACGCACGCAAGTTCATTGACAAGCTAGTGTTCCAATTTGGGTGCACGCTGGAGCCTTGCATTAGATAAGATAAGAGAACCTTTATTTGTCCCACAGTGGGGAGATTTCAACGTTGCAGCGCACATACAGGAAAGTAATAAGAGTATACAAAATATACAAAATAAGTAAGTAGCTGCTATGTTTCTTAGCTAGCTGTAAATGTAAATGCTTCAATACTGGTCTTTCAAAAATATATATGTATACAGTACTTAAACAATCTCTTACACAGGAGACTTAAAGGCACTTATGCAGCGTAATCCAAATATATACTGTAGGCAGAGGAGGTCGAGTCACACCGCATCAAAGGCCTCTCTTACACCTGAACACAGACCAGGGGAGCACACTCACACATGTGTATCGTCAGAACCAGGAACACAAAGCAATGGTGAGGTCATTCTCGTCAAGGACCTCCGTGGTTTGAACTTGGGGGAGCATCCGTCTGAACAGCGACGATCAGATTTCCCGCCTGTGAACGCTGCTCTTTCTGTGTCTCAGGTGAAATGGTTACAGCAACAGATTGTTTGGGAAAGGGCAGCATCAGCCTCTGGGGCCGGGAGAATCTACTCTGCAAAACACTTCTCTTCTTCTCTCCATCTGCCTTCAAACCAGACGACTCCGCTGCACTTCAATGACCCGACGTGGAACCGACTGTGGTTCGTTGTGAGTCGGATTCTCCCTTTTAAAAAATCAAATATGAACGAAGTCAGAGCGACAGGACCTAAAATAGAGCCTGTTATTCTTATCTTTTTTTTTTTTTTTGGTCTCTCTCCGATCTCCCCCTGGTCTCTCTCTCTGGTCTCTCTCCATGGTCTCTCTCTGGTCTCTCTCTGGTCTCTTTCTCTGGTCTCTCTTTGGTCTCTCTCTGGTCTCTTTCTGGTCTCTTTCTGGTCTCTCTCTGGTCCCTCTCAGGTCTCTCTCTGGTCTCTCTCTGCTCTTTCTGAAGTCTCTCTCTCTGGTCTCTCTCTGCACTCTCTCTGAGGTCTCTTTCTTATGTCTCTGAGGTCTCTCTTTCTGGTCTCTCTCTGGTCTCTCTCTCTGGTCCCTCTCTAGTCTCTCTCTGGTCTCTCTCTCTGGTCTCTCTGAGGTCTCTCTCTCTGGTCTCTCTGAGGTCTCTCTCTCATGTCTCTGAGGTCTTTCTTTCTGGTCTCTCTCTCTCTGGTCCCTCTCTAGTCTCTCTCTGGTCTCTCTCTGGTCTCTCTCTCTAGTCTCTCTGGTTTCTCTCTCTGGTCTCTCTCTGGTCTTTCTCTGGTCTCTCCCCGGTCTCTCTCTCTTGGCTCTCCCTGGTCTCTCCCTCTGGTCTCTGTCCGGTCCCACTGAAGTCTCTCTCTCTGGTCTCTCCCTGGTCTCTCCCTCTGGTCTCTGTCCGGTCCCCCTGAAGTTTCTCTCTGGTCTCTTCCCTTGGTCTCTCCCTCTGGTCTCTGTCAAGTCCCCCTGAAGTCTCTCTCTCTGGTCTCTCCCTGGTCTCTCCCTCTGGTCTCTGTCCGGTCTCTCTGAAGTCTCTCTCTCTGCTCTCTCTCTGCACTCTCTCTGGTCTCTCTCTCTCTCATGTCTCTGAGGTCTCCTCTCTGGTCTCTCTCCCTGGTCTCTCTCTGGTCCCTCTCTGGTCTCTCTCTGGTCGCTCCCTCTGGTCTCTCTCTGGTCTCTCTCTGGTCCCTCTCAGGTCTCTCTCTCTGGTCTCTCACTGCTCTCTCTCTGAGGTCTCTCTCTTATGTCTCTGAGGTCTCTCTTTCTGGTCTCTCTCTGGTCCCTCTCTAGTCTCTCTCTGGTCTCTCTCTGGTCCCTCTCTGGTCTCTCTTTGGTCTCTCTCTGGTCTCTCTCTGGTCTCTCTCTGGTCCCTCTCTGGTCTCTCTTTGGTCTCTCTCTCTGGTCTCTCTGGTCTCTCTCTCTGGTCTCTCTCTGGTTTTTCTCTGGTCTCTCCCCAGTCTCTCTCTCTGGTCTCTCCCTTGTCTCTCCCTTGTCTCTCCCTCTGGTCTCTGTCCGGTCCCCCTGAAGTCTCTCTCTCTGGTCTCTCCCTGGTCTCTCCCTCTGGTCTCTGTCCAGTCCCCCTGAAGTTTCTCTCTATGGTCTCTTCCCTTGGTCTCTCCCTCTGGTCTCTGTCCAGTCCCCCTGAAGTCTCTCTCTCTGGTCTCTCCCTGGTCTCTCCCTCTGGTCTCTGTCCGGTCTCTCTGAAGTTTCTCTCTCTGCTCTCTCTCTGCACTCTCTCTGGTCTCTCTCTCTCACATGTCTCTGAGGTCTCTCTCTCTGGTCTCTCTCTCTGGTCTCTCTCTGGTCTCTCTCTGGTCTCTCTCTCTGGTCCCTCTCAGGTCTCTCTCTCTGGTCTCTCACTGCTCTTTCTGAAGTCTCTCTCTCTGGTCTCTCTCTGGTCTCTCTCTCTGGTCTCTCTCTGGTCTCTCTCTCTGGTCCCTCTCAGGTCTCTCTCTCTGGTCTCTCTCTGCACTCTCTCTGAGGTCTCTCTCTTATGTCTCTGAGGTCTCTCTTTCTGGTCTCTCTCTGGTCCCTCTCTAGTCTCTCTCTGGTCGCTCTCTCTGGTCTCTCTGAGGTCTCTCTCTCATGTCTCTGAGGTCTCTCTTTCTGGTCTCTCTCTCTCTGGTCCCTCTCTAGTCTCTCTCTGGTCTCTCTCTCTGGTCCCTCTGGTCTCTCTGGTCTCTCTTTCTGGTCTCTCTCTGGTCTCTCTCTGGTCTCTCTCTGGTCCCTCTCTGGTCTCTCTTTGGTCTCTCTCTCTCTGGTCTCTCTGGTCTCTCTCTCTGGTCTCTCTCTGGGTTTTTCTCTGGTCTCTCCCCAGTCTCTCTCTCATGTCTCTCCCTGTGGTCTCTTTCCGGTCCCCCTGAAGTCTCTCTCTCTGGTCTCTCTCTTGTCTCTCCCTCTGGTCTCTGTCCGGTCCCCCTGAAATCTCTCTCTCTGGTCTCTCCCTGGTCTCTCCCTCTGGTCTCTGTCCAGTCCCCCTAAAGTCTCTCCCTCTGGTCTCTGTCCGGTCCCCCTGAAGTCTCTCTCTCTGGTCTCTCCCTGGTCTCTCCCTCTGGTCTCTCTCCGGTCTCTCTCTGGTCTCTCCCTTGGTCTCTCCCTCTGGTCTCTGTCCGGTCTCTCCCTGGTCTCTCCCTCTGGTCTCTGTCCAGTCCCCCTAAAGTCTCTCTCTCTGGTCTCTTCCCTTGGTCTCTCCCTCTGGTCTCTGTCCGGTCCCCCTGAAGTCTCTCTCTCTGGTCTCTCCCTGGTCTCTCCCTCTGGTCTCTGTCCGGTCCCCCTGAAGTCTCTCTCTCTGGTCTCTCCCTGGTCTCTCCCTCTGGTCTCTCTCCGGTCTCTCTCTGGTCTCTCCCTGGTCTCTCCCTCTGGTCTCTGTCCGGTCCCCCTGAAGTCTCTCTCTCTGGTTTCTCCCTGGTCTCTCCCTCTGGTCTCTCTCCGGTCTCTCACTGGTCTCTCCCTCTGGTCTCTGTCCGGTCCCCCTGAAGTCTCTCTCTCTGGTCTCTCCCTGGTCTCTCCCTCTGGTCTCTCTCCGGTCTCTCTCTGGTCTCTCCCTGGTCTCTCCCTCTGGTCTCTGTCCGGTCTCTCACTGGTCTCTCCCTCTGGTCTCTGTCCGGACCCCCTGAAGTCTCTCTCTCCGCTCTCTCTCCGGTCTCCTTGAAGTTATTCTAATCTAACGGAGGGTGTCTTTGTGTCTTTGCTTCTTTTCAGTATTGCAGCGACGGGGCCTCAGGCTGTCGCTCTCTCATGAACATCGCGGCGGCGTGGGAAAGAGGCTACACCGGGAAAGGCGTCGTCGTGTCTGTTTTAAGTGACGGCGTAGAAGGAGCGCATTCGGATCTCAGGCCAAATTATGTGAGTTCCCTGGGACTGGACTCATCAGCATTAATTGTTATCGGCAATTTGGCAGCGTTGGAATGTGTAGCATACAAAACTAATACAGTAAGCAACTTTTAAGCTAGTTTTTAGCTGGGAGTATTAGAATCAGCACAATGATCAAATATGAGGTGATAAATGCTTAAATCAAATGGTTTTTAACTTAATCTGAGTCAATTCTGAAAAAATTTGCCATTGAGACAAAGCCATTTAGTCTTATTTCAAGAAGTGTTGCTTTATTTTCTCATTCTTTTTAAAACAAGATCATTTATTTTGTCCCATTGTTATTTTTCATAACTTTTTGTAGTGCGGAAAATGTACTTTATCGTCAAATACAATTTATTTGCCATTTGCAGTAAAACCACATTGGAATACAAGTGCAAAAGTTTCCCAGTGTGCACCAGACAAGCACAAAAATAAAACATAGAAAATTGATATCATCATTATTGTTTACTTTTTATGAATTTATTTAATTTAAAATTTAATATGTATATTTTTATGATTTATAATTTTAGTTTTTTTGTTCAATTTTTGTTTTTGAGTGAGTTTAGGTATGTGTGTGTGATATATGTTTAAAAACGCAATCAAAATAACAAAACAAAAAAAATCCTCTGCCAGAGGGAAGAAGCTGGAACATGGCTTCTTTTTCCAGGAGCCAGAGGAGTCATTGATTGATGTTGTTTATTTTTCTGTTGTGAAGGATCCTCTCGCCAGCTCCATCACAAACACAAACAAACAAAAAGATGGCGTCACTAATTCGTAAGTGTTTGAATGTGAAGCTTCCCATTGTTCCGTGTCCTTTACCTTCATCCATCCATTATAATCGCATGCTTTCCTTTTCATTCAATAATAATTAAATCGGTGTGTATGCAAATTCGCTCTCCAGGATTGAGTCTTCTCAGTGAAACCAAAATAGCCCGTCCTGTGCTCATACATATGCATCTGACCTCCTCCTCTTCTTCTTCTTCTTCTTCTGTCTCTAAAGCCGTGGGACTCAGTGCGCTGGAATCATCGCTGCTGCTGCTGCGCCCAAATCTCGCTGCACGGTCGGGGTCTCGTTCCGGGCGAGAATAGGAGGTGTGTGTAAAGAAGGAATTTGCAAACAAAGTCAATGTCATTGTTATAGCCTTATTTTTGTAGCACATTTATAACAACACCAGCTGCCCATAGAGCTTCACAGCCACGAAAGATACACAGATAAACAGCATAAAATACACACATACATGTAAAAAGATGGTGTTAGAAGCCAAGGCGAAAAAATGTGTCTTTTAAACTAGATTTCAAAACGTCCAATGAAAGAGCTGCTCTAATGTACAGTACAGGGGTTGATTATTCCACGGTTTGGGGGCAGCAACAGGTCCGGTCTGTTTGAGTTTTGTTGATTTTTTCGGACCTCACTGAAGCCTACAGCAAGGGTGTCCAATCTTTTTAGTAAGAGGGCCACTTTAGTTCACCAGACTAGTTTAGGAGCCGACATCACGGACTGAGAAACTGGTATTGGGCTGAAGTTGGCTGAATGACACCATGTTTACCATCTCACCAGCTACATAAGCACCATTACTACTACTAACTACTTTTGTTTGGCGAGGCAGAGGGCCACAAAAAATGACACTGAGGGCCGTAATTGGCCCCCGGGCCTGAGTTTGGACATGCCTGGCCTACAGAGTCAACAGCTCTGACAGATAAACCATTTCAACATTTAACAACAAGCATCAGAATCTCATAATCAACTCTGAATGTGACCCGGAGCCAGGTTGAGATCACCGATATCAAAATGTTCCAGAAATACAGATTTTTTTTTCTCTCTGCAGGTATCGACATGTTGAGTGCAGATGTGACGGACAGTGTGGAGGCCCGGTCCCTCAGCTTCAAACCGCACTACGTAGATATTTACTTGTGCACTTGGGGACCGGCAGATGACGGGAAGACCGTGGAGGGACCGGGGCCTTTGGCGAAGCTGGCGATGCAACGTGGCGTCAAAAGAGTGAGAGTTTGTGTGTGTGTTGTTGAGGTTTCTTCTGAGATTTTCCGGTTAAAGGGCTTTACCGGCTCATCTCTCAGTTTGAAGTACACAGTATTTTTTACTTTTTTTATTTAATCTAGGAATAACCAGGAAAGTCCCGGTGAGATTGAGAACCTCTTTTTCAAGGGAGTCCTAAGTAACTTTGAATATTCTCTATTTTGTCTGTGAGCGTCAGTGTGTCTTGGTCTTGTCTCTTGCGATTAATGTGTGTGTGTGAAAGTGTGTACGCATGTGTGTGTGCATGTGTGTGTGTGTGTGTGACGTGTACTTTTTGGTATTGATTCTTGTTTTTGTGTTGTATTGTCATATGTGACTGAATGGCTTAGAGGGAATTGAATAAATATAAGCTTCTTGTTTCAACCCTAATCCCCAATTATTATTATTATTATTATTGTTATTATTATTATTTTATTTATTGTTTTATTATTATTATTCTATTTTGTATTATTACTATTATTATTCTATTTTTATTATTATTTTTTGTATTATTATTATTATTCTATTTGTATTATTATCATTATTATTATCATTCTATTATTATTATTATTATTGTTTGTATTATTATTATTATTCTATTTGTATTATTATTATTATTATTTTATTATTAGTATTATCATTAATATCATTTTCTGTTTGATTGTATAACTGGTGCGCGTATTGAGACTCTATCCTTTGTTTTCAGGGTCGTCGGGGTCTGGGCTCAATCTTTGTCTGGACCTCAGGGAGCGGAGGGCGATCAGGTGACCACTGCTCCTGCGACGGCTACAGCAGCAGCATTTACACCGTGTCCATAAGCTCCGCCTCCTGGAGCGGCGCCCAACCCGGGTTCCAGGAGCGATGTGCTTCTATACTGGCTGCGGCGTACGCTGGAGACGAGAGCGGGACTTTGGTGAGCATAAACACAATGGTGATAAAACTACAACTGTGGCCATAGCTGCCCTGGGGCACACTGACAGAAGAGAGGCAACCATTCTGTGGCATCGGCCCCTTTGAATAGCATCAAATTGTTTTTTCTGTATTTCCACATTATATTCACCAGTTTTGGCACTTATTAAAAGTGAGTGAGGGAAAACCCATTATAAATGACTTACTTTTCATAAATCAGGTGGAAAACCAAACATTTTGACATCGGTTTGAATGGGAGCTGTTGGTTCTAGTAGTCATTCTGGGAGTCGTTTGTAATGTAATGTAATGTTTATTTACATTTTACAGACCAAGGTCATCCAAAGCGCTTTACAATCTTCAGAAATTAGATCTTTTTCCATTGACCCATGATGATGACGGAAGCGAGACGCCGAACACACTGGCTTCAAACCCCCAACCAACACCATCCATTCACTCTCTCATTACATTCAGACCTAAAGTACATGTTTTTAGTGGTAAGGAAAACCAGAGCACCCGGAGGAAACTTATGTAGACCGGGATTTGAACCCAGGACCTTCTTGCTGAGAAGCGAGACTGCTAACCACTCATCCACCGTGCCAAGTCCTACTGTATAAATGAAACTTTCTGTGGTTGTTTCCAGCGGACGGCGGGGGACGGTCAGACCTGTGCGGAGCCTCGTCCAGCCCCGGCTCTGGCTGCGTCCGTGGCAACAGGAGTCATCGCTCTCACCTTAGAGGCCAAGTACCTACAAACAATACTTCTCTGTTATTCCATGTTTTTAGAATGTGAAATCATGTCTTATGTAAAAAATAGATTTATGGCGAAACTAGTATAAAGGGTAAAAACAGATGCGACCTCTCTATGCTACTATCAGAGGGAGGGGTAAGTTTATTTGTATGGCACGTTCATATCTATGGCAACTCAAAAAGCTTCAAAAAACGATACAATCCCATTGAATGAAATCACAGATAATCAAAGTACATTAAAAAGAGTGAAAATACAATTTCCCAGTTGTCTGCGTGACTAAAAAGAACTGTTTTTAAGTAAGTTCAGGGTTCAGATTTTGATCCATTCTCTCCACACAGTGATGACAAGTTTTTGTTACGTTCAGACCTATTGAACATGTTTTTAGTGCTCCGACCGGGATTCGAACCCAGGTCCTTCTAGGTTCATATTTCTGTGGTGCAAACACTGACCCCTTTCCGTCTGGCAGTGAAATAACAGTCTTGCCTCTGAACCGTGCTGCCTCCTGCTCTAAACAACGAAGCAATGCCGTCCTGAATCCGGGACTTACACAGCAAAAGAGTTCACATGTTAGACAAATAGAAACTGTGTGTGTTCCTCGCATCAGTTTCAAAAAATGTTTTTATTTGAATGGAAAACAAAATCATAACAGAAGGACAGCAGTTAAACATTCAAATCTAATTCCTGTTCCTTGTAAAAATCAATTAACTAAACCCACTGTTACTGATATTAATTTTAAAATTGCTATGCTTAATGTCAGATCACTGTGCAACAAATCATTTTTAATTAATAATTTTATCCGTTCTTATGATCTTGATTTTATGTTTCTGACTGAAACTTGGCTTGACCAGAGTACAGGTAATGCGGTTTTAATAGAAGCAACGCCACCAAACTTCAAATTTGAATCTGAAATACGAGAAAATAAAAGGGGGGGAGGCATTGCTGCATTATTTAGAGATCATATTATCTCTCATAGAATTCTCCTTGGAAATTTTCTATCATTTGAGTATATTTCTTTTAAAATAGAACAAAAACAATCTCCTTCTATTCTTATCATTGTCCTGTACAAGCCACCGCAGTCATGTCACAATTTCTTTGATAATTTCACTGAGTTGCTTTCAGTTGTTTGCACCGATTTTGATAGTTTAGTGATTACAGGTGATTTTAATATTCATGTGGATAATGGCAATGACAAAAATGCAAAAGAGCTGAGTTCTGTACTTGAAACATTTGGTCTCACTCAGCACGTGAGTGGCCCCACCCACAGCAAAGGGCACACTCTAGACCTGCTGGTTACTAAGGGGGTTAATATTTTAAATGTAAATGTGGTTGACGTGGCTCTGTCAGATCACTTCTGTGTATTTTTTGACATGTGTTTTGATAGTAAACAACCATATATATCTGAATCTGCAATTGTCAGACACAGACACATAAATGAAAACACAACCAAACAATTCATGGGAATGATAAACTTTGAGAACACATTGTGTTCTACTGTTGACGAATTGTTTAACTCTGTCACCGCCAATGTTATAAATGTTCTGGACATCATCGCTCCTGTGAAGGTTAAAATGATTACAAATAAGCCAAAGGCCCCCTGGACTAAAATGGACTCAGTCATGGTACAGAAGAGAGAGTGCCGTAGGGCCGAGCGGAAGTGGCGAAAATCCAATCTCCAGGTTGATCATGAGATCTTCAAAAATGAGTTGTGCAAGTTTAACAGGGTGCTACGTAGAACAAGAGAAATTTATTTTCTAAAACCAATGATGGCTGCAATAATAATCTACGACTTATGTTTTCAACAGTTAACGGATTAACAAACCCCCCTGTTCAGCTGCCATTCGAATTTGCTTCAGAATCTAAATGTAATGAGTTTGCACAATTTTTCAATGACAAGGTTCAGAGCATCAAAAACGCCATCACCTCCAAGGCAGAAATAACATTACAACAGCCGGTGAGGCTTTTTGAGCTATCGCACTTTGCACCAACAGATAATGAAACTGTCCAAGATGTTGTCTCTAGCCTTAGTTCCTCCACATGTAGCCTGGATGTACTACCCACTAAATTTTTTAAGTCTGTTTTGAGCAGTCCTTTACCTTTGCTCACACAAATAGTGAACATGTCTCTCTCATCTGGAACATTTCCAATGGCCCTGAAAACGGCAGTCATCAGACCCCTCCTAAAAAAGAGGAGTCTAGATGCCACAGTTTTTAAGAATTACCGCCCCATTTCAAATCTGCCGTTTATGGGAAAAATTCTGGAAAAAGTTGCTTACCAACAACTTACAGAATTCTTAGTAACTAATAGTTCCTTTGATGCGCTCCAGTCCGGCTTTAGAGCCAATCACAGCACTGAGACTGCACTAGTGAAGGTTACAAATGACATCCGACTTAACACCGACACAGTAAAAGTCACAGTTTTAGTAATGCTGGATCTGAGTGCTGCGTTCGACACAGTCGACCACGAGATCCTCATGCAGAGACTAGAGCACTGGGTGGGTGTCACTGGGACTGCCCTAAGTTGGTTTAGGTCTTACCTAGAAGACAGGAAATACTTGGTTCAGATAGGAAACTGTGTCTCAGATCATATGGCTCTGACCTGCGGAGTGCCACAGGGATCAATTCTGGGGCCTCTTCTGTTCAATATTTACATGCTGCCATTAGGTCAGTTAATACGCTCCAACAATGTATCCTACCACAATTACGCTGATGACACTCAAATTTATGTCTCACTTACTGCAGGAGAACATGGACCAGTGGAATCACTCCTTCACTGTACTCAACAGATTAGTGATTGGATGCAAAATAACTTCCTTCAGCTAAACGCAGACAAAACAGAATTGATTGTCTTTGGTCCTCAGAAACAAAGAGAGAGCGTTATTCGTCACCTCCAGTCTCTCTCCCTGGAACCTGTAGGCAAGGTCAGAAACCTAGGAGTTATAATGGACTCAGACTTAAATTTTAACAGTCATATCAAATCAGTAACATCAGCAGCATTTTACCATCTGAAAAACATTGCCAAAATTAGAAACATAGTGTCTAAATCAGATCTGGAGATTCTCATCCATGCATTTGTCTCCAGTAGGTTAGACTACTGCAATGGCCTGCTCACAGGTCTCTCCAAACAGGCTGTAAAACAACTGCAGTATGTCCAAAATGCTGCAGCGCGAGTCCTGACCAGGACCAGGAAATATGACCACATTAGTCCAGTTCTCAGGTCTCTGCACTGGCTTCCTGTGGCTCAGAGAATAGACTTCAAAGCAGCACTGCTTGTGTACAAGTCTCTCCATGGCCTCGCACCAAAGTACTTAAGCGACTTGTTAGTGCCATATGAACCGGCCCGGACTCTGAGGAGCACAGGAGGTAGCCTCTTACTGGTTCCAAGAGTCAGAACTAAACATGGGGAGGCAGCGTTTGAGATTTATGGAGCTAAAATCTGGAACAAGCTTCCTGAAGATGTGAGGCTAGCATCTACTCTGGCAATTTTCAAATCAGGGCTAAAAACTGTTCTTTTTAGCTGTGCATACGGCTGAAGGATTTTATTGATACATACTCTTTTTTTTTAATGCATTGTGGTTATTTATTATTTTAATCCCGTGTGTGCTTTTAATATTTTAAGGTTTTTTTCATTACTTGTGATTTTATTCTGTTTTTAATGTATTTATTGTTTTTGATGTTTCTGATTTGTCTGATATTATGTGGGTTGTGAGGCGCTTTGAGTGGCCTTGTGTTGGAAAGGCGCCATACAAATAAAGTTGATTGATTGATTGATATTTCACCTGGATTTCAACATTGTCAGAGAAGAAGCCATTTTCAGGAAGACTGTTCCAGATTTGATCTTGCATGAATCTGAAACGCTGTCTCCCCATGTTTAGTCCTGACTCAGAGTCCCAGCAGGAGGCCAGTCCCTGTGCTCCTCAGAGTCCCAGCAGGAGACCAGTCCCTGTGCTCCTCAGAGTCCCAGCAGGAGGCCAGTCCCTGTGCTCCTCAGAGTCCCAGCAGGAGACCAGTCCCTGTGCTCCTCAGAGTCCCAGCAGGAGGCCAGTCCCTGTGCTCCTCAGAGTCCCAGCAGGAGACCAGTCCCTGTGCTCCTCAGAGTCCCAGCAGGAGGCCAGTCCCTGTGCTCCTCAGAGTCCCAGCAGGAGACCAGTCCCTGTGCTCCTCAGAGTCCCAGCAGGAGACCAGTCCCTGTGCTCCTCAAAGTCCCAGCATGAGGCCAGTCCCTGTGCTCCTCAGAGTCCCAGCAGGAGACCAGTCCCTGTGCTCCTCAGAGTCCCAGCAGGAGACCAGTCCCTGTGCTCCTCTGAGTCCCAGCAGGAGACCAGTCCCTGTGCTCCTCAGAGTCCCAGCAGGAGACCAGTCCCTGTGCTCCTCAGAGTCCCAGCAGGAGACCAGTCCCTGTGCTCCTCAGAGTCCCAGCAGGAGACCAGTCCCTGTGCTCCTCAGAGTCCCAGCAGGAGACCAGTCCCTGTGCTCCTCAGAGTCCCAGCAGGAGACCAGTCCCTGTGCTCCTCAGAGTCCCAGCAGGAGACCAGTCCCTGTGCTCCTCATAGTCCTAGCAGGAGACCAGTCCCTGTGCTCCAGCTAAAATCTGTAACAGTCTTCCTGAAAATGTGAGACAAGCTTCATCTCTGACAATGTTCAAATCCAGGTTAAAAACAGTTCTGTTTATCTGTGCATAAAACTGAAGGATTTGATCTTTACTCTTTTCATCATACTGTGATTATTGACGACTTTAATCTCTCGTGTGACTGTTTTTACCTTGTTCTGTTCTGCACTTTGAGTTGCCTTGTGTGTGAACTGTGCGAAACCAATAACCTTCCCTTGCCCTAAACTTGTTCGCTCTCTGTGGTCAGTCCGGCGTTGACCTGGAGAGACGTCCAACACATCATCGTGCGATCCTCGAGCCCTGAGCGTCTGCGAGCGTCGGACTGGACGACCAACGGAGCAGGACGCAGAGGTTCTCCACAAACACTTTCAAATTCAAGTCTCTGTGATTGTTGCTTTGGAGTAATGGAGATTTTAAAAACGTGGTCATTCCTCAGTGAGTCACGTGTTTGGCTTCGGGCTGATGGACGCGGAGACTATGGTGAGAGAGGCCGAACGCTGGGAACAAGTGCCTCCACAACATGTCTGTGTCGAGGAGCCTCCAGTGCAGCAGACCAGGTTCCCACGTTTATATGATATGATATTTATGGACTTTTATCAACATTTTTTTGACATTTACGGTCATCAGATCAGATTCATTTATTTGCCATTTGCAGTAAAACCCCATTGGAATACATTTGCAAAAGTTCCCAGTGTGCACAATACAAGTACATAAATAAAACAGATTAAAATAAAAATACATAAAACAGGAAACAGCCCCTTATGGAACAATGATAAGATACAGGGGCTGGAAAAATACAAACCACAATTTTGTAATTTTTTGGCCCCCGTTTCTTCGTTAGTTCCATTTCCTGTTTTCTGTTGACCTGCCCTATATCACCTTTTTTGTCTAGCTTTAGCATAATAGCATGATGAAGAAGCAAGTATAAAATGTCTAGCTTTAGCATAATAAAGAAGCTAGTCTAAAATCTCTAGCTTTAGCATAATAAAGAAGCTAGTATAACATCTCTAGCTTTAGCATAATAAAGAAGCTAGTACAACATCTATCTTTAGCATAATAGAGAATCTAGTATATAATATCTAGCTTTAGCATAATAAAGAAGCTAGCATAACATCTCTAGCTTTAGCATAATAAGAGCAGATTTTCTTATGTCAAAACTACTGATTGACTAAAATTCAGGACTAGTTCCACACATTTCCTTATGGATTTTAACCGATCGAACTCCACAAAATAAAATGAATGGAATTGAATTGAAAGGAACCATCACCCTCTCTGCTTTGGGCTTCCCTCCTCCCTCTCTCTCCTCCCCCTCTCCTCACACTCCATCTATTTCTGTCCTGGCACCTGAGCGTTCTGTTCACACATCCTTGTTTTTTTAAATTCTTTTAAATTCTTCCTCATTTTGCTGCTGGTGTGTTGACAGAAGCATTTACCCCGGCTCCACGGTGGCGTCTGTGCGTGAGGCGTCAGGATGTGCCGGCAGCTCCGTGAAGCGTGTGGCGTATGTGGAGCACGTCGTAGTCCGAGTGACCGTCACTCACCAGCGGCGTGGAGACCTCTCCGTCCGACTGCGGTCTCCCAGCGCCACCGTGTCCGAGCTGTTAGCGCCCAGGTACCGGCCTCCAGGGAGCGTCCTCCAGGGGGCGTCCTCCAGGGAGCGGCCTCCAGGGAGCGGCCTCCAGGGAGCGGCCTCCAGGGGGCGTCCTCCAGGGGGCGTCCTCCAGGGGGCGTCCTCCAGGGGGCGTCCTCCAGGGAGCGGCCTCCAGGGAGCGGCCTCCAGGGAGCGTCCTCCAGGGAGCGGCCTCCAGGGAGCGGCCTCCAGGGAGCGGCCTCCAGGGGGCGTCCTCCAGGGGGCGTCCTCCAGGGGGCGTCCTCCAGGGGGCGTCCTCCAGGGGGCGTCCTCCAGGGGGCGTCCTCCAGGGGGCGTCCTCCAGGGGGCGTCCTCCAGGGGGCGTCCTCCAGGGGGCGTCCTCCAGGGGGCGTCCTCCAGGGGGCGTCCTCCAGGGGGCGTCCTCCAGGGAGCGGCCTCCAGGGAGCGGCCCCCAGGGAGCGTCCTCCAGGGGGCGGCCTCCAGGGGGCGGCCTCCAGGGGGCGTCCTCCAGGGGGCGGCCTCCAGGGGGCGGCCTCCAGGGGGCGACCTCCAGGGGGCGTCCTCCAGGGGGCGTCCTCCAGGGGGCGTCCTCCAGGGGGCGTCCTCCAGGGGGCGTCCCCCAGGGGGCGTCCCCCAGGGAGCGGCCTCCAGGGAGAGGCCTCCAGGGAGCGGCCCCCAGGGAGCGGCCCCCAGGGAGCGGCCCCCAGGGAGCGGCCCCCAGGGAGCGGCCCCCAGGGAGCGGCCCCCAGGGAGCGGCCCCCAGGGAGCGGCCCCCAGGGAGCGGCCCCCAGGGAGCGGCTATCTGTGTGTGTGTCCGACTGTTTTAGCCCTTTAATGGTTTCCTCGACCATTCTGTGGATCACTTTTTGAGTCACTTTATCTGTTTGAAGCTTGGAGCCAACATCCACCTCCTTATTGCATCTTTATCACTTGGTTTTAGGCACTTTATCATCAAACTCAACTCAATCTCAACCATTTTGTAATTTCATTTCAGAGACCGGCTACAGGCTAAACATAAACTCCCTAAAGCAGGCCTGTCCAAACTCCGGCTCGAGGGCTAATTGTGGCCCTCTGTGTCATTTTACGTGGCCCTCTGCCTTGCTTACCGAAAGTAGTCTTTGAGATCATAAACACAAGTTCACTGTGTCATCCATCCAATTTCCGCTCAGCCCATATAGACATGTAATAACTCGTGCTAAAGCCCAGTACGTCTGGAGTTCAGTTGTTGACTTGTGAGCTGGTGTGTTGGTAAACATTTATCATTCAGCCAACTTCAGCTCTGTTATAGATCGTTTTAAAGCTCAGAGCAGTCTGATGCCAGTCAAGACAGTTTTCAGCTTGTGATGTCAAAAAGCAAATCTAGCCAACATTCTCTGGCTCCTCCCTCCATGGTACTGGTGCTGGTTCTGGACTGGTGCTGGTTCTGAGATGACCTTTTCCACCGGACTTGTAGCAATTGTTGGGGAACTGTTCAGAATCCCATTGATTTGAGGGAACCATTACAGTAGTTTTCAATGGGATGCGTTTACCCCCTTCGCCCTCTGTTTTTACAGAGTGCGCGCATCAGAGTTATCAGATTTTCTAAAACCTAAAAGGGCTGAACAGAAAATGCCAATTTCACCTTTGCCGCCCGCTCTCCCTGGATGATAATGCTGGATGTTTGGTTTGGTGGCGAGGCAAGGGGGGAGTGATTTCCAGTTGGTGCTACGGCTAAGCTAACAACATCGCTTACTGCACCTTTGACTATGAAACAGTTTTCTTCTTTTTTTCGCCGCCATTTCCCGCCAATTTATTTTAATTCATGATCACCAAATAAATAGTTGACAGATATAGAAAAAAAAAATCATAAACTATAAATACAGAAAATACTGGGCGACAGTAGCTCGGTTGGTAGAGCATTGGCCTTTGAGCCTGAAGGTCATGGGTTCGGGCCCACCACAAGACTTTCTCCACCGACCCCCACTGTCTGCTGTCGTTGTGTCCTTAGGCAAGACACTTCACCCCCATTGCCTAGAATGATTCTAGTGTGTGTATGAATGGTTGGTGGTGGTCAGAGGGGCAGATGGCACATACTGGTTGCCTCGCTTCTGTCAGTGTGCCCCAGGGCAGCTGTGGCTACAGTAGTAGTTTATCACCACCGTGTATGGAGTGAATGAATAATGGCATGTGAAGCTTCTTTGAGTGTAAAAAAAAGGTTCTATATAAAACCAATGCATTATTATTATTACTAAAGAGTGGTGGTGTACTTCCATTTCTCTTCTTAACGGAGAATGATCTGCGTGTTGTTTAGGCCCCTGGACAACTCCAGCGAGGGCTTCCAGAGCTGGGAGCTGATGACGACTCACTGCTGGGGGGAGGCGGCCGCGGGGACATGGACTCTGGAGGTCACAGATACTTCAGCAAAGTCACGCTCAGACTCTGGACCAGGTGTGCTCTCTCTCTCTCTCTGTGTGTGTTGACCGTCACACACTCATGTTTATGGTGTGTGTGTGCAACAGGAGCCTTGGTAAAGTGGTCTCTGGTGCTCTACGGGACAGCAGAGAGTCCGTACGAGTCCCAGAGGAGACGGCGAGCGGTGGCGTCTGTGGAGAACGAGCCGGTGGAAGAATATAGCGGTGAGTTTGGTGAGAAATGAAGAAAGGCAACGATTTTTATATGACGTGTATCAATGTGCATAAGAACAGAGACTTGCTTTTAAAGGAGCAGTATGTAAAAATCTGGCCAAAACTTGTACTGCAGTTTCCTTGACTCAGGTTGCCAGATATGCAGTTGGGACCATAGTATCTGAATAAAGAGTTTTGTCACCAGCAAATCTATAACCAACACCTTTTTCACTAAGATATAAATCCTGGTTTTATTTCTTCGTTTTGTCGTTAGTGATTTGAGATCTTTTTTTAGTTCTGTGGCCACATGGTACTTTACCTCGACACGATGAGTTCTGGCAACCCGGATCACGGACTTTCTGATTGGTAAAACAGTGGAGGGCGGGACATCAAAATGAAAACAAAAACAAGATGTAGAGGCTGTAAAACTACATTTGAAATCCAAATATCTCTGAACGACTGTTATCAGTTAAAGAAGTATTGGAAAAGAGCAGGTTTTATTAAAGCCTTTTAACAGAATAGGGCCCTTTAATGATGACTTGACATGAAATTTGTACAAAATGCACAATATATAGAACGGTTAGCAATGTGGGTCAGAACATATACATTCAGTTTTTGTTCATTTTTGTGTTTTTTGTGCGTTTTCTGATGATTCCGCTGTGACAGGACCATGTGACGCTGAGTGCACCAGTGACGGCTGTGAGGGACCAGGTCCACAGCAATGTTTCACCTGCTCACACCTGTTTCTCAAATTCAAAAACAGCACAAGGTGAGAGGGAATTAAGTTTGATTGGTTCAAATCTGTAATAATCTATAATGCGATTCTGTTATAATGCTAAAGTCAGAGATTTTATACTTAGTTCTTACTTCTTCATTATGCTAAAGTTGGAGATTTTAGATTTGATTCCTTATTATGCTAAAGCTAGAGATGTGGTTGTTTACATGTGGCATATGAGAAACACACTGCAAAGAAATAACACACAGAAATTGCACACAAAAGAACGGTATTAACCACTGTATATACCAGGAGTCACCAACCTTTTTGAAACCAAGGGCTACTTCTCGGGGACTGATTAATGCGAAGGGCTACCAGTTTGTTACACACTTACATAAATTGCCAGAAATAGCCAATTTACTGAATTTACCTTTAACTCTATGTTATTATTAATAATGAATGATATTTATCTTAGTGGAAACACTCATTTTAATGTTTTCTCACAATAAATATTTATAGAAACAGATAAATATCAATATGCAACACTTTATTTTTATATTTTCATTTTTCAAATTGAACATTTTCAAATGATCACTTCTAAGACAGTCTTGTGAAGTCACAATATCACATTTTAACTAGAGCCACTAACATTTTTTATCAAATCATGAATTACTTTGCACCATGTTTGTACAAATAATAACTCATGTAAAATACAAGAGTAAACTCTCACATGTTTAAATAAATCATGTCACACGTGATGAACTCACAGGAGTTTAGAAACCAAAGCAGTCCCATTTGTGCTGCTATTTTTTCCTCTTCAGAACAAAAACATGAACAAACAAAGCTGTTTGAGATAGATGTGTTTCTAGTTTAGGTTCATGTGACAGTTCTATGGACTCATTATTTCAACTCATTTAACTGTGATGCTGTGAATAAAGGCACATTTCTTGTTGGAAACATGGTCATTATTAAAGTGTATTCAGCACAAACAGCAAAACAATAAGTGGTAAATATCTGAGACAAACATGAACTATTTACAAGTGCAGGAGGAATGGAACAGACGCGCTAAGCTACGGTTCAAACAAAGACAGGAACAGTGCAAAACAAACAACTGCACAGTTTATAAGTTATATATATGTAAGATATGCAACAGAACTCTTGTCCACAGTCCCAGCGTATATCAGGCTCTGCCATGAGACCAAAATGCTTTTCCTTCGCTTCCTTCGATGCAGTCTGCTCTGCTCCGAAGTGCCTCGTCCATGCTCCTGCAGCCGCTTCATGCTTCCGCCCCAACACTTCCACGACTACACTAGGCTTTAGTGCTGCTATTTGAGCTACTTTTCGAACAGGCCAGCGGGCAACTCATCCAGTCCTTACGGGCGACCTGGTGCCCACGGGCACCGCATTGGTGACCCCTGGTATATACTGTATATCTGTCAAATCTATAATCAGAATCAGAATTTTTTTTATTGCCATGTAAGTAACTAACAGGAAGTCACAAACTCGGGAACTGCTTTGGTCTGTGACTTCCTGTTACTTACATGGCAATAAAAATTATTCTGATTCTACACTGTGTAGTTTTTACTCTGTGTAGCGTTGAGATCATATATTGTAATTTATAGTACTACGGTAGCTTCGCAGAACAATATGTCGTCTTTGACAGTGGTCCCCAAACTCGGTCAAACTCCTTTTTGTCCCTTATCAACCACTGTAGTTCAAGATGGAGCATTGTCATGTAGAGTCCTCCAGTTCTCATGGACATTTATAACTAAAATTCTAAGCCTATGACAACAATTCAAAAACAAGGTGGAGGTAATTATTCTTACAAAGGTCACATTTGTGAATAGTCAACATGTTCTTTTTTAAATTTGGAGCAACTGAACAAATGACACAGCACCTTTAAGAAATGCTCATATTCTAGACACACTTTGTGCGTCTGCAGGTTGTGTGTGTCCGAGTGTCCTCGGGGATTTTGGGGAGATCGGCGTCGGTGCAAAAAATGCTTTGGGACCTGTGAGAGCTGCACCGGGAGCCGGAGTGACCAGTGCACGTCGTGTCAGCCTGGACACTTCCTGACCGAGGGCCTCGGCACCTGCACCGCCGTCTGCGCTGAGGGGTTCTACCTGGACCATGGTCGTATTTTTGTTCATTTCACATCTGCATTATTAGTATTGTCTAAATGCTCCACACATCAGGCATTTACAACCATGTCATTGAGTCTATACTGAAATTCACATTAAAAACATTCAGTTCAATTGAATTCATTGAAATGCATGTTTTTATAGCAGTAGTTTTCTCGGAGGGCTTTACAAATGTGTTGATTCCCCAATCCAAATCAGAGAATCAGTCCAAATACAGGTTAGTTATGTAGTTAGTTTATTAAGTCTCTTCATTCAGACCACAACAGTCAACAAAACATCAACAAAGCATAAAATATATGACTGAAAGTGTTTTGGCTGAAGTGAAACATTTATTAGATCCAACCATCGTACAAATTTAGTACAATTTAAAGACAGCTAACACCAAACATTCAGCAGATGAGACCATAAATATGTTGTTTATAAAGTACAGTGGGGAAAAAAAGTATTTAGTCAGCCACCGATTGTGCAAGTTCTCCCACTTAAAATAATGACAGAGGTCTGTATTTTTCATCATAGGTTCACTTCAACTGTGAGAGACAGAATGTGAAAAAAATATCCAGGAATTCATATTGTAGGATTTTTTAAGAATTTATTTGTAAATTATGGTGGAAAGTAGACAGACTTGTAACTTCTTCTTTAAGAAGTTCTTCTGTCCTCCACTCGTTACCTGTATTAATGGCACCTGTTTGAACTCGTTATCTGTATAAAAGACACCTGTCCACTGCCTCAAACAGTCAGACTCCAAACTCCACTATGGCCAAGACCAAAGAGCTGTCGAAGGACACCAGGAAAAGAATTGTAGACCTGCACCAGACTGGGAAGAGTGAATACAATAGGCAAGCAGCTTTGTGTGAACAAATCAACTGTGGGAGCAATTATCAGAAAATGGAAGACATACAAGACCACTGATAATCTCCCTCGATCTGGGGCTCCACGCAAGATCTCATCCCGTGGGGTTAAAATTATCATGAGAACGGTGATCAAAAATCCCAGAACCACACGGGGGGACCTGGTGAATGACCTGCAGAGAGCTGGGACCAAAGTAACAAAGGTTACCATCAGTAACACACTACAACGACAGGGAATCAAATCCTGCAGTGCCAGACGTGTCCCCTGCTGAAGCCAGTGCATGCCCAGGCCCGTCTGAAGTTTGCCAGAGAGCACTTGGATGATACAGCAGAGGATTGGGAGAATGTCATGTGGTCAGATGAAACCAAAGTACAACTGTTTGGCATAAACTTAACTCGTCGTGTTTGGAGGAAGAAGAATACTGAGTTGCATCCCAAGAACACCATACCTACTGTGAAGCATGGGGGTGGAAACGTCATGCTTTGGGGCTGTTTTTCTGCTAAGGGGACAGGACGACTCATCCGTGTTAAGGAAAGAATAAATGGGGCCATGTATCGTGAGATTTTGAGCCAAAACCTCCTTCCATCAGTGAGAGCTTTGAAGATGAAACGTGGCTGGGTCTTCCAGCATGACAATGATCCCAAACACACCGCCTGGGCAACGAAGGAGTGGCTCCGTAAGAAGCATTTGAAAGTCCTGGAGTGGCCTAGCCAGTCTTCAGACCTCCCCCCATTGAAAATCTGTGGAGGGAGTTGAAAGTCCGTGTTCACTGCTCTCGAGAAGATCTGCATGGAGGAATGGGCCAAAATACCAGCTACTGTGTGTGCAAACCTGGTAAAGACCTATAGTAATCGTTTGACCTCTGTTATTGCCAACAAAGATTATATTACCAAGTATTGAGTTGAATTTTTGTTATTGACCAAATACTTATTTTCCACCATAATTTACAAATAAATTCTTTAAAAATCCTACAATGTGAATTCCTGGATTTTTTTTTCACATTCTGTCTCTCACGGTTGAAGTGTACCTATGATGAAAATTACGGATGTTTAGTCCTGACTTTGGACCTTTGTGAATCTCCCGTCACTATTTTCTCCTCTGAAACAGTGAATAAAGAGAGCGTGTGATGTGACTCGTGTTTCCACAGATGCAAATATGTGCCAGAAGTGCAGCGAAAACTGCCTGAAGTGCACAAGCTTCAACATTTGCACAGAATGCAAACAGGACACGAGGTACAGTACTGAGAGAGAGAGAGAGAGAGAGAGGTACAGAGGGGGACAGAGAGAGAGAGAGAGAGAGGAGGGTGTGAGAGAGAGAGAGAGAGAGAGAGGGTGAGAGAGAGTGAGACAGAGGGGGACAGAGAGAGAGAGAGAGAGAGAGAGGTGAGAGAGAGAGAGAGAGAGAGAGGGTGAGAGAGAGAGAGAGAGAGGTACAGAGGGGGACAGAGAGAGAGAGAGGTACAGAGGGGGGACAGAGAGAGAGAGAGAGAGGGTGAGAGAGAGAGGGTAAGAGAGAGAGAGAGAGAGAGGTACAGAGGGGGACAGAGAGAGAGAGAGGGTGAGAGGGAGAGGGTAAGAGAGAGAGAGGTACAGAGGGGGACAGAGAGAGAGAGAGGGTGAGAGGGAGAGGGGGTAAGAGAGAGAGAGGTACAGAGGGGACAGAGAGAGAGAGAGGGTGAGAGAGGAGAGTGAGAGAGAGAGAGAGACGAGGGTGAGAGAGAGAGAGAGAGGTACAGAGGGGACAGAGAGAGAGAGAGGGTGAGAGAGAGAGAGAGAGAGTACAGAGGGGGGACAGAGAGAGAGAGAGGGTGAGAGAGAGAGAGAGAGAGAGAGAGAGAGAGAGAGAGAGAGGTACAGAGGGGGACAGAGGGAGGGAGAGAGAGAGAGAGAGAGTACAGAGGGGGACAGAGAGAGAGAGAGGGTGAGAGAGAGAGAGAGAGAGTACAGAGGAGGACAGAGAGAGAGAGAGAGGTGAGAGAGAGAGAGAGAGGTACAGAGGGAGAGAGAGAGAGAGAGAGGGTGAGAGAGAGAGAGAGAGAGAGAGAGGTGAGAGAGAGTGAGAGAGAGCGGTACAGAGGGGGACAGAGAGAGAGAGAGAGAGAGAGGGTGAGAGAGAGAGATGAGAGAGAGAGGGTGAGAGAGAGAGAGAGAGAGAGAGGTACAGAGGGGGACAGAGAGAGAGAGAGAGAGAGGGTGAGAGAGAGAGGGTAAGAGAGAGAGAGAGAGAGGTACAGAGGGGGACAGAGAGAGAGAGAGGGTGAGAGGGAGAGTGAGAGAGAGAGAGAGGTACAGAGGGGGACAGAGAGAGAGAGAGAGAGGGTGAGAGAGAGAGAGAGAGAGAGAGAGAGAGGTACAGAGGGGGACAGAGAGAGAGAGAGAGAGGGTGAGAGAGAGAGAGAGAGAGGGTGAGAGAGAGAGAGAGAGAGGGTAAGAGAGAGAGAGAGAGAGATACAGAGGGGGACAGAGAGAGAGAGAGGGTGAGAGGGAGAGAGAGAGAGAGAGAGAGAGAGAGAGAGAGACGTACAGAGGGGGACAGAGAGAGCGAGAGAGAGAGAGGTACAGAGGGGGACAGAGAGAGAGAGAGGGTGAGAGGGAGAGAGTGAGAGATACAGAGGGTGAGAGAGAGTGAGAGAGAGAGATTGATTTTGATTGACGTTTTGGCACCGTGAGACAGACACACCTCCAGATTAATTAATTTGCCATTTGCAGTAAAACCCCATTGGAATACATTTGCAAAAGTTCCCAGAAGTAAACAATTGACACTTTTGCTTTTTCTATTACTTTTGCACGACATCTGGCGTCTCTTAGCTTTCAAACGATAATAGTTTGAAATAAAAATATGTGTTACCGGTAAGAAAAGAGAACTCCCAGGCCCCCAAGTTCCCTCCTCCCGCCTGCATGGAGCACCAGAGTGTCTAAAATATGATAATCCTAGTCCATGTACATGTTTAAATTAAATAGTGCTATTAGTGAGTAAGTCATCTTTATTTATTTAGCAAATTTTTACAGACCAAGGTCGTGCAAAGCGCTTTATAATTTTCATGTTTTGTTATTTTTTTTATTATGGACATAGTAATAACATTGAAAGAAGCAGATGCATTCATGTAAATGTTACAGCACATCAAAGCTCCAACACCACCACTCACTCATTACATTCAGACCTATTGGACAGGTTTTTAGTGCCGGAGGAAACCGGAGGAAACCGGAAGAAACCTACACGGGCATTGGGAAAACATGCAAACTCCACTGGAATTCAAAACCGGGATTCGAACCCAGGACCTTCTTGCTAAGAAGCTGTCCATTCAGCCACTGTGTCGCCAAGTTATAGTGTTATTATTATTATCAATAGAACTCCCATAATTCTGAAGCTACTTGGGTTATTTGTGTTTTTAGTGTCCTACATCTTCGAAAAACCAAAAGATAAAACATGACATTTCTTTCTTTGTGGCGTGAATGTTAAAATCTTATGTGTTGTGTTTGTGATCTCCGTATTATTTATTATTGCAGAATCATTGAACCATTGTAATCTTTAAACATGATTTCCTTTCTGTGGCCTGTGGTTTCATGAGTGATGGTTTTTCTCCAGTCTTCAGGGAAATCAGTGCTTACTGAGCTGCGCCGCAGGATTCTACCACGACAAACAGGACGACAGCTGCAGGCCCTGCCACGCGGCCTGCGCCTCCTGTGCAGGTGCAACCTCCAACCATTTTTACCATTTTAGTGACCCCTGAAATTGTTTGTAAATGTCACTTTTACACTTTAGTTTCTCAGGAAAGCAACCATAGAGTTACATGTGTTCTAAAATGTAAACTAACATGTTATTAGAAGTTAATGGTATATAAGAGGATTTTCCCAATATTTTCCCAAATTATTGTTGATCATCCACCTGGAAGTAGAAAATTATTTGAAAAACCTTTAAGTTAGGCCCAGGATTTCTATTTTTATCTAAAAAACGGTGGCCCCGTTGTGGTTAAATCTAAACCTTTTGAAAAGTAAACTTGGCCCCCGACCAAAATGAGTTTGACATCCATGATCTATGGCAGGGATGTCAAAGTCAAATAGAGACCAAAAAAAACAAATTTGCTACAACCCGAGGGATTAGTGTTTGCATATAACCTGTTGAACCGAGACCTTTATTTATTGATTAAATTGATAATCCAATATTTTTGTTTGGCTTTGTCAATTATTTCACGTGAACACATTTTTCAACAGCTCACAGACGACAACAAACTTCCTTTAAGCAGAAAACTCACGTCCTGAACATAAAACCCAATATTGACTTGCTTGGTTCTGTGCGGCTGGTTCTGATACTAATCAAACATTCTCCTGGGGGCCAAGATAATTCATTCGTGGGCTCGTTCTGGTCCCCGGGCCTTGACTAAACTGTGCCATAAAAATCCATGTTTCGCTGGATGGTTGTTGATGTGGAGAAGTGTGAGGAGGTGACATGTTGTGGTGTGTCCAGGGCCAGGGGTGGAGTCCTGCAAACTCTGTGCAGAAGGATTCCTGATGGAGGAGTGGAGGTGTGTGCACTCCTGCAGCGCCGGCTTCTACGCCACAGAACCAGGCCTGGATGGGCAGAGGACGTGTAGGAGGTGAGTGTGTGTGTGTCTGTGTGTGTGTGTGTGTTCAGCTGTGGGAGGTTTGTTTATCCACGGCTCTCAGCCTTTGGCCCATGCCCTAGAGCCTGTGTGGGTGAGTGGTTTGGGTGGATGGGAGGAGATTTAATGTGGTCGTGTGGGTCTGTGATCGTCTGTGATGGTCTTTTCCTCAGGTGTGACTCTCGCTGCTCGCTCTGTGTGGGACCGGGAGCCGATAACTGCAGCAGATGTTCGAGCGGCCACAGCCATCTGGGCGGAGTGTGTGTGCTCAGCTCCCAGTGCGGAGACGGTCAGTCAGGCTTTTATTACACTCTGAGGAGGTCAAACATGTGAGATTCTGATCATCATTTGCAGAATAATATAAACTCATGTCTGTGTCTGTGTGTGTGTGTGTGTGTGTGTGTGTGTGTGTGTGTGTGTGTGTGTGTGTGTTCACCAGGAGAATACGCAGACAGTGATGGGAACTGTCGTGTGTGTGATGCTACATGTGTGAAGTGCACAGGGCCAGAGGGGGGCCACTGCATCAGCTGCGACTCTGCACGGTGAGATGACTGATCCACTTTCACTTCTGCTTCAAAAAATGGCCTCAAAGTCAAGAGTAACTTCACAAAGTCTGCATGACGCCCTCTGCATGACGCCCTCTGCATGACGCCCTCTGCATGACGCCCTCTGCATGACGCCCTCTGCATGACGCCCCTCTGCATGACGCCCTCTGCATGACGCCCTCTGCATGACGCCCTCTGCATGACGCCCTCTGCATGACGCCCTCTGCATGACGCCCTCTGCATGACGCCCTCTGCATGACGCCCTCTGCATGACGCCCTCTGCATGACGCCCTCTGCATGACGCCCTCTGCATGACGCCCTCTGCATGACGCCCTCTGCATGACGCCTCTGCATGACGCCCTCTGCATGACGCCCTCTGCATGACGCCCTCTGCATGACGCCCTCTGCATGACGCCCTCTGCATGACGCCCTCTGCATGACGCCCTCTGCATGACGCCCTCTGCATGACGCCCTCTGCATGACGCCCTCTGCATGACGCCCTCTGCATGACGCCCTCTGCATGACGCCCTCTGCATGACGCCCTCTGCATGACGCCCTCTGCATGACGCCCTCTGCATGACGCCCTCTGCATGACGCCCTCTGCATGACGCCCCTCTGCATGACGCCCTCTGCATGACGCCCTCTGCATGACGCCCTCTGCATGACGCCCTCTGCATGACGCCCTCTGCATGACGCCCTCTGCATGACGCCCTCTGCATGACGCCCTCTGCATGACGCCCTCTGCATGACGCCCTCTGCATGACGCCCTCTGCATGACGCCTCTGCATGACGCCCTCTGCATGACGCCCTCTGCATGACGCCCTCTGCATGACGCCCTCTGCATGACGCCCTCTGCATGACGCCCTCTGCATGACGCCCTCTGCATGACGCCCTCTGCATGACGCCCTCTGCATGACGCCCTCTGCATGACGCCCTCTGCATGACGCCCTCTGCATGCATGACGCCCTCTGCATGACGCCCTCTGCATGACGCCCTCTGCATGACGCCCTCTGCATGACGCCCTCTGCATGACGCCCTCTGCATGACGCCCTCTGCATGAGGCCCTCTGCATGACGCCCTCTGTATGACGCCCTCTGTATGACGCCCTCTGCATGACGCCCTCTGCATGACGCCCTCTGCATGACGCCCTCTGCATGACGCCCTCTGCATGACGCCCTCTGCATGACGCCCTCTGCATGACGCCCTCTGCATGACGCCCTCTGCATGACGCCCTCTGCATGACGCCCTCTGCATGACGCCCTCTGCATGACGCCCTCTGTATGACGCCCTCTGCATGACGCCCTCTGCATGACACTATGGCCGCTCCGAGGAGTAACCGTAACTATCACTGCGCTGCCGAACAGAATGTTTTAAGAGATCCACTTTGTTCCTTCGGTTGTCAGACTGTACAACAAACCTGGATTTGTCTTCTGCTGCTGGACACCTGAAATACGGGGGATCAATAAAGTATCTATCTATCCATCCATCCATCCATCTATCTATCCCTAAATCACAACAGTAGTTATCACAGAGAAATCGAAATCGCCAACACAGATCGGAGAATCAAACAGGTCAAACACACAGAATACAGAGCACTTTTGTATTGGTCCATAGGGAGTTGACCAATGTCCATTATTGTTGAGAAATGTCCGAAAATGTAGTAGATTATCAAAGGGAAGTGTAAGCGACTGTTGTTTCTGTCACAGATCTCTGGACGATGGCCGCTGCGTCCTGGACTGTTCTAAAGGAAAGTTCCGGTCAGATGGACTGTGCCTCCTGTGTGACCACACCTGTGCCTCCTGCTCTGGGTCAGGAGCCTCCAACTGCACCAGCTGCGACACGGGTGAGGAGACAGCAATACAGAGCAGTCAATTGGACGGCTTTTGCTTTTAATAAGAGTATTTACTACTTATGTAAATGTTGTGGCGACAGTAGCTCAGTTGGTACAGTAGAGCATTGGCCTGACTGCTGTCGTTGTGTCCTTGGGCAAGACACTTAACCCCACTTTGCCTGAAGCCCCCGCTGAAAGATCTCAGCTCCTATGGACTCACCACCTGCAGGAGGATCAGGGAGGGGCTGGTGCTCTGTGTGATGGGAGCTCTGACTGCCGCCCCCTCGACCCAGAAATGGATTAAGGGGAAGAAGATGGATGGATGGATGGTCCTGGGTTCGAATCCCGGTCGGAACAGGGTCTTTCTGAGTGGAGTTTGCATGTTCTCCCTGTGACTGCGTTGGTTTCCTCTGGGTGCTCCGGTTTCCCCTACCACTAAAAACATGCACAATAGGTATGAATGTAAAGGAGAGAGTGAATGGATGGTGTTGGTTTGGGCTTTGATGGACCAGTGTGTTCGGCGACTCGCTTCTGTCATCACCGTGTGGAGGGATTGGAACAAAATCTGAAAGCATTGGAACATTGTAAAGCGCTTACTCACTTACTTAAAATAAAGTTCAATAAAAGTGCAAGTTGACCAAGACACATATTATCATACAATTTAATGAGGTGCAATACAGAGTTACAGTTAGCAGCGATATGTAAAGTATTATTATTAGTATAGTGTTTAATGTATTTCTTCCAATGTGCTTTCAGACAAGTTTGGTCTGGACCGGTACCTGTTCAGAGGCGCCTGTGTGGACGTCTGCCCTGACTTCTTCTTCCACACCAGAGAAAAGAGCTGTGAGCCGTGTCCCGCCCACTGCAGCGTCTGCTCCAGCTCCAGCCACTGCCTCAGGTGTAACTCCTCCTACTACGTTTCTGACGGACTCTGCAACAAGCTGGAGTGTGGAGAAGGTAACGAGACCGTGGCTTCTCCCTCGACGTCATGTGACTCTTTACTCGTGCCTCACTGAGAAATTTCAAAGTCATAGTTGCACATTAGAGCAGAGTAGAAGAAGAAATAAGAACGCTCAGGTCACACATGGTTTGGTTTTGTTCTTTGGTAGCAGAGAATACGACCAGAACCAGACGTTTTTACACTACCCTTCTACGTTTTTACACTACCCTTCTACATTTTACACTACCCTTCTTCGTTTTTACACTACCCTTCTACGTTTTTACACTACCCTTCTAAGTTTTCACACTACCCTTCTACGTTTTCACACTACCCTTCTACGTTTTCACACTACCCTTCTACGTTTTCACACTACCCTTCTACGTTTTTACACTACCCTTCTACGTTTTCACACTACCCTTCTACGTTTTTACACTACCCTTCTACGTTTTCACACTACCCTTCTACGTTTTCACACTACCCTTCTACGTTTTCACACTACCCTTCTACGTTTTTACACTACCCTTCTACGTTTTCACACTACCCTTCTACGTTTTCACACTACCCTTCTACGTTTTTACACTACCCTTCTAAGTTTTCACACTACCCTTCTAAGTTTTCACACTACCCTTCTAAGTTTTCACACTACCCTTCTACGTTTTTACACTACCCTTCTAAGTTTTCACACTACCCTTCTACGTTTTCACACTACTGTACCACCTGCTTAATATCATTAAGTTAGAGATTTCAGACTAGGTTCTAGAGGAGTAGGAAAGAGAAAGAATTCAAGTTGATTCATTTCAATATAACAATTGCACTTAAATCAAAACAAGTGATAACATGTAGAGCTTCTTTAAAAAAATAACATAAAAGTAGTTTGATAGTCTTTAGTCTCGATATACAGGAATGTTCAGTGTGAAAGTGGTCTTTCGCAACTTGTTGTCCGTTGGGATATGTATTTGTTGTTCTTATCTGGGATCCAAAGGATTTATCCAGAAACCAGAACAGCTGGCCACACTGTTCCAGAGTCTAGAAGTGAGTTCACTGGGTCTGGCTCGCCATCAACTTCAGTGTTCAACTCCAAGATCCGTTTCCAGCAACACTAAAAAAACAAGAAACAACCACACTCCACACGGTTTGATTTTTGAGCAAGACACTTTAAAGCATGTGCAGCTTTCTCATCTGCTCTCCATGTCTCACTGCGGACTCCAGCTAGACACAGGCCGAGTGTGCCTAAGGTGTGTTCAAGTCAGGTAGGATAGGTGTGTGGTGCGTTCAAGGGGCGTTGGAAATAAGGGCTTTCGACGATGTTATACTAGTAACCATGGATTTACATGGGTTACACTACCCTTCTACGTTTTTACACTAACCTACATTTTTTTGCTCTACCCTTCTACGTTTTCACACTACCCTCCTAAGTTTTGTACAAAGTGCAGACCATAATAAATGTCATATTTGAGTTGAATCTTTTTTTCCCTCAATTTCTGTAACGCCTTTGAATAATATGAGGGACACGAATCACAACACATCACAAAACTTCCTGTATCGCAATATGTTAAAAATCGCTATAACATTGAATGACAGCCCAAATATCACGATAAAAGTACAGTTGTTACTTGTGGTTGTTTATCTGCACCATCCTCCTGACCTTGATCATTCTCCTCCACCTGCCTTGACTTTCTCCGGCTTGTGTTCTCTCAGGGGAGGTGGAGGATCCAGATTACGACGACTGCATGGCCTGTGAGGAAGGCTGCAAAAAGTGTGTGTTATGTAAGTCACCGCTGTCCGACCTTCGCAAAGTTATATGTCGTTCAGTTAACCCTCAGACCTTGCTGCATGATTCAAAATGGTGGTTCCAGTCTGATGGAGAGCTTGCTTTTGTATTCTGCGTTTAACAGATAACCCTAGACATTGCCTGTCCTGCATTGAGGGCTTTTACAAGTAAGGTTGTGTGGCCTTGGTGTGACTGCTCTAACCACAGGGGTGTCAAACTCATTTTGGGCGGGGGGCAAATCTAAACACAAAAGAGCTGGTTGGGGCCTAAAAAAATAAAAAAAAGAATGAAAAAACATACATGAAAAAAACATGCATATTTTACTTTTTTATTGTTACAAATGAACAATATTTAACACAAGTTTAGTAATTATTTTCTATATATTCAACCACAACTGGGTCAAATATCAAGATAAAATGTACACTGCAATAATGTGATGTGATAATTGCTTGAATTTAGTGTTTTTAATCTTAATATACACAAAATATACCCTTAAAATATATCCCTTTTTTGTGTATTTGAAGACTTACTATAACTTCTTATTTATTAATTTAATGTTATTGTTTCTTTTGTTTCCTTTTTAAAAAAATGATCATTATTAACTTTATATTTATTTTAGCTTATTTTCTCTCCTCATGGCATCTTATTTATTTATTTTTTTCTAAATAACTGTGGTCAAACTGTCTGTAAAACGCTTATTGATTAATGTATGACTGCAAAAGAAAACGAATAAATTATGAATTACAAAAAAAAAACAATTATAACTTCTATCTACATTTCAGTTAAGCTTTTTAGAACAGATTCAATTCTATGGTTGTTTTCCTGAGACAGTCGGCTTTAAAATGAAGTATAACATGCCATACACTCCCTTGGAATGAGACAACATAGCAACTGAAAAAACACTTGATTCAAGTAATTATTACTGCATATTATGGATTTGTTTTGCAGTGTAGCAGCTCATCACCGTCAATGCTGTACGTGACTGAGATAAAGAACATTTAAAATCATTTCATGGGCCACTAAAAACGGTCTTTCGAGGCGGATTTGGGCCAGATTTGAGTTTGACATCCCGGCTCTGACCCCAGAACTTGCTCTTTTGCTTCTTTGCGATGTATTTTGAAGGCTCTGATTGCTGTGGGTTGTGGGTGTGTTTGTTAAAAAAAAAAAAAAAAAGGAAAAGTCCATTGTTTTGATGTTTTTTGTGAGAATGTGTGGTCAGTTTTCAGGACGGCTGCTTCAAAAACTGCCCGGCGAAGACGTACAGCGTGGAGGAGGAGATGACCTGTGTACCATGTGACGAGAACTGTGTGAGCTGCGACCAACACGAGTGCTACTGGTGCGAGTCCGACCTGTTCCTCTCAGGTACGGCCGGTTCTAGTCCATTTATATACGCGTGTAGACCGTAAATCACAACAATAGTTTTCTCTGAGGACTTTACAAAGCAGAGGACCAATGTTTAGAGACCAGAGAGAAGGACCAGAGAGAGGGACCAGAAAGGGACCAGAAAGAGAGAGACCAGAGAGAGGCCAAAGAGGGGGACCCGAGAGAGACCAGAAAGAAACGAAAGAGAGGCCAGAGAGCCAGACCAGAGAGCAGGACCAGAAAGAGACGCACGAGAGAGAGACCAGAAGGAGGGACCAGAAAGAGGCAAGAGAGACCTGAGAAAGACCAGAAAGAGACCATAGAGAGAAGCCAGAGAGACCAGAGAAAGGGATCAGATAGAGACAAGAGAGAGACCAGAGGGCGAGAGAGAGAGAACAGAGCGAAAGACCAGAGAATGAGAGAGACTAGAGAGCCAGAGAGCGAGACCAGAGAGAGATCAGAAAAAGACGAGAGAGAGAGACCAAATAGAGATAAGAGAGAGAGAGCCAGAGAGAGACCAGAGTAAGACCAGAGAGACACCAGAGAGAGGGACCAGAAAGAGACGAGAGAGATAGACCAGAGACAGAGAGATGAGAGAGAGACCAGAGAGAGATCAGAAAAAGACGAGAGAGAGAGACCAAATAGAGATAAGAGAGAGAGAGCCAGAGAGAGACCAGAGTAAGACCAGAGAGACACCAGAGAGAGGGACCAGAAAGAGACGAGAGAGATAGACCAGAGACAGAGAGATGAGAGAGAGACCAGAGAGAGATCAGAAAAAGACGAGAGAGAGAGACCAAATAGAGATAAGAGAGAGAGAGCCAGAGAGAGACCAGAGTAAGACCAGAGAGACACCAGAGAGAGGGACCAGAAAGAGACGGGAGAGATAGACCAGAGACCGAGAGATGAGAGAGAGACCAGAGAGAGATCAGAAAAAGACGAGAGAGAGAGACCAAATAGAGATAAGAGAGAGAGAGCCAGAGAGAGACCAGAGAGACACCAGAGAGAGGGACCAGAAAGAGACGGGAGAGATAGACCAGAGACCGAGAGATGAGAGAGAGACCAGAGAGAGATACGAGAGAGACCAGAGTGAGACCAGAGTAAGACCAGAGAGAGAGACCAGAAAGAGACGGGAGAGATAGACCAGGACGAGAGAGACCAGAAAGAGACAAGAGCAAGACCAGAGATTCAGATTCTGTTTATTTGAAATTGTTCGGAGTAAAGCAACATTAAGCTCTTCTGTCCTTCCTGGTTTTCAGAGGGGAGGTGTGTGGAAGTGTGTCCCGATGGTTTCTATGGAGACGAAGACACCAACGACTGCGAGGAGTGCCACCTGGACTGTGAGACCTGCAGCGGACCAGAGGAGGACGACTGTGACTCGTGCGAGGACGGGAAGACCCTGGAGAACGGCCTGTGTGTGTTCGAACACGAGGCCTGCCCCGCCACCACCTACCGCAGCGGTAAAACTGATATTTAAGACTTCTGATAATCAGACCAAGGGTGCAATAATGAAGGAGGGATTTGAGCAATTTCACAGGTGCGGAAAGACATCAGTGAAAGTGATTGGTCTGTGAGAGCGATTACAGGAGTTAGTACAAAAGTGACTTCTATTGTGTGTGTGTTTGTTTGATGTTTGTGTGTGAACAAAAATTCTCACATTCTGACCAGGATTGTGAGAATAACATTGTCAGGCTACTCTCCTCAGCATACAGTACTTGTTCAGTTCCAATTAGGTAAAACAATCCATGAAGTGAGGGGGTTTCCATCTTGTAGCATCTTTTTGTTGTGTCCAAGCCGAGAGAAGTCACTCAGAAGAAGGACCAGCAGAGAACCAGGCACTATACATATTGTTGTTTTTTGAAATGCGTTTCTTTATAGTACATTATAGTACAGGGGCAACAGTGTCTCAGTTGGTAGAGCATTGGTATTACGAGCCACAAGGTGGTTGTGTCTAGGAGTGTGGCTCAATAACAAAATTAAAACCCGGTGTGGAACAGAGACGGGAGGCGGAGGTCCAAAAAGTAACAGGTTTATTAAAGATGTGCAAAAGAACCAAACAAAATGCTCAGAGGAGGTGAAGTACAGACGCAGGACCCACTGGTCCAATGGACTGTCGAAATGGAAGAGAGCAGGCCTGGTCTGGATCCAGGCCCTTTATACCTCCCAGCTGATTACCCCACAGGTGTGGGTGGGACGTCACTCAGCTGGAGGTGGGAGGGTCTGACCCACCTGTCAGGAGAAACACAAAATGCCAAAACCAAAATGACTTTGATGAACATCATAGTTCAGGCCCAGGTGGTCAAAAATATACATTCATGAAATACAATTGAAGTTACACACATCACCTTTAAAAATGATAGTGAATAGTTGCTTGTCTTTGCAGACGATGGAGGCTGTGAGGACTGCCATCCGTCCTGTGAGGCCTGCTCCGGAGACGAGAAAACACAGTGTACCAAATGTGCAAAAGGTATCATCATGTTGTTGTTGTTGTTGTGCGATGGCTCAAAATACTTGGAGAACTAATTTAACTAATATACAAACTATCATAGTCTCTTTTTAAGTATTCATTTTTACTTTACACAAACAGTAAATGTAATACACACAAGAACACGATGAAAACAGCCGTTAAAGCCGTCATAAGAACATAACAAAGGTGTTGTGTTTCCAGGACGCTTCCTGAGCCCGCAGCAGACGTGTGTGTTGAAGTGTCCCGGGACCTTCTTTGCGAATCGCTTCAGCAGTGTGTGTGAGGCGTGTCCCTACGGCTGTTTGTCGTGTGTGGACGCACAACACTGCACACGCTGTCAGGGAAACCGCTACGCACCGCTGTACCTGCAGAACGGCCGCTGTGTGGAACAATGCGCCAGGTTCAATATCGCCATCATTTTTTTATCCCTACAACTCCCACAGCAGTCAATTTGACGGCTTTTAGTTCTGGAAGTGTAAACAATCCCCTTATGTATGTTTTTGGTCGTCACTGTTTTTATATGGAGTTTATATATATACAGTATGTCATTATGTGTATGAAATTATCTGGTTCTGGACTGGTTTTGGACTGGTACTGGTATGGTTCTGGACTGGTTCTGCACTGGTTCTGGACTAGTTCTAGACTGGTTCTGGACAGTTTCTGGATTGTTCTGTACAGGTACTGGACTGTTGTGGACTGGTTCTGGTCTGGTTCTGGAGTGGTTCTGCACTGGTTCTGCACTGGTTCTGATCTGGTTCTGGACAGTTTCTGGACTGTTCTGAACTGGTTCTGGTCTGGTTCAGTTCTGGTCCTGGACTGGTTTAGAACAATCTTAGTGGTGTTAATATAACTGAAATACAGCTAAAACAGTTTGTTGAAAGGCTAACGCTAAAGACCAAATGCTAACAGCTGTGTTGCTATGGTAACTAGTACCGGCATCAAGCTTCATATCATGAAGAAGCTCCATCCAAGCAGTACATTGACACCACAACCCTCCTCCTGCCCATCTCCGCCTCGTTCAGGGCCAGCTCTTTCATCCTTCTCCTAAACTACCACCACCAGGGTCTAGGCCCCGGGGGACTTCATCTCGCTGTCAACAGTTTGGCAAAGGGGGCTTGGCTGAGCTGTGTGATTGGCTGAGGCTGGAGAGGCTGGCCCTGGATGGGATGGAAATTTCAGCATGAGGTCTTCCAGTCTGAATTTGCGCGCTTCATCACATGTCATCTTGTAAATACTGTCCTCAAAGTCATACGTGTAATTTATGTCGGGGGACCTAATAATATCCATGTTTTGTCTGTTCGTGTCTCTCCAGATTGAAATAGAAACAGAAAAAGTCTTGAAGTTTTGAAGACCACAAAGACACAAGAGCAGACTAATCACATTTACAGAACTCAGAGCCGTCAAATCGACTGCTGCGGGAGTTTTAGTAGTTTCCGAATCCTGGCAGTCCTGGTGTTAATACATGTATCTTTGTCGTCCATCCCTGACAGGGGGTATCCAGCCGGCCTGGTGTGTCGCAGCTGTGATCCAGGCTGTGCTTCCTGCCTGAGAAACAGCAGCTACTGTCTTGTCTGTGACCCGCCTCTGCTCCTGCACCAGCACCAGTGTGTAGAGGACTGTCCTGCAGCCCACACCCTCAGGGACGGGGCGTGTCAGCGCTGCCCACCCGCCTGCTCTGAGTGCCATCCACTGGGACAATGCATCGGTATTGTTAATGATATACAGTACACCCTAATTTTTGGATTATAACTCGCTCCGGAGTAAGTCGCACCACCTGAAAATGCATAATAAAGAAGGAAAAAAAGAATAGATATTTAATCTTGAGTCAATTTCACTGTCAATAATCTGTTAGATGCAGTTTTGATATAGAGTAGGAGCAAAAATATCTATTTCTACACCACAACAGAAGCTAGAGTCCTAAATTGCACAATAGTATTCAGTACTGGTATATTTCTTAATTCTTTGGGATCTTCTCACTAGCTTAATCGCTCAACTTAACAGCCCGGGCTATTTTTTGATATTTTACACTAAATAAAATATAAAATTTTAGATAACTAATTTCACATATAAATCACTGCAGAGTATTGATCACACGCCAAACTATAACAAAAACTGTGACTTATAATCCTAAAAGTTTGTCCCACATTTGTTGTATATCTTTATCTGGAAGCATCAAGCAAAGGAAGTGACACATTTGCGTTTTACAGAAACATTGTATTTTTGACCGTATATTGAGGTATTTTCAGATGGTTGGTTTTGTACTTTAGCAGCAGAGAATATGACCAAATAAACAATGGTAGTATGAATGATTTAAACAGAATGATTTAAACAGGGCGACAGTGGCTCAGTTGGTAGAGCCAGGTTGAGCCAGAAGGTCGTGGGTTCGAGCCCACCACAAGACTTTTTCCACCGACTCCCACTGTCTGCTGTTGTTGTGTCCTTGGCAAGACACTTAACCTCTGGGAACACCTGGTGCCACAGTGGGGGCTGTAAAGTGCCAGACTGCCGTTGTGTCCTTAGGCAAGACACTTCACCCCCATTGCCTAGAATGTGTCTGGTGTGTGTGTGTGTGTGTGCATGGTTGGTGGTGGTCGGAGGGGCTGATGGCACAGACTGGTTGCCTCGCTTCTGTCAGTGTGCCCCAGGGCAGCTGTGGCTACAGTAGTAGTTTATCACCACCGTGTTTGGAGTGAAAGAATAATGACATGGGAAGTGTCTTTGAGTGTCCAAAAAAGCACTTTATAAAACCACTGCATTATTTACTATTATTATGATGATGATGTAATAAACTAGAGATTACCCATACTAGCTTCTTTATTATGCTAAAGCTAAAGAATGTATTTTATGTTAGTATAGAGTTATCGTTCATGTATCTTGTGCTGTGTGCTCCTCATTCCTGTTGTTCTGTAACTTGTGATGCAACACTGACATTTCCCCACAGTGGGACAAATGAAGGATCTCATAATCGTAATAATATAGCAATAATATTTACAGGTGAAAAGACTGGTATATATGTTTCAAAACTGCAAAACATTATATGAGGTAATAATTGCTGGAATCAAGTGGTTTTTATGTAATTTGAGCACATTCTGACTTAAAACCAGATTCTCCAATGGGACAGAGCCGTTGAGTCTTATTTAAAGAACTGTTGCTTTATTACTTGCATCTTTTTAAAACAAGATCATTTTGCCTTGTCCCAAATCTTGTTTTAAGACTCAGTCAAAATGTGCTCAAATGAAGCTGGACTTAGCCAAATTTGAGCATTTTTTTACGCATTTTTCATCACTTTTTTTTGCAGTGAAATGATTGTTGTAACTTTTGTTTTTGCGCAGAATGTGAAGAGTCCCACTTTCTGCACGAAGGCCTGTGTGTGTCGGAATGTCCCGCCAGGTTCTTTGTGGACGCGGAGCAGAGAGAGTGTTCGCGGTGCCACCCCGACTGTGCCGAGTGCCACGGACCGGACGCAGACCACTGTGAGACCTGCGTGGATCCTGAGGCCGCGCTTCTCAACGGGGGGTGCGTGACCTCCTGCTCCTCGCAAAGATATCGGGACCAGGACTCCGGAGACTGCGAAGGTGCCACAGTAACATCTGCTCACCTTTCATTGTGTTCATAGTGTATTTGATTGTTCTCGTGCTTTTTCCAACTCAATTCTGGTTCGTTATTTGGTGTATACCGGAAACAATGATAAAATATGAAGTAATAATTGCTTTTATTGAGTGGATTTCATTCAAACCACTCAATTCAAGCAATCAGTACCTCATATTTTATCATTTTTTTGCTGTGAATTTCTTGTATCTTTTTAAAACAAGATAATTTTGCTTTGTCTCATTGGCTAATCTTGTTTTAAGGCAGTCAAATTAAGATACATTTAGCATTTTTTTTTAACTTATTTTCATCAATTTTTGCAGTGTATAGCCTTAAATTCAATAAAAATTCAATGTATTTTTTGTCCTGCCCTAAATCCCAACAAAATCCTCAAATTCGCCAACGACAGATCAGAGAATCAAACAGTTCAACCACAGAACATTTAATGATAACAAACACACGGTGGCGCAGTGGTTAGCGCTTGTCCTTTACATAAGAAGGTCCTGGGTTCAAATCCACCTCTAGATCTTTCTGTGTGGAGAAATTTTGCATATTCTCCCGTGTCTGCCTGGGTTTGCTCCAGGTGCTCCGGTTTCCCCTACCACTAAAAACAAGTACAAAAGGTCTGAATGTAATGAGAGAGTGAATGGATGCGGTGACAAGGGTCGGAGTCTCGTTTCTGTCATGACCACGATCTCTGAAATGTGCGATATAAATAAATACTACTTCCTTACTTACAATAGGAGCCATTGGTCCATAGAGAGAACGGTGACAGATGCCCATAAATGTCAATAAATGTGTATAAATGTCCATAAAAATATCCCAGATGCATCAGCAAGGCACAACTTTTGAAAATCTTTGACCGTCAAAACCCAAAATCCATTTAATAACAGAAACTTGTGCCAATTTTTGAGACCCAACGAGTTCCTTTTTACGCTCTCTCAGACGTTGAAAATCTTCTGTCGGGTCCAAAAATAACGCTTTGTTTGACAGCTGTCAGAGTCACGAACTGAAGCCGAGACTGGTCCCTGGAGAAAGAAACACGGCTCTGCGTCTGGGTAAAGGCTGGATCAAACACACATAAAAGTCAACAAAAAAAAACAGGCAAAACAAAGGATTTTTCCCACTCACACAAAAACTAAAAATGTAGTCAAGTAGCATTAAAGTAAAATAAAAATTATGATAAAAGATAGAATAATGATAAATGATGTATTATCCAATCCTTGAAGTTAATTACTTTATACTAGTTAAAGATGCAGTCAGTGATTTTTTTCCAGACGCTTTTTTTTTTTTTATAATTGTGGGAAAGCGTCTCTAAACCCTAAAAGTATCAAGTTATCATGTGTTTGCAGATAGTAATGGACTTGACCTGATGCCTATAGTCTACAAAAATATTTTGGAGCGCACCGATAAAAATAGACCAATGGGGTTCGTTCATTCCTAACGAACCAATGGGATGCCTTTACCCCCTTCACCCTCTTCCTGTTTCTCTCGAGTGCACCGGAGTTATCGGATTTTCTAAAACCTAAAAGGGCTGCACAGAAAATGCCAATTTCACGTTTGCCGCCCACTCTCCCTGTTGTGACAAAGAAAAGAAAATGCTGGATGTTTGGTTTGGTGGAGAGGCGAGAGTGGGTCTGAGTTGTTGCTACGGCTAAGCTAACATTTCTCACTGCGCCTTTAATGAATTAGTTTAATAAAAATAAACCTAATTTTCCCCATCACTTTTATTTTTTGGACAGCTTTATCATTTGTCTTTCTTGTCCATTTATTTTAAGAATTTGAAGTGTACTAAGTGCACTTGTATATAGTAGTTATGTATTTTTTTTTATGCCTTATTCTATTTTCACATCGTGTTTGCACCAAGAGCCAAAGACATTTCCTAGTAACACTGATACTAAAACTAATTGTGATTGTGATTTGTGTTTCATCAGAGTGTGCTGCCTCGTGCCTCACCTGCTCCGGCCCGGACTCTGGCTCTTGCACCAGCTGCAGAGAAGGCCACAGGCTGGAGGGGCGTGGCCACTGCGATCCTGTGACCCACTCAACGTGCACCCTCCACCAGTTTGTGGACGAAGACGGAGATTGTCGTCCGTGTCATAAATACTGCCACAGATGCTCTGGCCCTGGTTCAAGTCACTGCCTCAGCTGCAACCAGGGCCATCTCCTGCTCAGTGAGTATTCTAACACGGCGCTGTAGTAACGCGGAGCTCAAAAAGGTCCATAAGCACGTGCGCTGACATACTTGCAATACCACCCCTGGCCAGTGGGGGTGGACCCTGAAGGAGAATTATCCTTGCCTGGCCTGCCAAACGATATGCTTTTTCAAAGACATATAGTCTGGGAACGAGCTTGATCTCAGCGAATTCCCGGTGGGCGTGGTTGACAGACTGCATCAACCAATTAGATGCACACAGGATATGACGCAGCAACTAGCGGCACCCAAGCCGTTTCAGTAAACACAAAACAAGGGATGGCGGCATGTCAGCTAGTGCAAATGTAAACGACTGCTGTCAATTTTGTAACAAAAACTTAAAGATACGAGGAGTTATTAGCAACTCAAAGGTGAAAGGAAGTCCCGCCTCTCGGTGCGTGATTGGACCGATGTGGGTAAAATCGTGAAATGATAGGCTAGGAAGAGGTGTCCAGACGGTTCTTCTTTTGAACAGAAAGGAGGAGTGTCTGGCAGGCCAGGCAAGAATTATCCCATGCTTTTGTATGGCGTCTTCTTACCTCTCAAAAACGGCTTTACAGGATGGTCCAAAAGTCGGGTCTTGGCCCAAAGCTACGTCCCAGATGCTGTCAATTCTGAGGGGAGTATTTTTGCTTTGACCAGTCTAGTTTAGCCGCTGTGGACTTCAGAAGGCACTCGTTAAATGAATGGGGCTAGTGCAGCTAACACATGCACAAACAACAGCAGACATAGGTGTGACTACGTCCGTTAATACTTACATCTCAATATTCATCTTAAGACAAAAAATGTATGACCTGATATTTGATCATTTTTTGCAGTGTATATACATGGACCACTTCCTGTTTATCTGATTTCTCTGTAGATGGCACCTGTTTGGATAAATGTCCGATTGGCTACTTCGAAGATGAGATGGCGGGAAAATGCGAGCCCTGTCATTCGTCCTGTGAGTCTTGTGTCGGAAAACACAGTCACGAGTGTCTTTCCTGCAAGTTCGGCCGCTTCTGGGAGGCCAAGGAGTGTGTGGAGACCTGCCAGCACGGGTAACTCCACACTCCCAACATTCAACATCGTGAAACACATTTTAACTTTGTCACTTTGTCCCAGACCCTTGTGCTGCAACATACAACTATGTATTTCTCGCACTAGAATACAGCATTTTACACTTGCTTCTTTATTATGCTAACGCTAGAGATTTTAGTGTGTGTGCTCCTCATTCCTACTGAAATCTCCCCACTGTGCGACAAATAAAGGATTCTTACTTTAAATCACACTTGGTCCATGTGACAGGCACTACGGAAACGCAGCCTCTGGAATGTGTGAAAGGTGTGACATCACCTGCAGAGAGTGCCTGGGACCCGGAGAGGACAGCTGCCTGAACTGTGCCGTGGACTTGGTTTTTTTGCGTAAAGCAGGTCGCTGTCTCGCCGTGTGTCCTGAAGGTTACTACCACGATTCTGCTCATGGCACCTGCGAACCCTGCCACGCCACCTGCAAAGCTTGTTCAGGTTGGTAAGATGTAGTATTTATGACTAGTAGTAGTAGTAAGTGAGTAATCTTTATTTATATACCGCCTTTTCACTGCACATCGGAGTCTCAAAGCGGTTTACAATTGTGATTTTTGGGAGTGGGGGTGCCAGTACAGAAGCACATGCCAGACCTATTGTACATATTTTTAGTGGTAGGGGAAACCGGAGCACCCGAGGAAACCTACGCAGACACGGGAGAGAACATGCAAACTCCACTCAGAAAGGCCCTGGTCCAACCGGGATTCGAACCCAGGACCTTCTGCTATCCACTCAGCCACCGTGCCGCCCACGACTAGGGTTGCAAAATTCACAACAATTTCAAAGGCGGAAACTTTCAATGGGAATTTATGAGATATTATTGTAATTAACTGGGAATTTTCAAATAGGGATGTTTGTTTTTTCATAGGGAACGCAACCCTTTAATTTTTCACTCTTTTTTGATTTGAAGATGTCGAAGCACCAATAATACAAATAATTTGTTTTTATGTTGTTTTTTTTTTTCTCTTAACTTAGGCTTGAGATGCAGTGTGATGCGCCTGAAACCAAGTGATAGAGATTTCCAAAGGAATAAATGGAAATTTTCTGGGAATTTTCAAACGTGAACATTGGCTCTTTAAACGGAACTTGAATATAGTTGAAGGCAGTATATTTCAGCATAATCTTGTCTAAATCAAACAGACAACATTCAAATGCACTTGAATGTCCATGTCATTCCTCATTCTCATGCACATAGCCCACTGCTCCCTGTGGTTATCGAGACCACGCCCCCTACTGGCCCCGTAGAGAAGTCTGGACCCCACTTTTGAACCCGAAACACAAATAAAAAGTCAATCTGTTGAAAATCTTGGATACGTCACAATTTACTTACATCAGAATAATTCCCAGTTGTTGAATATTTCCAAAATTCCCCTGAAACTACGGATGAAAATGTAAATTAGTTTAGTTTCTGTAAACCGCAGTTATGACACAGAATACAGTATGGTCATATTTCACTACATGTTTTTTGTTATTTCTACATAGGAATAGAGTCGCACTCGTGTCAGTCATGTCAAATAGGATACAGACTGTCTGATGGGATCTGCGAGTCCATGTGCTACAGAGGCCAATATCCAGTATTGGAGGTAAAGCTAAAACACAATAAAACCTACCATTGTCCTCACAGTGGTTAAAATAAAGATTTGCTTGGGATTTCAAAAGGTTATTATGGTTGTGTGAGAAATACAGCCACTTTCTGCTAACATGCTACTGTGTTCACCTGCACTGTAGACGCAAGAGGAGGCTTGTTTGTAACGGTACCGCTCCTCGTTCTGTGATTGGAGGAGAGCGCTTCTTACGGCCTGAATTCATACACAGCTGAATCAATGAGCTCAAGTTTTCAATTAAAATATGGGTTTTAATACAACTTGTATTTAGTAATGAGCATTTTTATGAACTCATTAGAAAATAAATCGGGTATAGCTTCTTTAATTCTTGTTCTTTATGAGATAGATTCTTTATTGATCCCCCAAAGGAGAAATTCAGGAGCAGCAGAAAAACACATCCATATTTACACAAAAGTACATCAATTATAAACATTTCTTACCAACTACCCAACAATAGTGCATATTTTTAACTCATACAGGTTTGTTGTACAGTCTGACAGTCGACAGCCTTTATTAGGCTAAAGTTAGAGCCATTTCTTAGTAGGCTAAAGTTAGAGACATTTCTTATTAGGATTATGCTCACGTTAGATATTTTAGACGTGCTTCTTTATTATGGTAAAATTAGACATTTCATTTTATTTTAGTATAGAGTTATTGTCCAGTTATCTTGTGTTGTGTGCTGCTCCTTCCTTCTGTTAAATGAAACAAAAGCATCTAAACTTCAGTGTGTTAGTCGTACAGCAGCAGCGGCCTCATGCCTTCGCTCTCTTTGTGACTCTGTGAAAGGCGCTATATATATAAATATTACTCACTCTCTTACTTACTCTCCAGGGCATGGAGCTGGCCTGTGAAGACTGTGACGCCTCCTGTGCTGAGTGCTGGGGTCAGGGGTCATCCAGCTGCACCTCCTGTCCTCCTCAGGCCATGCTGGACCCCAGGGGGCGCTGTCTGCTCTGCTGTAACCATGACGACGACGTGGCAGATGTTAAGAAAGGCCCCGAGGACTGCTGCAACTGCACTGAGTCTCGAGGTATGAAGGCTCTGGTTGGCAAAATGTCTTTGACGAGTTAAACTTGGATGATTTTTTTGGGTTTGGAGGCGCAACAGAGACTTTTTAAATTAGCAATATGTAAGATTTGTCAAGTCATCATTAAAGGGCCCTAATCTGTCAAAAGGCTTTAATAAAACATGGTCTTTTCAAATACTTCTTTAACTGATAACAGTAGTTCAGGGATATTTGGATTTCAAAATTAGTTTTACAGACCTTAAATCTTGTTATTGTTTTCATTTCGATGTCCCGCCCTCCACTGTTTTACCAATCAGAAAGTCAGTGATCCGGGTTACCAGAACTCACCGCGTCAAGCTAATTTCACTGGTAAAGTACCATGTAGCGCAGAACTAAGAAAAAGTCTCGTTATGATTCTCAAATCATTAACGACAAAACAAGGAAAAAAACAAGATTTCTATCTTTGTGAAAAAGGTGTTATATTTTTGTTGTCATGGTCCCAGCTGGATTCTTCTGCATATCTGGCAACCTGAGTCTGGGAGAGTGGGAGAGGCTGCAGTACCACTTTAGGCCAGATTTGTACATACTGCTTCTCTAAGTATAAAAACCCCTGACTTTAGCATTATACTGAGATACAGTGCCTTGCGAAAGTATTCGGCCCCCTTGAACCTTTCAACATTTTGCCACATTTCAGTCTTCAAACATAAACTTTCATCTCAAACAAGGAGAAGACTGATCAGAGATGCTGCCAAGAGGCCCATGATCACTGGATGAACTGCAGATAACTACAGCTGAGGTGGGAGAGTCTGTCCATAGGACAACAATCAGTTGTGCACTGCACAAATCTGGCCTTTATGGAAGAGTGGCAAGAAGAAAGCCATTTCTCAAAGATATCCATAAAAAGTCTCTTAAAGTTTGCCACAAGCCACCTGGGAGACACACCAAACATGTGGAAGAAGGTGCTCTGGTCAGATGAAACCAAAATCGAACTTTTTGGCCACAATGCAAAACGATATGTTTGGCGTAAAAGCAACACAGCTCATCACCCTGAACACACCATCCCCACCTCAGCTGTAGTTATCTGCAGTTCATCCAGAGTGATCATGAGCCTCTTGTCTGCATCTCTGATCAGTCTTCTCCTTGTTTGAGATGAAAGTTTGGAGGGACGGCCGGGTCTTGGTAGATTTGCAGTGGTCTGATACTCCTTCCATTTCAATATAATTTCTTGCACAGTGCTCCTTGAGATGTTTAAAGCTTGGGAATAGTGATGTGCTGAGCGTGCCGGGTCTTCGAAGCGTGTACCGAGTAAAAAAGGGGCGTATTTTTTGAAGCGTGGTTTGAGGCGTATGTGGTGACGTTCGAAGCCTCGCGTAGCGGCCGCACCACGTGACGGTTCATATAGTGCTTCATATAGTTCGGAGAGTGCATTGCTTTGACAGGTGCTTTGTGATCCGCGGCTGTACCATAGACTGTATTGGCTGTCCCCGTCTGCCTCTGTGTGCGTACGTGTGTGTGTGTGCGTACGTGTGTGTGCGTGATGTGGAGCAGTCCTGTACTAAGTATAGAGAAACAACTTCATATGAAATACAATTAAAAACGTTTCACTTTAGTAAATCCTCATATATCAAGGCTTCAAGTTATTAGTAATAATACGCTGGATAATTCATTTCACAACAGCTGTGTGGCGCAGTCGGTCTATGACGGACTCTGAAGTAGAAGATATAGCGTTCGAATCCCGGTCTACCCATAATAAATTTTGTGTTGCAAAGTAAATGTATTTATTTATTGGGAATAAATGGTTTGTTGTGTTTAATTAATCCACCTCTTGGTAGTTTTTCCTCCATTAATCACTTTCTGTAGAACTGTATTACTTTAGATGTGTTTGTTGTATCAACACAATTGACTGAAAGACTCAAATAGTTCATAGTTCATGAAGCATCATTTCAAACACAACACGTTAGACCATAGATTGTAAATATACATTTTAACATTAGATCTCACCATTCATTGTAAGCACTTAAGAGTGTTATGTATTTCTTTGTCCACATGATGGCGTAGTGGAGCATGATTCACCTCGAGCCTTCGACTCATGGGCCGAGTAATAGGCTGCGATCCCTCAAGGCTTCATGGGGCTTCATATTGCCATCACTACTTGTGAAATCTTTTTGTATCCAAATCCGGCTTTAAACTTCTCCACAACAGTATCTCGGACCTGCCTGGTGTGTTCCTTTGTCTTCATGGTTCTCTCTGCGCTTTAAACAGAACCCTGAGACTATCAAAGAGCAGGTGCATTTATACGGAGACTTGATTACACACAGGTGCATTCTATTTATCATCATCAGTCATTTAGGACAACATTGGATCATTCAAAGATCCTCACTGAACTTCTGGAGTGAGTTTGCTGCACTGAAAGTAAAGGGGCCGAATAATATTGCACGCCCCACTTTTCAATTTTTTATTTGTTAAAAAAGTTTAAATTATCCAACAAATTTCATTCCACTTCACGATTGTGTCCCACTTGTTGTTGATTCATGACAAAAAATATTTTTTTTATATCTTTATGTTTGAAGCCTGAAATATGGCAAAATGTTCAAGGGTTCAAGGGGGCCAAATACTTTCGCAAGGCACTGTAATAATTGAAAAACCGCGACCCGGCAACGGATGAAGCGGAAGAAAATGAACTGATGGATGGATGATTGAAAAACCTGTTGCTTTTCCTTCCTCTAGGAGAGTGCGTCCTCAGCACAAACTTACCGTTCATAAACGACAAAGACGGCGAGGAGCGAGGGAACCTGGCCGTCTTCGTCACCGCCTGTGTCCTGCTGGTGGCGGTGCTGGTGGCCATCGTCTTCCTCATCCGGCACTCCCGCTCCAAAAGCGCGTCCCGGGACATCCCCCCTCGAGGCTACGAGAAGCTGGGCTCGGGGGGCGGCTTCGGAGGCGGGGGCGGGTCCAGCAAACACGGCTACAGCTCGGCCTCTTCCTCATCCTTCAGCAGACATGGCGGCTCTTCGTCCGCTAGCACCGGTCGCTTCCAGGAGTCTCAGATGGTGGATTTCAGCGACCGGCGTAAGAAAAACAACGAGGATGATGATGACGAGGACATTGTCTACATGGGGCAGGACGGGACGGTCTACAGGAAGTTCAAATATGGGCAGCTGGGAGATGACAACGAGGATGATCTGGAGTACGACGATGGGAGCTACACCTTCAGATGAAAGAGGGAGACTCTGTTCATCCCTGACTGAATATGAATCTTCACTTCCTGTGTCATGTAACCACCTATTTACCCCCATTCAAAATATTTATAGTTTATGTCGAGATACTTATCGTAACGTATTTATATCATGCAACGCAATTTGACTGAAAGGGAGTGGGAAGAAGAGTTTATTTTATCCCACCCCATTTTCCGTTTACTACTGCAAACTTGATTCAATAAAGAAATATCCAGAGACTAAGACTTAATACAAACAGGTAAACCAATGGCATGCGAGACACGTACTAATATTCTAGATAGTTGTAAAAAAGTTTACAGAAATGCAGGGTTATTTTAGGGAATAGACAGTGCTCTAAGAATTATATAGTTACATTCAATTGACAATTTTTAAGGTATTTTTGTATAGCTTGAAATCACAACAACAGTCGTCTATGGAGGAACGTTGTGGATTCACTATCAACAGATCAGATAATCAAACCACTCCAACACAGGAAATGCAAAAAAAACCTTCAGTATTTCTTAATCCAACAAGACATAGATACAGTACAGACCAAAAGTTTGGACACACCTTCTCATTCTTTTTCTTTATTTTCATGATTATGAAAATTGTAGATTCACACTGAAGGCATCAAAACTACGATTTAACTCATGTGGAATTATATAAGTAATGAATTACATAAGTAAATAAGTAAAGTATGAAACAACTGAAAATATGTCTTATATTCTGGGTCTTCAAAGTAGCACCTTTTGCTCTGATACTGCTTCACTCTTGGCATTCTCTTGATGAGCTTCAAGAAATGGTCTTCAACAGTCTTGAAGGAGTTCCCATGATGCTTTGCACTTGTTGGCCCCTTCACTCTGTGGTCCAGCCCCAAAACCATCTGGATTGGGTTCAGGTCCGGTGACTGTGGAGGTCATCTGGCCCAGCACCATCACTCTCCTTATTGGTCAAACAGCCCTAACACAGCCTGGTGTGGATCTACAGTCAATGGTCATGAAAAGAAAGGAACCTCATTGAATGAGAAAGTGTGTCCAAACTTTTGGTTTGTACTGTATGTGGAAAAGGAGGCCTAATATTTTGAATTAAATCCAGACATTTTATTTCTTCGAGTGAAGGTTTTGACTAGATTTTCTTACAACCTTTAACAATTAGGCCTAAATAGTCTTTTATCCTTAACCACAGTCCTATGCATTTTAATATCTATAAACAACTTAAAAGTGCCTATTTCAGGGAGTCAGAGACTAGAGAGAGGAGAGGGAGGCAGAAGACTAGAGAGAGGAGAGGGAGGCAGAGACTAGAGAGAGGAGAGGGAGGCAGAGACTAGAGAGGAGAGGGAGGCAGAGACTAGAGAGAGGAGAGGGAGAGGGAGGCAGAGACTAGAGAGAGGAGAGGGAGTCAGAGACTAGAGAGAGGAGAGGGAGTCAGAGACTAGAGAGAGGAGAGGGAGTCAGAGACTAGAGAGAGGAGAGGGAGGCAGAGACTAGAGAGGAGAGGGAGGCAGAGACTAGAGAGAGGAGAGGGAGGCAGAGACTAGAGAGAGGAGAGGGAGTCAGAGACTAGAGAGAGGAGAGGGAGTCAGAGACTAGAGAGAGGAGAGGGAGTCAGAGACTAGAGAGAGGAGAGGGAGGCAGAGACTAGAGAGAGGAGAGGGAGTCAGAGACTAGAGAGAGGAGAGGGAGTCAGAGACTAGAGAGAGGAGAGGGAGTCAGAGACTAGAGAGAGGAGAGGGAGTCAGAGACTAGAGAGAGGAGAGGGAGTCAGAGACTAGAGAGAGGAGAGGGAGTCAGAGACTAGAGAGAGGAGAGGGAGTCAGAGACTAGAGAGAGGAGAGGGAGGCAGAGACTAGAGAGAGGAGAGGGAGGCAGAGACTAGAGAGAGGAGAGGGAGGCAGAGACTAGAGAGAGGAGAGGGAGGCAGAGACTATAGAGGAGAGGGAGGCAGAGACTAGAGAGAGGAGAGGGAGGCAGAGACTAGAGAGAGGAGAGGGAGGCAGAAGACTAGAGAGAGGAGAGGGAGGCAGAGACTAGAGAGAGGAGAGGGAGAGGGAGGCAGAAGACTAGAGAGAGGAGAGGGAGAGGGAGGCAGAAGACTAGAGAGAGGAGAGGGAGAGGGAGGCAGAGACTAGAGAGAGGAGAGGGAGCAGAGAGACTAGAGAGAGAGAGAGGGAGTCAGAGACTAGAGAGAGAGAGAGGGAGAGCAGAGACTAGAGAGAGGAGAGGGAGAGGGAGGCAGAGACTAGAGAGAGGAGAGGGAGTCAGAGACTAGAGAGAGGAGAGGGAGTCAGAGACTAGAGAGAGGAGAGGAGAGCAGAGAGAGCAGAGAGAGAGAGGAGGGAGGCAGAGACTAGAGAGAGGAGGGAGTCAGAGACTAGAGAGAGGAGAGGAGAGGGAGGCAGAGACTAGAGAGAGGAGAGGGAGTCAGAGACTAGAGAGAGGAGAGGGAGAGGGAGGCAGAGACTAGAGAGAGGGAGGGAGGCAGAGACTAGAGAGAGGAGAGGGAGAGGGAGGCAGAAGACTAGAGAGAGGAGAGGGAGGCAGAAGACTAGAGAGAGGAGAGGGAGTCAGAGACTAGAGAGAGGAGAGGGAGTCAGAGACTAGAGAGAGGAGAGGGAGAGGGAGGCAGAGACTAGAGAGAGGAGAGGGAGGCAGAGACTAGAGAGAGGAGAGGGAGGCAGAGACTAGAGAGAGGAGAGGGAGAGGGAGGCAGAGACTAGAGAGAGGAGAGGGAGTCAGAGACTAGAGAGAGGAGAGGGAGTCAGAGACTAGAGAGAGGAGAGGGAGGCAGAGACTAGAGAGAGGAGAGGGAGAGGGAGGCAAGAGCTCTGGTGTGTGTCGTCTGGTACACACTGGGGTAGTCTTGCACAGTTTTTCCAATGTGGTTTCACTGCAAATGGCAAATAAATGAATCTGAGTCTGAATCATCTGATCTGAATCTGATCTGAGAGGGAGGCAGAGACTAGAGAGAGGAGAGGAGAGGGATGGAGACACTCGAGAGAGACTTCTTACTCTACTCCAGGAAGAAAAACCATCTGCACTTTCCCGGCCTGCAGATAAAAACAAAACAAAACTCCCTGTTGCCCTCACCTGATTGGTCGTCTGATTGATGTCACACCCAGAGGCAGGTGAATAGCACTAACACTACATTCATTCATCATCAGTGTTTACGGCAAACACATTTAACCTCATGTTTTGACAAGTGCTACTTATGAAACTATTTGTTGTGGTTATCATTTAAACTGTATGTGTGTGTGTTTATAATTGTGTTACACCCTTCTCTGTACAAGCTAGCATTAACAAATTAGTAAAGGTTTAGATTCAACTGTATTGTCATTCCAATGTTCAGAACAATAAAATAAATACATACGAACCCGCTCTTATCTCATCACTGTTTTATTGAAATACTAGACAGATTCTATTCACGACTTTGCACCTTCTCCAAACTCGACGACAGGAAAAACAGTGAGGACATGCATGACTCTGTCGGAAACACTCCGACCAGAAGGAGCGTGTTTACCTTGTGCTTTACAGTCCATGGATGTTATTTCATGTATCGTCTTTTCTGGACTATGAGCCGCTGCTTTTTTCTAATTCTTTGAAGCAGCTTGTATAGCAGTGCAGCTAATATGTGTATTTAATTTTAATTTATTTTATAATGATAGAGCTGTCACAGCAGAGTTTATGGACTCATTATTTTGACTTCATCAAGTTTTAGTAGCCATAGGACACTGGTTTATTGTCAACATAGATGAAGGTGAGTGAGTCATGGAAGCTAACGGCTAAGCTAACGTTAGCTAACAGCTAAGCTAACATCAAGCTGTTAAAACACCTGGTCATTAAATCATGTGTCCAGTTAAAAGTCGTTTCTCTGCTACATAACAACATGAAAACCTGCGGCTTATATTCAAGTGAAAGTTTTTTTTAAACTACTTGCGTTACAACTCCCCAGAGCCGTCATTTTGACTGCCCCATTCAAAGCAAGGGAATTCTTAAAAAGTGTTTGTAAAATTTACATTTACTCACCTTTGACAAGTGCTACAACTGGTGAATAAAACGTGAAATACAGAAAAATTGAATTTATTGAAAGGCTAATGCTAACTGGTAGCAAGTTAACAGTAGGTTGCTATGGTTACTCTTCTCTACTATATTTCAAAATTAAAAGATAGTTTCATGAAAAATAACATAGAAAAAACAGAAAAAGTAACAACGTTATGAAGACCAGAGACGTACATTACACTTCAAAAACTAAAACCCGTCAAAATGACTGCTCTTAAGAGTCTGGGGAGAGCTTATACACAGAAACGCCTTATAGTCCAGAAAGTACGGTCGATTTTCATTTTACTTTCAATATTATTATTTTCGAATTGTTGGCATTAATTTCCTATTCAAAGAACACATGTATAATATCATTTCAACATTTACCATAAAAAAATAAATTAAATAAATAATTAGAATAGATATGTCGGCCTGTGTTTGGTTTGGCCATAATCCACCATCGATGGCACAAAGTTACGCTAGACGCTGTGTGGGTTTCTCTAAAGCAACACACGATCCATTTACCCGTTTAAACTACACAAAAGTCTTATTGCTCCGCGGCTTCACATGCTTCACACAAATATAACCTGGACTCAGAAATGTGCCGTCATGTCCGCAGCTTCGAGCCCATCCTTACAAAAATGTGAAATACGGTAGATTTGTTTTCTTTTACAGATAGTGCTACAGCAGCCTTAACAAGGAGACGAAATGTGTAAACAGGCACTAGTAGTGGAACGTGGAGAGACATTTAAGATGGCTGGTTGTGTGGGTTGCTCGTCGCAGCCTCCTCTGTCCTGTGAGGGGGAAAAAATAGTAGTAAAAGGCAACTCAAAGTGCTTAACAAAATGAAGATATACTGTAAATAATCACAGTACGTTAAAACGAGTGATATTGTCAGAGAAGAAGCCTATCTCACGTTTTAAGGAAGACTGTTCCAGATTTTAGCTGCATGAATCTGAAATTCTGCCTCCCCATGTTTAGCCCTGACTCTGGGACCAGCAGGAGGCCAGTCCCTGTGCTCCTCAGAGTCCCAGCAGGAGGCCAGTCCCTGTGCCTCTCTGCTTTAAAGGAATAGTTCACCGTTTTTACATACTGACATATGTTCTTACCTTACCTTAGACTAGTTAATACGTACCTGTGTGATCTTAGTCCGTGCGCTCTGTCATGCAAACGGAGCAAAAACGGGAGCACAAATGCAGCCTCCTCTGTATACTGTGTAGCACCAAAAGGTAGCTCCCGCTAGAAGCTACCAAACTCTTCCAAGTGTTCCCTATTAAATGTATATAGTTACGTGACGTGTTACACTGCAAAGTATAGTAACACAGAAATGTAACTGTCGATTTTCTCAGCGGATAAAACGGGTACTATATTGTGAGGCGTAGTAATCTGAGGTGCGCTACGTCCGCGCACTAACTTCTGTCCGGAGACTTCTCTCTCGCTCACTTCAGTCAATAGAAGCAGCGTGACTTGTAGTACAGAGAGAAGTTAGTGCGCGGACGTAGCGCTCCTCAGATTACTACGCCTCACAATATAGTACCCGTTTTATCCGCTGAGAAAATCGACAGTTACATTTCTGTGTTACTATACTTTGCAGTGTAACACGTCACGTAACTATATACATTTAATAGGGAACACTTGGAAGAGTTTGGTAGCTTCTAGCGGGAGCTACCTTTTGGTGCTACACAGTATACAGAGGAGGCTGCATTTGTGCTCCCGTTTTTGCTCCGTTTGCATGACAGAGCGCACGGACTAAGATCACACAGGTACGTATTAACTAGTCTAAGGTAAGGTAAGAACATATGTCAGTATGTAAAAACGGTGAACTATTCCTTTAAAGTCTATTCTCTGAGCCACAGGAGCCAGAGCAGAGACCTGACAACTGGGACTAATGTGATGGTACTTCCTGATTCTAGTCCGGACTCGAGCTGGAGACCGCAGTGAGCAGCTGTTACAGTAGTCTAACCTCCTGGAGACAAATGCAGGATAAGAATCTCCAAGTCTGCTTCAAACACTATATTTTTTAATTCTGGCAATGCTTTTTCAGATGGTGAAAAGCTGCTGATGTTACTGATTTGATGTGGATGTTAAAAGTCACGTCTGAGTCCAGTATTACCCCTGGATTTCTGACCTGCTTTTGAAGATTTTAGGGAGAGACTGGATGCCAACGACAAGAGAGTAGGAGATGACAGCAGTCTTGTGTGGCAGGTTTTAAAGTATGTGAAAGAAGAACTTACTGGGTCCTGTCTGACGCTGGCTGAGTTCCCAGCAGGAAACTGTTCACTCTTGAATAAAACAGAGAGAATAGAGAGATAGTTAGAGCAAGATTTATGGCTGAGAAATCTATAAGCTCTATCAGAGGTTTATGATTAAGCACATAATCAGTCCTCTGCTTTTGGACCTGGTGTTTAGTATCGGTGTTATGGATCACTAAAGGATGGGAATTCATTTGGGTTTATGATGCATGAGAGTGTGGATGGGGAGCCGTGATAAACATTTTGGAAACTTTTCTGCGCTCTTGCAGATTATAAAACTAATGAGAAAGTGAGTTTGTTTGACGCTAAATGGAAAGAAGTTGATATATGAAGTCTTAGGAGTAATGAGCAGTAGAAGTGGGAATTATTTTACCTGCTAGAATATAAGCCACTACTTTTTTTGAGTTCTTTGACCCCTGCGGCTTATATAGCAATGCGGCTAATGTCTCCATTTTTATTGTGATAGAATTGGGCTGGTGTCAGAACAGAGTTTATGGAGTTTTTAGTTCATATATATATTTGTAATTCATCTCTATTCTTAATTAGGGCTTTAACGTCTTTCCAAATTTGGCTGGTGCAATAACATGTACCGTAAAAGACAGGGATGTCAGACTCTTTTTGGTTGGAGAACGAAAGAATATAATGGATTTTCTTTTCTCATAATTGTTTTCTACATTATGAAGGTATGACTTTTAAGTGACATGAGTTTCACTATTATTGTCTTGTGGATTTTTTCTGGAATAAAAATGTGTGTTATTGGATTTAACTAAAACTGTACCAAATGTAAAGTTTTCTATTTAACCATTTAACATTTTAGAATGCAGAAAATGTGGTTGATCTCCAGAGAAAATAAATGATGTACAACATGTCCTGGCAACCCATAACCATCAATGCTGCAAGTTAATAATAATAATAATAATAATAAAAGAACAATAATTTCATTTTTAGTTCCTGTTTTATTTTGTAATTCTGTTCCCCTGTGTCTTTTAGAGTTTTACTTCCTGTTCTGTTGATCGCCTGCCCCGCCCTGATTTGTTTCACCTGTGTCTCAGTTAAACTCCCTGAGCTCTTTCTCTCTTGTTGTCAGTCCATTGAATGTTTGTTCTTGTCTTCGTCTTCAGTTCCTGTGTTTGACAGTTTACTTGTTTATTTAAATATATTTTTGCAGTATTGAATTTTGGGTCCCTCCTCCTTTTGACCACGCAACACAGGGGCCACTAAAAATGGTCTTGCGAGTGGCAAGATTGAGACATCTCTGGTACAAAAGGGTTCACTTACTTGGAGTTCTCTGCTGCTTCCTTCAGCTCTTTGTCCACTCTGAACAAATCAAGACACACGTTAGGGTTAAAACATGCTTTAGATTTGAGACACGTGTGAGGTACTGTATACAGGGATTTGTGGAGGAGCTCACCTGATGATGCATTCTGGGATTTGGATTTGCTCCATTGGTATGAGCTGCTCCAGTTCATCCAGGCTGTTGACATATTTAATCTTACTGCTGAACTTGGCACTGATTAAAAAAACAGAGACAAAAACAACACAAAGCATGGCATGATGAGCAAGATCAGCAAGAATGTAGTCAGAGCCACAGGAAGCAGATAGCATATTTAAGATGCTTGAAATGAGTGAGTTCATTTTCATCAGTCATCATTACCACAGAAATGACTTGTCGTTACTTATGAACCTGTGTGTACAGCTCTACATTGAATAAACCTCACAAAAAACCTTGGTCATTTGAGCAGGAAATCCAAAACTGCAACCTTTATAGCAGGGTCGACACTAGATCATATACGGAATCGGGACGGAAGCAGAAGTAAATATATTAAAACTACCTAAACTAATATTTCCATGCCTCAACTTAACCAGCCATCCCATAGAAAAACCCCAACCCACCTTAACTCTAACCTTAACCATCTTACTCAGACCACCTTAACCCTAACCTTAACCATCTTACCCAAACCACCTTAACCATCTTACTCAGACCACCTTAACCCTAACCATAACCATCTTACTCAGACCACCTTAACCATCTTACTCAGACCACCTTAACCCTAACCATAACCATCTTACTCAGACCACCTTAACCATCTTACTCAGACCACCTTAACCCTAACCTTAACCATCTTACTCAGACCACCTTAACCCTAACCTTAACCATCTTACTCAAACCACCTTAACCCTAACCTTAACCATCTTACTCAGACCACCTTAACCATCTTACTCAGACCACCTTAACCCTAACCTTAACCATCTTACTCAGACCACCTTAACCCTAACCTTAACCATCTTACTCAGACCCACCTTAACCCTAACCTTAACCATCTTACTCAGACCACCTTAACCCTAACCTTAACCATCTTACTCAGACCACCTTAACCCTAACCTTAACCATCTTACTCAGACCACCTTATTAGTCTAAGACGAATTCGAAAGTAGGATTGTAACTTCCGCTTCCAATTTCGTATATGATTTAGTGCCAACCTTTATAGCGGTTGGCACTAAATTATGGAGCTCCGTTAGAGCTCCATAACGAATGGAGTCTTCAAACACGTTGTCATTAAATCATGTTGTGTCCAGTTCAAAGAGTCGTCTATCGGGTTTGTTGTGCTCGCTCAGTTGTTGGTTAAGTGTTGGTTACGTGTTACATCACAACATGCAAACCTGGTTTTGCATCGAGGTTGCATAAGACTGAAAATGCTATAATTGCTGCTGTATTTCTCACATGACAACAGTGAAGAGAATCAAGTTACACTTTCTGCACATAATGGTAATTGTTGTTTCTGCTGCACCTGTCTGTGTGTGTGTGTCTGACTGTGTGAGTCTGTGTCTCTCTGTGTGTCTGTGTGAGTGTGTGTCTGTATGTCTATGTGTCTGTGTGTCTGTGTATGTGTCTGTGTGAGAGTGTGTATCTGTGTGTCTGTGAGTGTACGTGCGTGTGTGTGTACATGTGTGTCTGCATGTGCCTATATGTGTCTCTGTGTGTGTATTTGTATCTCTGTGTATCTGTGTGTCTGTGTCTGTGAGTGTACGTGCGTGTGTGTGTCTGCATGTGCATATATGTGTCTCTGTGTGTGTATTTGTGTCTGTGAGTGTACGTGCGTGCATGTACATATATGTGTCTCTGTGTGTGTATTTGTATGTCTGTGTATCTGTGTCTATGTGTGTCTGTGCGTGTCTGTGTCTCTGTGTGTGTATCTGTATGTCTGTATCTGTGTGTGTGTGTGTCTGTGTGTCATGTGTCTATATGTGTCTCTGTGTGTGTTTCTGTGTGTGTTTCTGTGTGTCTATATCTGTGTGTCTATGTGTATCTACGTGCGTCTCTGTGCGTGAGTATCTGTATGTCTGTGTCTCTGCATGTGTGTCTCTCTGTGTGTGTCATCAACGCCAACAGCTGATTTATGTCAGAAGATTACTCCGATATCTTCGAGTTTCCCAGATCTCTTGAAAGCTGCAGTTAAGCCCCGCCCACTCCTGTGATTGGCCACAAAACCATCAAACATCGCCCAGAAACAACCAGGAATGTGCTTTACCTTATGAACGGTTTGGTGATTGCCAGAATAGTCCTGATAAACCATGACGGGTGGAGAATAATGAAGGATTTCAAGTTCTTCCTGAGCCTAAAGTGGGAGAGGATACACGGCTGTCATGTTGGGTTAGGGTTATTAAAGTTACTGTAAGTGTTGCTGGAAATGCGACAGAGGACACACCTTCTGTCAATCATTTGGTAGCATTTCTTTAGCCACCCCAGGCCTGGCATTCTGCTGTGAGGAGTGGCCCCATTCAGATACACAATCATATAGTCCTCTGCCACCATGAGCTCCAGAGTGCTGATGACAAATCTGTGCCAGAAAGAAAGACCAGGTTCACAAAGACCACAGAACATAAGGATTTAGCATAAGGCAACACTCATTAAGAACTGAACCATTAAAATAAAATATTCAAAAAAGTTAGTGAGTCTTTGGCCTGGTTCCAGCTGAAAAAATAGTACAAAAAATAATAAAAAAAAGAAAAGAGAAAATTGTGTACGTGGCAAAAAGGGACAAAAAATAAGTCAAAAATGCTCAAATTTGGCTAAACGTGTCTTAATCTGAGCACATTCTGACTGCCTTAAAACAAGATTTCCAAATGGGAAAAAGCAAAATGATCTTGTTTAAAAAGATACAAGAAAAGTCTCCTTTGGAATTAGAAAATAAAGCAACAGTTCTTAAAAAAAGACTAAATGGCTTTGTCCCATTGGGTCTCTCTCTCTGGTCTCTCTCTGGTCTCTCTCTCTGGTCTCTCTCTGGTCTCTCTCTCTGGTCTCTCTCTCTGGTCTCTCTCTCTGGTCTCTCTCTCTGGTCTCTCTCTCTGGTCTCTCTCTCTGGTCTCTCTCTCTGGTCTCTCTCTCTGGTCTCTCTCTCTGGTCTCTCTCTCTGGTCTCTCTCTCTGGTCTCTCTCTCTGGTCTCTCTCTCTGGTCTCCCTCTCTGGTCTCCCTCTCTGGTCTCCCTCTCTGGTCTCCCTCTCTGGTCTCCCTGTCTAGTCTCTCTCCTTCTCTGTCTAGTCTCTCTCTCTGGTCTCTCTCTCTGGTCTCTCTCTCTGGTCTCTCTCTCTGGTCTCTCTCTCTGGTCTCTCTCTCTGGTCTCTCTCTCTGGTCTCTCTCTCTGGTCTCTCTCTCTGGTCTCTCTCTCTGGTCTCTCTCTCTGGTCTCTCTCTCTGGTCTCTCTCTCTGGTCTCTCTCTCTGGTCTCCCTCTCTGGTCTCCCTCTCTGGTCTCCCTCTCTGGTCTCCCTCTCTGGTCTCCCTCTCTAGTCTCCCTCTCTAGTCTCTCTCCTTCTCTGTCTAGTCTCTCTCTCTGGTCTCTCTCTCTGGTCTCTCTCTCTGGTCTCTCTCTCTGGTCTCTCTCTCTCTGGTCTCCCTCTCTGGTCTCCCTCTCTGGTCTCCCTCTCTGGTCTCCCTCTCTGGTCTCCCTCTCTGGTCTCCCTCTCTGGTCTCCCTCTCTAGTCTAGTCTCTCTCTCTGGTCTCCCTCTCTGGTCTCCCTCTCTGGTCTCCCTCTCTAGTCTCCCTCTCTAGTCTCTCTCCCTCTCTGTCTAGTCTCTCTCTCTGGTCTCTCTCTCTGGTCTCTCTCTCTGGTCTCCCTCTCTAGTCTCTCTCTGTCTAGTCTCTCTCTCTGGCCTCTCTCTGGTCTCTCTCTCTGGTCTCTCTCTCTAGTCTCTCTCTCTCTGTCTAGTCTCTCTCTCTGGTCTCTCTCTCTGGTCTCTCTCTCTGGTCTCTCTCTCTGGTCTCTCTCTCTGGTCTCTCTCTCTGGTCTCTCTCTCTCTCTGGTTTTAACACCGTCAGAATGTGCTCAAACTAAGATAAAAACCACTCGATTCAAGCAATTCTTTCCTCATATTTGATCCTTTTTTGCAGTGTATCTCAGGCCAAACGAGTTGCATGCACACATGACACAATATAATGTAGGCAACACTTACAAAAACAGGTTTTCCATTATTTCATGATAGTCTGGTAGGTCACTGTCTGGCAGGAAACAGGCCGCAAAAACTATGATGGCATTGACTCCGTTTCCATAGTAACCTTAATAGAAAAAACTTGTCTTACTGATTCAGACCAACTTTGGATTTTGTGACTGAGAGAAAAAAAAAATCAACCCTAATTAACAAAAACCACATGTTTCAGAACCCCCTGCAGATAATGTATTGTTGTTATTGTATCATAAGAACAATAATCATCATAATAAAATACTTATTTCATTATTATTATTATTATTGACATGTTTTTTCTCGCTCCCACAAAACACATATTTAGACAAAGATAAGAACCTTTACTTTTCCATCAGTGGCTATATTTAAATTCCAATAAGCTGGCAGTGCGACATATTATACAACATAATAAACATAACATTGGTTTGAATGGGAGCCGTCAAAATGACTGCTCTGGGAGTTCTAGTAGTTTCAGTATTCCGGGAGTTTTGGTGTTGAATAGAAATGTCGCCCATATTTTGAAGTTAACAAGGCCTTAAAACAAAATGTATTTTATTGGACAGCTTCAGTCCAATAAAATGTTCCAAAATTAAGATGAATGTAGCCAAATTTAAATCATGTCTGACTGGAATTTTAGAGTTTTTTTGCAGTCATACCTGTTATAATTTATTTAATTTTTAATAGTTGTATAACAATTTTTTCTGCACATTTGTCAATTCTAAATCCTTTTGGAAGCTACTTGGAAAGGGCTAGCTAGATATAAATAAGAATAAACAAGACTGAAGAGATGAGCTGGAGGTTCTTTATAAATCCAGACTTCTTAATAGAGCTCTAATAATTATCAATGACTCTTCTGGCCACCCTGGAAAAGCCTTGTTCCAGCTTCTTCCCTCTGGCAGAAGATATCGTTCTCTGAGATGCAGGACATCTCGTTACGCTAACAACTTTTTTCCACAAGCTGTTATCAGTGTGAACAGAGCACTTTAATGATTTGCACTTGTTTTGAAACTGTTTTAGCCGATCGATTTCACAGTGACATTTGTTTACTGTTTTATTTGTTTTATTTCCGTACTTTTAATGTTGTTTTATGTCTGTATTTGTCTGTGCACACTGGTGACTTTTTGCTAATGTATTCCAATGTGTTTTTTTTACTGCAAATGGCAAATAAACTGAATCTGAATCTGAGCTGCACCTCCGTGTGAGACGACTCTCATGTATGGCTGGATGATCTTCATGTTAATGCGGTGCTCCTGCTCTCCGATCACCACAGTTCTCCACAGTTTTCCGTCCTGTCGGTCCTGGAGCTCTTCCTCAGCGCTGTAAGTAGGGAAAGTGTTGTATGCGTCACTGGTTCCACTGCGACTGTCCACTTTGGGATCTACGCAACGCAAAAACAAACACACAAACAGCGTTACAAGCTGGAGAAATAGCAATATACATGAAAAATGCTGTAGAGACATTTTAATACAGTTTGCGGACTATAAGCCGCACCTGATTATAAGCCGCAGACACTATTTTTTAGAAAGAAATGTAATTGTTAATCTTCTAGTGTGAAGCATAGAGATAAGGAGTAACCTCTACTGGTCTCTGTTCACTTTCATGTCTATGCAAAGAAGAAAAAACAATTTGAGGAGTGAGGATTTTCTTACGTTTTTATTGAATCCGCTTGGTATCAAACAAATACATAAAGTAAATGTCTGTTTTTATAACGCCGCCTGTAACCTTTAAATATTCTTTACGTTTGTATTGGTAATAGGAGTGTGATGATATTGTGATACTTTCACCCGCGATATCGATATGCCTTTGCTAAGTATCGATTTTTTTAATTAATATTATTTTTAATCAGTATCAATACTCAATATATGACTACATTACGCATCTCCATTCCATTTATAATGAAATAAAGTGTCTTTTTTCACTCAACATTTTTCTTTTATTTATGCCATAAATTGACATATGGTTTATTTCTGACCAATATATCGATAATTGTGATCGTGATATAATCGTTATCGTGATACAATCGTTATGGTGAGCCTTGTATTGCGTATCGTATCGGGAGGTACCCTTAGGTTCCCACCTCTAATTGGTAACACACAAATTACAATACGTATACTTTTCTACAAGTATTTTCCATGTTGAGGAGATAAATAAAAACATAAAAAATGAAGCCGCACCTCACTCTAAGCCGCAGTGCTCAAAGTGCAGAAAAAAGGTTTTGGCTAAGTCTGGATTTTATGGTAGATAAACTCCCACATTACAAACACTGCGCATCCAGCTGGGGAAGTCTGTGTTTGATGTTTTTGGCAGCAAAATACACATAGACTGTAGAGTGGACTGGCCATTGCCAATTTCCTTATATGGGCATTTCTTCCACTGTTAGCTTTGCGGCGTAACAGTGACAGATGTGTAGCTACACTGCACAAAGTGATAAAAAATTGCTCAAATTCTGACTGCCTTAAAACAAGATTTGCCAATGGGACAAAGCAAAAATATCTTGCTTTAAATAAATGGCTTCGTCCCATTGGTCAGATGTACTCCGATTAAGATGAAAAACCACTCAATTTAAGCCATTATTATTATTATGCTCATATTTTATCATTTTTTGCAGTGTAAAACCATTGCTAATATAAAAGGCAAGCTGGAGTTTCCCCCTCGATTGAAAGCATCTGATTGGTCAATGAGGGTGCCATGTGAGGGTGTTGCCACGGTTACCTTCCCAGTCCGTCTCGTGGTCCGTGTAGTCCAGGTCCCCTTCGTCGGGAGTGTCCATGTCGTCCACGTCGATGTCCAGGTCGTCCGGAGTCTCCCCCAGGTCATCCTCGCTCTGGTCCAGAGACAGACTGATCCTGGGAGCAGAGAGCTTCTTCCTCTGGCTCTGGCTCTGGCTCTGGGCTCCTTCTAGAGGCAGGGAGGTGGGAGGAACTACACACAGACACAAAGCAATCATCCATAAAGTTGATTACAGAGATCTGTCTTGTTGGTTTTGTGTTGTGGTTTTACCTGGTCTGCTTTCAGCTCCGTCAGAGTTCATTTTTTACCCTCCACAGGACCTACAGTGTGTCGTTAATGGCACAAAATTAGGAGTACATTCATAAATATCATAATAGATCATAATAATAATAGTAATGCATTGTAATTGACAGGGGTGTGACGATATATCAATTTTTCGATATATCGCGATACTTTCTCCCGCGATTTGATTATCGATATGCATTTGCCAAGTATCAATATCGTTTTGTTTTTTTTTACATTTGAAAAAAATTATTTGGTATCAATACTTAATATATGGCTACATTACGCATCTCCATTTCATTTATCATGAAATAAAGTGTATTTTTTCTTTTATTTAGGCCATGAATTGGCATATTGTATATTTCTGACCAATATATCGATAATCGTCATATCGTGACATCGTTATTGTGATAATATCGTTATCGTGAGCTTTGTATCGTATCGTATCGTATTGTGAGGTACCCTTAGGTTCCCACCCCTAGTAATTGATAATAATTGGTGTTGTATAGCACTTTTCAGACACTCAAAGACGCTTCACGTGTTATTATTCATTCACTCCATACACATATAAACTACTATCGTAGCCACGGCTGCCCTGGGGCACACTGGCAGAAGAGAGGCAACCAGTCTGTGCCATCAGCCCCTCTGACCACCACCAACCATTCACACACACACCAGACTCATTCCAGGCAATGTGGGTTAAGTGTCTTGCCTAAGGACACCACGACAGTTTGTCATTTTACAGCCGCAGCCGCCCCACTGTGACACCTGGTGTTTACAGAGGTCTCCCATCACAGTACTAACCAGGCCCTGCCCTGCTTAGATTCAGAGGTCTCATGGGATCTGGCTTTTACATGTAGGTGTAATAAATATATAATCAAAACTAAATACAAAACATTTTTATTATATTTTGATTTAATATTTTTTATATTTACACACTTAATCCAATTCAATTCAATGTATTTTTGTACGGCTCAAATCTAACAACAGTTGCCTCTTCGTGGACTTTACAAAGTTGTCAATTCACCAAAAAAAGATCAGAGAATCAAACAATTAAAACACAGGAAATGCAGTAATAATAAACACAAAGAAGCCCCGGGTGAGCTGGAGGAAGTGTGTGGGCGTCTCTGCTTAGACTGCTGCCCCCGCGACCCGGCAACGGATGAAGCGGAAGAAAATGGATGGATGGACATAGGAGCCATTGGTCCATAGCGAGCGGGATGACCATAAATGTTGACAAATGTCCGTAGATGTAAACAAATGTCTCGGATCCTCACTGTCCTTAGACCCTCCTGCATTTTTTGTTGATAATTTCATTGATATTATGTCACATTAGAAATCCAGTTTTGTTGCCAGGATCAACGGTGACACGTTTATAATTGACAAAGTACCACTAAACTCACAGCTGCAGAAGCAAATCATTAATCAGTGCAGCGTTATCAGCAGAAACGTGTCCTGCAGGATAAGACCGGAGCCAGGGTAAAGTCGACACATTTTGTTGAACCATGACGAATCACGCTACACACAAACTGTTGTTAAGAATTTACATTGAAAGAGTAACTAGTTTAAACAAATATCGTAATGATAAATGCTATAGAGACATTTGAATATAGACAAAGACCAGCATTATAAACAAATGTGTGTTTTTGTCCAGAGCATAGACTGTATAAAGAGTGGACTGACCGTAGCGTTAGCCTTAATCCAGACGAGGCTGATTTGAACATTAGATAGCTGGAGCCAATTTCCTGGAGCCACTTCCTTGTGTTTAAACTGTGCCATACAAATAAACTTGTCGTGTCACGTGGGCCAATAGACCTTACTGGGACATCTACAATGCTCCATGTCTTGGCTGTTTATGCTAAAACTATTATGTATTTTGTGTTATAATAATAGTTATTAACAAGTGGATTTCTGTATTTTCCGGACAATAAGCCACACCTGATTATAAGCTCTAATTTTAGTAAAGAAACTTAATTAAAATTTTGTACAAGCCACACCTATCCCACATTGTAATATTGGAAAATGTAGCTCACAAACTTTCATGATGTTCTTATTCTTGCTTCCGTCATGATTGCAACAACATCTGAACTCTGAACATTGTAAAGTGCTTTGGGTGACCTTGGTCTGTAAAAATGCGGTATATAAATAAACATTACTTACTTACTTATTACATTGCTTTCTGGCATTTCTGTCTTGTAATACATAGTTCCTACATGACGTCACTACATACGGGGATTTGCCGACCCGGCGACATTTGTGTTGGCATGCTGTGGGCAAAACAATAGAAAAAGAAGCTGAAACGTGTTAATGTCGTGATAAAGTTGAAAATGGTCATCTCCTGCTGGGTCAATGGATGTTCAAATCGTGCCGGAGGTTCCGTTAAACTTGGATTTTACAGTATACCCATCATTAGACTTCATGAATGTGAGAAGACTAAGCTTTTGTCAGAACAACCACGGAGGTTATGGCTTGCGAAGATAAACAGGCAAGAAACTCCCTCAAAACACGCAAGAATATGCTCGGAGCACTTTGTGTCAGGTGCGTATCGTATCTCATAATGTGTTGACAGACGTAATTTACTCAGTACTAACTTGTGTATGCTGATAGCTGGTAACTTGAGAGTTTCATTATTTAGCGTTAGATTACTTTATTATGAGGAGGATCGGTGTCGCGTCCGAGGCTCTCGAGGGCAACGTAAATGTATTAAATAGATAATAATAGTTCTATGGTGGGCTAAAACAATGTTCACAAACAGCATTGCTTCTGTAAAAAGATCTGTGTCATAAAATAAACTGCTCTTTACGCCTGGAAAAATCAGTTGCCCACCATTCACCAAAACATACGGTCAAAAACGCGGAAATAAACAATAACAGCAATCCAGAGTGTCCGTGTGGCATTAGCATTAATTAAATTAATTTTTAATATAATTAAAATAATTAAATGGAGCTCCAACTGGTATTAAATCTAAAGTTTTTGAGAAATGTTTGCATTGCTTGTTAATTTTTGCTGCATAATTTGATCAAATATGTAAAACATGTCCGTAGCACGTTAAACTGTGGTGCCATTGTATTAATATACAATTATTTGCTCAAAAGTTGCCCTTTTTTTCCAATTTGCGTTTGAATATCTACATTTATTCTCATTTCTTCTGTTTAATGGAATGCACAAACACAGCAGCGTGCCATCAAAGATGGCGTCTCCGAGGAGGTGACATTCATTGGTCTGTGGGAACTATGTATAGCAATCTCCAGTCCAAAAAGGTTGGAGACCCCTGCTCTTTATGTACCTGTGCTCTGTACATTTGTTGCTGGTCCCTGGTTCTGTTTGGATTTTTGTGTTAGGTTTTACCCTGGACTTTTATTTTATTATCGTCAATTTTTGTTTTGTTTTTTTACACCACGTGACAGGCAGTCCCCTCTTCCTCTTCTGCTGCTCTCTGCTCTAAGGGCTGATGCTGAAATGACACATATATGCCTGTGGGTGTGTGTGTGTAGGTGCATGTGTGTGTATATTTGTATGTATATGTGTGCGTGTGCGTTTGCGTGTGTGTGTGTATAGAGTGCAGTAGACGGCTTTGAATAATGCAAATACCATTCAGGACTGAGGCGGCGGTACATCCAACTCCAAAATAACACATAATAAATACATACACATACATCCTCCCAGGTTTCTACACTATCAGGGCAGGACCATGGGGCAGCAGGACCGTGGGGCAGGACCAGTTCGAACCATCACCATCACTGCTGACAGGCGCCTCTCCTCTGTATCCTGTACGGAGCTGCCCACAGTACACAGTCCACACCAGAGACACTTTCTCCGCTCTTTCTGACATGAACCACACAGACTTACCGCTGCTGAGTTGCGGGAGTATTTGCAGTTAATATTAGCGTCTCAGAGCATTGATTTCGCTGCTGTCACTGGATTATTCCGTGCTTTCTCTGCCTCGGAGGAGATGCTCGCCTTGCACAGCGATCACGGCTACCACCATTTTGTGTCACGTGACCTGAGCTTCTACCAAATATGGACATAGACTGCTACAGCTTCCTCTGGAGATGGGTGTATTATATTTACAGTCTGAGGAGATTACATAAGTCTATTACGGCCCGGGATAATAATACATCCATGTAGGAGACCACAGTGTGCTTCAGTTACACATTTATATCATTATGTGATTATTATTAGCCCTGTGACAGATATACTACAGTATTACTTTACTAATTACTGTAGCCATAATTAAAATAATAATAAGATAATAATTATGATAATAATATTTATGATAATTATGATAATAATAATAATAATACAATTATAATGATAATAACATTAGTAGTAGTAGTAAGCTTTATTTATATACCGCCTTTCACAAACCAGAGTCACAAAGCGGTTTACAATTGTTATTTTTTGGGCATTTGTCCTCTCACTCCACACAGAGATGGGAGCGGGGTCGCCGAACAGGAGGCGCATGCCAGACCTATTGTACATATTTTTAGTGGTAGGGGAAACCGGAGTACCCGGAGGAAACCTACGCAGACATAGGGAGAACATGCAAACTCCACTCAGAAAGGCCCTGGTCCAGCCGGGATTTGAACCCAGGACCTTCTTGCTGAGAGGCGAGAGTGCTATCCACTCAGCCACCGTAGCTTAATGACTGGACTATAAACCACTATAGTCACTTTTACATTTCCTGTTTGCACATTTCCTGTCTTTTTGCACACCCTGTGATCCTATTTATGCCAGATGTGACATGTAAATTTCTCCATAGTGAGATCAATAAAGTTAATCTCATCTTATAATAATGAAAATAATGATGATTATTATTATTATTAACCATCACCAACTACACTGTCATCAGTTGGTGATGGTTAGAACTGGCCCTGCCTGTTACTATTGCAACAACACTTCATCAGTATAGGGTCAAACTAACCTCATGTCTCACAATGGTCTAAACCCAGCTCACGTTCTATTAGTGGGTGAACAATCCAACACTTGTTGAACTCTGCTTCACAATGATCGGAAGAGCCGACATCGAAGGATCCAAAAAAACGACACCGCTATAATAACATAATAATTACGTGTTTAAAATATCGGTCAGACTGATCTGGTCTGAATGATAATGGCAACTACAATATTAATTATAACAATAAAAATACATTCTTTAATTCAAAATAAAGTAAACAAACAAGGTCCAATCGTAAATCTACAGTGACAACCCAATGCAAACATCCGACATAAAACATCCATCCTTCCATCCATTTAATCCATTTCTGGGTCGGGAGCTGGCAATCAGCGGCCACCCAGTCCACAGAGCACCAGCCCCTCACTGCTCCTCCTGCAGGTGGTGAGTCCACAGGAGGCTGCTCTGTCAGTGGGAGCTAGAGCCTTGATCTTTCAGCGGGGGCTTCAGGCAAAGTGTCTTGAAAAACATAATATAATACAATAGAAACATTTAACTTTCCAGCTCTCACAGAATCTTGGATATAAAAAGTACAGAGCAGCGACAGGCTAAATGGGGACGAACTCATCGATGAGTTGTTTGAACACAGTGTCCTCCACGTTCTTAAAGACTTTCTTTATGTTTCCAGTGTCGGTGGCACAAGTGAAGTGTGTGTAGAGCGGTGCGTGCCGGTGGCCGTACTCATCCCTAAACATTTGCCGAATGAACTGCTTTGCTGCCTCTGCGTCACACTTTGGACCTGAAAAATAACAATAATAAATCAGTTTTATATATTGCTTTTTTTGTCACTCAAAGACGCTTTGTCAGTATTCATTCAATCCATACACAGTGACGATGGACTACGACTTCAAGATTCAAGATTCTGCCATTTGCAGTAAAACCGCATTGGAGAAACTGTGCAAGACTACCCCAGTGTGGACCAGAAGGTCACCCTCATTTTCCCTAAATGAAGTGGATGTTGCAGGGGGACCCAAGACTGGTTCATGAAGGAGGTCTTTGATGGAGGGGATTGAACACACCAGAGCTCTTGGCACAGCTGCCCTGGGGCTCACTGACAGAGGCGAGGCAACCAGTATGTGCCATCAGCCTAAGAGACCCTCCTGCACCTGCAAGGAACAACTCTAGAACCCAGTGGGAAAAGGTGAGAAACCTCGAGGTCCACATTGAGAGAGGGAGCCGGGCTATAGATCCAGGACTTATATGCCTTTGGGAATGATCCAATATCACCTCATTGGTCAAAATAATGTGTATATTATGCTTCTTCAAATAGTTTTGACTGATTGTTTTGAATGAAAACGGTTTGCCTCAGTTCAAGAAGTCTGGGGAACACTGCGTTAGTTTGGCTCACCTGTATACTGCGGGAAGTACGTGTTCAAATGTGACTGAGGAATCTTCTCTTCTAGTAAATCTGTTTTATTTAGAAACAAAATAGTGGAAGATTCTTGAAACCAGCTATACGAAAGAATCGTCTTGAATAAGGACAGACTTTCCATCAGTCGATTCTGTTTTAACAAAGAGAGAATTGTGTCAAAAAAATGCAGCAAAACAAAAATAAACTGTTAAAGTCTAGTATTTTACATCTGTTTGGTTTTCGGAGATAGTTTGGTCGAATTCACTCAGAGCTGACAGATAGATAATGGAAGTGACATTCTCAAAACAGTGGATCCATTTCCTTCTTTCTGATCGCTGACCGCCGACGTCCACCATCCTACAAACACAGAACGAATGAGAATAGAAGAACCAGGGGGTTAGATCACCGCAGATCAGGAATGTATGGCCACCTGAAGGTTACAGAGGGCGTGGACGGCAGGCTGAATGGATACTCTATGATTCCGGTCGTGGGCACTCGGACTCTCAAGACGTCTTGGACCGTCGGGATGTATGACGGTTGTGCGATCCTGTCGAAATCACTCAGATAGCTAAATATATGTGTGGAAGAGAGAAAAGCGTAAATGGACATCTAATATAAAACATTTGGAGGTTTGTGGGAGGAGTTTCTTTTTTCCGGGTGGATCTTGAAGACTATTGGTCCTTCAGCAGTTTGGACTTCCCACTGATGCTTCGGTCGTGGAGTTTGTAATCGACAGGTAAAGTTTGACGTAAAGCCAGTGGCCCCGGAGCTACCTTTTTTGTTGTTGCTGTTTTTCAGTTGCAGTTATAATGACCAGTTTTAGCACTTATTAAAAGTCAGTAAATGTGAAAAAAAAAACCTATACATTACTTTCTTTTAATGAATCTGATGAAAAACTAAACATTTATTGGGAGAATTCTTCAGAATGCCATTGCTTAGATTAGAAGCAGTCAAAATGATGGCTCTGGGAGTTCTAGTAGTTTCAGAACACTGGCCGTCCTAAGCATTTAAAATCTGATGCTAAACGTACTATTTGGCGTTGTCGGAGATCTGGAACTCCCTTCGGCGGTCGTAGCACATCTGGACTCCGTGGTCGTTCCACACTTTCCCGATGGCCTCCGTCTGCCAGGGCTCCAGAGAGGACACCGTATGCACCTCCACCTGGGACAGTCTCTTTGAGTGAACCTGAGAACCACAGAAGAAACTAAACGGCATTTTTGTTTCAAAGGAAGACGTCATATTTTCAATTCAGAATCAGAATTACTTTTAATACCATTGTAAGTAACAGAAAGTCATAAACTAGGAATTTGCTTCGGCTCAAGGTGCAATCAAGCATGTTTCTAACGCTGTACAGATGTAGCCTGGTCTTACCACACCATTGTACTCATTTCATTTTGTACATATAGGGGAACAAATTGACCAGAGTTGACTGATAGCTTAGGCCAAGCTAGTACAAATGTAAACATACAACTATATGTTTCTTGCACTAGAATATTCAGTATTTTATCATTTATTCTTTATTTTGCTAAAGTTAGAGATTTTAATGTATTATTTGAGTTGTGATCATTTATCTTGTGTTGTGTGCTTCTCATTCCTACTCTTCTGTAAATGGTGATGCAACACTGAAATTTCCCCACTGTGAGACGATCTCTAAATCCTAATCTTAAAATGATCAGGTAGTCGGGATTTTTACCAAATTGTTGTCATCAAAATAGTTGATGTTGAGTGTTGTCATGGCGACGACGAGGGCCTGGATGGCGGCCACTACGTTCTGATGCACCAGGCGTCTGAAGTCCCTCCTGTCGTCTTCTTTGTATCCGCTGCCGTTGATAATCCGCATCTGTTTAATGAAAGTGCTTTTCCCACTTTCACCGGTGCCTGAAAAATTGGAATATGTTATGAATAAGAAAAACAAATGTATGCATTCAATTTGTTATTCAATAGAGATCCTTTTTAGATTCGTCTCACAGTGGGGAAATGTCAATGTTGCATCAGAAGTTACATGAGATAATATAAACGTTATTAATCTCACAATGGAGAAATGTACATGTCACAAACGTGTGTGCAAACATGTTAAAATGTTGAAATATAGTCATAACAGTAAGAATGAGGAGACACAAGATAAGTGTGTAAGCATAGCAGAACTACTTTAACTAAAATAGAATAAAATCTCTATCCTTAGCTTGATAAAGAATCCTGGTGGCTTTTGGCCTGTTGCGTATGTCATTATTCCATCTCCTCTTTAAATGTTTCTTTTCATCAAAAAAATAATTGATGAATATTTGTACTATGTAAAAGCTTTCACTAAGTAGTCAATTTGTTTTATCAGGTTCAATGAAATGGTGACTGCGTGAGAATGGATCCTGCCTTCCACAATATGTCGATATACCAATGTGGCTCCCCCGGAGGAAATACCCACCCTGCTCTAGAGCAAGAAATATATACTGTACTTGTGTGTGTACGTTTGTAGCTGAATCTGTAACAGACTCCAGTGTAAGAATGTCAAGGAAGTAAGTCAATAGCTCTGAAGGTTCAAATGTTCACCGTGATGTTACTACTGTACATGTTAGCATCACGTTATACTACTGTACATGTTAGCATCACGTTATACTACTGTACATGTTAGCATCACGTTATACTACTGTACATGTTAGCAGCATGTGATACTACTGTACATGTTAGCATCACGTTATACTACTGTACATGTTAGCAGCATGTGATACTACTGTACATGTTAGCATCACATGATACAACTGTACATGTTAGCATCATGTGATACTACTGTACATGTTAGCATCACATGATACAACTGTACATGTTAGCATCATGTGATACTACTGTACATGTTAGCATCATGTGATACTACTGTACATGTTAGCATCATGTGATACTACTGTACATGTTAGCATCATGTGATACTACTGTACATGTTAGCATCATGTGATACTACTGTACATGTTAGCATCATGTGATACCACTGTACATGTTAGCATCACATGATACAACTGTACATGTTAGCATCACGTGATACTACTGTGCATGTTAGCATCATGTGATACTACTGTGCATGTTAGCATCGTGTGATACTACTGTACATGTTAGCATCATGTGATACTACTGTACATGTTAGCATTAGATAGTACTACACATGTTAGCAACACAAAGGTGCAATATTACTATTCCTTTTTTGCATTGTGTGTAAATGCAGTACATGTTAGTAGCATGAGGGTGCAATAATATTGTACATGTTAGCAGCATGAGGGTGCAATAATACGGTACATGTTAGCAACATTAGGGTGTAATACTACTGTAGATGTTAGAACATTAGGGTGCAATAATACGGTACATGTTAGCATCATGTGTAACTACAGTACATGTTAGCCGCTTGAGGGTGCAATACTACTGTAGCGCATTTAGCGGAATGAATGCTCGTACTGATGCATGTGCCATATTTTCCTTTAATTTCCTTCGCACAAGATCACCGTAAGAGCTAAAACCATGAATACATCAAATCAGTAAGGCATACAAAAATCATTAAAAAATCTCATTTAAATACACACCTTTTATCCCCCTTTCAGCTATGCGCTAAACAGACAGTTCAGACAGGACCATCCCGAGTCCACACACCATGTCAACCTTTAGTACAATACGGAAGCACCCAAGTTGCCCCGACGAATTTCAAAATAAAACCAAAAAGGGGCGTTCCCTACACTCCCCACCAATCACGAGTAATTCAATGAGGGATTATAATAATCTGGATAAGCGTATGTTGGTTTTATCAATCATTATTTTTGTTCACATTTGCTTCCACAAGCACCACCAGTTTCTGTACAGGCCGCACAATCTCTGATGTCCTTGTGTGGCGTTCTCCACCGCGAGTAGGTCTTCGATCTCCAAGCATCAGCTTTACCTTTCTAACTAAGCCGTCCTTACTCGTTATAGTTTCCAAAACTCTTCCTAACTTCCATTCATTTCGTAGCACCTCATCATCCTTCAAAATGACAATATCTCCAACCTGGATATTTCTTTGTGGTTTATGCCACCGTTGCCTTACAGATATGTTGGCAAGATATTCCTTCCGCCACCGACTCCAAAACTGCTCTGACAAATATTGAACTTGTCGCCACTGTTTTCTACTGTACAGGTCTTCACGTACAAAATGACCTGGGGGAGGCAGGGCCCTCGTCGTCTTTGTAGTAAGTAGATGGTTAGGTGTCAGTGGCAGAGGGCCATGCGGATGATGTAATGTAGTAGTTGTTAAGGGGCGGCTATTTACGATTGCCATGGCCTCATAAAAGAAGGTTCTTAAGGCACAATCTTTTAAGCCTTTGGAAAGGTCAACAGTGACACGAAGGATATTTCGCACAGTTCGTATTTGCCTCTCCCATACACCGCCAGTGTGACTTGCTTGAGGAGAATTCATTACAAAATCACACTGTTTGTCTGCCAGATAAGCCGATAACTTCTCCTCATCAAGGTCCTTCAGAGCATTAACAAACTCATTCCTTGCTCCGACAAAGTTGGTACCCTGGTCACATCTGATTTGCCGTACTGAACCCCTGATGGCAATAAAACACCGCAATCCATTTATAAATGCATCGGTTGAAAGATCTTCTAGCATTTCAATGTGTATAGCACGTGAGCTAAAACATGTAAAGAGCAGACCATATCTTTTATGTTCCTTCCTTGCTTGTCTCGTGATGAATGGGCCAAAGCAATCCATACCCGTGTAAGTAAAGGGGGGCGATGGTGCAACGCGCTCAGGAGGGAGATCTGACATCCTTTGACTCTCGGTTGGTCTTCTATGGCGTCTACAAGTGACACATTTATGAATACAAGACGCAACTGCATGGCAAATTCCAATAACCCAGTATCCTCTACTTCGGATAGCATTTATAGTCATTCCCTTGCCCTGATGTTTAACAGCTTCATGACAGTGAGAGATCAGCAACCGTGTGAGAGGATGCTCTCGTGGAAATATAACTGGGTGTTTGACAGAATAATCAAGCTGAGAATGCTCGAGACGTCCTCCAAGACGGAGGAGCCCCCTTTCGTCAAGGACAGGGTCCAGAGGGTAGAGCTTGCTCCGCGCAGGGAGTTGATCTCCATTTTGCATCCATTTCAATTCTTCCGTGAAAGCGCCTTCTTGTATGTTCCTTATAATCCAGCATTCAGCTTCCTGTCTCTCAGTTACAGAAGAGATGCAGTTGGCCTTATTTCCCTTGACTCGTCGTAATAGTCTTGCAATGGCTCGGATGGCAGCTGCCCATGAAGAGAATTTACAGAGGCGATTAATCAGACTGCTGCAGGAGGTACCTTCCGTATGAAGTGCCGCAGCCTTTCGCACCTCTGGATCGTTAGGAGATATTTCTGGAATCTCTTCTGTGGCTCGCATGAAAAGATTGTTATCCCACAAGATCTTGGGCCCGTTAAACCAGTTTGACATTGAAAGTTCTTTGGGAGACAAACCTCTGGAGGCATGGTCTGCAGGGTTCTCCTCAGTTGGAATGTATCTCCATTGGTCTGGTGAAGAGGCAAGATGGATCTGTTGGATGCGATTAGCCACAAATGTATGAAATCGACGAGCCTCATTCTTAATGTATCCCAGAACTGCACGGGAGTCGGTCCAAAAGTACTCTGTTATCTTTGATAAAGTCAATTCTTGTTTTATTAGCCGACTTGCTTGAACCGAAACAACTGCAGCAGTTAACTCTAAACGAGGGATTGTTGTAACCTTTATCGGAGACACTCTGGATTTTCCCATGACTAAGGCACAGTGAACATTTTCACTCTCGTTCTGGAAACGAAGATACGAACACTGTCCGTATCCCCTTGTGCTGGCATCTGAGAAATGATGGAGCTCCACCTTGACAAATTTCCCAAACCGAGCAGGGACATACATGCGAGGTATTGAAATTTTAGACAGATAAGCAAGTTCTTCCTTCCACTTTACCCAATGGGGCATGTGCACTTCAGATATTTCATCATCCCATTTTACTCCATGTCGACACATTTCCTGCAGGATGGTTTTTGCGTTGAGGAGAACTGGTGCCACAAAGCCCAGGGGATCATATAGTGATGCTACAGTGGACAAAATCCCTCTTCTCGTCGCCGGTTGTTCTTTGAGATGTATGCGAAAGGTGAATTCATCTGTGTCAACGTTCCACTGGACTCCAAGTGCGCGTTCAAGTGGCAATTTTTCAAAACTCAGATCCAAGTCCTTAACATTAGGGGCTCGCTCAGCCTCTGGAATACTATCCATGACCACTCGATCATTCGACACAAATTTGTGTAGTCTGAGCCCCCCTTCAGCGCAGATTTTTATTGCCTCCTTGGCCAGTTTAATGGCTACTGCAGCGTCTTCAACACTGGTTAAGCCGTCATCCACATAGAAATCATTCAAAATGAACCTTGAAGCTTGAGGGAAGACGTCACAGTACTCCTTAGCCAAATGCTTCAATCCATAGTTAGCACATCCAGGGGAAGACGCAGCTCCGAACAAATGCACCTTCATACGAAATTTATTGGGAGGAGAGCACAGATCCCCGTCCTTCCACCAGAAAAAACGTATATAATCTCGATCCTCTTTAGCCACATGGAACTGATGGAACATTTTCTCAATATCACATAACAAGGCTACAGGGTGTTGGCGGAATCTGATAAGAATCCCAATTAAGCTGTTCATTAAGTCGGGGCCTGAAAGAAGGTGGTCATTCAAAAAAGTATTCTGGAATGCAGCAGAGCAATCAAAAACGACTCTGAGATTATCTGGTTTCTTCGCATGACGGACACCATGATGTGGGATATACCATGTTTCTCCTGGACAGCCTTCGTCATTGATGAGCTCTGCATTTCCAGACTTGATTACTTCCTCCATACATTTAACATACTGCTCCTTGAAGTCCTCATTCCTTAGAAATTTTCTCTTTAGATGCAGAAGCCTCGCTAGTGCCATCTCTTTATTGTTAGGCAAGATTGGCCTTTTCTTGAACGGTAATGGCATTTCATAATGGCCTTGTTCATTTTTCAATATCCGTTGGCTCATCGCATTCAAAAAATCAATGTCCTCCTTTGAGAGTGGCTCTGCCTCGTCAGCCATATCCTTAAAGTCGGATTCAAGCATTTTCACTGCATCAACTGGAGACAGTAGAGGATGCTCCTTTGTGAGGGTTCTATGGCAGATGCAGTTCTGACAAAGATTGCTATATTGAGGAGCCCCTCCTACTATACTCCATCCCAAATCTGTTCGAATTGCATATGGTTCATTATCATTCCCGGTAACAACTTGTCTTGGCGCCATTGCACGTGAACAATTGTATCCGATGAGTAATCCTACCTCACAGTTTTGTAAAGGTTGCATTTCTTCACTTAGTTTCCTGAGATGACTCCATTTCCTTGCGGTTTCTCGTGTGGGTATGTGACTAACATCCAGTGGTATGCATTCCTTTGTATAGGTAACTGGAAGATCTATTTTTATACTTGAATTGAAACCTCTAACACAGAGGTCCGACAATCTTTCACTGAAAATAACCACTCCAGCAGCGCTCATTGTTGTCAACTTTAGTTTTACAGCTTGCTTAACAGTGTCCAATGAATCAGCAAGACTTTGATCAATGAAGGTGGTGTCACTTTGAGAGTCAAGGAGAGCGTATACCAAGATTTCTTGGGCTGGGCCTTTTTTAGACGAGACCCATACGGGCAAAATCATGGATGTAAGGAGGGGTGAATTTGATGCAACATGAAGAGATGTGGCTGAAGTATCCTCTGGATCCTGTGCCCTGACGTCCCTTCTTTCAAAATGTTCATTGTGGAGAACTGTCGGATGTCTCCCACCACAATCGTCACACAAAAATCTTTGTCTGCAATACTTCACTCCATGCCCCCGTTTTAAGCAACCATAACACAATGCTCCTTCTTTGACAAATGTTCTCCTTTCATTGATGGATAGTTCCTTAAATTTTGTGGTCCTTAAAGTGGGCAGCTGGTGGGTGATTTCCTTGCAGAAGAGACATATTGACTGTGGGATTCTTGTCTCCATTGGTGCTCTTTTTTCTGTCACGGTTTGTGTAGTTAAAATATTAGCCCTTGTTCTGATTGGAATTTTCTCACATCTGGAGAGTGCAATGCATAAAGAGATGTTATGGGGTTGCATGCTATCTCTGCTTCAAGAGTGATAAATCGAACAAAGTCCTTGAAACTTGGAAAGGTATTTCTATCCATTAAACCTTGAGTCACCTGACGATTCCAACTAGCTGCAGCCCAATCAGGTAGTTTTGAGATTAATTTTTGGTTTTCTTCACAATCATTCAAAATGTCTAATCCCTTAACATGTGGCATCGCCTCGAGGCAAGTGTTGAGGAAGTCGGAGTAGTTGCGTAAGCCTTCTGCGTCTTTAGCATGGATTTTTGGCCAGTTATTAATACGCTCTCTGAAGGCTCTTTGGATAGTGAACGGGTGGCCAAATCTATTATTCAATTTCTCCCATGCATCTGAAAATGCTTCGTCATCATTTCTAAAAAATGTTCCTTCCAAAACTTGTCGAGCTGGTCCAGTAACATATTTTTTGAGGTAGTATAGTTTTTCGGCTGGATCTATAGTTCGCCGACTGATAAGTGATGTGAATGCAGCCCTCCATTCTATAAATTTGATTGGATTTCCAGAGAAAACAAAAGGTTCAGGGACTGGAAGGCGACTCAAAACAAGGCCATCTTGCAATATTTGAGTCAGTGAGGGAAGGCTAGACTCAGTGGATGTTGGCATGGATGCGGAAACAGCAGGGCCTCTCGAGAGCTGGCCAACTACAGGCGAGTGTGGGGCAGGGGCCTTAATGGTGACAAACGTTGGTTGATGTGCAGGTGGAGCAGATGTTGGTAGAGTATGAGGAGCCCTCAATGTGGTGCAGTCTTCGTCCAAAGCGGAGGCCTCGTTACATAAATCCATTTTGTTTTCATCCTTGGGATTTTCCTCATTTAAAAATTTTAGTCTCACCTCAGCCACACTGATTTCTCTTGCCGCTTGTAGTCGTTCCAGTTCCAGCCTTTGATCCTCCAAGTCTCGTTTTTGCTGTTCCTCAAGATTTCGTATAATTATTCGTCTCTTTTCTTCTTCAAGTTTAAGTTGATAATCCTTCCTTTTCGCAGCTAGATCAGCGGCTGCTTGCACCCTCTGGGCTGTCAGGGAAGTTGTTGACCCTTTATGGGATTGACTACAGTAGGATATTGAGGCATCGGATCCATAGACAGAGCGTGCATAATCATGAGACAATAGTTCATGCATTCTCCCTCCTGCTCCATGTTCATCAAAATCCTCCTTGTCGTCGACTGCTCTGTCATAAGCGATGGACAACATTTCAGTAGTGACAGCATTGCATGTGTCGACTCTTCTTCTTGTGTCCACCGTAGGTGTTGATGTCTTTCTTATTTCTTCAAAAACATTTGTTATTTCTCTGTGGCTTTCCTTTAACGTTTCAATTACAGCCCAAACCTCTTCTTCTGGCATATATTTTTTGAGTTTATTTCTTACTTCCCTAACCATTTTCTTCCATTTTTCATAAAGGAAGAGAAGCCGTTTTTCACGCTTTTGTGCCTCTTCCCTTTGATACTCTTGCATTCTTTCAGTTTGTTGCCTTTTACGTTGGGGCCGTTCTGTTTCCTCGGTTGACGGTTGTGTATTAGTTGCTATTTTTTCAAGGATTGATTCTTCAGCTGCTTGCACTCCCTGATCCATTTTTGTTCCCCTTTAAGTGTATATTGTATCCCTTTTTTATTTATTTTTGTTGCTTATGTACACGTCTGACACACCCTTAAATCATTTCATTTCTTTGTAATTTGTTTAAAAAGACATGATATTTAACTTAAAGCAGCAGTAAGCGATTTGGTCGTTTCCGGCAGTTTCTTCTGCCTGAGCGAGTTAGTAGCCCCGCCCCCGTCCCCTCGTCACACCACATGAACGCGCATCGTCTTGGTGATGGCAGCAGCATGTTCATCTCCGTCAGGTCTACTCGTAAGTAAATTAACAAACTCTGGGAGTGAAATATTAGCATAGAATAGCTTAGTTGTAACCTAGCTATAACACTGAAAGCAGCTTGGTGTTAGCTAGGATAGCATCACTAAGAGATAAAAACAATCCAGTCTTTTATAGAATAATACTGCTTCTCTAGTTGGTACATTGATAACTGTTGTGATAAACATAATGTAACACCCGTCCCAAGTAGCTAAGGTATTAACTTGTTGTTAATGATATGGAAGTACTATGGGCGGGGTCCTGGGTACGGTTACTTAAAATTATAGGCGCTAGTAAACAGGAGAAACAGTAGTACACGTACTCTTGAACAAGTATCAATAGTTTTAACTGAAATATGAATTGACGGTGCCTCCACTTAATGGGAATATTGTTAATGCTTGTTAATGACCCACTAAGAATAATTAAATTAGCTTGAGCATATATGTATTTGTAAACCCAATTTAAAGCCTTTATACCAAATTATTTAGGACACAAACACAGTAAAGTTTAGTGAAAATGTATCAATTTAGTTTGAAGAAAAAAATAAGATGTAAATAATAAAATAAAGTACAAGCAGATTTCAAATAAAAATAAACATCCAAGTTTTCTCCTTTTTGTTTCCTTCAAATTAGGTAACCCTTCTTAAACCTGAGTCCTCAGTCAATTGTCTTTCGTTGCAGGCCTGATGTTGCTCGGGTTCGTTGAGGCCTTTGAAACTTAAAAGTGGCCGCTTCACTTGCAAAGCAAGCTAAAATAAAAAGCACGTGCACTGGTCAATGTACTCACGAGACCTTGGATCGGTGGGTAGGTGACAGGGCTGGGCATACAACACGTGGTTCAGGAGCTTAATGGCGGCTACGGCTGCCTCGTGCAGGAGGGAACATCCACACACTTGGTGGAAAAATGGAGACTCAACTCTCACAGCAGGGTCCAACGAGAGTGGCCTTGGTCCGCTGTGCATTAGAAAGTCTTTTAGTTTCTCATAAATAAACTCTATACTCTACATACAGAAATTACGAGTCTAGTTTTACCTATAGCATGCTAACTCGCTAGCTCACGATTAGCATTATACATTTTCCTTGTACAAAACAGTTCGTTTTACACCCAAAAAAAATACAATCCATACTCACAACACATCCGATAACAACAGTCCCGCACAAGGCCTGTAGACTCTGCATCCACGGCTAGTTTTTGTGACTATATTATCAGAATGTCTCAGTAGTTCTGTTCCCTTTGGCGGCTCCCAGCCGAGTGCCGATAGTCTGAGATGTTACGAACATGGTAGACGCCCATTCCTCACTGATTGGCTCGTACAAGTGCATTATCCAATACAAGTTCAGAAAATAAAAGATTGACATATAATAAAGTTAAGTAGTACAGAGCACGGTTTTATCAAGCTACTTTTAACAAACATTTTTTTTAAACACAAAATGAACTTTATGAATACAGTTTACAAAACCTTTTTTAACACATAAAACATGTATTACATAAGTGTAATTTTAACATTTTTGTATGCTAGGCTACACTCTCCCTTTGCAAAAAGTTTAGATGTCCTCATCTAATGTCTATATCTGGATTTAAAAAGGTGTTTCTTAGAAATGGAATTTGGGAGGTCTAACTGAATAATCATGCCCTGATGCACTATGGTTACAGGTTCCTCATTTTGTCTACCAGGTTTGTCATAAGTCAACCTAATGACTGGTTTCACTTCTCTGGTCGATCTTCGAGTTTTTGGACTGGGGATATTTGCTTCCAACTCAGTTTCTGTAGTATCATCTGTTTCGGACTGGATTATTGATTGTTCACTTTCTTGATCACTCTGTTCGTTGTCAGTCTCACTTTCAGAAGAATGGTCGGACTCTGAAATGTCTATAATGGCTTGTTCTGGTCTTTTGACTTGCTTAGGGTACTCATGAGCATACTCATACTCTGAGTCCGAATCAGACTGATTGTTTTCAGATCCATAGTCTCTCTTTGGCTGTCTTTAAGTCATTTGTCATAACGGTTCTTTCAGGAAGCACTGAACGCCCTCTGTCCAGAGAAGCTGATGACCAGATCCTTTCCCTGATGCGTCTGTGAAAGGTGCCAACAGACATTGAAAACGTGCTTTTCAGCGGCCCCCCATGGTGCACGTCCTCAGCGTTGGTGCACGGTCCACTCTGCAGTTCTGAAATATGTTTGTAGTTGTACTATTTCAAAATAAAAAAAAATACATACACCTCTTTCAATGTGCTTTGTTTTATAGTAGGAAAACAAATACAGTCTGTAACGAGTCTAAGAAACTTTATTATGTAAAAGAAGATTTGAAGTTATAGCCGGAAAAATATACACAATGTCCCTACTAAGACAAATAATTACAAGTGATGGTAAGGCAACGTTTGTGTTATCACTTTTTGCTCAAATGAATAACACTGTTATTATCCAGGTCCTTATCCATCGCTGCTGCAGCGAACACTATCAGAGATATCCAACAAAATGTTAATCTTTATGTTGTAGCTTGTTTGAACACATTTCCTCAAAATAATTCATAAGCAGCCACGCACACACAGCCACAAGCACACACAGTCACAAGCACACACAGTCACAAGCACACACAGTCACACACACACAAGCACACACAGCCACAAGCACACAGTCACACGCACACACACAGCCACGCTTCAGGGGCCCAGGTTGAAGGAACTGGAGTCTTCCTCTGGCAGAGATTTTCCTTTGAAACATAATAGAAGAGACATCAGTTTTATCTACTCAAATATGACTTTGATATATTCATCATCAACAACATCAGTATTTATTGGTCACCAGGAGTGGCCCCTGATCCACAGGATCCTTGAACATGTTTATTTGGACTGTGAGAGACTGTGCATTGTGAGAGAAAGACACTTACATCGGCTGTTTTGGGAGTCGAGTGATTATCTCACTCCTCTTGATTGTTGAAGAAACTCAGCGACAGTTTTGTCAACACTGACTCCTGGAACATGATCGATATTCATTTTGGACCTCAGGGCAGCAACACAACTGTAGGGATGAACGACACACACATCACAACATCATTATCATAATCACTGCGTCCCATATATGCATTCACAACAACCTACATGACAAATGTGGGGTGTAAAGTCTTCCTCAGGAGATGACAATGGCCATTCTTCTAATTATGGAAGCAAAGTCTTGTCTTCCCAGTCAATACTAGAGAAAGAAGAGGTCAGCAGAAAAGTATCTAGTCGTTATGGCATTGTTTTTTTTTTAATAGTTATTTAACTTGCATTATGGAGGCTTTTGAACTCTTGTACATTGAAGACCTCATTCCAATTGATTTAGGCCATACTGGAAAAGATACAGAGAAAAGAATGCAATGAAGACATGTAAATTATTACAATGTCTATATTATATCATGCTCATAATTTATTTGGTAGTAGTCAGCAAGACTTTTCTTACTTATTCTCAATACATAATAAAAATGTATGTAGTGGTCACGGAAGTTAGATTTTAGGTAAAGAGATTTTATAACAATAAAACTAATATACAGAGTGCAAGTTGCAAAACTAGTCATTGAAGAATGAAATGCAGACCTACATATATATATATATATAGTGCAAGCAACTATGTTTATTGGCAAAAACAAACGATTCATACAGATCAGAAGTGATCGTAGCAGCCACATCATATTCACAACTACAGACAGCTAATGCTAACAGCTAACGCTAATGCTAACAGCGAACGCTAATGCTAACAGCGAACGCTAATGCCAACACCACTTCACGGGGGAACTCTGGTGATATGGTCTTACCAAATGGTACTCATTTAATGTTGTACATGTGGGGAACTAATAATTGACCGGAGTTTATGGATGGCTGAGGCTGGGCTAAGGCTTCGATGTTGTGTTGTCTGTTGTTGTTTCTCAAAGCTAAGCCAAGGTAATGCGCAGTTATTGCCACAAAATGCGGCCGTATTTCTACAACAGCTGGGGATTTTTAACTAGCTAAACTTGGTGAAAACCCGCATTACAGTCTCAGGCAACAATATGTATAAATAATACAACTACTACTGCCACTACTGAGTAACATGCTCACCTGTTCAGTCGGAGAGAGGAATCCACGGAGCTAGAGGTCGCCAACATGAATGCAGCTGGTCACCATGTTGCTCCTACTTTTTGTCGTTCCTCTGTTTCTGGCGTTTTGCCTGTATTTAATAGATCCATGCCATGGTATTTAGTCTGCAGCAGCGCTGGAGGCGGCTTTTCCTTCTCCGCCATGTTTGTTTTGAAGAGTGCGCGTGCACACACGGGAGAAACCCCTTATAAGGCGTGCTCTCTCGTCATTGGATAAGCGCATAGGATGTGAGGTTTTTTTATCATATAGGTGGGAGAAGACTGGAAGGACTGAGAGATCCGTGTTTAGGTACAAACACTCTATATAAGTGATGGCTATTGGAATATATCAATATTTAAGACGTATATTAACACCCAAAAATCGCTTACTGCTGCTTTAAAGTATGAAGCAAATGTCAAAGGAATATTAAATACAAATTACATACAAATTATCACAAGAACACCTTAAAATTTCCCAGATAGGAAGAAATCATTACAATGAGTCCAAATATATACGTTCCAGTATTGTGCAAATAAGCAAAGTGTTGTGCAAATAGGCCGTAATTGTGCAAAATGCAAAGTTTTTGTTATAATCCCAACGACTGAGAAAGGCTGTCCCTATTAGTCTTTGAAATATTGGAAAAACGCGAAGGGGTTCATATGATGATGTGATCTTCCTGAGAGCAGGCGCTTTGGAGTCATTTAATGCCTTCCCGCATCCATTCACGGATGTATCACTCCCACGCCGCGAGAGATCAAAAGTTTTGTACTCACAATGTCAGCGGATCCATAAGCTTCACACAGTCCCGTCCTGCCTCCGTCTTAACTTTACCGGGGTTCGCCGCGAGAACAGCTCGGAGCGATCTGACAGTTCACGGCTCACGTAGCAGCTCCACACAGTCACCTCGGCACCAGCAGCTCCACACCGTCAACGCACGAGTAGAAGCCGGCTCCGTAGTCAGCGAGGACGACCATGCATCAATCCGTAAGGAAAAGCTCTTACTGTAGCGCATTTAGCGGAATGAATGCTCGTACTGATGCATGTGCCATATTTTCCTTTAATTTCCTTCGCACAAGATCACCGTAAGAGCTAAAACCATGAATACATCAAATCAGTAAGGCATACAAAAATCATTAAAAAATCTCATTTAAATACACACCTTTTATCCCCCTTTCAGCTATGCGCTAAACAGACAGTTCAGACAGGACCATCCCGAGTCCACACACCATGTCAACCTTTAGTACAATACGGAAGCACCCAAGTTGCCCCGACATTTCAAAATAAAACCAAAAAGGGGCGTTCCCTACAACTACTGTACATATTAGCAACATTAGGGTGCAATACTACTGTACAAATTAGCAACATTAGGGTGCAATACTACTGTACATATTAGCAACATTAGGGTGCAATACTACTGTACATATTAGCAACATTAGGGTGCAATACTACTGTACATATTAGCAACATTAGGGTGCAATACTACTGTACATATTAGCAACATTAGGGTGCAATACTACTGTAGATGTTAGCAGCATGAGGCTTTGGTCCAAGAGTGACAGTGGACACATGTGGACCCATATTGCATCTCTTAACATGATTACTAACAAACCACCAGTGGACTCTGCAACTGTACGAAGAAGACACATAAATGAAAATACGGGTGAACTATTATGGGAATGATAAACTTTGAGAATGCATCGTATTCTACTGTAGATGAACTGTTTAACTCTGTCACCTCTAGTGTTTTGAAAGTTCTGGACACTATCGCTCCTGTGAAGGTTAAAATAGTGAAAAATAAGCAGAAGGCGCCGTGGGCTAAAGCAGACTCGGTCAGGGCACAAAAGAGAAAGTGCCGGAGGGCCGAGCGGAAGTGGCGCAAGTCCAACCTCCAGGTTGATTACGAGATCTTCAAAGATAAGTTGTGCGAGTTTAACCGGGTGCTACGTAGTACGAGAGAAAGGTATTTTTCTGAAATGATTGAAGGCTGCAGCAACAATCTGCGTGTTCTGTTCTCAACAGTTAATAGATTAACAAACCCCCCTGTTCAGATGCCATTAGAGCTTACTTCCAAACGTAAATCTAATGAGTTTGCACATTTTTTCAATGACAAGGTTCAAGGCATCAAAAACTCCATTGTCTCCAATCCACAGATAACAATCCAACAGCCAGAAAGGCTCTCTGAGCTAACTCACTTTGCACCTGTAAATGATAAAACTGTCCAAGAGATAATCTCCAGTTTGAGCTCCTCCACATGCAGCCTAGATGTACTACCCACTAGATTTCTAAAGTCTGTTCTGAGCAGTCTGTTACCTTCACTCACACAGATAGTAAACATGTCCCTTCATTCTGGAATATTCCCAAAGGCCCTGAAAACTGCAGTCATCAGGCCCCTGCTAAAAAAGAGCAGTCTGGATGCTACGGTACTTAACAACTATCGTCCCATCTCAAATCTGCCATTTATGGGGAAAGTCCTTGAAAAAGTTGTCTACCAACAGCTAAATAGATTTCTTATAATCAACAACTCATTTGATATGTTTCAGTCCGGCTTTAGACCCCACCACAGCACTGAGACTGCTCTCGTCAAGGTTACAAATGATATCCGGCTGAACACTGACGCAGGCAAAGTCTCAATCCTAATCTTGTTAGATCTAAGTGCTGCCTTTGACACCGTCGACCATGAGATCCTCTTACAGAGACTAGAGGACTGGGTTGGCGTCGCTGGCACCGCCCTAAGTTGGTTTAGGTCTTACCTTGAGGACAGGAAGTACTTTGTGGAGATTGGAAACTGTGTCTCAGATCATATGGCCCTGACCTGTGGAGTACCACAGGGGTCGATCCTGGGACCTCTTCTGTTCAATCTCTACATGCTGCCGTTAGGTCAGTTAATACGCAGAAACAAAGTTTCCTATCATAACTATGCAGACGACACTCAGATCTATGTCTCAGTGACTGCAGGAGAACATGGACCAGTGGACTCACTCCTTCACTGTATCCAACAGATCAGTGAGTGGATGCAAAACAACTTCCTTCAGCTAAACGCAGACAAAACTGAAATGATTGTCTTTGGTCCCCAGAAACAAAGAGAGAGCGTCATCTGTCACCTACAGTCTCTCTCCCTAAAACCTTCAAACAAGGTCAGAAATCTAGGGGTAAAACTGGACTCAGACTTAAATTTTAATAGCCACATCAAATCAGCAGCTTTTTACCATCTAAAAAACATTGCCAGGATCAAAAACATAGTGTCTAAAGCAGACCTGGAGATTCTTATCCATGCATTTGTCTCCAGTAGGTTAGACTACTGCAATGGCCTGCTCACAGGTCTGTCCAAACAGGCTGTAAAACAGCTGCAGTACATTCAAAATGCAGCAGCTCGAGTCCTGACTAGAACCAGGAAGTATGACCACATTAGTCCAGTTCTCAGGTCTCTGCACTGGCTTCCTATGGCTCAGAGAATAGACTTTAAAACAGCTCTGCTTGTTACAAGTCTCTCCATGGCCTCGCACCAAAATATATTAGTGACATGTTAGTCCCATATGAACCAGCCCGGACTCTGAGGAGCACAGGGACTGGACTCCTGTTAGTGCCCAGAGTCAGAACTAAACATGGGGAGGCTGCTTTTCAGATTCATGCTGCTAAAATCTGGAACAGTCTTCCTGAAGATGTGAGACAGGCCTCCTCTCTGACAATGTTTAAAACCAGGTCAAAGACAGTTCTGTTTAGCTGTGCATACAACTGAGGGATTTTATATTTGTATCTTTCTTTTTAATGTTCTGTGATTATTTATGATTTTAATGCTTTCTTGTTTTGTTCAGCACTTTGAGTTGCCTTGTGTATGACTTGTGCTATACAAATAAACTTGCCTTGCCTTGCCTTGCCTTGCCTTGCCTTGCCTTGCCTTGCCATTACAAATGATTGCACAGATGCTTGACATGTGGGGTCAGGTCGACAGTGTTCCTCAACAATGGCCTGAATATTTGCACTAATTTCCCTTCTTCTGTATCTGCATCTGGATTGGTTGACATCCATTCAACGACATGAAAAGATACAATTGGAGGCGTGTGTGTGAATGGTTTTCTTGCGGGCGCTCCTCACCACAGTGACCTACATCCTGGACTCATGGGACAGTGGAACCATCAGGGACATGATCAGGGAGGACTCCGAGGATAACGAGGCCTGCTGCTGCCCCCAAACTACTACCTCTCTGAAACACACTGCTGTCACTCTGCAAAAACCATGCTCAATGCTTCTCTCACTATACATTTTAAAATTGTATTATACGCTTTGGCCACCAGAGAGCACTCACATGAGCTCTCAATGTTTCCCCAAAAGAACAGTGTTAGTTGTGTGTCAGTATATAAAGTTGAACCATCATAAGACTGGAATTATACTGAGAAAAGAGAAAAGGATTCTGTAGTGTGACCTGGCAGTTTACCCGACTGCTTTACGTTAATTGTTCAAAAATATGTAAATGGAAACGCATGAAGATTACTGTACAATGCAAAAGCAAAACAACAAAATAATATTACATTGTTAGTGGCATCTTTCTAAAAAGTAGCTGATGTCAATAATACTATATAATATAGTATTAGTATAATATATTCTAGATCACGCTCATATCTAGTAGGGTTAGGGTCATAACTCAGTAGGGTTAGGGTCATAACTCAGTAGGATTAGGGTCATAACTCAGTAGGGTTAGGGTCATAACTCAGTAGGATTAGGGTCATAACTCAGTAGGGTTAGGGTCATAACTCAGTAGGGTTAGGGTCATAACTCAGTAGGGTTAGGGTTTGAAAATACTAATCGATAATTTCAAACACAATAACTACTCGAACTCCCAGAGCCGTTGATATTAGAAAAAAACAATGGAATTCTGAGAAATTCCCCAAATAATGTTTAGTTTTACCACAAGATTCATGAAAAGAAAGTGATTTATAAGGATTTTCACCTTTATTCAGTTTTGATAAGTGCTACAACTGGTCATTTTAACTGAAACACAGCAAAAGTTAGACTAACGCTATCTTCTGACTTCGTGTTGCTATGGAAACTAGCACTTGATATAAAATTAGTTAAAGGTAGAATTACTCTCATTAATAAAAGACAAGTTCCTAAATAATAATGACATTGAAATAAGCTACGCATAGAAACAGAAAGAGCCGTCAAATTGACTGCTCTGGGACTTCTGTGGCCTGTTTTGATTGCGGGAATCCCATGTGGCGGCTGCGGTCACCGACACGCACAGCGGCCGCAGGGTGTGGACGCGTCGCTGTTATTAGTTCGTTGTTATTTAGACCGGTTTCATAACTCGTTATTTGTTCATTTATTGTCTAATGAAACCGTGCTATTACTGTTTCGCCCTGATTCTGCTGATCCCAAAGTAGACGTTCCAAAGACAGGAGTGAACATAGGAATTCTACAAATGTGTGCATAAATGTATGGTCATTTATAAGCTTGTAATATACAGAGTGGATAAAAGTACTATTTGTGCATATAATAATACAGTTAAATATCCTAATACTTTTCTCACACTTTCGTACACCTTCCAGAGAGCAATTAATCCTAAAAGCTCAGTCCATAACCCATATATCATGTAATACTGCAATTATTCACTCTTATAGATAAAAAAAACAATGGATAATCTTTTCCTATGCATTAAACAATTAACTACAGACTTAATAATTAGAATAAGGGTTATGAGTTTTACCTAAAAGTAGCAGCTTTATCACATTTTTCCTCTTATCTTCACGAATTTGTTTTTCAATTTCCAAACTGATCCGCCGTCGCTCGCTCTCCTCCGCGGATAAGCAACAATTCATGTCCGCTCCAGAGATGGATCAGGTCCGGAACCACAGACTGCAAATATGCGGACAGAGTTTATGGCTCCACTGCACACGCACTGACAGGAACCTGCTCCCTCTCTCTCTCTCTCTCTGACTTTCTCTCTCTCTCTCTTTCTTTCTCCAACTTTGTGTGTTTGTGTGTGTGTGTGTGTGTGTGTGTGTGTGTGTGCGTGCGTGTGTGTGTGTGCGTGTGTGTGTGTGTGTGTGTGTGTGTGTATCCCTCTCTCTCTCCTCTATCTCTGTGTATGTGTCTCCCCCTCTTTCTCTCACTGTCTCTTTCTCCCTCTACTGCCTCTCTCTCTCTGCCCCTCTCTCTCTCCCTCACACTGTGTCTCAATGTCTCTCTCTCTCTCTTACACACACCCACTGTCTGTGTCTACCTCTCCACTCACTTCTCTCTCTCTCATGTGTCTCTGTGTTGTCCTCTTTCTCCCTCTCACACTGTCTCTCACACTCTCTCTCTCTCGTTCAACCCCCCTCTCTCTCACTGTCTTTTTCTCTCTCTCTGACTCACTCTTTCTCACTGTCTCCTTCTTTCTCTCATTTCTCCCTCCCTCTTTCACTCTCTCTCTTCTCTATCTCTCTCTCTCACTGTCTTTTTCTCTTTCTCTCTCTCTGACTCTCTCTTTTTCACTGTCTCCCTCTTTCTCTCATGTCTCCCTCCCTCTTTCGCTCTCTCTCTTCTCTCTCTCCCTCTCCCCCACTCTCTCTCTCTCTCTCTCACTGTCTTTTTCTCTCTCTCTGACTCACTCTTTCTCACTGTCTCCTTCTTTCTCTCATTTCTCCCTCCCTCTTTCACTCTCTCTCTCTCTCTCTCTCACTGTCTTTTTTCTCTCTCTCTCTGACTCACTCTTTCTCACTGTCTCCTTCTTTCTCTCATTTCTCCCTCCCTCTTTCACTCTCTCTCTTCTCTATCTCTCTCTCTCTCACTGTCTTTTTCTCTCTCTCTCTCTCTCTGACTCTCTCTTTCTCACTCTCTCCCTCTTTCTCTCATGTCTCCCTCCCTCTTTCGCTCTCTCTCTTCTCTCTCTCCCTCTCCCCCACTCTCTCTCTCTCTCACTGTCTTTTTCTCTCTCTCTCTCTCTGACTCTCTCTTTTTCACTGTCTCCTTCTTTCTCTCATGTCTCCCTCCCTCTTTCGCTCTCTCTCTCTCTCTCTCCCTCTCCCCCACTCTCTCTCTCTCTCACTGTCTTTTTCTCTCTCTCTCTCTGACTCTCTCTTTCTCACTCTCTCCCACTTTCTCTCATGTCTCCCTCCCTCTTTCGCTCTCTCTCTTCTCTCTCTCCCTCTCCCCCACTCTCTCTCTCTCTCACTGTCTTTTTCTCTCTCTCTCTCTCTGACTCTCTCTTTTTCACTGTCTCCTTCTTTCTCTCATGTCTCCCTCCCTCTTTCACTCTCTCTCCCTCCCTCTCCCCCACTCTCTCTCTCTCTCACTGTCTTTTTCTCTCTCTCTCTCTGACTCTCTCTTTTTCACTGTCTCCTTCTTTCTCTCATTTCTCCCTCCCTCTTTCACTCTCTCTCTCTCTCTCCCTCTCCCCACTCTCTCTCTCTCTCACTGTCTTTTTCTCTCTCTCTCTCTGACTCTCTCTTTCTCACTCTCTCCCACTTTCTCTCATGTCTCCCTCCCTCTTTCGCTCTCTCTCTTCTCTCTCTCCCTCTCCCCCACTCTCTCTCTCTCTCACTGTCTTTTTCTCTCTCTCTCTCTCTGACTCTCTCTTTTTCACTATCTCCTTCTTTCTCTCATGTCTCCCTCCCTCTTTCACTCTCTCTCCCTCTCCCCCACTCTCTCTCTCTCTCACTGTCTTTTTCTCTCTCTCTCTCTGACTCTCTCTTTTTCACTGTCTCCTTCTTTCTCTCATTTCTCCCTCCCTCTTTCACTCTCTCTCTCTCTCTCTCTCCCTCTCCCCCACTCTCTCTCTCTCTCACTGTCTTTTTCTCTCTCTCTCTCTGACTCTCTCTTTCTCACTGTCTCCCTCTTTCTCTCATGTCTCCCTCCCTCTTTCACTCTCTCTCTTCTCTCTCTCCCTCTCCCCCACTCTCTCTCTCTCTCTCTCACTGTCTTTTTCTCTCTCTCTCTCTGACTCTCTCTTTTTCACTGTCTCCCTCTTTCTCTCATGTCTCCCTCCCTCTTTCGCTCTCTCTCTTCTCTCTCTCCCTCTCCCCCACTCTCTCTCTCTCTCTCTCACTGTCTTTTTCTCTCTCTCTCTCTCTGACTCTCTCTTTTTCACTGTCTCCTTCTTTCTCTCATGTCTCCCTCCCTCTTTCACTCTCTCTCTCTCTCTCCCTCTCCCCCACTCTCTCTCTCTCTCACTGTCTTTTTCTCTCTCTCTCTCTGACTCTCTCTTTCTCACTCTCTCCCACTTTCTCTCATGTCTCCCTCCCTCTTTCGCTCTCTCTCTTCTCTCTCTCCCTCTCCCCCACTCTCTCTCTCTCTCACTGTCTTTTTCTCTCTCTCTCTCTCTGACTCTCTCTTTTTCACTATCTCCTTCTTTCTCTCATGTCTCCCTCCCTCTTTCACTCTCTCTCCCTCTCCCCCACTCTCTCTCTCTCTCACTGTCTTTTTCTCTCTCTCTCTCTGACTCTCTCTTTTTCACTGTCTCCTTCTTTCTCTCATTTCTCCCTCCCTCTTTCACTCTCTCTCTCTCTCTCTCCCTCTCCCCCACTCTCTCTCTCTCTCACTGTCTTTTTCTCTCTCTCTCTCTGACTCTCTCTTTCTCACTGTCTCCCTCTTTCTCTCATGTCTCCCTCCCTCTTTCACTCTCTCTCTTCTCTCTCTCCCTCTCCCCCACTCTCTCTCTCTCTCTCTCACTGTCTTTTTCTCTCTCTCTCTCTGACTCTCTCTTTTTCACTGTCTCCCTCTTTCTCTCATGTCTCCCTCCCTCTTTCGCTCTCTCTCTTCTCTCTCTCCCTCTCCCCCACTCTCTCTCTCTCTCTCTCACTGTCTTTTTCTCTCTCTCTCTCTCTGACTCTCTCTTTTTCACTGTCTCCTTCTTTCTCTCATGTCTCCCTCCCTCTTTCACTCTCTCTCTCTCCCTCTCCCCCACTCTCTCTCTCTCACTGTCTTTTTCTCTCTCTCTCTCTCTGACTCTCTCTTTCTCACTCTCTCCCACTTTCTCTCATGTCTCCCTCCCTCTTTCGCTCTCTCTCTTCTCTCTCTCCCTCTCCCCCACTCTCTCTCTCTCTCTCTCACTGTCTTTTTCTCTCTCTCTCTCTGACTCTCTCTTTTTCACTGTCTCCTTCTTTCTCTCATTTCTCCCTCCCTCTTTCACTCTCTCTCTTCTCTATCTCTCTCTCTCACTGTCTTTTTCTCTCTCTCTCTCTCTGACTCTCTCTTTCTCACTCTCTCCCTCTTTCTCTCATGTCTCCCTCCCTCTTTCGCTCTCTCTCTTCTCTCTCTCCCTCTCCCCCACTCTCTCTCTCTCTCACTGTCTTTTTCTCTCTCTCTCTCTCTGACTCTCTCTTTCTCACTGTCTCCCTCTTTCTCTCATGTCTCCCTCCCTCTTTCACTCTCTCTCTTCTCTCTCTCCCTCTCCCCCACTCTCTCTCTCTCTCTCTCACTGTCTTTTTCTCTCTCTCTCTCTGACTCTCTCTTTTTCACTGTCTCCCTCTTTCTCTCATGTCTCCCTCCCTCTTTCGCTCTCTCTCTTCTCTCTCTCCCTCTCCCCCACTCTCTCTCTCTCTCTCTCACTGTCTTTTTCTCTCTCTCTCTCTCTGACTCTCTCTTTTTCACTGTCTCCTTCTTTCTCTCATGTCTCCCTCCCTCTTTCACTCTCTCTCTCTCCCTCTCCCCCACTCTCTCTCTCTCACTGTCTTTTTCTCTCTCTCTCTCTCTGACTCTCTCTTTCTCACTCTCTCCCACTTTCTCTCATGTCTCCCTCCCTCTTTCGCTCTCTCTCTTCTCTCTCTCCCTCTCCCCCACTCTCTCTCTCTCTCTCTCACTGTCTTTTTCTCTCTCTCTCTCTGACTCTCTCTTTTTCACTGTCTCCTTCTTTCTCTCATTTCTCCCTCCCTCTTTCACTCTCTCTCTTCTCTATCTCTCTCTCTCACTGTCTTTTTCTCTCTCTCTCTCTCTGACTCTCTCTTTCTCACTCTCTCCCTCTTTCTCTCATGTCTCCCTCCCTCTTTCGCTCTCTCTCTTCTCTCTCTCCCTCTCCCCCACTCTCTCTCTCTCTCACTGTCTTTTTCTCTCTCTCTCTCTCTGACTCTCTCTTTTTCACTGTCTCCTTCTTTCTCTCATGTCTCCCTCCCTCTTTCGCTCTCTCTCTTCTCTCTCTCCCTCTCCCCCACTCTCTCTCTCTCTCACTGTCTTTTTCTCTCTCTCTCTCTCTGACTCTCTCTTTCTCACTCTCTCCCTCTTTCTCTCATGTCTCCCTCCCTCTTTCGCTCTCTCTCTTCTCTCTCTCCCTCTCCCCCACTCTCTCTCTCTCTCACTGTCTTTTTCTCTCTCTCTCTCTGACTCTCTCTTTTTCACTGTCTCCTTCTTTCTCTCATTTCTCCCTCCCTCTTTCACTCTCTCTCTCTCTCTCCCTCTCCCCCACTCTCTCTCTCTCTCACTGTCTTTTTCTCTCTCTCTCTCTGACTCTCTCTTTCTCACTCTCTCCCACTTTCTCTCATGTCTCCCTCCCTCTTTCGCTCTCTCTCTTCTCTCTCTCCCTCTCCCCCACTCTCTCTCTCTCTCACTGTCTTTTTTCTCTCTCTCTCTCTCTGACTCTCTCTTTTTCACTGTCTCCTTCTTTCTCTCATGTCTCCCTCCCTCTTTCACTCTCTCTCCCCTCTCCCCCACTCTCTCTCTCTCTCACTGTCTTTTTCTCTCTCTCTCTCTGACTCTCTCTTTTTCACTGTCTCCTTCTTTCTCTCATTTCTCCCTCCCTCTTTCACTCTCTCTCTCTCTCTCTCCCTCTCCCCCACTCTCTCTCTCTCTCACTGTCTTTTTCTCTCTCTCTCTCTGACTCTCTCTTTCTCACTGTCTCCCTCTTTCTCTCATGTCTCCCTCCCTCTTTCGCTCTCTCTCTTCTCTCTCTCCCTCTCCCCCACTCTCTCTCTCTCTCTCTCACTGTCTTTTTCTCTCTCTCTCTCTGACTCTCTCTTTTTCACTGTCTCCCTCTTTCTCTCATGTCTCCCTCCCTCTTTCGCTCTCTCTCTTCTCTCTCTCCCTCTCCCCCACTCTCTCTCTCTCTCTCTCACTGTCTTTTTCTCTCTCTCTCTCTGACTCTCTCTTTTTCACTGTCTCCTTCTTTCTCTCATGTCTCCCTCCCTCTTTCACTCTCTCTCTCTCTCTCCCTCTCCCCCACTCTCTCTCTCTCTCACTGTCTTTTTCTCTCTCTCTCTCTCTGACTCTCTCTTTCTCACTCTCTCCCACTTTCTCTCATGTCTCCCTCCCTCTTTCGCTCTCTCTCTTCTCTCTCTCCCTCTCCCCCACTCTCTCTCTCTCTCTCACTGTCTTTTTCTCTCTCTCTCTCTGACTCTCTCTTTTTCACTGTCTCCTTCTTTCTCTCATTTCTCCCTCCCTCTTTCACTCTCTCTCTCTCTCTCTCCCTCTCCCCCACTCTCTCTCTCTCTCACTGTCTTTTTCTCTCTCTCTCTCTGACTCTCTCTTTCTCACTGTCTCCCTCTTTCTCTCATGTCTCCCTCCCTCTTTCGCTCTCTCTCTCTCTCTCTCCCTCCCCCCTCTCTCTCTCTCTCTCACTGTCTTTTTCTCTCTCTCTCTCTGACTCTCTCTTTTTCACTGTCTCCTCTTTCTCTCATGTCTCCTCCCTTTCCTCTTCTCTCTCTCTCTCTCCCTCCCCCACCCTCTCTCTCTCTCTCTCTCTCACTCTCTCTTCTTCTCATTCCCTCTCTCTCTCTCTCTTCTTCTCACTGTCTTTTTCTCTCTCTCTCTCTCTCTTTTCACTTCTCCCCTTTCTCTCATGTCTCCCTCCTCTTTCGCTCTCTCTCTTCTCTCTCTCCTCTCCCCACTCTCTCTCTCTCTCTCCACTGTCTTTTTCTCTCTCTCTCTCTGACTCTCTCTTTTTCACTGTCTCCCTCTTTCTCTCATGTCTCCCTCCCTCTTTCGCTCTCTCTCTTCTCTCTCTCCCTCTCCCCCACTCTCTCTCTCTCTCTCTCACTGTCTTTTTCTCTCTCTCTCTCTGACTCTCTCTTTTTCACTGTCTCCTTCTTTCTCTCATGTCTCCCTCCCTCTTTCACTCTCTCTCTCTCTCTCCCTCTCCCCCACTCTCTCTCTCTCTCACTGTCTTTTTCTCTCTCTCTCTCTCTGACTCTCTCTTTCTCACTCTCTCCCACTTTCTCTCATGTCTCCCTCCCTCTTTCGCTCTCTCTCTTCTCTCTCTCCCCTCTCCCCCACTCTCTCTCTCTCTCTCTCACTGTCTTTTTCTCTCTCTCTCTCTGACTCTCTCTTTTTCACTGTCTCCTTCTTTCTCTCATTTCTCCCTCCCTCTTTCACTCTCTCTCTCTCTCTCCCTCTCCCCCACTCTCTCTCTCTCTCACTGTCTTTTTCTCTCTCTCTCTCTGACTCTCTCTTTCTCACTCTCTCCCACTTTCTCTCATGTCTCCCTCCCTCTTTCACTCTCTCTCTTCTCTCTCTCCCTCTCCCCCACTCTCTCTCTCTCTCTCTCACTGTCTTTTTCTCTCTCTCTCTCTCTGACTCTCTCTTTTTCACTGTCTCCTTCTTTCTCTCATTTCTCCCTCCCTCTTTCACTCTCTCTCTCTCCCTCTCCCCCACTCTCTCTCTCTCTCACTGTCTTTTTCTCTCTCTCTCTCTGACTCTCTCTTTTTCACTGTCTCCCTCTTTCTCTCATGTCTCCCTCCCTCTTTCGCTCTCTCTCTTCTCTCTCTCCCTCTCCCCCACTCTCTCTCTCTCTCTCTCACTGTCTTTTTCTCTCTCTCTCTCTGACTCTCTCTTTTTCACTGTCTCCCTCTTTCTCTCATGTCTCCCTCCCTCTTTCTCTCTCTCCCTCTCCCCCACTCTCTCTGGGGGGTGGAAGAGAGGGTGTATATTGTTAAATAATATAGTTTAGAGGATGATTTTAGTGAAATTATGATTAAGGGGTGTTGGTAGAGGATGGTGGGAGGTTGGTTAGGAAATTTGGTGGGGAGTTAGTTGGTGAGGGTTGATGGGTGTGGGGGATTTTGTTGTTTTGGGATGGAAAGAATGTGGGAAGTGAGGGGGGGGTGATGAATGAGAGATAGTAGTGATGGTTTTTATTTTTAAGTTTAATTTATGGGTATTGTTTTTTTATTTTTTTGTTGTTATGGGTTTATTTTTTATTATTTTGGGATTAGTAGGGTGAGGAAGGGAAGAATTGATTTTGAAGATTTTGGTTTATTGAGTGATAGGAGTAGGTATTTGTTAGAGAATAATATTTAATGGTGGAGGGGGGAAGATGAATTGGGTTATGGGAGGGGTGGGGGTGGGGTGTGGGGGATGGTGGGTGATGGGTGGATATTGATATGGGTGTTTAATTGTTTGTATATTGGTTTGTTGTTTGATGTTTGATTTTTATGGGTTTTTTTGTTTTGTTTTTTTTGATGTATGTTATATATTGTTTTATTTTTTATGTGTTTATTTTGGGGTTATTGTTTGGGTAGTGTTTTATGTGGTGTGTATAAGTTTTTTGGGAATGGGGGGTGGGAAATGGGATTTGAGGGGGTTGATGATATTGGGAGATTTTGGTTTTGGTATGGGGGAATTTTGGGTTGTAGTGGGGGATGATTGGGGGATGGTTTATGAAATGAGATAGTGAGTGGGTATATGAGGGTTATGGGGTGGGAGGGGGGGTGTGAATATGTTGGGGAGATTTGTTGGGGGGGTGTTTAAGGGTTGGTGATATGAGAGGGTGATTTATTTGAGATGAAGAGAGATGATTATTTATGAGTATGAGTATATGAAGATTTTTTAGGATGGGGGTTATTTGATGAGGTTCATGGTGAGACGGTCTCTGGGACTGATTTGTAGCTGTACACTCGAGAAAAATCTTGACAAAAAAATAATAAGAATAACATATATGAAAAGAAGTATGAAAAATGATCTGTCAATAGAAGAAAATATGATTTTATATGACTAGATTGACTAGATTTAGTAAATTAGGAAAATAATACTAGCCCCAAATTACTCAATTCTAGTATAAAAACATAAATTTCAAGTATTATTATTATAAAAATTTTGAGAAATGCTTTCTTAAAATTTAGCATAACAGATTTTATCTAAACAAGAAAATGTGTCTGGAAAAAAGAAAAAATACTTAAAACAAGCTTAAAAACTCACTGCTTGCAGACGTTTCTCTCTAATAAGATTATGATTATTTTCTAATGATGAATATAAAATATATATGAAGTATTGTCTTTGAAATAGTAAATGAATCTGACATGACAAACTATATTCAAGCCAAAAAAACTTAGCATAAATCAGCATCATTTATGTTATGTTTTAGTAAATAAATCCTACCGATATTTAACTTTTTTCAGTGTAGTCTGTTATCAGAACTCTGGGGTTATCTCTGCTTCATCTTTACCCAGCCATGATTCAGATTTTTCACTTTACGGACAGAGAGACTTCTTGTGCTGCTGCTGCTGCTGCTGCTGCTGCTGCTGCATGAGAAGTTGAGAGATGGCAAAGACCAGAGGTTGAATCACATGTGTAGACCATGGACTGTGCAGACAAACATGCCGGGCCTCACTTCCTGCTCCTGATTCATGTCTATTGTTGAGCTACAGCTAATGCTCGACTCATTCAGCGCTAGACACAACACAGAGGAACGAGCAGGATGTGATTAATGTGTGTTTGTAGTGGATCAATAATGACGGATTAGACACGATAGAATAAGATGCATGAAGAGAACCTTTATGTGTCCCACTGAACACTGCAAAAACGGATGCAAAATTTGGTAGTAATTGGAGTTTTTATCTTAATTTAAACACTTTCTGCCTGTGTACAAAACTAGATTCGCAAATCTAGTTTTAAAGCAGTCAGAATGTTCTCATTTAAGATACAAGTTACACAATTTCAGCAACTTCTGACTTATTTTTCATCGCTTCTTGCAGGGAAGGCAAATGTTTCACAGCGCAGGTTCAAGTTTCAAGTTTATTGACATTTTATGGAGTCATAAAGACCACTTGTGGTTTTGCAGAACCATCAACATATAAAATAATATACAAACTTCAATGAGTAGTCAGATTAATACATAAAATACTGTGCCAAGTTTTCAATTTGTTCAAGGAAAGACCTGCCGTGATTTAAGAAGCTCCTTTTCATTTAAGATACAAAAATGAAATGAGTCCTGGTCCCGTTGTTTTAATGGTAGGGGAAACCGGAGCACCTGAAGGAACACAGGGAGAACATGCAAACCCCACTCAGAAAGACCGGCATTGAAACCCAGGGCCTTCAACTGAGAAGCGAGAGTGCTAACCACTCAGCCACCCTGTTGATAATTAGTGTGTCTTTTTGTTAATGCTTCACTCATTCAACACAAGGCACAACACTGAGGAAGAAGCAGGAAGTAACACTGGGATTATTGTGTGTTTTGTCTTTCAGTTGTTATTGTCAAGTATTGTGGAGTATCGTAGAGTATCAAAGAGTATTATAGAGCTGATGGGCAGTGACAGTTTGTGTACTCTCCACAGGACGGGGTGCTGCTGGGGGCGGTGGGAGCCTATGACTGGAACGGCACAGTGGTCCTGCAGACCCCCACTGCATCCATCGTTCCAGGGAAAAACAGTTTTTACAACTCAGAGACGGAGGCGGGATACGAGCAGCTGGCGGGGTATCTTGGTATGTCCACTCTGACCTCCAGATTCACATTACAAAACACAAAAATCTGGGTCAGATTAGATACTGATTGAATACTAATATATGCACTGCAAAAAAATGATAAAATGAGGTATGATTTGCATGAATCAAGTGTTTTTTATCTTAATTTGTGACTGTGTTTAAACAAGATTCTCCAATGGGACGAAGCCATTTAGTCTAATTTCAAGAACTGTTGCGTTATTTTCTCATTCATTCTTGCATCTTTTTCAAACCAGATCATTTTGCTTCTTCCATCTGCAAATCTTGTTTTAAGGCAGTGTGAATGTGCTCAAATTAATCTACATTTCGCCAAATTTGAGCATTTCTTGCAGTGCATACAGATAGATTACACAATATTGCCAACTGTGGTATGAATAAATAAATAGATAAATACATATTTTTTTTATTTGTAAGCATGTTTAAAACAGCCTGCTCTTACCAAAGTGCTGTACAGACATTGACAAAAACACCCAAGAAACAGCAACAATTAAAACACATACAAACTGCAGAAATACATCAAAATATATAATACACTTAAAAACTTGTCTCTTGTTACCTGGTATCAAAAGCCAAAGAGAGAGAAGAAAAAAAATACATAAAAGTTCCTCTTTCTTACTGCATAAATGTGTACCTTAATTTTACCTAATTTTATCGTTTAAAACCCAAGTGCCGAAAATTAACTCTAAAAGCAGTGAATCCAGTCTGTCAAATGTAGCTGTTGTGTCCATATCAAATAAAATAGCACAAAGTCTGTTACACACAACACATTGTACAGTAGGAACCACACACACACACAACTGGATACCATCAGCACCGGAGGATTGTGTTGACCATGGTGGATTTGTGTTGGCGCACTTTGATCAGTGGGTTGTTCGGTCCGCAGGGTACGATGTCCAGTCGGCCTCCACCCCCAGCGGACTCCTCTACATCACCGGAGCCCCGCGGTACAACCACACCGGGCGAGTGGTCGTGTACCGCCTGGACCAGGACAACAACATCTCCATCTCTCAGATCCTCAAAGGAGAACAGGTACAAAGGCAAAGGGACAGGTTTTAGTTTTTCCTTTGCCGATGCGGGAAGGTCTAAGGACAGTAATGATTCTAGATTTTTTTTTTCATTTCATTTCATTTCATTTTCAACCCCTTTATTTGTCCATTTCTGGGTCGGGGGGGGGTGGCAATGAGAGCTGCCACCCAATGCTCATAGCACCAGTCCCTCGCTGATCTTCTGCAGGGGGTGAGTCCACAGGAAGATGGCTGCTCCATCAGTTGAGAAACCACCTTGATCTTTCAGCGGGGGGCTTCAGGCAACTTGGGGTTAAGTGTCTTGCCCAAGGACACAACGACAGCAGTCATCAGTGGGAGCAGTTGGAGTAGGTCCCATGGTGGGAATCGAACTCACGACCTCCAGGCCCAAAGGCCAATGCTCTACCAACTGAGCTACTGTCGCCCTATTCGATTCTAGATATCATTATTATTATTATATTATTATTTACATTTTTGGACCTGGGTCGTTCCTCTCCCTATGGACCAATGGCTCCTATAGGTGTTTGTTGTTATTGCATTTACTGTCTTTTTTCTTTCATCCATCCATTTTCTACCCTTTAATCCATTTCTGGGTCAGGGGGGTGGCAATCAGAGATGCCACCCAAGTCTCATAGCACCAGCCCCTCACTGACCCTCTGCAGGTGGTGAGTCCACAGGAGGACGGCTGCTCTCTGACTGTGAGCATAGCCTTGATCTTTCAGTGGGGGCTTTGGGCAAAGTGGGGTTAAGTGTCTTGCCCAAGGACACAACGACAGCAGTCATCAGTGGGAGTCGTTCACTTTCATTTCTTTTTTCTTTCATTCTTTTCAATAATTTATTAACTTCATAGTCATACAAGTTGTACACATTGGGCCTCATTCACGAACGGTTCTTAGGAACAGATTTGTACGTAAATCCTACTTACGCGGTTTTTACGAAGAAAGTGGCATTCACGAATATTTCTCGTAACCAGAATTTCACTTGGGCAAGTACAAATCCTACGAGTCCTCAGGAGCACTCGTACGCATTCAGTGCCGACATGTTCACACGCCGGGGTTGTCCTCTTTGGTGAAGTTGAATAAAAATACAACATTCCAGTGATATGTCCGTCATATCGATGTATGTATTTATTTATTTGTAGTAATCTTTATTAGTAATCTTTATTTATATACCGCCTTTTTCACTGCAGATCTGGCCTACTTTTTAATTCATTTTGAAATGAAATGTGCCAACGCTTTATCAAATACATTGGAAATCTTGCCGTGTATTAGTGACCCCTTCCTATTTATAGGGGGCATTTCTTTATCCACGGGCCACAGAACAACGGCATATATACTGCTGCTGCAGGAGGTTACTGGGTCCGCGCTGAGTCTCTGCGCTGGTCTCTCCTATGGATCTATACGGGTCTGCACTGGTCTCTCCCATGGATCTATACGGGTCTGCGCTGGTGTCTCCCATGGATCCATACGGGTCCGCGCTGGTCTCTCAAGTCTGGTCTATGCGGTCTCTCTTCGGTCCGCGCTGGTCTCTGCGCACCGGTCTCTCCAGTCAGGTGTCTCCAGTCTATGCGGTCTCTCCTGTCCGCGCTGGTTTCTGTGTGCTGGTCACTCCAGTCTCTCCTCGGGTCTGCATTGGTCTCAGCGCTGGTCCGCGCTGGATCTCCTCCCAGGGTCCAAAATATTTTGAGATAAATCTCAAAACATTTTGAGATTCATCTTTAAAATAATACATAATATATTTTTAAATTAAGCTCATAACATTTTGAGATTAATCTCATCATATTCTTAGATTAATCTCATAATTTTGCTAGTTCGACTTTATAATCATAATATTTCGACTTTTAAGTCAACATTTTATAACTTTATTCTCAGTCTGGCAAAAGCCTGCTTTAGGCCTGTTGCTGTTTCCTCTGGCGTCTGCACACGGCCCTGCAGTCCCTTATATGGGCATTAGTGGGCGGTTACTTATGCTAAGTACCTATGGTAATGAAGCACCGGGCACGCGCGCTGTACTTACGAGGAAATGGGATTCATCAATCTGAGAGAACAGCTGCGAACAATTCAGCGGCTTACGAGTGCGTTGATGAATCCCACGTGGGGACTTCTTAGAAATCTACTTAAGGACAACTTGAGAAGAAAGTTGAGTAGTTTCTTACGAAGTTATTCGTGAATGAGGCCCATTGTATTTAGGGAACTCCCAGGAAGCCGCATCAGCTTACAGATGTGGCCCTAAAGACAAGACACGTAAACGAAATGTGACAATTTATAAACATTCATACAATCCTAAACCCATTTCTGAATGACTGTTTGATTCTCTGATCTTATTTTGACGAATTGACATCTTTGTAAAGTTCTCAGAGACGAATGCTCTAAACAAATTGAATTGACTTGAATGAAGGGATAAGGATGCTTGATTTTTGCCCAACATTGTGATAAAGTATAATTTTGTTTATTGAATGTAAATATAGATTTCTTACAATGTCCATGTCCTGGATCTTCACTCCTGCATCAGACTGAAAAACACAGTGGGAAAAGATTCAGTCCCAAAATCACTCATTCCACAACATTTCTGGACATTGGTCTCTCCCCATGGACCAATACCAATGTGTTCTGTGTTTTTGTGTTGAACTATTTGATTCAACACAAAAACATGGGATTAAATACGTTTTTTTTCTTCTTCCCACTTTTTTTTTGAGTATTTGCAAGTGTTACTCTTGTGTATTTATAATTGTGTACAATGTAAATGTAACTTGGGTTATTTATGCACAATTTTGATATTCTACTTTTGCTTCTTGCCTGCTTATTTGCTCAAAATAAACATGGCTTTCTTACTTATTCTCTGATCGGTGTTGGCGATTTCAACGGTTTTGTTAAGTCCTCTGTGATAACTACTGTTGTGATTTAGGTACAAATACATTGAATTAGATAACCAATAACTTTGTCCATATCATGTCGACAGATCGGGTCTTACTTCGGCAGCGTTTTGCAGACCGTGGACGTGGACAAAGACTCCTTCACCGACCTCCTCTTGGTGGGCGCTCCGATGTTCATGGGCAAAGAGAAGGACGAGCAGGGCCAAGTGTACGTTTACAAGATCAACGAGGTGATCCACAACTCTCCCCAGCCGTCTGTCACTCACACGTAACTGTAATCGTAACCCTTTGCAAACGAGGCGCCGTGTGTGTGTGTATTTGCAGAACGGCCGTTTCGAGCACCAGTTCACTTTGACGCCCATAAATCAGTCGTGTTGCGCTGCCCACTCTGATGTTTGCGCCAATAAAAACGAACCGTGTGGGGCTCGGTTCGGGACGGCCATCGCGGCGGTGTCGGATCTCAACCTGGACGGGTTTAACGATGTGGCCATTGGGGCTCCCCTGGAAAACGACCACAAAGGAGCGGTGTATATTTATCATGGAGAAGGAGGCACGCTCAAGGAGAAGCATGTGCAGGTGAGGGTCAGGGAAATGGTTCAAAGACAAGGTTTTTTCATAGTTTGTAGATTATGATTGATAATAATAACTGTTTTCACTTATTGTTTGTGGTTGGTACTGGGGGGTTTCTAGTCTAGCAATGATAAATCACATTTCTTGAAGGTCTTTCACAGATTTCAGCCTGGAAAAAATGTGAACAATGCAACCAATCTGACCATTAGTGAGCAGAGAGAGAGAGAGAGAGACCAGAGAGAGAGTGAGAGAGCGCAGATAGAGACAAGACAGAGACCAGAGAGAGAGGTCATCTGGGTAATGACCGAGATTACCGAGATAATGATGAGATACAAGCGGCAGAAATGAGTTTCCTCTGCGGAGAGTATGGGCACTCCCTCAGAGAGAGGTGGAGGAGCTCGGTCAAAAGCTGTGCAGAAGAGACAGGACTGAGAGGCAGGAGCGGGACTGAGGGCTACGGGAAGACCAGAGTGAGACCAGGACTGAGGGCTACGGGAAGACCAGAGTGAGACCAGAGAGACACCAGAGAGAGACACCAGAGACCAGAGAGACACCAGAGAGAGACCAGAGAGAGAGACCAGAGAGACACCAGAGAGAGAGATCAGAGAGAGACCAGGACTGAGGGCTACGGGAAGACCAGAGTGAGACCAGAGAGACACCAGAGAGAGACACCAGAGACCAGAGAGACACCAGAGAGAGACCAGAGAGACACCAGAGAGAGAGATCAGAGAGAGACCAGGACTGAAGGCTATGGGAAAACCAGAGTGAGACCAGAGAGACACCAGAGAGAGACACCAGAGAGAGACCAGAGAGAGACCTAAGAGAGACCAGAGAGAGAGACCAGAGAGAGACCAGAGAGAGACCAGAGTGAGACCAGAGAGACACCAGAGAGAGACACCAGAGAGAGACCAGAGAGAGAGACCAGAGAGAGACCAGAGAGAGACCTAAGAGAGACCAGAGAGAGACCAGGACTGAGGGTTACGGGAAGACCAGAGTGAGACCAGAAAGGCATCAGAGAGTGAGACCAGAGTGAGACCAGAGAGAGACCAGAGAGAGACCAGAGAGAGAGACCAGAGAGAGACCAGGACTGAGGGTTACGGGAAGACCAGAGTGAGACTAGAAAGGCACCAGAGAGTGAGACCAGAGTGAGACCAGAGTGAGACCAGAGAGAGACCAGGACTGAGGGTTACGGGTCATTAACATCATGTCCACATCATGTTGTCACCCATACAGATGATCTTATGAATTGAAGTTTCAAACGTATTGGCTCACAGTGTTATGCTTCTGTTTAAAGAATATGTGTTTTTGTGTGTGTTTTTTCTTATTAGAGAATTCCTGCAGGTGGAGACGACGACAAGATTAAGTTTTTCGGTCAGTCCATACACGGAGTAATGGACCTGAACGGAGATGGGATCACGGATGTTACTATCGGAGGACTGGGAGGAGTGTCTCTGTTCTGGTGGGTAACATTCTTTCATTTCTGCTGCTAAAATAGACCATTACAAGACCACCCCCACCCCCCAGGATTGTGAAAGAGATTTGTACTACGGAAGCAATTACCTTTTGATAGATAGATAGATACTTTATTTACTTTTAACACATCCATCCATACAAATAAATACATAATTCTAAAAGTTATTCACAATTAGCTGTTGGTTTCTCTCTGCTCTAATTCTGAAAACCTCTGAAATTCGCCTTTTTTTTAATTTTTTACTGCCATTCAGTGGAGTGGATCTAACTCCATCCCTTTGCTTTGGATTGTGTTTTTATGTATTGATAACAGAATAGAATAGAATAGAATAAATCTTTATTGTCTGTTGAAATTGAGCAGAGATTTGTCTTTCAACGCGACACAATTAAAAATCATTCTTAAAACACATTTAAAATACATTTATCAAACAGTTAATAATTGATGCAGTGCTACCGGTTGTTTAGGGAAGTGACTGCAGACAGAAACACCGACTTAATGTGCATTTTTGTTTCTCTCCCTTTATGTAAATATTTAAATACTAATATACCTAAATATTAGTGTGAAAAAGTGATTAATATCTAAATATAAATGTGAAAAAGAAGAAAGACATATAGTGGATTACAATGGGAGGTTAACAGTGTTTTGATGCTGTGCTGTGTAGCTGTAATTCACTGTCTGAAAATAAAGAATGTGTAATGAAACACACACACACGCGCACACACACACACACACACACATTAACGCACACACACACACGCATTCTCCCAAAATAGACCTAGCATATTAAGCATCCTGTTTCCCATTGTCAGAGTAGGGTTTGGACAGCTGTTTGCGTCCCTTTGGGCTTGTCCAGCTTCCTAAAGATGGCTCCCTCAGTTTGTTGGAGACAGACCTCATGAAATCACAACGTTCTCAAACATTAGACACATGTTGTGATTTAGAGTCCCAGGCCGAGCCCCCTCCCACGGACTCTCCCCGGCCAATGTTGTGTGAAAACTCCATCTCCCATGAGGCCTAGAGTTTAAACAGATTTGGCAGGAGGTGATTGCTCTTCCCGGATCGCTGGCCGTAATTTGTGAATTTTGCTATTTGGAAAGAGTTAGATATACATTAGATACACCCAATGCTTGTGACTTTCTGTGGGAAAAGAGGCAGTGTGTGTCATGGGGTGGAATTAAAAAAAAAAAACTAATCCAAAAAGCAGGACTGAAAAAAAAGTGTAGTTTAATCAAATAATACCAAAAATTAAATATACCAAAAACAGGCTAATGCTAAATTGCTAGTAAACAGTGTGTTGCTACGGTAACTCGCACTCACCCTTCTTGTCTCGGCTCAGAACCAGGACCAGTCCAGAAAGAGAACCTTGAGAAAAGTGGATTTAAAGGACAACTAAACACCAAATCACCTTTTTTAACTCATAAACTGCATAAATATGTTTGTTATAGTGCTCTCTACATGTCTTGGTTATTTATTTGACATTTTAGTGCAAATTAGATAAAATCTCACTTTTGAGCCTAAAAACATCTGTGTGGCGCCCTCTCTGCCTTTTTAGTGGCTCTACATTTGAATTTGGTCCTGGCCTTTCCATTGGCTGTGGAGTACTGTGTGATGTCAGTTGGTGCTGTCAGTGGTCAGTTGGTGCTGTCAGTGGTCAGTTGGTGCTGTCAGTGGTCAGTTGGTGCTGTCAGTGGTCAGTTGGTGCTGTCAGTGGTCAGTTGGTGCTGTCAGTGGTCAGTTGGTACTGTCAGTGGTCAGTTGGTACTGTGATACACGCGCCAGTAGTGAGTTGGAGTATTCTGGCGACATCTAGTGGATTAAAAGTAAATTACATGAGTTGACAATCACTGCTGCTGAGATAATTCTGTGGCTTAGGTTCAGGTGTGTAGCTTTACAATTATCTTAGTGTGTAATCAAGGGTGGAATGAGACTTTCTGGTGTGTAAACTATTGCTTTAAGCAGCAATGACAACTGTCTGGTTTTTTGTGTGTGACAACGAGCTGTCAATCGCAGCCCAGACCACGCCCAACTCTCAGCCCTCCTTGTCTCTTGGTCCTTTGGCAACGCCCTTTTTAGAGAACATTTTCAAGGTTTGTTAGCAAGCAACAGAAAAGGGCCACATTTTAATTTTGCTGTCAAATGGGTCAAATTTTGTGATAGTAATGGCATAGAAATAGAGGGCCATTTGGGGGCCAGAGCATTCAACCACTCTGCCCCTAAACTCTGGAACACTTTACCGCTTAACCTGCGACAGATAGACTCTTTGGACATTTTCAAATCCCATCTCAAAACCTACCTTTTTAAGCTGGCTTATTTTTAATGTTATAATTAGGGCTGTCCAAAATAGCGCGTTATTAACGCGTTAACGCAAATCAATATTAACGGCGTCATTTTTTTTATCGCGCGATAAAAAAAAAAAAAAAATTTTTTTTTTTTTTTTTTTTTTTTTTTTTTTTACTTTTTATTGCAGACAAACACATATACAGAAAAAAAATAGAAACAAAGAAAAGGACTAGTTTAGATACATTGTAGACAGAGATTACAAACAATATGTAGTTGGAGATATAGGGGGCCAAAGAAGAAACCCAGAAGGGCACATAGGAGGGGAGGGGGGGGGTTAATAAAAAAGGCAATACAAGCAAACAGTTAACTTTACAGTCATAGATATACCGAAGGTAAACAGAGAAACAGCATAGAGTATTTACATGAACAAATTTACAAAATATTTACAGATTGTTTATCATCATCATAATGACACCATGATGTTTCTATACAGTCTATGGTCTATACCCACACATACACACACACACCCACACACACACATTGAAGGGGCTTTTTGTTACCAATTATTTATTTTGTCATCCATTTATTGATGATTTTGCATCAAATGTTAGTGTGTAATATAACACTACACATTGTTTTCAATAAAAAAAGCAATTGCACACAGCACGCAAATGTGTGACTAATTTGCGATTAATCGCGAGTTAACTATGAAATTCATGCGATTAATCGCGATTAAATATTTTAATCGTTGGACAGCACTAGTTATAATGTTTTTGTACTTTTATATACAGTGTGTGTGTGATGTGTTTTATATATTGTAATGTCTTCAAAGGCGCTATGAAACAAAATTTATTATATAGATATAGAAACAGTCCCAAATTTTCCTTCAAATTGAGTGCTCTGAGAGTTCTATTGTTGGACCCCCATTTTAATAACAGTTTTAAGCCCAATACGTATATGCAGCACTGTTTTCAAATGGAATTATTGTATTTTGATGCATTTTTGTCTTTTTTGCCTTGTTTATCATTGCTCTTGTTAATCACTTTGAATTCCCCTTGTTTACAAACTGTGCCATACAAATGAACATAGATGGACTGAAGTCTGTTGATCGTCGACAGGTCCAGGGACGTGGCCGAGCTCCAGGCCAACATGACCTTCGACCCTCCCAAGATCCGCCTGCAGAAAGCTCAGTATCAGTGCGAACACAACGGCCGCAAGTCCGTGTGCGTCACAACTGAAGTATGTTTCGTCTACACAATCAAATCTGAGAACAAGGACCAGACAGTGAGCCACGGTGAGCTACACAACCTCCGTACGTTGTGTGTTTTATCTACTCAAATGGGACTATGCCTGGCAATTAACAGACCTGATACAAACATGAATGTAAACATGCCAGATTATAGACAAAGGATCATTTCCATCTGTAGGGTTAGAGTCACATGGGCGCGATACAAAGAAACACAAAGAAACGCAAAGACCACAGTCCAATAATCCACCAAGTTTCCACAATGTTTGAGTCCACATTGCGCATATTCTGTTATTGCACTGATCCAGCTATTGCATACATCTCGTTATTGCACACATCTCGTTATTGCACACATCCAACTATTGCACACATCTCGTTATTGCACACATCCAACTATTGCACACATCTCATTATTGCACAAATAAACTATTGCACACACCCAGTTATTGCAAACATCCAACTATTGCACACATCTCATTATTGTACACATCCAACTACGGCACGCACCCAGTTATTGCACTCGTCCAACTATTGCACTCATCCAACTATTGCACGCACTCAGTTTTTGCACACATCCAACTATTGCACACATCCTGTTATTGCACACATTCAATTATTGCACTCATCCCGTTATTGCACACATTCAATTATTGCACTCATCCCGTTATTGCACACATACAACTATTGCACACACCCACCAATTTCACATCCCATTATTGCACACACCCAGTTATTGCACACACCCCATTACTGCACACATCCCATTATTGCACACCACCCGTTATTGCACACATCGTATTACAATCAACCAAATATAGCTTTTTTTTTACACACAAATCCCTATTTCACACATCTGAACCCAACATTACCAACTGAATGGAAGTATCATATTCATAGTTACTGAAGCAGTGAACGGTAAAGTGTGGTTGAGAATGGATGGATAAACTTTCATATTGTATATTGTAAATCATGTCTCTGTAACCGGGGACGACAGATGGAAACTAGAACATAAAAATGAATAACAATGATAATAATAATCCATACTGGGAGTTGTGCGTCATGTTTTTCCGAGTGTAACGTCCCTTTGTCTTTGTGTGCGACAGAGATTTTCTACAACCTGACAGTGGATGCTTTACGAGCCAAAGCCAGAGCAGCGTTTCTGGACAAAGACGGGAAAAGTGACCGAAGGATCCGACGCACGTTCAGCATCAGAGACGGAGAGAGGAAATGTTTACAGGAGAGCTTCATGATGTCTGTGAGTAGCATTTAGGACTTGTTTAGTCTGACTGAAGCCGTTTGGCAGCAGCAGGAGTCGAGTTTACGGCCGCGTGGTTCACTCAAAAGAAAGGAATGATCAAATATTCAGTTTAATTCAATTTGTGTACTGCCCTAAATCACAACAGTAGACGTCTCTGAGGACTTTTCAAACTTGTAGATTCCTCAAAAACAGATCAAAGACAGGAAATTCCATAATAAAAAACATAAGTGACATTTGTATATGGAGCAGGAAGAAAACTATTAATAATAAGTGTTTTTAAATGTCCCGGATCATCACTGTCCTTAGACCCTTCTGCATCAGCAAGGAATGACTCAAAAACCCAGTTTGAGGGAGGGATCTGCTCCCACAGACAAACAGGCTGTAGATCCAGGACTGAGGCTGTAGATCCAGGACTGAGGCTGTTGACCCAGGACTGAGGCTGTAGATCCAGGACTGAGGCTGTAGATCCAGGACTGAGGCTGTTGACCCAGGACTGAGGCTGTAGATCCAGGACTGAGGCTGTAGATCCAGGACTGAGGCTGTTGACCCAGGACTGAGGCTGTAGATCCAGGACTGAGGCTGTAGATCCAGGACTGAGGCTGTAGATCCAGGACTGAGGCTGTTGACCCAGGACTGAGGCTGTAGATCCAGGATTGAGGCTGTAGATCCAGGACTGAGGCTGTAGACCCAGGACTGAGGCTGTAGATCCAGGACTGAGGCTTTAGATCCAGGACTGAAGCTGTGTAGATCCAGGTTTGAGGCTGTAGATCCAGGATTGAGGCTGTAGATCCAGGATTGAGGCTGTAGATCCAGGATTGAGGCTGTAGATCCAGGACTGAGGCTGTGTAGATCCAGGACTGAGGCTGTAGATCCAGGACTGAGGCTGTAGATCCAGGACTGAGGCTGTAGGTCCAGGACTCAGGCTGTAAAACGAGGACCAGGACTGTCCTAGCAGAAATGGTAAGGAGCAATTATGATTTTTTTGCTCTTCCTGGCAGGTTGTCAGAAAACAAACTTATAGTATATCTCGGCCTTGCATAGAAACATAACAAAAGTGATTCTTATCCAGTTAAAACTCTCTGTGTTCAGCAACTCGCTTCTGTCTTCAAGCCACGGCAAGTTTATTTATATAGCCCATTTCATACACAAGGCAATTAAAACTCTTTGACAAAACCTCCTTGAAAAACAATCACACAGGCATAAATAATCCCAGTCCATTAAAACAAGTCGTTCATCATCGTGAATGGACTGAATGGCAAAACATTGTAAAGTGCCTTGGTCTGTGAGATGTGCTATACTAATAAATACTACTTTCTGGCCTTAACATGAGCCTATACCGTCTGTGTGTCCGTGAATAAACTAGGATAAGTTCTTATTCTGGCTTCTCTCTCAAACTGGTAATGCATTTTTTTGTGATTAGCCGCAGTGTGGTTCCAGGAGGAGTAGCTAATCAGTGCTAGCAGCTGCTGTTGTGTGCGGCTCCCATGAATACCTGCTCTGTTCTCCTGCATCTATTGGCTCGTTTCCCCGTCACGTATCTCACACGGTGTAGCACTTGTTAGTTCTGCCGTCAAAACCCGAGCTAAACAAATCTGACACAGCACAGAGGTACCTCCCCCCTGTCAGCAGCGACTCACTCCCTCTGCCATGGCTGATAGACGGGCCGTTGCAGCAATAGAGTTACCATAGCAACGACATATCATCAGCAAGGCTAACGCTAAAGCTAAGCAGTCACGGTGGTCTAGTTTCAGCTCAATTTCCTTGGTATTCTGCTTCATAATGATAGAAAGAGCCGGAAAGAATAAATCCTGGAGTTTTCAGGTTGTCCCTGTGTCTACGTGGGTTTTCTCCAGGTGCTCCGGTTTTCTTTGAGTGCGCTGGTTTCCTGCAGGTGCTGCGGATTCCTCCATGTGCTCCGGATTCCTTTCAGCAAGGAGGTTAGGGGTTTGAATCCCAGTTGGCCTTTCTGAGTGGAGTTTGCATGTTGTTCTGCGCATGTTTTCTCCAGGTTCTCCAGGTTTCCTCCAAGTGCTGCGGTTTCCTCTACTACCTAAAAAACATGTACTATACATATAATCCTCCAGCTCTGGTCTAGAAGAGCTGGAATGAACGAATACTCTCAACAAGAAGGTCGTAGGTTTGAATTGCAGTTGGAACAAGGCCTTTCCAAGTTTGGAGTTTGCATGTTCTGCCTGTGTCTATGTAGGTTTCTTCCTGGTGCTCACTCAAAGACACTTTATAAAACATGACAAAATCACTGCCCTGACGAAGACTCTGGTTGAAACGCGTCGGTCTATCATTAAGGAACACAGTCCTCAGAGTACGTGCCTCCTTCTCCATTTTTTCTTTTGCAAATACAAAAATAAAGGAAAGTCAAAGTGAAACAGGTGGGTGATTGAAAGTCCTGTAGTGAGTGGGAGTCTCTGATGGTTGTGGAGTGAGTTCAGGAGAGAGGGGGCAGCTGCGGCAAAGGCCCGGTCCTCATGGTCTGGTGTTTAGTCCTGAGGGGAGTGAGGAGGCTGGAGTCTGTGGATCTGAGGGTGGCAGTGATGATGGAGGAGGTCAGTGAGGTATGAAGGGGCAGGTTGTGGAGGGACTTGTACAACAGGTATTATCCTACGGCTCTGGTCCTGAACAAGCCGAGTTTCATCATCTGTCGCTGGTCCCTGGACACTGTACTGCTGCTGACAGGGGCCATAGTGGCATTGGTAGGATGGGTCAAATGCAGAGGACACATTTCTCTACGGGGACATTAAAGAACAACTTATTGGTTTTGAATGCGTTGCTTCAGGATCAAACTCAGCTCAACCTCTGATCAGCCTCTCTCTGCAGGTCACTGTCCTTAAAGTACTCATCAGTAGGAGATTCCTAAAGGAGGCTGTTTGCACAATCATCACTCTCTGATAAGAAATTAAGCTTCTTGTCCTGGATTTGAACCTGGGAGCTCTGGCAACTTATGCGAGAATCAAACCCCTGGACTCACTCACTGACTAGATATCATCAAAACTTTATTTTAAAACATTTGTGCTTTGTGGGAGAATGCATTTGACTTTCACTCTTTAGCAGGGGAGTCTAAGGACAGTGGTGATAATGCAGAACATATAACACTTGAACTTGTTCTATATCTGTATCTGTGGTCTTCATAACTTTGTGACTTTTTCTGTATCTGTATGTAGTTTATTTCTATGTCTTTATTGTTGTAAAATGTCGGCTTGGTTTTCCACCCGAACTGAGCGAGTGCTGGTTACCATAGCAACACATGCTAGCAGTTAGCATTTGCTCACTTTTCATCAAACTGTTGTTTTGTTGTTGCTGTTTTTTTCCGTTATATTCACCGGTTTTTTTGCACTTATTAAAAGTGAGTGAAGGTAAAACACATGTAAACTCACTCATGTTATTGGGGAATTTCTCCGAATTGATTTGGTTTGAATCGGAGCAGTCAAAATGAAGGCTCGGGGAGTTCTAGTAGTTTACTAATTGTGGTAGTCCTAGTGTTAAGAAGATTTATAAACATTTTTGGACATTGGTCAGTCAACTCTCCATGCACCAATGAATCCTACATGTTTGTTATTATTGCATTTCTTGGTATTTTTGAACTGTTGGCGAATCTAAAACAACTTCTCTGAGATTACTGCTGTTGTGATTTAAGGCTATACACATTTTTTTTTTTAATGGAATGCGAATTATGAATGAATGAATTATGTCTTGTGTCCAGGCTCGACTGGACTTCAAGGACCCTCTGATGGTCTCTCTGGATTTCGGTTTGGTGAACGAGGACAAGGGGCCGGTGTTGGACGAAAACCTTCCTCGCGCCATCAACAAAACCGTAAGAAAACGTGAACGAAGCTTTAGCAGAGTTTGACATTCACTGTTACATCGTGGAAATAGGAAACTCCTCACTGTGTTAAAACCCGCAACAGCTGACGCTCATCATTCAGCAGGTTTTTTTTTTTTTTTCCCCCGGCAGCATTAGGCAAAAAAAATCTTCCCACACTTTCGCAGTCACAGTATGATAACCAGAGAAAAGCAGAGAGTGTCGTGTGAGAGTTTGTCCACGTGAACCTGGCAACAAACGTATTGATATTTTAGAAGTTCTACAATCAGGCTACACTTACACTGCAAATAATTATGAAATATGAGGTAATAAATGCTGGAATTGAGCGGTTTTTATCTTAATTTTTAGTAGATTCTGACTGTGTTAAAACATAATTCACCAATGGGACAAAACCATTTAGTCTATTTTTTTTTTCTTTTCATTTCACACCAAGATCATTTTGCTTTGTCCCATTGGCAAATCTCTGCTCAAATTAAGATTCATTTTTGCCAAATTTCAAGACATTATTTACTTATTTTTCATCACTTTTTGCAGTGTATTCCGTGTGAGGTAGGAGCAAAAGCAGAGTGTGTTTTTGTCACGGAAATAAATAAAGAAAGAAAGATAGATAGAGAGGGGATGCACGAGAGGAAGTTATCAAAGGGACGCTTCCTTTGTCTGACTGAGACACTGCAGAATGAGATGTCAAACACTCAGCAGCACTGGTCACAATCAGAATCAGAGTTATTTTATTACTGTGTGAGTAACAAGAAGTCACAAACCGGGGAATGGCTTTGGCTCTCGGTGCAAACAAGGAGAGAATAGAGTCTTAGGTCTTAGTTACTTTAGTAAAAGGACAGAAATCGAATATTTAAGTCATTCAAGTAAAATGCGTCTAAATTAATTCATAGATGAGCAATGGTTTTATATTAAGAAATTACCACGACATTAGACCCTTGTAGAAATGACAGAAATGATTATATTAACCACAAAGTCCATGCCTTTGCTGAATGATTTTACTCTATTTAATGTACTGTGATTTTTTAAAATAATTTTAATTCAATTTCTTGTTTTGTTAAACCCTTTTTAGTTGCCATGTGTGTGTGAACTGTGCTATACAAATAAACTTGACCATTCAGTCTGTCTCTATATCTCCTAGATCCCGTTGGTGGACTGTGGGAGTGACGAGAGATGCATCGCAGATCTGTCTCTCAAAGCAGAACCGAGCGTCAGAACGTGAGTCATTTCCCCAATGTAGCGCTGTGCTGCCCCCCTCTGGCGGAGAGCGTCTATTGCATCAGACCCATAGTGAGGAAATGTCAGAGTTGCATCATTTCTTACAGAACAGTAGGTATGAGGATCACACAACACAACACTAAATAATAAACGGGAGTATTGAGTAAAGCACAACTATTGACTTTCAAACTACAATAACATCTTTAGCTTTAGCTTAACAAACATTAAAGTGTAAACACGCACTTGTGTGTATACCTGATAAAGTTAACCCTGAATATTGGTTTACAAACCAGTTTTAATTTATAGATACATATGTAATACTCTCCAGTAGTATAGGGTAGAATAGAGTGTAGTAGGGCGACAGTAGCTCAGTTGGTAGAGCATTGGCCTTTGAGCCAGTGGGTCGTGGGTTCGAGCCCGACCTTCACCATCGACTGCTGTTGTTGTGTCCTTGGCAACACCAGCCAAACCTCTGGAAACACCAGCCACAGTGGGGCGGCTGCGGCTGTAAAGTGCCAAACTGCTGCTGTGTCCTTAGGCAAGACACTTCACCCCCATTGCCTTGAATGAGTCTGGTGCGAATGGTTGGTGGTGCTGCTCGGAAGGGCCGATGGCACAGACAGGTTGCCTCGCTTCTGTCAGTGTGCCCCAGGGCAGCTGTGGCTACAGTAGTAGTTTATCACCACCGTGTTTGGAGTGAAAGAATAATGACATGTTAGCCGCATTAGGCTCTGGTCTAAAAGTGACAGTGGACACAAGTGCTCCCATATTGCACATTATTGCACAGATGTATGACTGGTGCAGTCAGGTCTTCATTGTTTGTGTCTTTCTTTACAGAATGGTCATCAAGGCAAAGGAGAAGATCGATGTGAAAATCAGAATCAAAAATACCAAAGATAACGCGTACAACACCAAACTTACCGTCAGCTTCTCCCCAAATATTAACTACGTCAAAGTGGAGGTGAGAGAATAATAACAAAACAATAATAATATAGCTTTAAAAACACATAAGGTTGATTTGAAAGTTGTTTGTTTGTGTTTGTAGCCTGAGAAAGACTGTTATTTGAACAACTCGAAGGTGGAGTGTGCTGTCGGGTACCCCTTCTTGGGAAGCAATGTGGAGGTTGGAATAAGACTTTTTTTTACGACTCCACTGGAACACGGCCTCAAAAGAAGAATATTTTACATTTACATTGAGATTTCTTTTTAGGAAAATCTTGAAGTGAAGTTTGACGTGAATTCAGCGCATATTCAAAAAGAAATTCAAATCAATGTGACGGCGACAAGGTAAGATTCACTTTTTAAATACATTACAACAGAAATATGTTTGCCCAACTCTTAAGATTGATTGAATTCAACTTATGTAGAAATACTATTCACTCTTTTAGATCACTCTAAAATCCTACAAAATAAACTGTATTTTATTACATACATTTGTGTAATAAAGTGTATTATTTTGAAATGTTTAATCCTCAGGTCTTTATTCTTATTATTATTATTATTATTGGTAGTAGTAGTAGTAGTAGTAGTAGAAGTAGTAGTAGTAGTAGTAGTAGTAGTAGTAAATTATGAGTTCTCTAAACTATTGATATTTAGTGTATTTATTTAAAATACATACAGTATTTGTTTTTTTATGCTTATGTGATTCAACAAGAGACCAGGGAGAGAGACCAGAGAGAGACCAGATAGAGACCAGAGAGAGACCAGAGAGAGACCAGAGAGAGACCAGAGAGAGACCAGAGAGAGACCAGAGAGAGACCAGAGAGAGACCAGAGAGAGACCAGAGAGAGACCAGAGAGAGACCAGAGAGAAACCAGAGAGAGACCAGAGAGAGACCTGAGTCCAGAGCGGGACACTGAGACCAGAGAGAGACCAGAGTGAGACCAGAGTGGGACCAGAGTGGGACCCGAGAGAGACCCGAGAGAGACCAGAGAGAGACCAGAGAGAGACCAGAGAGAGACCAGAGAGAGACCAGAGAGAGACCCGAGAGAGACCAGAGAGAGACCAGAGATAGACCTATTTCTACATCAATGACATAATATAAATCATAAATATGTCTGTGAGTGCACTTGTTATAATGTAGTAACCGTTTTGTGTTTTAGTGACAGCGAAGAGTTAGAAGCGACACTGTACGACAACAGTGCTCAGATCTCGATCCCCGTGAAGTACGAAGCCGGACTTATTTTCACTGTGTGAGTAAATGTGACAATGTGAAATGTGTGTGGCGCTATATGAATAAAGATCACTTGCCTACTCACTACAAAACATGTCAAAATAACAGAGACATAAGGAAAACACTATGTGATAAAGTCTAAATAAATAGTTCCTTGCTTCTGTAGTGAGTGGGAGCTTCTGATCGGTTGTGGGAGTGACTTCCCAAGAGTGGGGGCAGCTGTGGCAACGACTCGGTGCCTCAAGGTTCGATGTTTAGTTCTGAGGGGAGCGAGGAGGTCTGAGTCTGTGGGTGGGCCAGTGAGGATGGAGGAGGTCAGAGAGGTATGAAGGGACTCGTCGGTGAGAAGGAGGGCCTTGTATTGGATGGAACAGGGAGCCAGTACAGTTGTTTGAGGACGGGGGTGACGTGTTCTCTGGAGTAGTTGTTTGAGGACGGGGGTGACGTGTTCTCTGGAGTAGTTGTTTGAGGACGGGGGTGACGTTTGTTCTCTGGAGCAGTTGTTTGAGGACGGGGGTGACGTGTTCTCTGGAGTAGTTGTTTGAGGACGGGGGTGATGTGTTCTCTGGAGTAGTTGTTTGAGGACGGGGGTGATGTGTTCTCTGGAGTAGTTGTTTGAGGACGGGGGTGATGTGTTCTCTGGAGCAGTTGTTTGAGGACGGGGGTGACGTGTTCTCTGGAGTAGTTGTTTGAGGACGGGGGTGATGTGTTCTCTGGAGTAGTTGTTTGAGGACGGGGGTGATGTGTTCTCTGGAGTAGTTGTTTGAGGACGGGGGTGATGTGTTCTCTGGAGTAGTTGTTTGAGGACGGGGGTGACGTGTTCTCTGGAGTAGTTGTTTGAGGACGGGGGTGATGTGTTCTCTGGAGCAGTTGTTTGAGGACGGGGGTGACGTGTTCTCTGGAGTAGTTGTTTGAGGACGGGGGTGATGTGTTCTCTGGAGTAGTTGTTTGAGGACGGGGGTGATGTGTTCTCTGGAGTAGTTGTTTGAGGACGGGGGTGACGTGTTCTCTGGAGTAGTTGTTTGAGGACGGGGGTGACGTGTTCTCTGGAGTAGTTGTTTGAGGACGGGGGTGACGTGTTCTCTGGAGTAGTTGTTTGAGGACGGGGGTGACGTGTTCTCTGGAGTAGTTGTTTGAGGACGGGGGTGACGTGTTCTCTGGAGTAGTTGTTTGAGGACGGGGGTGATGTGTTCTCTGGAGTAGTTGTTTGAGGACGGGGGTGACGTGTTCTCTGGAGTAGTTGTTTGAGGACGGGGGTGATGTGTTCTCTGGAGCAGTTGTTTGAGGACGGGGGTGACGTGTTCTCTGGAGCAGTTGTTTGAGGACGGGGGTGACGTGTTCTCTGGAGTAGTTGTTTGAGGACGGGGGTGACGTGTTCTCTGGAGCAGTTGTTTGAGGACGGGGGTGACGTGTTCTCTGGAGTAGTTGTTTGAGGACGGGGGTGACGTGTTCTCTGGAGTAGTTGTTTGAGGACGGGGGTGATGTGTTCTCTGGAGCAGTTGTTTGAGGACGGGGGTGACGTGTTCTCTGGAGCAGTTGTTTGAGGACGGGGGTGACGTGTTCTCTGGAGTAGTTGTTTGAGGACGGGGGTGACGTGTTCTCTGGAGCAGTTGTTTGAGGACGGGGGTGACGTGTTCTCTGGAGTAGTTGTTTGAGGACGGGGGTGACGTGTTCTCTGGAGTTGTTTGAGCGGGGTGATGTTTCTGGGATTTGAGGACGGGGGTGACGTGTTCTCTGGAGTAGTTGTTTGAGGACGGGGGTGACGTGTTCTCTGGAGCAGTTGTTTGAGGACGGGGGTGACGTGTTCTCTGGTAGTTTTTGAGGACGGGGTGACGTTGGAGGTTGTTTGAGGACGGGGGTGACGTGTTCTCTGGAGTAGTTGTTTGAGGACGGGGGTGATGTGTTCTCTGGAGTAGTTGTTTGAGGACGGGGGTGATGTGTTCTCTGGAGTAGTTGTTTGAGGACGGGGGTGACGTGTTCTCTGGAGTAGTTGTTTGAGGACGGGGGTGACGTGTTCTCTGGAGTAGTTGTTTGAGGACGGGGGTGACGTGTTCTCTGGAGTAGTTGTTTGAGGACGGGGGTGACGTGTTCTCTGGAGTAGTTGTTTGAGGACGGGGGTGACGTGTTCTCTGGAGTAGTTGTTTGAGGACGGGGGTGATGTGTTCTCTGGAGTAGTTGTTTGAGGACGGGGGTGACGTGTTCTCTGGAGTAGTTGTTTGAGGACGGGGGTGATGTGTTCTCTGGAGCAGTTGTTTGAGGACGGGGGTGACGTGTTCTCTGGAGCAGTTGTTTGAGGACGGGGGTGACGTGTTCTCTGGAGTAGTTGTTTGAGGACGGGGGTGACGTGTTCTCTGGAGCAGTTGTTTGAGGACGGGGGTGACGTGTTCTCTGGAGTAGTTGTTTGAGGACGGGGGTGACGTGTTCTCTGGAGTAGTTGTTTGAGGACGGGGGTGATGTGTTCTCTGGAGCAGTTGTTTGAGGACGGGGGTGACGTGTTCTCTGGAGCAGTTGTTTGAGGACGGGGGTGACGTGTTCTCTGGAGTAGTTGTTTGAGGACGGGGGTGACGTGTTCTCTGGAGCAGTTGTTTGAGGACGGGGGTGACGTGTTCTCTGGAGTAGTTGTTTGAGGACGGGGGTGACGTGTTCTCTGGAGTAGTTGTTTGAGGACGGGGGTGATGTGTTCTCTGGAGCAGTTGTTTGAGGACGGGGGTGACGTGTTCTCTGGAGTAGTTGTTTGAGGACGGGGGTGACGTGTTCTCTGGAGCAGTTGTTTGAGGACGGGGGTGATGTGTTCTCTGGAGTAGTTGTTTGAGGACGGGGGTGACGTGTTCTCTGGAGTAGTTGTTTGAGGACGGGGGTGACGTGTTCTCTGGAGTAGTTGTTTGAGGACGGGGGTGACGTGTTCTCTGGAGTAGTTGTTTGAGGACGGGGGTGATGTGTTCTCTGGAGCAGTTGTTTGAGGACGGGGGTGACGTGTTCTCTGGAGTAGTTGTTTGAGGACGGGGGTGACGTGTTCTCTGGAGTAGTTGTTTGAGGACGGGGGTGACGTGTTCTCTGGAGTAGCTGTTTGAGGACGGGGGTGACGTGTTCTCTGGAGTAGCTGTTTGAGGACAGGGGTGACGTGTTCTCTGGAGGAGTTGTTTGAGGACGGGGGTGACGTGTTCTCTGGAGTAGCTGTTTGAGGACGGGGGTGACGTGTTCTCTGGAGGAGTTGTTTGAGGACGGGGGTGATGTGTTCTCTGGAGGAGTTGTTTGAGGACGGGGGTGACGTGTTCTCTGGAGCAGTTGTTTGAGGACGGGGGTGACGTGTTCTCTGGAGGAGTTGTTTGAGGACGGGGGTGACGTGTTCTCTGGAGTAGTTGTTTGAGGACGGGGGTGATGTGTTCTCTGGAGGAGTTGTTTGAGGACGGGGGTGACGTGTTCTCTGGAGCAGTTGTTTGAGGACAGGGGTGACGTGTTCTCTGGAGCAGTTGTTTGAGGACGGGGGTGACGTGTTCTCTGGAGGAGTTGTTTGAGGACGGGGGTGACGTGTTCTCTGGGGCAGTTGTTTGAGGACGGGGGTGACGTGTTCTCTGGAGCAGTTGTTTGAGGACGGGGGTGACGTGTTCTCTGGAGCAGTTGTTTGAGGACGGGGGTGACGTGTTCTCTGGGCGAGAGCAGGCGGACAGCAGAGTTCTGGATGTATTGTAGCTTTTGGAGATGCGTGGAAGGGAGACCGTAGAGAAGGAGGGCCAGACTTTCAATAGTCAAGTCTGGAGGTGATGAAGGCATGAACGAGTATTTCAGCAGTGGATTGTGGGAGGAAGGGGAGGAGGCGGGCGATGTTGCGGTGGAGGAAGGTGGAGGTAGAAGGTGGAGGTAGAAGGTGGAGTCCATTAGAATGAATAATAATGGTCTGTTTGCTGTCTGCAGCTGGCCGGCTGATGAACACGTCGTGGTTAAAGAGGGAGAACAGTTTGCGGCCGTGTTTAACGACACCAGAATGATCGGAGAGGAAGTTAACATCACGTATACAGTAAGTTTCCCAAAGGGCGGCGTTCATGTGACATCACAACACTCAAAAGAGTTTAGAGTCGATAGTTTAGGAGTTGTGTTGGAGGGCAGAAAAGACAGAATAATGACAACATTATAGAACTTTAGAGGATTCTATTCCTTTTTCCTTTTTTGTTTTATATGTCTCTAGTTTGACATCAAAGGTACACAGGTATTCAATAAAATAAGAAAATGTGATAATTTGGCTTTTCAGTCATCCAGAAAGAGAGATTTTTGGTCTGTATAGTCAGAGCTAATTTCTCTCTCTCTGTGTCTTTCTGTCTGTCTGTCTCTCTCTCTCTCTCCTCTCTCTCTCTCACTGTCTGTCTGTGTCTCTCTCTCTATGTGTCTGTCTGTCTCACTCTCTCTCCCTCTCCTCTCTCTCTGTGTCTGTCTGTCTCTCTCCCTCTCCTCTCTCTCTGTGTCTGTCTGTCTCTCTCCCTCTCCTCTCTCTCTCTGTGTCTGTCTGTCTCTCTCTCTCTCCCTCTCCTCTCTCTCTGTGTCTGTCTGTCTCTCTCCCTCTCCTCTCTCTCTGTGTCTCTGTCTCTCTCTCTCTGTGTCTGTCTGTCTCTCTCTCTCCCTCTCCTCTCTCTCTGTGTCTGTCTCTCTCTCTCCCTCTCCTCTCTCTCTCTCTGTGTCTGTCTGTCTCTCTCTCCCTCTCTCTCTGTGTCTGTCTGTCTCTCTCTCTCCCTCTCTCTCTCTGTGTCTGTCTGTCTCTCTCTCCCTCTCTCTCTGTGTCTGTCTGTCTCTCTCTCTCCCTCTCTCTCTCTGTGTCTGTCTCTCTCTCCCTCTCCTCTCTCTCTGTGTCTGTCTCTCTCTCTCCCTCTCTCTCTGTGTCTGTCTGTCTCTCCCTCTCTCTCTCCTCTCTCTCTGTGTCTGTCTCTCTCTCTCCCTCTCCTCTCTCTCTGTCTCTCTCTCTCTCTCTCTCTCTCTGTCTATCTCTCTGTTTCTCTCTCTCAATAGCTTATTTTCTCCCAAATGTGTTAAGAAGTGGAGACAATATAAAAATAAAATAAATAAATAAAAAACCATATGTGACGTTGGTCTTTAGAAAGGACTTTCATAGAATAATATGGCGAATTGTAAATCTGTTGAGAAGAAATATGGACATTTTATCTTTCAAACATTTCTTTCACAAATGGCTTCTTTCCCACAATGTCAGTTTTACTTCTCTAGCCCATTTATGACAACACCAGCTGCCCAGAAGTGCTTTACGGGCACAAAAAGAAAAGAAAACAGCAGAAAATACACAGAAACACATGTAAAATATTGGCTGCATTATTGGCACTTGCTGAATTGTACCACCTGAACGCAACTATTCTCTCATCAGTGAACGATTTGAATGCAAAGAAATACATGTCTCTGTAACTTATTTTCTAGGTGGAAAAGACCGGCCTTATCGAGACTCCAGACCTTTACCTGGAAGTAACTTATCCCCGTCTGTCCCCAATGAAAAATTACTTACTGTACTTGACCAACATCAAAACCAGCCCACAGGTACAGCACTTTTGATAAAACGTTAAGAAATGCAACAGTATTTCTTCATATTCTTTCTCTCTGAAGGTTTTTTGTGACACTGGACGCTTGATCAACTCTGAGAATCTAAACCCAAACATTTTCAAACCCAACCCAAAAAAAGAGACACTGGGAAACTTTCTGGTGGTGAGTTTTTCTACAGAATAAAGTCTGTGGGTAATGATGAAGTCTGTGAGATTCTGAGGTTGTTCGATTCTTCGCAGAGCTGTGAGAACCTGCCGTGTGCGTCTTTTGTTTGTACGATACCAGAAGCGAAAACGAGTCAAGTCAACGTCACGTTCCGAGTTTGGAAACCGACTTTCATAACGGTGTGAAAACCTCAGATGTATTTGTTCTTTTGCTCAGTGTGACGCTGGAACCTGTTTGGGAGATTTTTGTATGGGCATTTTTGCTCTCTCGTCTCTCTCTGGCCTTTTTCTGGTCTCTAGTCTAGTCTATCCGAGCTCTGTCTCTGGTCTCTCTCTGGTCTCTTTATGGTCTCTCTCTGGTCTTACTCTGGTCTCTCTCTCTCTCTGGTCTCTTTCTGATCTCTTTCTGGTCTCTCTTCTGGTCTCCTCTCGGGTCTTTCTCTGGTCTCTTTGCTCTCTCTCTGGTCTCTCTCTGGTCTCTCTCTGGTCTCTTTATGGCAGGGGTGGCCAACCCGCGGCTCGTGAGCCGCATGCGGCTCTTTGGCTGGTTCCGTGCGGCTCTCGGGCTTTCACACGACAAGCGTCAAAAACGCCTCGGTGGTGGTGCTGCCATTCATTCTCTATGTAGTTCTGACCCATAGTAAAGGCCGACTTCACTCCACTAGCCGGGCCGCCAAAACAATCTGACGTCGGCGAACGTCAATTCTGATTGGTCAGATGCGCTGTCAATCACTCTGCAGCCGCTGCTTCAGCTGTTGCAAATATCATTACAAACAACACGTTGCCTCGACCCATGGCGTCCGTACGGAAAACAGTTCCTTGGTCGCTGGATGAGGGCAACACCTTCCTCAGTTTGAGGAGAGGACACCAGCCTGATCTCGCTGGTTCCACCAGAAACCAGAAGGTGTTTGTGGAGCTAGCGCTAAGGACGGAGCAGAATGATTCCCACGAACATCACAATGCAGAGAAAAGTTAAAAAGCTTAAAAGTGACAACCGTGAAATGAAAGATCGCAGCAGCAGAAGTAGAGGCAGAACCGAAAAGTCTGGAGGTGGTTTGACCAAATGGATTACATTTACGGACATCGGCTAACACCGGCTAACATGCTAAAACCAGCTAACACCAGCTAGCATTACACCAGGAGATAAGCCAACTCTGCCTGGTGAGTGTCTGTCTTCAATCAAATGCAAAAGTATCTGGTCTTATACTGAACATGTGTCTGTGGTTCTAAATCAGCTAAAGTGGTGTTGGTGTTATGTGTCAAATCTATATCTTTTACTAAACGCAGTCAGAGTGAATCATTGTTCGATAAAGACAGTTGTGTTTCTGCTGAACACTGGGTTGAAACTCGATTTTTTTTCTTGGTTAGAGATTGAAAGCATTCATTTCGGAATCATAATTGATGTTCGCTGACGTGAGATTGTTCTGGTATCGACTCGCCCGGTTAGAACCAGGGCCAAACCATTAATAAAAAGTACCGGGGAGCGGTTGAAGCGAGCGGTGGAAGCGCCCGCAAACCGTCCAGCCATTTAGTACTGTACGAGTCAATTTCTGTCATTATCATGTTGATGACATTTACAATACATCTGTCTGAGCAGAGCACACCTCTCTCTGCTCAGACAGGTTGCATGTGTGTGCGCGTGTCTGCTCGAGTGCGTACGTGCGCGTGTGCGTGTGTAAGGGTTGGGGTGATGTTTATGTAGTGCACATTTGTATGATGTGGCTCTTTGCTGTAATACAGTAAAAAAATTGGCTCTTAGTCTCTGACTGGTTGGCCACCCCTGCTTTATGGTCTCTCTTTGGTCTCTCTCTGGTCTATCCGAGCTCTGGTTCTCCTCCTATTCTGGTCTCCTCTCGGGTCTTTCTCTGGTGTCTCTTTGGTCTTTCCGTGGTCTATCTGAGCTCTCTCTCTGGTCTCTTTCTGGTCTTTTTATGGTCTCTCTGGTCTATCCAATCTCTCTCTTTGGTCTCTCTCTGGTCTATCCGATCTCTCTCTCTGGTCTCTTTCTGGTCTCTCCCTGGTCTGTCTCTGGCCTCTCTCTAATGTCTCTTTCTGGTCTCTCTTCTGGTCTCTCTTCTGGTCTCCTCTCGGGTCTCTCTCATGTCTCTCTCTGGTCTTTCTGTTCTCATCTCTGGCCTCTCTCTCTCTCTCTGGTCTCCCTCAGGTCTCCTCTCGGGTCTCTCTCTGGTCTCTCTTTCTGGTCTCTCTACAACCAACAACCAACAGCTTTGACATCTCTGGTCTCTCTCTCTTCATCAGTGGTGAGTTCCGGAGGTTAGAAAAGTGTATAAAATGTGTGTGGGGTGTTAAAACATACAGCTGCTACTTTGAGGACTTCTCTTTTTGCTGGTTATTTTCAGAACTTAACCCAGCAATAAACCAGGAACCACTGTATTTACCATTAAAAGACATAAATGAAGTTATTGGTTTTTTTTACAGGCTGATTTCTCCAACCTGCACATGCTTGTAAACGCCACCCTAGGAATCAAAAACACAGATTTGTTTGTTCTCAGTAGTAGCAGCAGAACAAGAAGCGTAAGTATTCAAATAATGCAATATTTTCTACGCATTATTTTACACATATTATATATTGTTTTTTTGTGTTTTTGTCAATCAGGTCAAAGTACAAATTTCCAAAGAGACCTTAGGGGGCATCCCTTTCTGGTACATCATCCTCAGCATTCTGATTGGACTGCTGATCCTGGCACTTGTAATCTTCATCCTATGGAAGGTAAACACAAAATCCTAACATTGACTCACTCACTACACTGCAAAAAGCCATGAAAAATAAGTCAAAAAGGCTGTATTCTGGCAAAATGTGAATCTTATTTTCAGCACAATTGCCTTAAACAAGCAAAATTATCTATAACTTGTTTGAATCTTGAGCCAAAGCAAAGTTTGTGACTAGGAAAAAAATATTCTGGATGATTTCTTTTTTTTCGATTACTTTATGTAAATAGTGTTAATATTGTTTCTACTTTAACGTGGTCGCCATACACTGTGGTTGTTATGAGTTAAGGCAAGTTTATCTGTTAAGCACATTTCCTACACTGAAAAAAGTGATGGAAAAGAGGTCAAAAATTACTCAACTTTGGCAAAATATATCTTAAATTGAACACATTTTGACTGCCTTAAAATGAGAAAATGCAACAGTTCTTGAAATAAAACTAAATGGCTTTGTCCCATTGAAGAATCAAATCACAATAAAAAAAACCACTTGAGTCAAACCTTTATTACCTCATATTTTATAATTTTTTGCAGTGTGTTGTTGTGTGATTTGAACTAACCTCACAATCCGCTCTTTCAGATGGGATTCTTCAAACGAAAACCTCGAGAATTTTCAAAGGAGGACATGATGGACTGATTCTGATATTGTCAAAGTGAACACTGAACTTTTGACACCTGCGATAGAAGCCAAACCGAAGAGACAATCAACCGACAGAGAAAGAGAGAGGGGGGGGTGCCATAAGAACCACAAAAACACCAATCGTTCTTTCATCACAACCTGGACTGACTTTTGATCCCACTGGGCGTGTCCAGAAGAGATTCCGATACTAACGTTGTGCTGTAGAAACCCATTTCTTGTTTCTATGCAAACGTGAAACTGCTTCCAGCTTTTTGTTTCCCAACCCGGGGAGCAGCGTCCGCCTTGATTGAAGATGAACTCAGGTGCTTTTAGAGGGAGGAGCTAAGGTTAAAGACTCTTTGACTTATGCACAACATCCAGAGATTTATTTGCAAACGCTGCCTGGACTTTGGCTGTGCTTGATTTTTTTTCATGAGAGAACACTGTATTCATTTCACCTGTTTGTCTTTTGTGAGTAGACCAATGTTTTTTTTCATATCTAGAATGTCACTGGGCACATTGACCTCCAGTTTTGCTCAACACTGATCTAGTTCAACGAGCAACGGTGCTACTTTCACACTTTTAAAGGCCGATTATGTGCAAGCCAAAAATCAGATTTAAAGGTAAAGGTGCATTCTGTAACTTTTCTGATGGAGTTTGTGTGTGTGTTGTTTGTGCCCTAGTGTGAACGCAGAAGAGGCCAATCAGGGCTAGCTTGATCGGGCTATTTAAGGCAAATGTACGCAAATGTTGTCGGTAGCAACGGTCAAGTTACCAAGCACCAATCACGAGCGATGTCCTCTTTTATGCTGATTGGTCAGTGGTTCGGGCTCATTCCTGGATTCACAAAGACATTATCACGATATAAACACCAGGAATGAAGAGAAAGTGAAAAAAAATAAAAGCATAGATTTTTATAGACCAAAATAGTGAGTGTGAGGTACTGAGCCAGAGGAGGTTACTTTTCAATGTTAGTCAGTAAGCTCAAACTCTGTCCATGAGCACTTCCCTATTGGGCCTCATTGAGCTCGTGGTTTAGTGCTGTCCTTCTATAGACAGTGTATGTTCGCCACACAGATGTTTGATTGGAATGTTCTTCAGAATGACATAAAAGTTAAAATCTCACAAAGCGACGGCTCTCCTCCTCACAGATCTGACCTGTAACTTAAAGTCACTTTGAAGCTAAAACTGTGGAACATTTCAGGTAAACAATAACATTTAGAACAAAGCGCTGCACCAGGGAAGATCGGGAATGCACTTTTACCATTTATATTTTCTAATAGAATGTGATGCGTTGCCATCACCTTAAAAAGAGTTATTTATGCTTTTCGGCATAAACATTATTAATATTATTGTAAATAGACGAATGCTTGCTGTGTTGTAAAGCCTTTTGTACAGAATTATTCTGTTGTTTATATTTTTTAATATTGTTTTTTGTTTTTCTACCTATTTGTGAACAGTGCTCAAACCAGATCTTACTCAGGTCACATTCATGTTTTTAATCATACTTAAAGTCTTCCCCATATTTTTTTTTAATACTTGTGAACCACAAAGTAAACTGTTACGTGTGACATGATACTAAAGGTTGGATCAACAGAAGTTTTTAAGTTAAAGGTTACATTTGTCCATGATGCATTTATAGATAATTGTTTTCGGTAAAGAAAGTACATGAAGTGATTGGGTCGATGTAATAAAATGATATGTGTTCCTCTGCAGAGAGTAGTGATGCTCCAGCTGCTGTTCAGTCACAGGTAGAGACAAGAGTCAGGGATAGTTTTCACAAAGTAAAAAAGCACCACTCACTGCTGTGGAGTCTGCACTGATGCACTGTACTGTCCTCATCCGCACAGACTTCTACAATAATAATAAAAACTGTTTATCAGCTATTGCCACATGCCTACTCTCTCCTTTCTTCGTTCTGAGATATTGTCATCAACCATGGACTGTATATGGCTCACTCCACACTAAACTGTATCAATGTGTCACATTTGGGTCAATTACACGAAAAACACCCGAAATGTCCGAGGCTGTTACCGCTGAATGTTCACAGACTCTCGTTCTGTCCCCAGCGTGTTTGTCCAGTGAAGGGAGCACTACTTAAACACAGATTTGTTCACGCCTGTATTATTAACAGCGCTCCAAGACAGCCGTTTTGGACGTAACAAAAGTGGATACGATTTTTATGTCCAAAACGCCCAGTTTGTCCTCAGTTATTTAATTTTTTGTTGTTGCATAATGTAAAATCTATAATTACATATTGATTATAGTTATATCCAACCATTCACCATTAAATATTCTTCTCGGTCCTGTTCATTCACAAAGCCTCCAACATGACATGTCCTAAATAAAACAATTATGTCCCCAAAGTTCAATACAATATTTCTGAAAGGCATCCATTTTTCTTGAAATAGTTTTAGCTGCCCTTCTGAGATTAAACTATGTATTTCTATAGGCTGCATAGTATTAAAAAAATGTTTAGGTACAAACATTTTTTAGTTTATACATTTATTTTATTGTCGCTTGAAGTTTGATCGAGCAATGGTACAGTTTAGTGTGGAGTGAGCCTAGACTGCACAATGTCACATGACGCAGCGCCGCCTAGTGTCCGCTGGTGGTACTGCGGGGGAGGGAAGCAGCGCCGCCTAATGTCCGCTGGTGGTACTGCGGGGGAGGGAAGCAGCGCCGCCTAGTGTCCGCTGGTGGTACTGCGGGGGAGGGAGGGAGCCGAGCAGAACTAGCTACTGTAATATTGAGCTACTGAGGCTCCATCTTGCATGAAAAAAGAACCGAAGGTGAAGGTGTTTGAGTTCGGGGCTTGAAAACCTGTATCGTCCTTCACCCTTCGCACTGGGGAGCCCAAGGAGGGACTGTGCCACTGTTTATAGGATGTCCCGCCATGAAGGTAGGTCCACACACAGGCCCATAACTTTCCATTTGGTACATTAGCTTGGATGCTAACCTAGCTTGCTATGCTAACTGCACGTCCAAGTGAGTTGTTCCGGCTTTCGCTGACCATTCACTCACGTCCTTTCAACACAAATATCGTCAGTACACGTGTTACTTCAGTGTGTCCCAGTTATTTGTTAAACATATATCCCTAAAACGTAGAATATGAAGCTGTCCGTGTGAGTCGGGCGGCAGGGTTAGCTCAGGTGCATGCTCCATACTGTATGCTAACATGCTAACGAGGCTAACTTTGGGAAGGTGTAGTTGTGGAACCGTAAGATGTTCCCGTTCTGTGTTTATGACCAGACAATGGGTGTTTTTTCAGTGATCGCTGTGTCATGTTTATGAATGGACTTTGTGACGGGCCTTTAGCTGCTGCTCTCTGCTGTTGGTGAATGCACTGTCATCAAGAAAACCACCTAAAGTCCGAGGCCTCTCTTAACTTAACCATGAAATATGCCATGACATGGACCATGCCAGTCTGTGCCGTGCTCCTCTGCTCAAACCAGCTGCTTACCAAACACCACAGGTCAATTATATCATGCATACATAGTTTATTATGAACATGACAACTCCATATAATGTTTAAGATACAGGTCTGAGACTAACTTCTATTATGTTGATTGTCCCTGAACCAGACTTTCTGAGTTTGTCTAAGCAAGGCAAGGCAAGGCAAGTTTATTTGTATAGCACAATTCATACACAAGGCAACTCAAAGTGCTGAACAAGATAGCATTAAAATCATAAATAATCACAGAACATTAAAACGAAAGATAGAAATATAAAATCCCTCAGTTGTATGCACAGCTAAACAGAACTGTCTTTGACCTGGTTTTAAACATTGTCAGAGAGGAGGCCTGTCTCACATCTTCAGGAAGATTGTTCCAGATTTTAGCAGCATGAATCTGAAAAGCAGCCTCCCCATGTTTAGTTCTGACTCTGGGCACTAACAGGAGTCCAGTCCCTGTGCTCCTCAGAGTCCAGTCCCTGTGCTCCTCAGAGTCCAGTCCCTGTGCTCCTCAGAGTCCAGTCCCTGTGCTCCTCAGAGTCCAGTCCCTGTGCTCCTCAGAGTCCAGTCCCTGTGCTCTCCTCAGAGTCCAGTCCCTGTGCTCCTCAGAGTCCAGTCCCTGTGCTCCTCAGAGTCCAGTCCCTGTGCTCCTCAGAGTCCAGTCCCTGTGCTCCTCAGAGTCCAGTCCCTGTGCTCCTCAGAGTCCAGTCCCTGTGCTCCTCAGAGTCCAGTCCCTGTGCTCCTCAGAGTCCAGTCCCTGTGCTCCTCAGAGTCCAGTCCCTGTGCTCCTCAGAGTCCAGTCCCTGTGCTCCTCAGAGTCCGGGCTGGTTCATATGGGACTAACATGTCACTAAGTATTGGTTACTCTTAGGGGCTTGTATCTGGGTCCTGAGCAGTCATTCTGTTTATTACTGTCTATGTGGTCGCTGGTGTAATTACATGAATGTCTTATAACTTGGGTTTCACTGCAAAAAGTGATAAAAAAATTAAAATAAGTATCTTATTTTGAGCACATTCTGACTGCCTTAAAACAAGATTTGCCAATGGGACAAAGCAAAATGATCTTGTCTTAAAAGGATACTTGTCTTAAAAGGATACAAGAAATGTCTCACTTGGAATGAGAAAATAAAGCAACTGTTCTTGAAATGAGTCTAAATGGCTTTGTCCCATCGGAGAATCTAGCGTTAACACAGTCAGAATGTGTCAGATTAAGACTAAAGCCACTCGATTCAAGCAATTATTACCTCATATTTTATAATTTTTGTGCAGTGTAATATTATATCTCTCTACTCACTGTAATGTCTGTTGTCCTGCTCGTTCATACATCAGGCTAACGTGTATTCTCCTCTGTTCTGCAGGTGTTAGCTGTGATGCGTGTTTAAAAGGGAACTTTAGGGGAAGACGGTTCAAGTGTTTAATTTGCTACGACTATGATCTGTGTGCGTCGTGCTACGAAAGCGGAGCCACTACAACCAGACACACCACAGAGCATCCCATGCAGTGTATATTAACCAGGGTAGACTATGGTAAGAACAACCACAAGGATTTACAACAACCCCAGCCGCCCAAACTGCACTAAAAGAGCAAAAAGAGAAAGAATATTCACTAGTGTAGCATTATTTTTGCTGCATCTCATGTTATGTTATGCTTTGAGTGGATTAGCCAGAAGATGCATACTTTTCTGCATGGAGTTTGCATGTTCTCCCCGTGTCTGTGTTGGTTTCCGCTGGGTGCTCCGGGTTCCCCTACCACTTAAATCATGTACAATAGTCTCCCATAACTCTCTCCCTGCCACCTGTCTTTGGGTCCGGGACTGTCCTGAAAGAGATTCTAAAATCTCACTGGGGATTTTCTGGTTAGATAAAGTTTAATCAAAAAAATGAAAAATACACATTGTTTTTCTTAAGATTTTGACAAATATTTCTTGTTCTTTGTGTTTATTTTTCATTTCTAAACTGAATTTAATTATTGCATTTGTTTTTTGTGACTTAATGTAGCTGTAGTACATAGATCTAACCTGAAAGTCATTCAAATCTCGTGAATGTTTGTCTTTCTGCACAAACACATCCCCCCGTCCCTTCTGTCTAAATGCTCCTATCTCAAACTGTAAACTATGATGTGAAACAACTGAAACATTTTTGACACTTTGTTTTGGTCTTTCCCTGCATCTCAGTTAAATGTATTTTTGCACAGCCCTTAATCATAACAGTAGTTCTCTCCGAGGACTTTACAAAGCTGTCGATTCGCCAACACAGATCAGAGAATCAAACGGTTTATGAAATGCAATGATAAAAAATACATTTAACCATTGATCCATTAGAGGCAGAGACCAGTGACAATAAATGTTGTTGAATGTGGAGTGTCCTGGATCATCAAAAATAAATGATTCATGTATTAATCCCACTGTGGGAAAAGTACAGAGTTAGAGTTAAAAGTTATGTTTTATTAAAATGGTGACTTTTACCACTCATGTTTTACTAGACTAGTCCAGTCCAGTTTATAAATAAAGCACTAATAAAAACAAGGGTGACCAAAATACTGTACATAAAAAGACACACTCAAAATTACAATTGGAGAATATACAAAGCAGTGGCAAAAAACACTTTTTACAGCAAAAATGGCAATTAAAAGATCAAAACAGGAAGTGAATCAGTCGCACACAGGGGCAGCTCATTCCATAATTTAGGACCAACAACCAAAAAACTCTTAACTACTTGATCGATTAAATATCTTTATCAAAATATTTTGGTAAAAAGTCATTAAAACATGAAATGCAAAGTTAAAAGTTTCAGTAAAAAGGGTTACGTCATTCACAAAAGGAATCCTGATATTTGTCATTTGTGAAGGACGTACATTTACATACAGCAACAGTGACTGAAATGTGTGTTTGCAGATTTGTATTATGGCGGCGATACATTTTCAGTAGAGCAACCTCAGTCTTTCACTTGTCCTTATTGTGGGAAGATGGGCTTCACAGAAACGTCTTTACAAGAGCACGTCACTGCAGAACACGCCGAAACATCCACCGAAGTGGTCAGTGTCGGGATTCTCTCATTATTGTCCAAATGTGCAGGAAATGTAGATTAATCTCTCAACCTTTTTGTTCCAGATCTGTCCCATATGTGCAGCACTACCTGGCGGCGACCCCAATCATGTTACAGATGACTTCACCGCTCACCTTACACTTGAACATAGAGCACCAAGAGATTTAATATCCTTCACTGCAGACATGTATCTAAACTACTGCCTGGCCTTACCATACCACTGTACTCATTTCATGTCGTACTAAGGTCTGGATTTGCTCTATTGAGCTCCGTTAACAGGTGGGACGGGTTAACTCCTTCTGCAGATAGAAACAGTTGGATCTGAGTTTATTGTGACGTATGTATTGAGCCCGAGTGAGTGAGGCATTTAGCGTAGCTTTAGCATTTAGCTTAGCTTTGGCTTTAGCTTATCTCCTTTTCCCCTAACGGAGCTCGTGGGGCATCCGTTGCAAAACTATTACCAGCCAATTCGGCACAAACTCTTGACGTCACCGACACCTCCCTACAACACCCGCCTCCCCCGCACTGATTGGCCGGAGGGGTTTCAACCGAGGAAACTGCAGACCCTAGGATCAGACCCAGACGTAGGGATGGCTAAGACCAGGCTACTACTGTGGTGTCATGTGCCATATGCTGGTCATGTTCCTTAACTGTGTGTTTACGATGAGTCCAGCAGTGTGCGACATGTACGTAGGATGTTTCACCCGGGACGAGGGTTAGGAGGTCCGAGAGCGCGGAGGACAAATATGCACTTTACTAGCGGTTCAACAGGAGGCCTCTCCTCCTCTTCGTCACAGAGCTCCACCTACACGTCTAGCAACAGGGAAGCCATGGACCCAATAGCAGGTGGGTCCTCTGGGACTCTAACCTTCTCTGTGTGACTCTAACCTTCTCTGTTGTTCTCTGTGTGACTCTAACCATCTCTGTGGTTCTCTGTGCGACTCTTAACCTTCTCTGTGGTTCTCTGTGTGACTCTAACCTTCTCTGTGGTTCTCTGTGTGACTCTAACCTTCTCTGGTTCTCTGTGTGACTCTAACCTTCTCTGGTTCTCTGTGTGACTCTAACCTTCTCTGTGGTTCTCTGTGTGACTCTAACCTTCTCTGTGTGATTCTAACCTTCTCTGTGTGACTCTAACCTTCTCTGTTGTTCTCTGTGTGACTCTAACCTTCTCTGTGTGACTCTAACCTTCTCTGTTGTTCTCTGTGTGACTCTAACCTTCTCTGTTGTTCTCTGTGTGACTCTAACCTTCTCTGTGGTTCTCTGTGTGACTCTAACCTTCTCTGTGTGACTCTAACCTTCTCTGTTGTTCTCTGTGTGACTCTAACCTTCTCTGTGGTTCTCTGTGTGACTCTAACCTTCTCTGTGGTTCTCTGTGTGACTCTAACCTTCTCTGTGGTTCTCTGTGTGACTCTAACCTTCTCTGTGTGACTCTAACCTTCTCTGTGGTTCTCTGTGTGACTCTAGCCTTCTCTGTTGTTCTCTGTGTGACTCTAACCTTCTCTGTGTGACTCTAACCTTCTCTGTTGTTCTCTGTGTGACTCTAACCTTCTCTGTTGTTCTCTGTGTGACTCTAACCTTCTCTGTGGTTCTCTGTGAGACTCTAACCTTCTCTGTGTGACTCTAACCTTCTCTGTTGTTCTCTGTGTGACTCTAACCTTCTCTGTGGTTCTCTGTGTGACTCTAACCTTCTCTGTGGTTCTCTGTGTGACTCTAACCTTCTCTGTGGTTCTCTGTGTGACTCTAACCTTCTCTGTGTGACTCTAACCTTCTCTGTGTGACTCTAACCTTCTCTGTGTGACTCTAACCTTTTCTGTGTGACTCTAACCTTCTCTGTGCGACTCTAACCTTCTCTGTGGTTCTCTGTGCGACTCTAACCTTCTCTGTGGTTCTCTGTGCGACTCTAACCTTCTCTGTGGTTCTCTGTGCGACTCTAACCTTCTCTGTGGTTCTCTGTGCGACTCTAACCTTCTCTGTGGTTCTCTGTGCGACTCTAACCTTCTCTGTGGTTCTCTGTGTGACTCTAACCTTCTCTGTGGTTCTCTGTGTGACTCTAACCTTCTCTGTGGTTCTCTGTGCGACTCTAACCTTCTCTGTGGTTCTCTGTGCGACTCTAACCTTCTCTGTGGTTCTCTGTGCGACTCTAACCTTCTCTGTGGTTCTCTGTGCGACTCTAACCTTCTCTGTGGTTCTCTGTGCGACTCTAACCTTCTCTGTGGTTCTCTGTGTCACTCTAACCTTCTCTGTGGTTCTCTGTGCGACTCTAACCTTCTCTGTGGTTCTCTGTGTGACTCTAACCTTCTCTGTGGTTCTCTGTGTGACTCTAACCTTCTCTGTGGTTCTCTGTGTGACTCTAACCTTCTCTGTGGTTCTCTGTGTGACTCTAACCTTCTCTGTGGTTCTCTGTGCGACTCTAACCTTCTCTGTGGTTCTCTGTGTCACTCTAACCTTCTCTGTGGTTCTCTATGCGACTCTAACCTTCTCTGTGGTTCTCTGTGTGACTCTCTGTGGTGCAGAGCTGCTGTCTCAGCTCTCCGGTGTACGTCGTGCCGCCGGGGGCCAGATAAACTCCTCGGGGCCCTCGGCGTCGCAGCTGCAGCAGCTTCAGATGCAGCTGCAGTTGGAGCGGCAGCAGGCACAGGCGGCGCGGCAGCAGGTGGAGTCCGGGCGCCACGCCACACGCCGCAGCAACAACGCAGGAAATGCAGGCACCGCCATCGCTCCGCCCAGCGCCACGGCAACGAACACGGCCACCGTGGGCGACAGCGCCCTCTCGTCATCATCACACAGCTCCCAGTTTTTATTATCTCGGTGAGTACTCGAGTACTCTCCTCTGGAGGAAACACTACACTGTGAACAGGTTTACAGAGGGCTTCCATCAGTCTGCCTCAGGGCAGCTGTAATTGACAATTATTGTTTATTTTAATCACGTCAAGAATGTTATGCAACGTTTCCAAAACAACACTTTGTTGTTGGAGACATTGATGTGGGTTTGTTCGTTTTTGACCATTGACTTTTTAATTGTTACATTTTTTTAATTTGTAAATTATAAAATTATATAAACCTTCTTGGCTGGAATGTGAAGCCTGATGTCCGTGTGTGAACCAAGATGGCGCCCTGTTCAAATAAATGGCTTGTGCTCAGCAGCGCATTGGACTTACAGGAGGACCGAAAGATAAGCAGAACTCGCCTATGTTTGGGTCCTCTGGTCCTCCCGGTTCTGCGCAGTGGATTATCTCCCATGATGCTTTGCACCAAAAGTGCATGTGTGGCTTTCATGCACGTGCACAGAGGGGCTCGGCTGCGCTCTGACCAATCAGAGCTGCTGATCAGAGATGTGTTAGAGCGGAGTCAGAGCGGGAAGGAAAACAGCAGAGTTTGTGGCAGAAAAGTGTGGATTTAAGAAGAAAAAAAGTTCAGGATGACAAGAGACACTAAAATCCGATCTTTCTGAAAGCTGTAGGTTCTCTGTCAGGTTCTCTGTCAGCTGAGGTCGAGCTGTTTTAGTTTACCTTGAGTTCTATGGGACTCTTTTCTGGGTAGCCCACGTGAATTGCCCATAGGTGGCACAGCCATAAGCTAGTAGGGATGTAAATCGGCGACCGTTTAACCGGTGGTTGACCGTCACAGCGTCAACCGGTCAAAGCTGTCGGTTAAAAAAGAGAAAAAGGGGAGAGGGGAGGTCTCTTAATAACGCTATTTTAAGCCCTATTTGCACGGTGTGACAAGCGGGTCTGTATCTAGCTGTGTGCGCCAATGTATTATAAACTCCGGGACGACTCTCACGCCGCACGAGCCACATATGCACACACGCACACACACACACACTTTCCCCCTCTCCATACGTAACATCCACACGCATCATCTCTCCCCTCTGTTACCGTCAAAGTTGCACACTGGCGCGGGTCAGAACTACATTGGAGCCTACATTTACACACACACACATACACACACACATACACACACACATACCGGTCTGTCGCGCTCCTCTGTGTCACGGAGCCCAAAGGATTCGCGCAAATACGCGGCTCCTTTGGGAGCCGCGTATTTCCCCTACATGTTTTGCTGTAGGGGAAACATGTTTGTGTTTATGGTCCTCGGGATCAGCTCCACACACATCACTTGTATTTAAACTTTTGTGAAGACCTGTGAGACGCGGCTCGCCACTCGCTGCTCTGACCATGTGGACGAGCCGTCGTTTGCTGCTAGAAAGTTTTGGTTTTAACCCGCAGCACAGCAGAATGGGAAGATTAAAAAAGCAGTTCTCTGTGCGCAAAGGTGCCGGAGCTGTTGCGGGTTTGGGCGCCGCTGTCTTGGCTCTGATCCAGTAGAACGCAGAGCTGCACTTATGAAAAGTACGCGGCTCGAAATGGCTGTTATTTCAAAGAACGTGGACTATTTTAAACTACGCGGTTAACCGGTTTCAACCGGTTAATGAGGCTCGGTGGTCGGTCATGAAAATTCATAGTTTTTTACATCCCTATAAGCTAGTAATACCCTATCCAGTTTTTATTATAAATATGAGTGTATAATATATATATATATATATATATATATATATATATATATATAATTTCTATTCTATATATAAAAATGTCATGCATTAGTACATGTATAAAGTATGTGCAGACAGACTCACACATGTTTCCCGTTGATCTTCAGGTTGAATGAACCGAAAATGTCAGAGACTGAGCGTCAGTTGTTGGAGGGAGAACGGGCCGACCGCAGTCTGTTCGTGCAGGAGTTGCTGCTGTCGACGTTGATGCGTGAGGAGAGCTCTTCCTCTGACGAGGACGAGCGGCGAGACTTCGCTGACTTCGGCGCCATGGGCTGCGTGGAGATCATGCCTTTAGATGTGGCGCTGGAGAACCTCCAGCTCCGAGAGAGCAACTCTTTGGGGAAAGAGCCTCCGCCGCCTCCTCTTTGATGAACAAGCATCACGCAGACTGTGTCCGTGCTGCTGCCTCTGTCAGTGACTCTGTCGGTGACTCTGTCGGTGACTCTGTCGGTGACTCTGTCGGTGACTCTGTCGGTGACTCTGTCGGTGACTCTGTCGGTGACTCTGTCGGTGACTCTGTCGGTGACTCTGTCGGTGACTCTGTCGGTGACTCTGTCGGTGACTCTGTCCTTATCCCTGTTCAACCTTTGATTTTCTGAGTTTGTTTTTTGGTGATTGTAATTTTGGGCCTGTCACCAACTTTGTTACATTATGAACAAAATAAATGAGAGCAAGTGGGATAACTGCGAGTGCGCTATAGCAACAGAGCGAGTGGAAGAGAAATCTATAAATATAAATATATATGAATATATATTAAATATATATGAAGTTGATAATCAGTTTTCAAACATTTTTCTTTATCAGGTTTTCTGTTGCAGGCGGCTGTTGCAGACCTTTGCTTCCTGTGACATGCATATAGCTCTCCTAAATACTCCACATTAAAATAAGTGAAGAGGACAGAACCCTCTACTGAAGCTGCTCTGTGTGTTCATGACTATTACTGAATAAAAAGTGCTTGGTTGGGTTACAATAGTACTGCATGCAATTATTTACAAGGTGCATGACATCTAAAGACAAAGAATACAGAGTGCTTTATAGACTCATTTTACACCATCACTGAGTCGGTCATTCACACCAGAAGAAGCCAGTGTTTGAATTATGGATTTTATTTGTAGTTTTTTTGTGTAACAGCAGCAGTAGTGTGTAGTGTAATACAGCGGCCTCCTGTCGACCAGTATCTGTAGCTCTAACTCCTTCTTTCTTCATCTCTGATCCCCAAGTGTTTTGTCATTCGCCAAAACGCCATGATGCAAGTTGTGTGTGTTTGTGTAGGGATTCGGCCGGTCCTGGCTCGTACGCTCCCGACCGGGACAGTCCAGTCCAAGACGCTGCAGATATGTGTCGAGAGGAGGCTGCTTCTGCTTAGTACGAGCACTTTCTATTTATTCTGATTCTTTGGAGCCTTGAAATTAACCCACCACCTTCATGCCTACATTTATCCTCTCTGTACGATACATGGAGATGTAAATTCAATTTGTGCATTAACTTTCATAACTATTAAATACATGAAGACATTTTTTTAACCTGTAAATTTAGACCAAAATAAATTTAAATTGCACAGTGCTTTTGCAACCAAGTATTTACATGTGGACTCCTTCTTTTAGCTTAATGTATTCACCCAGACATTCACCCCTCAGTAACTATAGCGTCTGTCTTAATGCCCTGTTTCCACCAGCCCGACTTAGCCCCACTCTTGACTCTGCTCTACCCTGATTGGCCAGGTACTTTATAGTTTTAGTGCCTGCTTTTGGCCCTGTTTTTTAAGTCTTCTAATTGATGATGATAAGACATGGTTGCCAAGAAATACCCATGGGTTTGTTGTGGGTACGTTGCTAGTCAATCATTCTGGTCATACGTGCTCGTCAAATAAGACCAGAGTTTTGGTCGATAAAGGGGAGAGGGTGGTTTTTTCCTAAAATGTGGGAAATTCGTCTTTTATACCTTCAAGCGCAATGCACGCTAGAGTAGAGAGGGTTTGGTGGAAATGGGGCTTCCCTGTTCCCTGCGCTATGGCGGCCTCTGGCGGTGAAACGGCAAACCGCGCGTACGTAACTAAAATACGTCGTCTGAAGTGGAGTGAGGTATTTTGGGCAGCTGCTCTTGTCACTTCTCAGAGGTTATTGTTAGACACGACTCCTCTTTCATAACACAGAAAAAACATTGAACGAAGATCCCAGTTATGTTGAAATAGTACCACAATCTACGGCAAAGAAAGGATTGTGGCTCTACCTACAATCAGAATAAATCAAACACTATCAGAGTAACGCATTACAAACGTCATGTAATTACTGCAATGTAATACAGTTCATGTAAGGAAGGGGCTCCAACCTTTTTCACCCACAGAGAACTACTCTTTTAGGATAAAAAAGGCAGAAAGCTACTTATTTAGGGAGTTCAATACTGTAGAATGGTACAGAATGGAATTGGATTGTTTTGTGGGTATTTAACTCTAAACCATCTTAAGTTCCTTGAGTTGCCCCTACAGTTTTTTTTTTTTGTGGCAGGGGAAATCGGCGCACCTGGAGGAAACCTAAGCAGCCACAGGGAGAACATACAAACTCCAAGTAGAAAGACCCCATTCCGACCAAAATTTTAACCCAGGACCTTCTTGCTGAGAAGCGTGAGTGCTAACCACTCAGCCACCGTGCTGCCCATTGTTTTAGTAGGGCTCACGGCAAGTCGCAGTATGTAAGATTTTCATGTCCAGTCATCATTAAAGGGCCCTAATCTGTCAAAAGGCATTAATGAAACATGGTCTTTTCCAATACTTCTTTAACTGATAAAAGTAGTTCAGATATATTTTAATTTAAAAATAACTTTTCCAGCCCCTACATCTTGTTATTTTTTCCATTTTGATGTCCCGCCCTCCACCGTTTCACCAATCAGAATGTCTGTGATTTGGGTTGCCAGAACTCACTGCGTCGAGCTAATCTCACTGGTAAAGTACCATGTGGCGCAGAACTAAAAAAGGTCTTGTTATGATTCTTAAATCATTAACGACAAAACATAGAATAAAACCAGGATTTCTATCTTTGTGAAAAAGGTGTTGGTTATAGATTTGTTGTTGATAAAAGTCTATTCAGATATTATGGTCCCAGCTGGATTCGTCTGCATATCTGGCAACCTGAGTCAGGGAGAGTGGGAGAGGCTGCAGTACCACTTTTGGTCAGATTTGTACATACTGCTCCTTTAAATAGTACATGAAGTATCACTTTTCTGAAGTAACTTTGGTTGTTAATAAACACACGTTCACGAACACTGTTAGACAAACCACCTTTTATTAAATGCACAATATCACAAGGAACAATTCCATTACTTGTGGATAAGCTACTCACAGGATGCACAAAGCATTGAATTGATTGATAGATCCGACTGATTAGAGCAGGATTAAATCTGCCAGCAGAGCGCGCACACACACGCACACACACACACACACACACACACACACACACACACACACACACACACACACACACACACACACACACACACACACACACACACACACACACACACACCCACACACATACACACACACACATACACACACTACCACAGAGCAGCTCCACTGCACAGGACACAAATGTCTCTTTTCCATCCCATATTTACAATAGAAACAAAACATCAGGAGGCCAGGGGTTCATATAAGAATTTCTTTTCCCCAAATCCCAGTACATTCAAAATGATATATGCTGCAAAATCACAGTTGTTCTTCAATAAAAAATACATGATAATAATAAATAAATAAAGGATGCAGAAAACAGGCTACAGTTTAGCCTCGGTCTCAGTTTCCCTACGACAGAGAAGGTTTAGCCTCGGTCTGGTCTCTACAACAGAGACTGTTTAAGCCTCGGTCTGGTCTCTACAACAGACACCATTTATTCTCGGTCTGGTCTCAGTCTTAGCCTCGGCCTGGTCTCAGTTTCCCTACAACAGAGACCGTTTAGCCTCGGCCTGGTCTCAGTTTTGGTCTGGTCTCAGTTTTAGCCTCGGTCTTGTCTCAGTTTCCCTACAACAGAGACCGTTTAGCCTCGGCCTGGTCTCAGTTTTAACCTCAGTCTAGTCTCAGTTTTGGTCTGGTCTCAGTTTTAACCCCGGCCTGGTCTCAGTTTTAACCTCGGCCTGGTCTCAGTTTTAACCTCAGTCTAGTCTCAGTTTTGGTCTGGTCTCAGTTTTAACCCCGGCCTGGTCTCAGTTTTAACCTCGGCCTGGTCTCAGTTTTAACCTCGGCCTGGTCTCAGTTTTAACCTCGGCCTGGTCTCAGTTTTAACCCCGGCCTGGTCTCAGTTTTAACCTCGGCCTGGTCTCAGTCTTAGCCTCGGCCTGGTCTCAGTCTTAGCCTCGGCCTGGTCTCATGGTCTCAGTTTTCCGTTCTCAAACCTCGAGCCCCTTGTTCTTGTTTGTGAAATAAAATCTATTGCGAACCGTTGAGACGAGGACTGTTTTCACTCCTGTCGATTATGATCAAGCACAAATGTTTAGGCCGACGATGCTGTAATAAAATCTTATTTACAATTCGTAGGTATTGCCAGTGGCCCAGAACATGAAGTCTTCCATCGAGTTCACACAGTTTCAACATCTGCTTTGAACAGATACTATAATAAACATACCTACTGTGCATATAGACAATCAGACTGTACAAAGAGGACACAGTGTATATACAGGAGACATCAGACTATGGTACAAGTGACGAACAGAAAGTGGGGGAAAACAGCCGATCCAGGACAAAATCGGAGATACTTTTTGATCGTTTTGATTTTGAAGAAATGCAAGTGTTAGATTTTTGAGTTCACTGCAAAAAATGATCAAATGTGAGGTAAAAAAAAAAAAAAATGCTTGAATTGTCTTGAAAATGTCTTCCTGGCAAATAAAAAATAAAAATATGAATCCAAAAAAATAAAAAAAATAAAAAAATAAAAATAAAATAAAATAAACAAAATAAATAAAAAATAATAAAATGAATAAAATAAAATAACAAATAAATTAAACAAACAAAAATGAAAAAAATACATAAATAAATAAAAATGAACAAAAAATAAATAAAAATGAACAAAAACATAAACATAAAATAAACAAAAAGGAACAAATTAAATAATAATAAACAGCTCTTGAAATATGACTAAATGACTGTGTCCCGTTGGCAATTTTTGTTTTAAGACATTCAGAATGTGCTCAAATCTAGATAAAAACACTTGAGTCATGCATGTATTACCTCATATTCTATCATTTATTTGCAGGGAAATCTGATCAGTCTGAAAAGCACAAGTAAACGGGACAAATCATCAGTTTTATATTTGCCATTTTCACCTGGACAAACCCGTGCACGAAGTTGTAACAACACAAAAAACATGTCGCGTTTCCTTTTTGTGTTTCCTTTTAAACGGCTTTGGACCTGCTAGTGCAAATCTGCTTCAAACATCACACCCTCCGTCTCCCCCCCATCGTCAGTATTTACCGCCGTGACGAGTTTGAACGGTAAAAGGTCTAGAGACGGGCGCCAGATCGACCCATGACGGAGAGTTGCTGGTGAAAAAAAATAAAACTCCTCATTTTCATCAAGACAGTTCGATAAGTCCTCATTGTGTGCTTTAGATACATGGAAAAAGTGACAAAAGTGGTCCAACAAAACAGACAAAAGAGAATCCAAGTCCGAAAATGACAGTGCTGAGACTAGACTATAATAAGTGTTTTTTTTTATTTCATTTTAAATCAAATTCTTTTTCTTCTACTTGCTGTACACTGCAAAAAGCGATGGAAAATAAGTTAAAAATGGCTAAAAAATTGGCAAAATGTATCTTAATTCTAGCACGTTGTGACTGCCTTAAAACAAGATTCTCCAATGGGACAAAAAAATGGTCTTGTTTTAAAAAGATACAAGAAATGTCTAATTTGGAATGAGAAAATGAATCAATAGTTTTTCTAAAATATGTATTATAAATGTATTACCGCATATTTAATCATTTTTTGCAGTGTGTAAAAACAAAGTCTTATGGTGTGAACTGAAATACTCGTTTTTTTCTGGAAGTGCAAAAATAGTGCTAAAATCTGCCTGTGTCTTGATTGAATTTGTAAAATGCAAGTGAGATTCTGAATCGCGGTTGAAGAAAAAAAAAAATCTAAAATCAAAGGAAAGGTTCAATTTAAGGCTTTTCTCTATGTAAAGAGGACGTAGACATTTACAATTACATTTACAGCTTTGAGACTGTACAAAGTATATGCTCACACAAGCACCATACGGAGGCTACCGCACACACACGCACACACACACGCACACACACACACACACGCATACACACACACACACACGCACAATAGCTCTTGTCTCTGCCCTGCTCTGGTCCACATTCATACAGAGATCCAGCTCGCAGACATACTCTCTCTCTCTCTCTCTCTGACACACACACACATACACACACACACAAACGCACACACACAATCACACACACACACACACACACACACAGATGGTTTTTCAGCCCAGTATGTCCAGGTAGACGGGCGAGGCCTTGGCCAGACTTTGCAACAGCGCGTGGATCTCCCTGATGTTGAGCCTCATGTAGGGCTCTCTCTGCCAGCAGCCCAGCATCAGGTCGTACACCTCCTTGGGACAAGTCCGAGGCCGCTGCAGCACGCGGCCCTGGGTGATGCACTCGATCACCTGCGAACACACAACCACAATCAGTATTTAAGAAGAAGAAGAAGAGGATGGTCCTTCATTCATCTTGCCCAAGGACACAACGACAGCAGACGTCAGTGGAGAAGGTCTCGTGGTGGGCTCAAAGAGGGTTTTTTTTATCTTAATTTGAATAGAAATGGATTGATAAAAGTTTCTCCGAGAACACAGAGCAGACTTCTCACTGGTTTGAACAGAAGGGAGCACATCACCCCTGTCTTGGCGTCCCTCCACTGGCTCCATCTGCGTTATAGAATTGATTTAAAGATCTGATTACTTTTAAAGCTCGTTTAGGTCTGGCACCCAGCTATATTTTTGAGTTTTAACCCCCTACGAGCCCTTCCCCCGCAGCCTCAGACCCTCGGGCAGGTCCCTGTGACTGGTCCAAGGTCGAGGCTCCGGACTAAAGGAGACCGAGCCTTCTCTGTCCGGGCTCCTCGGCTTTGGAACCACTTGCCCGAGGAGATATCTTCTTTTAAATCACTTCTAAAAACCCACTTTTATCAAACAGCTTTTAACTGTTAGTTTTAAACTTCTCATGCTGTATTTTACCGTCTGCTTTGTCTTTGTTTTCATTTCTTGTGTTTCCTCTTTGACTTGTCGTCCTGTATCTATTCTATCTAATTATTCTGACTTTGTTTTCTGACTGTTTTAAAGTATATCATGCTGACTGTGCAGTGCTTTGTAAAAATTGTTTTTGAAAAGGGCTATGCAAATAATGATTTATTATTATTATTTTTGGGACAAATCTAAACAGGTGAGTTTAATCATCCAGCAAGTAATAAGTAATAATTAAAACTCAGTGATAAAAATATGAGGTGATAAATGCTTAAAACGAGTACATTCTTATCGTATACAGACAAAAAAAAAGTAATCTGAAATACCTTTTGTTTTCAGACACTAAACTCCAACTAATACTTAATAAACGTGGTTAATATCACAAAAATACGTCAAAACTAAATACTGGCTGCTGTGTTGCTATGGTAACCAGCACTGGCTCCAAGCTGAGGCTGTTTTTTTTTTGGAATTAAACTACATGTAGAAACTGAAAAAGTCACAAGTTATGTAAGTAAGTAAGTTAGTAAGTAAGTAAGTTTGTATTTATATACCGCCTTTTCACTGCAGATCTGAGTCTCAAAGCGGTTTACAATTGTCAATTTTTGGGCATTTGTCTCTCACTCCACACAGAGATGGGAGCGGGGTCGCCAGTACAGGAGGCGCATGCCAGAACTATTGGACATATTTTTAGTGGTAGGGGAAACCGGAGTACCCGGAGGAAACCTACGCAGACACGGGGAGAACATGCAAACTCCACTCAGAAAGGCCCTGGTCCGACCGGGATTCGAACCCAGGACCTTCTTGCTGAGAGGCGAGAGTGCTATCCACTCAGCCACCGTGCCGCCCCTTATGAAGACCATACATTTACACATACACGGTTATAACGAAAAGCCGTCAAATTGACTGTTGTGGGAGTTCTGTGAGAGTTCTTCCCCCAGACTTGACTCTTGTAAATGGAGCAGTATTCACCAAAAGTACAAATAGGTAAACAAAGGTCTTTCACTGGTGTTTTACTGAGCTCAGGGTCTTCACACCGAGCCTTTTTCTCAGTCGCCTGTTCCTTCCAAAGCAGGATCATATAACAGTCAATACATGTGTTGTCAATTTACCCTTTTCTTTTTTGCTTTTTTCCTGAAATTGGATACTGTATAAGGTAAAGAGGGCGACTCAGATCAATAACAGATACATGTGACAGACGTGTGTGAGAGGCCAAACTCAGGCCCACGGGCAAACTCCGGCCGCGAGACCATTTTTTAGCGGGCCCTGAAATGATTTTCAATCGTCATTATTACATTAGTTGATGTTAGCATTGATGTAATGGGCGGCTATGGCATGTTATACTTCATTTTGTTTCATTCATTCTTGCCTCTGTTTACATACCGCCATACGCGGACGCGCGCGAGGCTCAGCGCGCACTCGCAGAGCAAGTACTGTGTATGGAACGTTTATACCCGGACTCTCTGATTATTATCCTGGGGGATTTTAATAAGGGAAACTTGAGCCAGGAATTACCCAAATACAGACAGTTTATCAAATGCCCGACCAGAGAGGAGAACACTCTGGATCACTGTTACACCACCGTGCGCGGAGCTTTTCGCGCTGTTCCCAAGCCAGCCCTCGGCTTCTCAGATCACTCCATGATACATCTGGTTCCTGCTTACAGACAGAGACTAAAGCTCTCGAAACCTGCAGTGAGGAGCTCCAAAGTGTGGTCTGATGAAGCTGTGGAAGAGCTGCGCGCGTGCATGGAATCTACAGACTGGGACCTTTTCAGAGCTGCCACAGATAGTTTGGATGAATATACGGACACTGTGACGTCATACATTCACTTCTGTGAGGATAGCATCATTCCAACAAGGACCAGGGTCATCTATAACAACGACAAACCCTGGTTCACTGCTAAACTCCGGCAGCTCAGGAAAGCAAAGGAGTCTGCTTTCAGGGAGGGGGACCGCAGCGGCTACAAAGCAGCTAAATATCAGTTCAGGAAAGAACTGAAAGCAGCCAAGTCCCGGCACAGAGAACGACTACAGGAGCAGTTTGGTAACAACGATACTGCTTCTGTCTGGAGGGGCCTACGGGAGATCACCAACTACAAACCCAAAGCCCCCCCCTGTGCTGACGACCACAAGCTAGCTGACGATCTGAACTTATTTTTCAGTCGCTTTGATGCTGCCCCTGACACCTCTCCCTCCCCCACCCCCCACTACTCTAACGACCCACCCATCAGCCCTGCCCCCAGCCTAACAATAGCCGCTAAAGAGATTAAACAACTCTTCCTGAGGCTGCACCCCCGCAAAGCTCCTGGCCCGGACCACGTGTCTCCGGCCACTCTGAGATACTGCGCCAGTGAGCTTACTCCTGTGTTCACTGACATTTTCAACACCTCTCTGCAGTCCTGCCATGTCCCGGCCTGCTTCAAATCCTCCATCATTGTCCCCGTCCCGAAGAAGCCCAGGATCACAGGACTCAATGACTACAGACCTGTAGCACTTACGTCTGTCGTCATGAAGTCATTTGAACGCCTGGTTCTCTCCCATCTCAAGTCCCTCACCTGCCCCCTCCTGGACCCCCTGCAGTTCGCCTACAGAGCCAACAGATCTGTAGACGACGCCATTAACCTGGCCCTCCACCACATCCTACAGCACCTGGACTCCCCGGGGACCTACGCCAGGGTCCAGTTTGTGGACTTCAGCTCTGCCTTCAACACAATCCTGCCATCCCTGCTCCAGGACAAGCTCTCCCAGCTCAACGTGCCCGATTCCACCTGCAGGTGGATCACTGACTTCCTGACGGACAGGAAGCAGCGAGTGCGTCTGGGGAAGAATGTCTCGGACTCTCGGATTATAAATACAGGAGCCCCACAGGGCTGTGTTCTTTCTCCCCTGCTCTTCTCCCTGTACACCAACCACTGCACCTCCAGCCACGACTCCGTGAAGCTGATCAAGTTCGCGGACGACACCACCCTCATTGGACTCATCTCCAACAACGATGAGTCCGCCTACAGGAGGGAGGTGGACCGGCTGGTGTCCTGGTGCAGTGGTAACAACCTGGAGCTGAACGCCCAGAAGACAGTGGAGATGATTGTGGACTTCAGGAAGAGCACTGTCCCCCCGCCCCCACCCTCCGTGATGGACTCCCCCATCACCTCTGTGGAGTCCTTCCGTTTCCTGGGCACCACCATCACCCAGGACCTCAAGTGGGAGCCGACCATCAGCTCCCTCATCAAGAAGGCCCAGCAGAGGATGTACTTCCTGCGGCAGCTCAGGAAAGCCAAGCTGCCTGCACAGATGTTGGTGCAGTTCTACACGGCCATCATCGAGTCCATCCTCACCTCCTCCATCACCGTGTGGTTCGCTGGAGCCACAGTCAGGGACAAACAGAGACTACAGCGCATTGTGCGCTCTGCAGAGGAAGTGATCGGCCGCAGCCTTCCATCGCTGCAGGACCTGTACGTCGCCCGAGCTCGAGGCCGGGCTGGTCGTATCACAGCCGACCCCTCTCACCCTGCACATGGACTATTCCAACCACTCCCCTCAGGCAGGAGACTGCGGTCCATCAGGACTAGAACCTCCCGCCACAAGAACAGTTTCTTCCCCTCTGCTGTTGGACTCTTGAACACTTCTTAACCTGTCCCCCCGCCCTTTATAAAGTCACTTTACTGCCCATCATACGTCACTTAACTTCACTGTACTGCTGTCACCTTACATTGTGTGCACCATGTGCACTTGTATATTGTAAATAGTAACTGTAACTCTATTTTAAATTTAAATTTATTCTTTAGAAGTGTTTTTTATTCTTATTTTTATTATCTCTTTTTGACTGTTGCACTGAGCCAAAGCAATTTCCTAGTCTGTGACCTCCTGTTACTTACGTGGCAATAAAAATTATTCTGATTCTGATTTTAAAGTAGCAGTATGTAATATTTGCATGTCAAGTCATCATTAAATGGCCCAAATATTTCAAAAGTCGTTATTAAATCATGTTCTTTTCAAACACATCTTTAACTGATAACAGTAGTTCAGCAGAGATATTTGATAATCAACATTAGTTTTACAACCCGTAAAAGTTGTTATTGTTTTGATTTTGATGTCTTACCCTCCGCCGTTTCGCCAATCAGGAAGTGTCATGTAAGTCCGTGATCGGGTTTCCAGAACTCTGCTCGGCTCACTAATCTCACTGGTAAAGTAACACGTGGCGCAGAACTAAAAAAGGTCTTGTTATGACTCTCCAATAATTAATGACAAAACAAAGACTAAAACGAGGATTTATATCGAGACGCCTTTGAACAATTGATGTGATGCAAAATGTGCTGGTCTGAGTCCGTTCTTCAGAGTAGGTTGTACCGTGTGAATCAGTGTTCTAATGGTCAAACCTTTGAGCTCACGATGCAGTAACCCGGGACAAAGTCCTTTTGTATTTATTGCATGTTATCACATTCTAGGACAGATTGCTCTAAAAACGGTAAAAGACGAAGGTTTTGCAGATTATAGCTTATTTGTAAAAAGAATCATTTAAGACCACATGTACCCAAATTAGAATAATGTTAGTCTCTTTTTGATGTGGGACTTATTCATGTTTGTCTAAAAAATAGGGAATAAATAAAATTAAAGGTGATATCCTCTTGAGCGAACCCTGATGTTGATACTGAAGAAATACGTTCCAACATCCATTCTTCCCACTCCTATTTTGGACATCAATTGCTTATTTATTTTGGATAATGATTTTTGATTTTATTTTGTTTTGTGTTTTTTATCTCAAATGTCCAAATAAAAAAATAAAATTAAACATTCATTCAAAACATTGCTTCAACATTAGCATGCCTCATGGCAATGTGACTGGAGACAGACAAACAACTGATAAAATAATTCCCTGTGTTTGCTGCTGGATTTGGTGTGAATCTGGCAACCTGAGTCAGGGAGAGTGGGAGAGGACTACACAATATTGACTGTGACTGCAGTACCACTTTTGGCCAGATTTTTACATATTGTTCCTTTAAAGCTTAGTTTCTCAGGAAAACAACCATATCATTTCATATGTTCAAAATGTGTCAAACAAACATGTTAGAAGTTAAATTAGGAACAAAAAAATATTGTTCATTTTCACTTGCTTTGATGAAGACCTGGGAGGAGTCAAAACGCTTCACTTTGTCTCCACAATATTTAAGGATTTTTACTTTTAGTCTGAGTCAAACCTTTTGCTCTGTGTCTCATGTATTTATATTTATATTTAACAGTCATTCTTCCATCACATCTTTTTCATATTTGTCCCAGTTGTGGCTCAATCCAAACTCATGTCAATTAGAAAACATCATCAAAATGTTAATAAAATAGATAATAAAAGTAAACAGCTCTTATGTTTTTAAATTTGGGATTCGACCAAAATGAGGTAAAAAGATCTAGCGTCTTTGTTCTTGCTTCATCTTTGATTCGATGTTTACAATCTTACAACTGTATTTCAAATGGAGTCATGTAAACCGAGGCAGTGTCTGTGCTCAATGAGCACATTTGGGGTCATTTTGTGAATCTACAGTCATTTCAATGTTTTATTAGTGTCAAACCTGTCCTCAAAGGAAAGTGCTAATGTGGCTGCAGGTTTTCACTCCAACCAAGCAGGAGCAGAGCAGACTCCACCCATTTCCTCACATCCTCTGTCTGTCTGAACCTGGAGATCTGAGTAAATGGGTGGAGTTGTCTAAACGATTTATATATTTTTTTTTATTTCAGTACAAAGGGAGGATACAAAGAACAAAGTCACAAAAAGTACAAATGGAATGCAGTGGGCGGTACCTCGTTGTTGGAGAGCTGGTACCAGGGCTGTTTGCCGTAAGTGAAGATCTCCCACAGGACCACGCCCAGACTCCACACGTCGCTCTCTGTGGTGAAGCGTCGGTACAGGATGCTCTCGGGAGGCATCCAGCGGATGGGCAGCATTGTGTGACCTCCCACCTGCAGCGAGAGGTCAGAGGTCAGAGAGAAGGGGTCAGAGGGAAGGGGTCAGGAGTCAGAGGGAAGGGGTCAGAGGGAAGGGGTCAGGAGGAAGGGGTCAGAGGGAAGGGGTCAGGGGGAAGGGGTCAGAGGAAAGGGGTCAGGGGGAAGGGGGGGGGGCTCAGACAGACTGCCTTCAAAGTTCAAGGTTCCACTTCACTGCCTCCTTATTGAAATGTGTCTTTGTATCTAGATTACAAACTCAAGAGGTTTTGAGCCACAATCCTTAAACTGTGTTTCTGGAAGCAAGATTTGTTTATAATAATAATAATAATGATAATAATAATGCATTGGTTTTAATGGCTTCACAAAACGTTATTCATTCCCACAGTGGTGATAAACAGCTCCATCTGTCAGTGTACCGCAGCTGCCCTGGGCACACTGACAGCAGCGATACAACCATTATGTGCCATCAGCCTCTCTGAACACCACCAACCATCCACACACGCACCAGACCAGTGTCTTGCCCAAGGATACAACAACAGTTTGACACTTTACAGTGACACTGTGGCCCCTGGTGTTCCCAGAGGTCTCCCATCACAGCACTAACCAGGCCCTGCCCTCCACAGTTTCAGAGATCTGACAGAATCTGGCTTTTGGATGCAAGTCCACATACGGCATACTTTCACTGAATCCATGAACAACCATAATTGCCGGACCATAGGCCACTACTTTTTTCAATGTCTCTGATCATTGCTTGTTAGCGATGATGCTAATGTATGTTTTTCAAATGTCGCTACAAACACGCGCTATGTTTTTGTTTATAATCAGTGTTGCTCATATTATTATTCAAACTTTAATTTTATTGTATTTTTCTATTATATACATATATTTTCAATATTTTAATTTTAATGTTATTGTTTTATTTTTAAACGCATAATTGTTGCCTTGTTAATAATGAAGCTTTGACCCGTCGAACACTAAAGGAAAAAACTCAAAAATAAAACACACATAGAAAATAAAATATAAAAAAGAGTCCAGCCAGTACTGTATCTCAGAAATACATCAAATATATCAAATACATGTCGTGTGTTTCAGACAGAGAGAGCGCGGTGTCTTGTGCTGTTGTTATGGTTTATGAGAAACCATCCTTCACCAAAGACAATCATTTAATCTTCTTCAGTTTGACCATGAAGCATTTTATCTCAGCAGCTGTTTCCATTTGATGAAAAGCTCTGCTGCATTATGGTCCTGCAGACTGGACTCTGCCTCAGGCTTTTCTGTTCTTTCTCTCACCAGTGGAGGGCGCTGTGGAGGCCAAACGTCTCTCTCTTTGTCCAGGTTCATATTCACATTCAGTTTGTTTGCCATTTGCAGTAAACCCACATTGGAATAACTGTACAAGACACCAGACAGAGCAGATGCTAAACACCAGAGCTCTTGCCTGTCGCTAACAAATTGTAAATATCTATATTAAAAAAAACATGTAGCTACTTGTCTTTTAAGATTAGATAAGATAACTTTATTGATCTCACAATGGATAAATGCCCATGTTATTTGCATTTGTAAGAAAGTGGATAAAACCAAAGAAAAAGCAGAATATTTATAAGTTTGAAGAGAATGTATAAGTGTTAAATGTCCTCCCACTTCTTTTAAAATAGCAATTGTTTTGAAATCCAAAATAAACTGTATTTATTTATTTATTTTATTATTATTTTTATTTTCAAATCAAACGTTTGTGTCTTGTTTGTTTTGTTCTGCTGTTTGAGAAATATAAGTTTGACGTTTACTTACTTACTTAAATACAACTGTAAACTAAATGAAAGGGAAGGTTTGGACGTTAGAGTCAGAGAGTTGCAAAAGGAATGTTGTGAAATGTACTCCATGTTTAGGCAGAAATGAAAGCAGCTTTGTCCTTATTTCACCTCAGGTCACTCTGAAAAAGTTAGAGATTTTAGACTTGCTTCTTTATTATGCTAAAGTTACAGATTTTAAACTCTTAATCAATCACTTTCTTCGACCCTTGTGCCTTGAAAGCTGCAAAAAGTGATTAAAAAAAAGGCATTTGTTTGAAATTTGGCAACATGTATATTAACTTGAGCACAATGTATATTAACTATCTCTCTTGGAATGAGAAAATAAAGCATTTCTTGAAATAAGACTAAATGGCTTTGTCCCATTGGAGAATCTTGTTTTAACACAGTCAGAATGTGCACAGATTTAAAAAACACTAGATTTAAGCAATTATTGCCTCATATTTGATCATTTTTTGCAGTGTAGTCTCTCCTAAGCTAAAGGTTGGATAAATTCACAAGAATTAGTAAATAAAGTGAAGTATTTACATTTATACTCACTCTGTAGTAGTCGGTGCTGTACACGTCTCTGGACATCCCAAAGTCCCCGATCTTGACCAGCAGGTTCTCCCTCACCAGGCAGTTCCTGGTTGCCAGGTCTCGGTGGACAAAGTGCTGCGAGGCCAAGTACACCATGCCGGCCGCAATCTGCTGAGCGATGTGGAGCATCTGCGACGGCGTCAGCTCCACCACGATACTGTGCTGACCGTCCGCCAGCAGGATCGCATCAGGACCATGTGACCTGTGAAGCCAGGAGGAGGAGGAGGAGGAGGAGGAGGAGGAGGAGGAGGTGCAGGAGGAGGAGGAGGAGGAGGAGGAGGAGGAGGAGGAGGAGGAGGAGGTGCAGGAGGAGGAGGAGGAGGAGGAGAGGGAGGAGGAGGAGGAGGAGGAGGAGGTGCAGGAGGAGGAGGAGGAGGAGGAGGAGGAGGAGGAGGAGGAGGAGAGGGAGGAGGAGGTGCAGGAGGAGGAGGAGGAGGTGGAAGAAGAAGAGACCAGGGTCAGTAACACAGACATATGTGAGAGACTGCACTTCTACTGTATTTATTGTACATACATTAAGCCCTGTTTCCACCTGTTCTCCTCTACTCTACTCTACTTTACTCTAGAGTCTATACTCGGCTGTACTCTACTTGGTTCTACTCTAGTCTACTCTACTCTCCTCGGCTCTACTCTTCTCTGCCCCAATTGGAAGCCTTTTCACTGGCTTAACTGACGAGCGAGTTTAGAGTAGAGTAGAGTAGAGTGTAGAGTAGAGTAAAGTAGAGATGAGTAGAGTACAGTAGAGTCCAGTAGAGTACGGTAGAGTCCAGTAGGGTAAAGTACAGTAGAGTAGAGTAGGGCTGGTGGAAACGGGGCAATAACAATGATTCCATGTTTGACGCTTACACTGGTGTGATGTCACATGTACACTGGTGTGATGTCACATGTTCGCTGGTGTGATGTCACATGTTCAGTGATGTCACATGTTCACTGGTGTGATGTCACATGTACACTGGTGTGATGTCACATGTACACTGGTGTGATGTCACATGTTCGCTGGTGTGATGTCACATGTTCAGTGATGTCACATGTTCACTGGTGTGATGTCACATGTTCAGTGATGTCACATGTACACTGGTGTGATGTCACATGTTCGCTGGTGTGATGTCACATGTTCAGTGATGTCACATGTTCACTGGTGTGATGTCACATGTACACTGGTGTGATGTCACATGTACACTGGTGTGATGTCACATGTTCGCTGGTGTGATGTCACATGTTCAGTGATGTCACATGTTCACTGGTGTGATGTCACATGTTCACTGGTGTGATGTCACATGTTCACTGGTGTGATGTCACATGTACACTGGTGTGATGTCACATGTTCACTGGTGTGATGTCACATGTTCGCTGGTGTGATGTCACATGTTCAGTGATGTCACATGTTCAGTGGTGTGATGTCACATGTTCAGTGGTGTGATGTCACATGTAATCCTATAACATTGTGTTATCTGAGTCGTGTTGTGTGACCCTGTGATCCCGACCTGAGGAACTTGTTGAGGTCTCCGTGCTTCATGTATTCAAAGACCATGATGAGGGGGTCGCTCTCCACACACACGCCGTAGAAGGTGACGATGTGATCGTGCTGCAGGTTGGTCAGAAGCTCCGCCTCTCGGTAGAAGTCGGCGCGTCCGCTCTCACTGGCCTCTTTCAGCGTCTGAAGACCACAAGAACAAGACGAGCTCAGTCCTGAGGCTAAAGGGACTACAGGGACTACAGGGACTGTGTGGAGAACTCAGTCCTGGATCTTCAGCCTCAGTCCTGGATCTACAGCCTCAGTCCTGGATCTACAGCCTCAGTCCTGGATCTACAGCCTCAGTCCTGGATCTACAGCCTCAGTCCTGGATCTACAGCCTCAGTCCTGGATCTACAGCCTCAGTCCTGGATCTACAGCCTCAGTCCTGGATCTACAGCCTCAGTCCTGGGTCTACATAGAAACACTTTAGGTAAAAAAAAATACTTGACTGAGATCTATTTACATTCTGTGCAGAGATGACATTCAACATGATAAAGGTGAGGTCTCATATTCCTAATCTCTATATAATTGGCCCTTGTTACTTTGTGGTCGCCATGGTGACTACCTCTACATCCAACCAGGAAGTGACATAATAAACACAATAACATTATCAATAACTATCACACAATTGCTCCATAATCATTTTTAAAACAGGGCTGTCAAATACTGTGGATGTAGTTTTGATTCTTTCCAATCAATTTCATCCAAAGATATTATCTTAAAATGTGATCTTACAATGAAGAAAAAGTATTTAAATATACATGTTTGCCAGCTTCAAATTACAAAAAAAAATAGTAAAAATTGATCCAGCAGTGATTATAAAAAACCTTAAGTAATGTATCTTCGAGCTGAATTTTGATGACTTTTCCGAACTTGACCAGCCCTGCGTCATTTACACCTTTTTAGACCCCAATTCAGGATATAAAATTATCTATTTTTAATCACTGTGGCTTGTCGTTTTTACCCAAGGTGAAAATAAAACTTGACCCAGAAATGGACAAAGTGGAAGAAAATAAAATAAAACTAACACTAAAACAGATGACCACACAAAAAGCCAGTAATGCAGTGTAGGATGACAAAACAGCGCCCTAAATCTGGTTACCGGGCAGAACAGTAGCCAGCGTCCAATCAAAGTCACTCACACATGCACAGTATTGACAGTGGGGTTGTATAGCGTCTCTGCATTACCTTCACGGCTACATGGATCTTGTCCTGGTCCGGTGTCAGGTTGTAGCACTCAGCCAGAAAGACTTTCCCGAACGCTCCTTCTCCCAGCTCCCGCTTCAGGACGATGTTGTGTCTCTTGATGTGCTGCACAACTTCAGGGCAGAAAGACGAAGAAGTCAACAACTAGTCGACAACTATAACTCTAACTATAACTCTGGAATAATAAAAACAAAAAGAAGTCAGTTTAATATAGTGCTATTTTGGACTCTCAAATGCTGGGACTCTGAGGAGCACAGGGACTGGCCTCCTGCTGGGACTCTGAGGAGCACAGGGACTGGCCTCCTGCTGAGACTCTGAGGAGCACATGGACTGGCCTCCTGCTGGTCCCAGAGTCAGGACTAAACATGGGGAGGCAGGATTTTAGATTTATGCAGCTAAAATCTGGATAAAATCTGGTCTTCCTGAGGTTGTAAGACAGGCCACGTCCCTGACAGTGTTCGAGTCCAGGTTTTAAATGTAAATGTTTAGTCTAGACTTTTAAAGATTTCCACATGACCATCAGCTCCCTCATCAAGAAGGCCCAGCAGAGGATGTACTTCCTGCGGCAGCTCAGGAAAGCCAAGCTGCCTGCACAGATGTTGGTGCAGTTCTACACGGCCATCATCGAGTCCATCATCACCTCCTCCATCACCTCCTCCGTGTGGTTCGCTGGAGCCACAGTCAGGGACAAACAGAGACTACAGCGCATTGTGCGCTCTGCAGAGGAAGTGATCGGCCGCAGCCTTCCATCGCTGCAGGACCTGTACGTCGCCCGAGCTCGAGGCCGGGCTGGTCGTATCACAGCCGACCCCTCTCACCCTGCACATGGACTATTCCAACCACTCCCCTCTCACCTGCACATGGACTAATCCATCCACTCCCCTCAGGCAGGAGACTGCGGTCCATCAGGACTAGAACCTCCCGCCACAAGAACAGTTTCTTCCCCTCTGCTGTTGGACTCTTGAACACTTCTTAACCTGTCCCCCCGCCCTTTATAAAGTCACTTTACTGCCCATCATACGTCACTTTACTTCACTGTACTGCTGTCACCTTACATTGTGTGCACCATGTGCACTTGCATATTGTAAATAGTAACTGTAACTCTATCCATCCATCCATCCATTTTCTTCCCCTTAATCCATTTCTGGGTTGGGGGGTGGCAGTCAGAGCTGCACCCAGTACACAGAGCACCAGCCCCTCACTGATCCTCCTGCAGGTGGTGAGTCCACAGGAGCTGAGATCTTTTCACTGTAACTCTATTTTAAATTTAAATGTATTCTTTAGAAGTGTGTTTTATTCTTATTTTTATTATCTCTTTTTGACTGTTGCACTGAGCCAAAGCAATTTCCAAGTCTGTGACCTCCTGTTACTTACGTGGCAATAAAAATGATTCTGATTCTGATTGATTCAGCTGTGCCCCTAATATGTGCCATACTCACAGTAGTTATTGTATCATATCGTATCGTATCATATTGTATCATATTGTTCTGTACCGTACCGTACCGTATTGTATCGTATCGTATCGTATTTTATTATATGACTTGGATCGTACACGCGCTCTGATTGGTTGATTTGCGGTCTGATATTTTCCCATCTCGGACCGTTACCATGACAATTGGTCCACAGCGCGTATCAAATTTGATATCTTTCCTCGGTAAAGAAAGAATGAGCGACGACTTTGAAGAGCCAGAGGAAGTAATAACAGCAAATGACAACGAAAACACAACTCCTAACAGTCAAGAAGAGATTGACAACTTCGCTACAGACCAGAAAGCTAAAAACACGGTTAGGAAAATCAAGTCAGAGATCGATATTTGCATAAATTAAAAATAGTCATATAATAAAACATTTATTAACCTCGCTTGCTCGGTCTGTACAGAGAAATATCAGACCTCACCACGGCTCGGTCTGTGCATTAAGGCCGCGGTCTGATATTTCTCTGTACAGACCTAGCGCTCGTTTAATAAGCCGTTAATATTGTATCATATCATATCGTATCGTATCGTGTTGTATCGTATTGTTATAAGTATTTATTTTACTGCTCCACCACAAGCAAACACTTGTTTCCTTTTTGAGCTGAGGTTGATAACTTATTAATCTGTGCATGTGACATCTTTTTGAAGGATTTATAATTTCATCTTTTACTGAATTCCGAATACAACATGTTTCCTAAATATTTTTCACATGTGTTTTTTTATACATCTTTGTCTGTTTTTCGTCGACTTTCTGGTTTAAATGTGCTGAGTTTGGCTCGAGAATCACTTCGGCCTCTACTGCATCGTGTTACATTCGATTGGATTTTGATTTGGTAAATGTCCTAATCCGGATCTCGTTGCGAACCCGGGTCTCGCGTCTCGATCAGCAGCAGACGCAGTGATTTCCGAACACGGTGTAAGTGCAGTCGCTCCATGGATTTATCCGGAACGAGGAGAAAGTAACTCACACGTGTCGGATTTCAGGATGCTGCCGGAGTTACGGAAGTACTGTGGGTTCTCAATGACAGGAATCTTTGTCATCCCAATGATGACTGCGTCTGGGCCCATCTCGGAGGACGACGGGGTGTTGTTGCCATTGGAGACGTGATGAAGAGGGCTGGCAGAGTCATCGTCATTACTGATGACAGAGGAAGAGCCTGGAGAGGAGGAGGAGGAGGAGGAGGAGGAGAGTGAAAAACACAAGTGCTTCATGTCTTAACTTCCTTTTTGTTTTCTAATTTATATTCTATTAGTTTTCTTTTGCAGTCATACAATAATCCATAACATTCCATAGACAGTACAAGCGCAATTATTTGAACAAAAAATAAGAGAAAAGGAGAAAAAAAACTTTAAAATTAAAATCTAAATAAAAATAAAAATAATAATGATAATAATAAAAATTATATCTTTAAAAAAAAGAATAAATTAATGAATAAGTAAATGAATAAGTAAAAAAACGTCTTTTTTAAAAACACAAAAAAAAATAAAAAAAATAATAGAGCGACACAGTTAACTTTGTAACATTATGCACCGTGTCAGAGCTCTTCAAAGAAGGGAACATAGAATGGTGATGTTTTTTACCCTTTGTATTTGTCTTTTAGTGCTACTAGAATTCTACAGTACGACACAGACAGGAAGTGTGACTACCTTACCTGTTTTCTTCGTGGACTTTACACAAATATTACTCTTTAAAACCACATTACATTGTGCTATGTAAATACAGGACGTCCTGGACTGTAACCTCTTTGTAAACTACACGAGAAAATCAGAAGAAAAAGTCACTGTTGTCCACACATAGGCTGCACCTGTGTATAAGCTGCACCTGTGTATAAGCTGCACCTGTGTATAAGCTTTACGTTTTAATGTTGTAATTTAACACTTAACTAAAAGCTGATGGAGAAAAAAGGATTGAATAGATCCTTGGTTTCTTTGGCTATAACACTGTACAATTGTGTTACTATTGTTAGTAATTTATAGAATATTGGATGTATTTATGTTTGGCCTGAATGTGTTTCTGCTGCTGGACACCTGAATTACTCCTACAAGTATCAGTAAAGTGTCTATATACTGTATCCATCTGTCAATCTGTCTATCCATCTGTCTATCTGTCTATCCATCTATCTGTCTATCCATCTATCCATCTGTCAATCTGTCTATCCATCTGTCTATCTGTCTATCCATCTATCTGTCTATCCATCTGTCTATCCATCTATCCATCTGTCTATCTGTCTATCCATCTGTCTATCTGTCTATCCATCTGTATCTATCCGTCTAAAGCCTGGTTCACACGAGACGATTTTAAAATTGTCGACCGATTTTTTTCTCTGTGTGAGACCCCACACACGGAGATAAAAAATCACGGGTCTAACCACTTTGGTCGTACAGTGTGTGGTGCGCAGCCACACGGCAGAATCACGCAAACCACACACGAAACCGATTTCACCCCCGAGCATTCACAGGTCACCGGAAATCTCACATCGCTCGAGATCAAGCGTGACTTCAGAGTAAACAGAGTGTGCAGGCCTCTCCGCTTCACGCAGCCTATAGAGACTCTGGTCTGACCACAGCAGCCACAGACACCATGAGGACAAACACATGTGGATTTTACTGCTCTACAGTTCTCTGGCCCGTACTGTCTGTGCTGTTCAACAATACAGTTTGTACGGACGACCTGTGAACGCATCACACACACTGCTAGACATGAAACTTTACATACGCGCAAACCAACAAGCCCGGCTGCAGTAACGGCTGCATCAACACGTCTGTACTGTATTAGGACAGAGTGCAAAGTAAACGTACAAACACAACCATCAGTTTGATCATTTAGTACTAATCCCGTCCGAACAGGGCTTATGCCAACACTACTTGTGCAGCAGGTTCTTGTCATTTCGGTGATGATATGCTTTACACGACACGTCATACATACATTCACGGTGTTGCCAGAGGTCAACTAGTGCCTCCATCTCTGATGTCCACCGAACTTTCTGGTGCGCCATGCCGGTGACTGTTTTTTTTTTTTACGGTGTTTCCTCGCCGCCTCTTCTCGTCTTCTGATTGGCTACACGCCGCAGTCATGGCAACGCGCTCGTCTGTCCTTGGGGGACACCACACACGAAGAGAAATCGGGCCAAAACAATCCAACATGTTGGATATCCCCGATTTGAGATCGGAGCAGTCCCGAAGTCCTTCCGAGCGACGAGCACAGTCTTAACACACCACACACGGCAGGAAAATCCATCAGATTTTTTGTTACGATATTCGGAGCGTTCTTACGATTGTCGTAGGGGTAAATCGGGTCCAAAATCGGCCCAATTATCCTGCCGTGTGAACCAGGCTTTAGTCTGTAAGCTCTGACAATAGTCCTAATCACATAAAAAGCAGTTCTGAGTATTTCCCTGCCTTTCCTCTGTGTCTCTCTGCTGTTCACATAAACTCCCTGGAGCAGGAATGTGTATTTTATATCATACTGTGAAGTACCTTTTATTCCAAACTTGGAGTTTCTTCCGTATTTTAGTATAATCACCATCAACACACAGCCTGTCAAAGCGACGCCGGCTATTCCAACAACAACGTACACCTGCAGGAAAAGAAGAGAACAGGTTAGCTTGTCTCGGTTTATGTTAGCGTGTCTCGGTATACCTGTATGTCAGCATGTCTCGGTATATGTTAGCATGTCTCGGTATGCGTTAGCATGTCTCGGTATATGTTAGCATGTCTCGGTATGCGTTAGCATGTCTCGGTATATGTTAGCATGTCTCGGTATGCGTTAGCGTGTCTCGGTATGCGTTAGCGTGTCTCGGTATGCGTTAGCGTGTCTCGGTATGCCTTAGCGTGTCTCGGTATGCGTTAGCGTGTCTCGGTATGCGTTAGCGTGTCTCGGTATGCGTTAGCGTGTCTCGGTATATGTCAGCATGCCTCGGTATGCGTTAACTTGTCTCTGTATATGTTAGCGTGTCTCGTATACCTTAGCTTGTCTTTGTATGTTAGCGTGTCTCGTGATACATTAGCATGTCTCGGTATATGTTAGCGTGTCTTGGTATATGTTAGCATGTCTCGGTATACGTTAGCGTGTCTCGGTATATAGTCTGTATGTGTGCATGTGTCCATGTGTGTATATATGCATGTGTATGTGTGTATAAAAACATGGTGTGATGCTAAAGTACATTTAAAGATTACATACAGCGACACTATCGTCCAGCGGTGAAGGTTCTGCAAAAACACATAAAAAAAAATATACATTTTACACTTGTCACATTCAAAGACATATTTCCAGATCATTTGGACTCGTACCTGTGGCATCTGCAAAGACAGAACAACAACAGTTCGATTAACAGTTGTATGAAAAAACAATATTTCAATGTGTTTTTTACTCTGTACTCACCGTAGTAATCGCCATCATCTGAAAAATAGAATAAAAAATATCAGTAATTTCAAAGACATTCACTAACCAGTCATTAGTATTAACCAGTGTTTCCTGGTACTAACTGAACCATGTGTGGCCTCCCTCTCTCTCCTGGTATTCAACTGAATCTATTCTAAGTAACCTGGAAGTTTGTCCTTTCTGGGATTTATACCAAGATTAAATACAATAAATGTGTTCTTGTCAATTGGTCCATAAAGATGTTTATAAGAGGATTATCTACTTCCGGGTGGATCTGCAAGACTATTGGTCCTCCTATCTGTCAATCATTCTGGTGATAATGATAATGGAACATTGCTAAAATTAGGGTTATCCTTCCTAAAAGTGACGTGGAAAAACTGATCAACGCTTTTGTCTCCTCAAGGCTGTAACACTTTAGTGGCAGCGTGGCCTAAAACCTCTTTGAAGAGCTTCTAGCATCTTCAAAATACAGCAGTAAGGATCTTAACAGGCACCAAAGGGAGGGAGCACATAACTCCGGTGTTAAAATCACTTCACTGGCTTCCCGTGGAGAACAGAATAAACTTGGCTCCTTCTTATCTTTAAGACACGTTAGTGTCATATCAAGCAAACAGAGCACTGCGCAAAAAGTGGAGAGGGTGTTTCTTTCCTAAAATGTGGAATACCCTCCTATACACCTTAAACTTGTTTTTGTTTTTTTTGTCTGTTGCTCTGTATTTTAAACTGTAGCACTTGAGGTTTCCTGGGTGTGTGAGGTGCAATTTAAAGAAAATGCATTATTATTAAAATGTCTCATTAATATTACAATGTCTCCTCAAGGTTTCTCATTTTCTCCCACCGGACTTTAACGTTTTTTTGATACAAGACTCTCGACATTCGACGACATTTATCGACTTTATCAACATTTATAGACATTGGTCTCTGCCCCTTATGGACCAATGGTTCTGTGTGTTTTTATTATTGCATTTATTGTGTTTGAACGGTTTGATTCTATGATCTATTGTCGTTTACTGGGTTCCAGAAAGGGCAGGTTTTCCTTCCAAGCAGGAGCACACAAGACTCCACCCATATCCTCAGGTCTCCAGGTTAAGACTGGACAGAGTGGAGTATAAAGAGAATGATGAAATGTTCTCGTGCTAAAAAGTCAAGTCATAAGCAAACCCAACATAGGATTTTCCCATAGTTTTTTTTCTTCTTTATTATCTGCTGCAATTTCAATTTCAGATAATTTTTTATATAAACAATTTTCAGACATGTGTTGTACGGGGTTATGGACTCAATGTGGGGGTTTCTTTCATTGCATTTCTTGTTGTTGGTGAATCGCCGTCTAAAGTCCACAGAGATAACTACTGTTGTGATTTAGGGCTGTACATGAGTTGTCATGTGGTGGAAAGGAGGAGGACTCAAAACGAAGGAAAGGTAAAAAACAAACTCAAAATCCGAACAGGAACCAGGAAAACAGATGGACAAAGGCAATGGACCAGCAACAAGGGGAGAGGAGCACAGTGTCACTCCCGTTTTCGTCCCGGAAACCGGATTCCGGGACGATAGGCGGCACGGTGGCTGAGTGGATAGCACTCTCGCCTCTCAGCAAGAAGGTCCTGAGTTCGAATCCCGGTCGGACCAGGGCCTTTCTGAGAGGAGTTTGCATGTTCTCCCCGTGTCTGCGTAGGTTTCCTCCGGGTACTCCGGTTTCCCCTACCACTAAAAATATGTACAATAGATCTGGCATGCGCCTCCTGTTCGGCGACCCCGCTCCCATCTCTGTGTGGAGTGAGAGACAAATGCCCAAAAAAATAATAACAATTGTAAACCGCTTTGTGACCCTTGTCTGTGAAAGGCGGTATATAAATAAACATTACTTACTTACGATATTTATAAATAAATATAACACCTTTACCATATTTTTTCATTTACTTATTGAACTACCTATTCATGCCTACACTTAACCAGCCCATAAAATAACCCCAACCCAGCCTTAACCCTCCACTTAACCATCTTACTTAGATCTTACCATCTTACTTAGTGGTGACCACTTAAGGACTTATTATGATTTTTGACATGCGCAAACTGAACTTCCGGACGAATCCGGTTTCCGGGACGAATACGGGAGTGACACACAGGTACAAATGGACAGAGGTACAGGTGAAACACATGAGAGTGGGGCATGTCACTCCCGGATTCGTCCCGGAAACCGGATTCGTCCGGAAGTTCAGTTTGCGCATGTCAAAAAGTTTAATATGTCCTTAAGTGGAGACTGGTTAAGTTTAAGCGTCTGAGTAAGATGGTTAAGTTTAGGGTTAAGGCTGGGTTGGGGTTTTTTTATGGGAATGGCTGGTTAAGTTTAGGCATGAATAGGTAGTTTTTTTATATTTACTTCCGCTTCCGTCCAGATTCCGTGATGTAATCTACTGCTGCGTATGCTCATTGGATCAAACTAAACTTCCGGACGAATCCGGTTTCCGGGACGAATTTGGGAGTGACAGGGCAGACAATCAAGACGGAGGAACAGGAAGTCAAACTAAAAAACAAAAGCACAGAAATTGTACTGCACTCTATTTGACTCAGGTTGCCAGATATGCAGCCAAATCCAGCTGGGACCATAATAACTGAGTAGACAAGAGCTGTGTTCCCAACCAATCTATAACCAACACCTTTTTCACAAAGATAAAAATCCTGGTTTTATTCCTTGTTTTGTCGTCAATGATTTGAGAATCACAACAAGACTTTTTTAGTTCTGCGCCACATGGTGCTTTACCATGTGGCGCATGGTAAAGCACTTTACCACCCTCACTAACCAGATGGTTACTCTCGATAATGTCAGTATAATACCCAGTAACACTGTGAGGAATCTTGGAGTCATTTTTGACCAAGAACTCTCCTTCAAGGCTTATATAAGCCAAGCAACTAAAACGGCGTACTTCCACTTACGGAACATCGCTAAAATTAGGAATTTCCTTCCTAAAAGTGACGCGGAAAAACTCATTCACGCGTTTGTCACCTCAAGGCTCGACTACTGTAACGCTTTACTGGCAGCGTGCCCTAAAGCCTCTTTGAAGAGCTTCCAGCTCGTTCAGAATACAGCAGCTAGGATCTTAACAGGTACCAAAAGGAGGGAGCACATAACTCCGGTGTTAAAATCACTCCACTGGCTCCCTGTGGAGTACAGAATAAAGTTTAAAATCCTACTCTTAACATATAAAGCCATAAATGGCTTGGCTCCTTCTTATCTCCAAGACACGTTAGTGTCGTATCAACCAGGTCGAGCGTTGCGCTCACAAAACGCCAGACGTCTGGTGGTCCCTAAGGTCTCAAAGGTCACTGTTGGTGGCAGAGCATTTAGCTACCAAGCTCCTTTACTGTGGAATCAGCTTCCCATTTATGTTAAGGAAGCAGATACGGTCTCCACATTCAAGGCCAGGCTTAAAGCACTTTACTTTAATTTAGCATATAATTAGGTAATATATAATATGTAGTGTATATATTATATATATATGCTGTATTATGTTATATATTATGTTATATATTATTCAATAATGTATTGTGTTATGTTGTATATTATGTTATATATTATGCTGTATGTTATTCTTTATTCAAGGCTAGGTTTAAAACAGTCCTCTTTAGTTTAGCATATGGCTAGGAAGGTAAGACTCGGAGAAGGTTAAACTCCTCAGAGTGTTAGTCAAGCTGCATAGGGAGTCAGTTTGCTGGGAGAAGTATGGTAACTTGAGCACTATCCTCTCCTCCTTCCTACTTTATCTGTTTAGCATTTTTAGGATTCTGACTGTAGTTTGTTCATTGCTATTCACCCGTTGTCCCATTGTCTGTTTCATGGTACGATGACGGGATCTCTGAGCCTGGCCTCTTCCATCTACACCTGCGGACTGCCCCGCCCGACCCGCCTGGGAGTGCTTCGGTCCTGCACCGGACCTGTCCACGTTCAGCGGCCACTGGTCCACGTTCTGTAGCTAGCTTAGGTCCTAGATCATTAGCCTGTCCGTCCGGAGGAGCGGATCCCTTTCTCATATGGGTCTCCCTCCCTGTGGGTTTCCCTAGTTCTCCTCCAAGGTTTCTCACTTTTTCCCACTGGGTTTTTTAAGAGTTTTTCCTTGTCGATGCAGGAGGGTCTTGTTGGACAGTTAGTGTCCAACAGAAAGGATTGGTGATGATCAGGACACTTTAGCATTCTACAACATGTATGGACATTTTCTTCTGTGTGTGCTTTATATTCTTCATGTGTTTTAACTGTTGATTCTCTGACCTGTGTTGGTGATTTCAATGGTTTTGTTAAGTCTCTGAGATGACTTCTGTTGTGACCTAGGGCTATACAAGAATAAATTGTATTGTATTGTATTGTATTGTACCAGTGAGATTAGCTTGAGGCGGGGAGTTGTGGCGCCCGGATCACAGACTTTCTGATTGGTGAAACGGTGGAGGGCGGGACATCGAAAAATGAAAACAATAACATTTAGGGGCTGGAAAACTAATTTTTAAATCCAAATATATCTGAACTACAGTTATCAGTTAAAGAAGTATTGGAAAAGAGCATATTTTAGTGATGCCTTTTGACAGATTAGGGCCCTTTAATGATGACTTGACATGAGAATCTTCTATATGGCTACTTTAAGTACAAAAAAAACGACAAAACCACACCATGACAAACACACATAGAAATGAAGGGATCTGTACCGGGGGAGTCCAGTTTGGGCGGTTTGATGAACTGGGCGGTGATGTTCTTGTCGTCGCGGCCATACTCATTCTTGGCCACCAGTCTGTAAACGCCGTTGTGGATGTGCGTGGGGTTGACCAGCTGCAGACAGCCGTGGTCCTCGCTGTCGGTGGACTCGTGGATCATGGTGCGGATGTAGTCCTGCTCCTGGAGAGGGACGTTCTCGTGGTACCAGTGCAGATCGGGCTTGGGGTTTCCCACCACGCTGAAGGGGATGCACCAGTGGTGGTCTCGCTCGGGGGCCAGCAGCTGCTGTATGGACGGGGCGACTGACAGGGAGGCAATAGGAAAGTGATCACACACTGGCAACAACAGAGGATCAGAGAGTGGGGCGCCCTGAGGCAGTCTGGCGTCAGTTTGGCTGCCATTCTGTGCTGCTGACCATTCACACCCACTTTAGTTGTACATAAAATACCATGATTGCACATTTATGCCCTATATATCTTTTCCACTTTTAACATGTTTGCACATTTCATTCTGCTTCTTTTTACGCTAGAGTTGGAGATTTTATTTTATTTTAGCACAGAGATATTATTCATTTATCTTGTGTTGTGTGCTCCTCATTCCTACTGTGATGCAACACTGACATTTCTCCTCCATGGGAAGAATAAAGGATCTATTCATCTTAATCTAAGCTTTCCATCTTATATTGAATTAACATGGGGAAAGGGGGTAGGATTTAATAAGCTTTGGCTTCTTCCTACTCCTTTTGAACATGAATAAGTGTTTTCTTTTTTTTATTATTGTCTTGTATTTATTGTCATTTGTTTCGATTTTCTTTTGTTCTTACTGATTTTTAAATTTATTCTATGTTCAAATAAACATAAATAAAAAATAAAAATAAGCTTAATTTCCTGTCTTTTTCACACCAAGAGTGATGCCAAATGTAACATCAATAAAGTTTTATCTTATCTCATCTTTCCTGACTCACTCACAGTATGCGGCTGTAAAGTTTGGGTACTTTACAACCGCAGCCGCCCCACTGTGGCACCTTCCCAGAGGTCTTCCATCACAGTACTGACCAGGCCCTGTCCTGCTTAGCTCCTGAGGTCTGACAGGTTTTCATTATGCAGGTATGACCACAGACACAGACCTGTTATCTGTCTTGTCTGACACTATATTTGTGGATTACTTTGTCTTTTAAAAGAACTAACCAACCCTGTGTGGTTTGTGTTACATTGTGGAGTCGTGTGTTGCCTCTTGAGATGAAAACATGGGAAAATGAAGACGAATAAAGGTAAAGGAGGGACGGGAGAAATGAGGAACTCTACAGGAGGAGGTCACATAAACAGGAAGTCTTGAGAATTAGAACACAGTTGTGCAATGACAGTAACCACATTAAACCCAGGAGCCAATCACTGACTGGAAAAACATACATTAACATGAGCTGGACATAATCAACTGGGGAAAAAGTCTGTTTACGAGAGGAACAGTCATTATGATCCAGTAAAACGCATTAAAACAGAGATGTACTCACATTGGATAAGGCTTAGAAGGTTCTTTTGATAAAACAAATGTGTAGTGAAAGAAGTTTGAACTATTTAAAGGAGCAATATCTAAACATCTGGAGAAAAGTGGTACTACACTCTCTCTCTGACTCAGGTTGCCAGATATGCAGACAAATCCAGCCAGGACCATACAAGCTGAATAGACAAGAGTTTTGTCAACAACAAATCTATAACCAACACCTTTTTCACAAAGGCCCCAAAATCCTTGTTTTATTCTTTTGTTTTGTCGTTAATGATTTGAGAATCATAACAAGACTTTTTTTTAGTTCTGCGGCCACATGGTGCTTTACCAGTGAGATTAGCTCGATGCGGTGAGTTCTGGCTACACGGATCTCGGACTTTCTGATTGGTAAAACGGTGGAGGGCGGGACACAAAAATGAAAACAATAACAAGATTTATCCGTCCATCCATCCATTTTCTTCCCCTTAATCCATTTCTGGGTCGGGGGGGTGGCAGTCAGAGCTGCACCCAGGACACAGAGCACCAGCCCCTCACTGATCCTCCTGCAGGTGGTGAGTCCACAGGAGCTGAGATCTTTCAGCGGGGGCTTTGGGCAAAGTGGGCTTAAGTGTCTTGCCCAAGGACACAACGACAGCTGTAATCAGTGGGAGTCGTTAAGTAGGTCTCGTGGTGGATTTGAACCCACGACCTTCAGGCCTATGCTCTACCAACTGAGCCACTGTCGCCTCTTTACAAGATTTAGGGGCCGTAAAACTAAGTTTGAAATCCAAGTATCTCTGATCTACTGTTATTATAGTTTTCTCTGGGTTTTGTTTTCTATTATATTTTATTAAATCCATCATTTTTTGCAGTTCTTCGTTTTGGGTTCTTTTCTTTATGCCACTGTTACAAGCCTTCAGTATTAGTGAATTGAGTTTTGATCTGAGAAGGGTCCGGCGGCCGCATAGAAATGTGAATCGGCCGTCTGTGGCTCCCGGGGCTGCGTTTTACCCAGGTCTGCCCTAAGCCTTAAACATAAAATAATACATAATCATTGTTTACAGGGATTACTCACAGAGGATGTTGAGCTGCAGCGTGGCCTCTGATTGGCCGACCATGTTCTCAGCGCTACACGTGATCACGCGACCGTTATCGGCGGGAGAGAGGCCGAAGAGTGTGAGGCTGCTCTCTGTGTTCGTCCCCTCGATCTCAAAGTGAAAAAAAGCATTTATTTTCAGACACGAGGCGACCGCAAGGAGCCGAGGACGAAGGGGAGAGCACTCACCTCGTTGTGGGTGTAGAGCACGTCGCTGTTCCACTCGATCTGCGGAGCTGGAGACCCGGAGGCTTTGCACAAGGCCCGAACGTCGTGACCCTCCATCTCTGTCACGGTGGTCGGAGCCACCACGACTCTGGGGATTTCTGCAAGTCGCATTAAAAGAAGTGTATACTGTATATGAATTATTGCTGATTATTATTATTATTATTATTTTTTTTTTTTTGGCAAGGCAAGTTTTATTCATACACAAGAAAACCTAACAAAACGTTCAAAATCATACGTAGATAAGATTACATTTTTGTATTTATTTTTTATTTTTTGTGACAATAAAAAAGTACAGACATACAGACAAACCCAAACCCTTCTGCTGATTTTTGAATTATGCAAACATCTTAAACGTGTCCACACCACAAAGGCAGTAGTGGAGGGAATAAAGTGGCAAAAATGTAAGAATTTGATAGTGTTACGATATTTGGGCCTCAATTCAATATTATTGCGATTCCTGCAATACAAGTATTGCGATTCAATTTTGCGATATATCGTGATTCATGTCCCTCATGTTATTAAATTATTCAAAGGCAGTATTATGTTAAGTTGTCAATCATTCTGGTGATAATAGCCGTTCCCTGTGAGGGTGGTTCTTTCCTAAAATTCTGGAAAATCTCTGAGCTTACATGTGACATTTTAGAACGGATTCAATGATATGGTTGTTTTCCCGAGAAAATAAATAAAAACATATTATATTGATATGAAATATAAATATAAGTAACAATAAAAAGTATAACATGCCATATCAGCCTCATTACTATCAATGCTGAAAACTACTGTAATTATGCACTGCAAGAAATTATTATAAAAAGTCAAAAATTGCTCAAATTTGCCAAAAATTCTGACTGTCTTAAAACAAGATTTGTCAATAGGACAAAGCAAAATTATCTTGTTTCAATAAGATACAAGAAACGTCGCCCTTGGAATAAGAAAATAAATGCAACAGCTCAGACTAAAGAAGATTAGAATATGTTCAAATTATAAAAAAAAAACACTTGATTTCAGCACGGATTACTTCATATTTGCTCACTTTTGCAGTGTGATAATTGAGAATCATTTCTGAGTCTGCATGCTCCACTGCATCGATTTATCGTAATGCGGCGAAAATCGCGATACTGAACAGAATCGATTTTTTTGTGTGGAAGAGAAATATAGAGACATTACTGCAGTCTGGTGGCGTGAGGGTGAAGAAGGCGTGTGAAAGTCCTGCCTCGTCGATACATTTCAGCTCCTGGCTCTCCACTTCTTCTTGGGGTCTCAGTTTGATCCATAAGTTCTCACAGACACAGTCCAGAGGGTTGCCAGATAAGAGGAGTCTGAAGCAAAGGGGAATTGTCAACGTAATACTGGTCTAAAACACATACATCAGCCGTTTTTGTTTGTTTACTCACGTGTACGAATTCAATAATTGAAATATTCTCCATGATAGAGTCGATATGTTGTTGTCCCGTAAGTCTCTGGTACGTAAAATAATAAAGTTAAAGTAGCACATTGACATTTTCATGTCAATCTAGCATTAAATGGCCCTAATCTGTCAAAAGGCGTTAATGGACCATGCTTTTCAGCCGAGATAAAATTAGTTTCAGCTGGATTCGTCTGCATATCTGGCAACCTGAGTCAGGGAGAGTGGGAGAGGCTGCAGTACCACTTTTGGCCAGATTTTTACATATTGTTCCTTTAAAGACCTTATGACGGGTTTAAAAAAAAATATATAGTGGATATCAAAATTGCATGACAATGTCGATCTGAAAGAGATTCCGGCAAAAAAAATCCTATATTTTATAAAAAGAACGTGTTTTTCATGAATTTAAGTTGTCTATGCTCTAACCTGTGTGTGACGTCACAGCGGGTTACGCTCATGCATTGAAAACCATGGATCTATGCCACAGGACTTTTCTCTCTTCTCTCCACTGATGCCCAACACAATACTGCACTCTACAGGTGACAATTGCTCACTACACATAAATTGCCGTTTTGAGAGTGAAAAGTGTCCGAGGTGGGATTTGAACCCCAGTCTCTGGAATGTCAGTCCATCGACACAACCACTGGACTATCTCAGTGACAACAAAGTATTACATTCTAGTATTTATCTCAGACTCGCTGTACACGGCCTTGTCATCTTGAATATCCGCGAAAAAAGAACGAATACCAAATTGTAAACAACTTACAGCGTTGAAACGTACCCGTTCTGACGTCACCAAGGGCTGTGAAGTTTTTTCGTCTCTAAGGGCGTTGCTATGGGGTTATTTCGATTTGGAGGGATCAGACAAAAAAAAACAACAACTGATTTTGAAACCTTTAGTAGTTCTCTTCTAATATAAAATGGTATTAAAACTGTATTTCTAAATAAATCAAACCCGTCATAAGGTCTTTAAATTCAATTCAAACAGATTCAAACTTGTAAGAAAAAATACTTACAAATACTGGAGTCTGGTGTTGTTGTAAAATGCATCGACGGAAATGTTGGTCAGCTTTGTTCTCGTGACTGTGCTGTAAGAAAGAAAGAAAGCCGTTTTATTCATTAAGAGATACTTTACTCATCCAACAATTTGGGGAAATTTCAGTGTTGCATTGTCCGTTACAGAACAGTACACAGCAAAAAGTGATGAAAAGTCAGAAATTGCTCAAATTTGGAGAATTTTTTCTTAATTTGAGCACATTCTGACTGCTTTAAAACAAGCCACTCCCACTCCCAGTTGGCCACACCCACTCCCAGCCGGCCACTCCCACTCCCCAGATGGCCACTCCCCAGCTGGCCTATCCCACTCCCAGTTGGCCACTCCTACTCCCCAGCCGGCCACTCCCAGGTGGCCACTCCCACTCCCCAGCCGGCCACTCCCAGCCTGCCCCTCCCACTCCCAGGTGGCCACTCCCCCAACTGGCCACTCGAACTCCCAGATGGTCACTCCCACTCCCAGCTGGCCTATCCCACTCCCAGTTGGCCACTCCCACTCCCAGGTGGCCACTCCCCCAACTGGCCACTCGAACTCCCAGATGGTCACTCCCACTCCCAGCTGGCCTATCCCACTCCCAGTTGGCCACTCCCACTCCCCAGGTGGCCACTCCCCCAACTGGCCACTCGAACTCCCAGATGGTCACTCCCACTCCCAGTTGGCCATTCCGACTCCCCAGCAGGGGACTCCAAGTCAGTCACTCCCACTCCCAGCCGGCCACTCGAACTCCCAGTTGGCCACTCCCACTCCCCAGATGGCCACTCCCAGACGTCACTCCCACTCCCAGTTGGTCACTCCCAGTTGGCCACTCCCACTCCCCCAGCTGGCCACTCCAAGTCAGTCACTCCCACTCCCAGCCAGCCACGCAAACTCACAGTTAGCCACTCCCACTCCCAGCCGGCCACTCCCACTCACAGTTGGCCACTCACACTTTGACTTTATACTTACAGGTTTCTGAGGTTGATGTAACGCTTTAAACTGCTGTCATCCATAACAAAGAGTCTGTTTTGATCAGAAATATATCTGCAAAAGAAATGAAGGCAAGGCAAGTTTATTTGTATGGCACAGTTCACACACAAGGCAACTCACAGCAACCACACAAGGCATTAGAATCATGAATAAATAATCACGGTACATTAAAAAGCGTGACAATACATTCCTTCAGTTGCAGCAGAACTGTTTTTACCCTGGATTTAAACATTGTCAGAGAAGAAGCCTGTCTCACATTTTAAGGAAGTTTAGTTACCATCCATCCATCCATTTTCTACCCTTTAATCCATTTCTGGGTCAGGGGGGTGGCAATCAGAGATGCCACCCAAGTCTCATAGCACCAGCCCCTCACTGACCCTCTGCAGGTGGTGAGTCCACAGGAGGACGGCTGCTCTCTGAGTGTGAGCATAGCCTTGATCTTTCAGTGGGGGCTTTTGGGCAAAGTGGGGTTAAGTGTCTTGCCCAAGGACACAACGACAGCAGTCATCAGTGGGAGTCGGTGGAGAAGGTGCAGAGGTGGGAATTGAACCCACGACCTTCTGGCCTTAAGGCCAATGCTCTACCAACTGAGCTACTGAAGTTTAGTTACATAAATCTGAAATGCTGCAACCCCATGTGTACACAGCAAACAAAGATAACATATAAGGTAATAATGGCTTTTTATCTTAATCTGAGCACATTCTGACTGTGTTAAAACAAGATTCTCCAATGGGACAAAGCCATTTCGTCTTTTTTCAAGAACTGTTGCTTTATTTTCTCATTCCAAGGGAGACATTTCTTGTACCTTAATTTAATAATTTTGCTTTGTCCCATTGGGTAATCTTATTTAAAGGCAGTCAGAAAGTACTCAAATTAAGACATATTTTGCCAAATTTGAGATTATTTTTCAAGAACTTTTTGCGGTGTTCTCCTGACTCTGGAACCAGCAGGAGGCCAGTCCCTGTGCTCCTCAGAGTCTCAGTAGGAGGCCAGTCCCTGTGCTCCTCAGAGTCTCAGTAGGAGGCCAGTCCCTGTGCTCCTCAGAGTCCCAGCAGGAGGCCAGTCCCTGTGCTCCTCAGAGTCTCAGTAGGAGGCCAGTCCCTGTGCTCCTCAGAGTCCCAGCAGGAGGCCAGTCCCTGTGCTCCTCAGAGTCCCAGCAGGAGGCCAGTCCCTGTGCTCCTCAGAGTCCCAGCAGGAGGCCAGTCCCTGTGCTCCTCAGAGTGTCAGCAGGAGGCCAGTCCCTGTGCTCCTCAGACTTGGTTCATATGGCACTAACATGTCACAGATGTACTTTGGTGCGAGGCAGGTGTCCCTGTGTGTTGTTGTGTGTATGAACCCTGTGCTCCTCTGGTTGTGTGTCCCTGTGTGTATTCAAACCCTCTGCTCCTCTGGTTGTGTGTCCCTGTGTGTATGAACCCTGTGCTCCTCTGGTTGTGTGTCCCTGTGTGTATGAATCCTGTGCTCCTCTGGTTGTGTGTCCCTGTGTGTCCCTGTGTGTCACTGTATGTCCCTGTGTGTCCCTGTGTGTATGAACCCTGTGCTCCTCTGGTTGTGTGTCCCTGTGTGTATGAATCCTGTGCTCCTCTGGTTGTGTGTCCCTGTGTGTATGAACCCTGTGCTCCTCTGGTTGTGTGTCCCTGTGTGTCCCTGTGTGTATGAACCCTGTGCTCCTCTGGTTGTGTGTCCCTGTGTGTATGAACCCTGTGCTCCTCTGGTTGTATGTCCCTGTGTGTATTTAATTCCTGTGCTCCTCTGGTTGTGTGTCCCTGTGTGTATTTAATCCCTGTGCTCCTCTAATTGTGTGTCCCTGTGTGTCACTGTGTGTCCCTGTGTGTATGAACCCTGCGCTCCTCTGGTTGTGTGTCCCTGTGTGTATTTAATCCCTGTGCTCCTCTAATTGTGTGTCCCTGTGTGTATGAACCCTGTGCTCCTCTGGTTGTGTGTCCCTGTGTGTATGAACCCTGTGCTCCTCTGGTTGTGTGTCCCTGTGTGTATGAACCCTGTGCTCCTCTGGTTGTGTGTCCCTGTGTTGTATGAACCCTGTGCTCCTCTGGTTGTGTGTCCCTGTGTGTATTTAATCCCTGTGCTCCTCTAATTGTGTGTCCCTGTGTGTATGAACCCTGCGCTCCTCTGGTTGTGTGTCCCTGTGTGTATGAACCCTGTGCTCCTCTGGTTGTGTGTCCCTGTGTGTATGAACCCTGTGCTCCTCTGGTTGTGTGTCCCTGTGTGTATGAACCCTGTGCTCCTCTCCCACTTCCTGGTTCTCGTCAAGCTTCGTCTCAAGCTTCAGTGTTTTGAATATACAATAAAGATAATAATAATAATAATAATAAGTAGTAGTATCGTACAGCATGAGTTGTGTGTGTTTTTTAAATTATATATTTTTTTATTGTTCTTTTTGTATTGTAGAACTGTTTTTTTTTATTATTATCATGATTACATTTGTATTGTTTTTACTATACACATCATAACTGCTTTACCCATTCTATTTTAGATACATATAAAGCTGGCAAACCTATTTAAATGAATCACTTTTATCTCTGTGCCGCACTTTGGAAACGTGTTAATAAAAAATATGCTAAATAATGTGCTATATAATTAAATTGCGTTATATAATACAGTGGATATGATTCATTAAGAAACGAACATAGAGCCTGATGTTGTGAAACTGACCTGAAATTGTTTTTGTTGATTGACTGATTGTAAATAGAAACACATAGATAAATATGGCATATACTGTTGCTTGATTGTACATCTATGTGTCTGTATATAAATATTTGCATGTGTATCTATGTACTATATGCGCAGTCGGCAACATAACAATGTCCAAAAGTTTTCCATAAACTAAGGAAGGTAAATATTGTAAGTGCTGAGGCTCGAAAAAGAGTCAAATCAATCACAATGAAGTTCACAGCGACAATTGTTACTTGCACTTTTTTAGCTTGTTTTATTCTATACATTTTTCTGGTACACACTGGGGACTTTAGCACATACTATTCCAAGGGGGTTTTACTGCAAATGGCAAATAAACTGTATCTGAAACCATTATTTGGCGTTTTTAGACGATGGATTGCCCTGTGTTTTTTTTCTAGTTTTATTCATGCACTTGTCTCTTGTGCACACCGGGGACTTAAGCACATACTATTCCAAGGTGGTTTTACTGCAGATGCCAAATAAACAGGATATTAACCCATTTTTATGCTGTTTTAGTTAATTGATTTCACAGGGTCAATTGTTACCGGTTGTTTTGTGTTTTTTTTATTTCTAGTTTTATTCATGTACTTGTCTCTTGTGCACACCGGGGACTTAACACATACTCCAAGGGGGTTTTACTGCAAATGGCAAATAAATTAATCTGAATTATTTCCAAATCGAAGCTGATCTTGTCAAGGTTTTGATTTGCCTGAATCGACTTGACAATCGAATCCACATGTTGGCAACATTGTCACACGTCTGTATAGTTCTGCAGGTAACGCAACGCAAGTCTGGCGTGAACTTGAAACACACAGTTTAAATAAAGAAAAAAGAAAAAAACGCTGGTATCGCGATGACAACACAGGCCACAACCAACGCCAGGTTTGGTGATAGAATAGATAGATCCATGATCCTCCCAGCCACAGGCAAAATACACTCCACTGCCAGCCCACAGTTGACTATAGACGAGAAAATATATGATTATGAGGCTGGATATTTGGCCTGTACTCCACTGACTACACACGCAAACCTTACGCTATCACCAAAAACCAAAGCCTATATGATCCAAAGACGCAGAGGCAAACATACGACGCACACCTTTGCATTTAGCACACGCGTATATGAATGTAGAACCACTGAATGTAGAATCACCGTATGGATTATACTGACGCAAAAAAAAAAAAAAACATTTGCGTCAATAGTAAATGTTATGTTATCGGTGCCATGGCTCCTGCTTGAGGGCCTGTTGATAAAAAAATATATATATATACATAAAAAACGTGAGGATCCTATCAGCTAATTCCGACCCACGGTTTCACAGCATTAAGTCAAAAAAAAAAACAAGACACCGTTTAGCACTTACATCTCTGTGATGTTTTCCATGTCGTCTACGGAGAGGGACGGGAACTCCTCGATCCCGGGCTCAGGGTCGACACAAACAACCCTGGTGCTGGAGCAAGTGCATGATTTGGGGCAAGCGTCACTGAACCTCCACAGACCGAGCAAAGCCAAAAACAACCCCACACGAGCCATGCCATATTCCCCTGCAGCCGAGTCCATGGCTGGGTCCCGAGTTATTATAGATCCACTATATCCTTGGCTGCGTCTCTCTCCCCACCACAGATGATTCCTGGCGTCTCTGTCAGACTATACGTCGTGAGGCATGGGGTAGAATCCACTGTTTTTTATTTATTTTATTTTTTTTTCCTCTTTTGGATTTCAAGTTGCCATGGGTTGCCTTTTCTCTCTCGCAATTCTCTCCGCAGAGCAGCTATATCACACTACTGCATGTCGCTACCGTGAGGCAAGGTGGTGTCAAGTGGTCCATGTACTGCTGCTGCTGCTGCTGCTGCTGATGCTGATTCTGCCTCAGCGCGCCCCCCTGTGTGCAAGTAAAACAAATAGTGTTGCGCCAGATGTTGAGACAAAAGATATAGAAAAGAAAAAAAGGATGTATTGTGTGTGAGTATGGAGCTGGAGGATGGAGGATGGAGGATGGAGGAGGAGGAGGAGGAGGAGGAGGAGGAGGATGGAGGAGGAGGAGGATGATGCGAGAGGCGAAGGTGATGCTGATTTTTCCTACCTGCACCATATGTTGACGCAAAGAAGGAGACGCACGGACCTCAAGTCTACGAGGATTTCAGACGCTGTCGCTCAGAGACCTCGGTGTGTGTGTGTGTGAGAGAGAGAGACAGCCTGTGCGTGCATGTGTGTGTGTGTGTGTGTGATTGTGGTCCATGTATGTGATCGCGTGTGCATGGTGGTGATGTGAACGCGCTGTAGATGAAAAAAATAAAAATAAAAAATACCTGGCTGTGTGTTTATATATGTATATTTTTTTTAAGCCTGTGTTTGTATTCTGCTTTTGTTGTGTGCAGCAGGAGAGAAACTATGGCGCGGTCTCCCTCTGCTCCATGACCACTCTTAATGCGGTGTGTGTGTGTGTGTGTGTGTGATCAGGCATAGGCTATATGTGTGACGTACAGTTGACGCACAAAGCATAAAATAGTTATGGCAATAGATATGAAGGCCCTTACCGCCAAGAAAAAAAAACATAAGATGCAATAATGTAAGCTTGTTGCAATTATTGTGAGCCCATGCTACTACGATGTACAGTGAACATGTAAATCAGCCTCCTATAATTTGACCCCAAAACCCAGGACACTTTCTATACAGTGACTTGGCTTCCCACAACTGTGTCCCTATATTGTTCAGACACAACTATATTCTATGTATTTCTGAGTTTTGCTAAAAGTAAAGTCCTCTATCTCTGACCATTTCTTATGCATTGTCTATTTCCCAATACAAAAAACGCTGGCGCGTGAAGAGTAAAGAATATAGTGTAGTGTTGAGTTTAGTATAGTGTCGTGTCTAGCAGTGCAGTGTAGTGTAAGTTGAAGATGAAGAGTCTTTAATCTTCCACAAAGGGGGATTTCAGTGTTGCATCAAAGGTGGAAGGAGGAGCACACAACACAAAGTGAGTGAATTAAGTATTGCACAACTTGTACTCAAAATAAAATATCCATCTTTACCTTAATGAAGGCTGTAATATGAGGTATAGACCAATGTTCTCTAGTGCAAATATATATGTCTTCCTGAAAAAGTGAGACAGGCTTCTGCTCTGACAAGGTTCAAATCCAGGTAAAAAAGCTGTGCAGACAACTGAAAGATTTTATTAGCGTGATTATTTATTATTTGAATGCTTTGTGTGATTTTAAAGTTTCTGTCTTCTTCTTTGTTGTTGTGTTAAGCCCTTCAAATGCCTTGTGTATGAACTGTGCTATAAATAATAAACGTACCTAATGCCACATGCCTTCTCATGGATGTATTATTAAATTATCTCTGCTCTCCTTTACCGCGGAGCCTGGTAGTACCATGGCCCGACCTCCAACTGCTCTGTACTGCCCCCTACCGGCCGCTCTGTGCCAGTGCAGTCTCTTACGCCACAGCCAGACGTGGTGCTAAACTCTTTCAGGTGTAAAAACTACAGAAGCTGGACCATAGATACAGTATTACTGTTACGTTATCTATGACGTGGACTCGCATTCGCAATCGCTGGCGTCGACTTTTTTTTTACCCGGAAATATCTCCCAATAATGCAATAACAAAAGCCCATGTGGTTTGCCATTGCTCTGGTCACATGCTCCTCCTGCTCGCTTTGCTTTTTACTGGACGAGGTCTTCAGCGTCTGGGAAGTGGGAGAGAGAGAGAGAAAGAGAGAGAGGGAGAGAGAGAAAAGACGCCAATTTTTCGCTGGAGCTCGTAATGAACCTTCAGGATGTTATTAAATACTTAATAGCCATGTAAGTTTGAACGCTAGACTGCACCACGCCCGGACATCAAGAGGGCACGGGTCCAAAACACATAGAAAGCAGCAGCAGACGCACAAGACGCACGGAGACGCACGGAGACGCAAGAAGACGCACGGAGACTTTATACCCCCTTTTCCCATCTTGGTTTAAGTTTCGTTTTGGGGATCACTTTTATGGATCTGTGAGACCTGGGTGCAGCAGGACTATGACCCAAAGTTGTGTTTGGGCTTGCTGCCTCAGTCCGGAGGCCAACGAAGCTCGGAGAATCAACGACGAGATAGAGCGACAACTTCGGAGAGACAAGAAAAACGCACGCCGCGAGTTCAAACTGCTCCTTCTCGGTACTTGCATCAGCTCCACACAACAACACTGTATAAAAGCTATGAGAGCGGAAGTTGTATAGCGTGCTTAATGTTGTGTATACACGTCTTTAATAATGGGACTATGCCCTGTGGTGATGGGCTGGGCTGCAAACAGTCTATCCCTCTTGTTCAAATATTATTGGAAGAAGTCATTTAGCTTCTGCGCGTTGTTTTGACGTAAACCAGAATCTACCTGAATCTAATAAATATAGACTATGATCTTATTGAATCTCTAAAATTGGCTTTGAACTACCCCTAGCCCTAACCTTCATAGTTTTTCTGTTATTGTGTTCTGTCAGTGTTGGGGAGTACCAAAATACATGTAGCACCATTACGTATTCAGATTACTCTTTCTGAGTAACTGTGGCTGTATTTCTTTACAGTTACTACTTTAAAGTCTAGTATTTAGAATCACAGAGGTACACACTTTCTCACATTTACGTTTTAAGTTAAAAAAAAGAAAGAAAAGAAAACATCGAATATTCTTAAAGTTAAAGGTATAACAGGGGATTTTCTACTTCCGGGTGGATCATCAAGACTATTGGTCCTAATTGTCAATATTTCTGGTGATACGTGCTGTCAAATAATATCAGAGAGGTTTGTTCAAAAAATTAAGAGGGCAGTTTTTTTCTTCAATATATCTTTAATATTCTATTTTTCCCGGTTGTTAAATGCAGCGATTGAAGCAAAAATAAACAACAAATTACGAAAAATTACAATGTTATATTTATTTAAACTTTTATTGAGGTTGTTGGTTTTGAATATTTTGAAATGTGCCTTTATAAGTGTTGTAAATAAACATACATTTACAATCAAATATAAATAATACAAACATAATAATGAAAAGTATATACAAGCAAAATACAGGAATACAGGGACTACTTTTCAAATACTGTACATAATACATTTTAGGTCTATACATTTTTCAAAGTATTCTACCAACACTGCCTTTTGTGAGGCTGGGCAGTCTCAAAGTCAAGATATGGAACTGACATTGTTATTTTATTGTTATTATATTAAATCATAATCTATTTAAGCAGCAGAGGTCTAAAAACACACGCTGCTGGTCTTCGGTGCGACTCCTTCAGCTGTTGTTGCCTCATGACGTCTGTTGGTTTTAATGCACGTCATTAATTGAGCTCCACCAACATTGATATTGCATCTGACAAGACCGACTTCCTGTAAAGTGGTACTCACAGGTACTTGCAGTTACTCACAGGTACTTACAGTGTTTGAGAACCACTTTTTCAATGATAATAAAAATAATTCAATAATAGGCAAGGCAAGCTTATTTTTATAGCACAATTCATACACAAGGCGACTCAGAGTGCAGAACAAAACAAGACACAAGGCAATAACATCATAAAAAAATCACAGTACATTAGAAAGAGTCTGCACTGCTAAACACAACTGTTTTTAACCGGGATTTTTTTCAGAGTAGAAGCCTGTCTCACATTTTCAGGAAGACTATTCCAGATTTAGCAGCCTTAATCTGAAATACAGCCTCCCCATGTTTAGTCCTGAGACTCCTGACCATGGGCACTAACAGGAGGCCAGTCCCTGTGCTCCTCAAAGTCCCAGCAGGAGGCCAGTTCCTGTGCTCCTCAGAGTCCCAGCAGGAGGCCAGTCCCTGTGCTCCTCAGAGTCCCAGCAGGAGTCCAGTCCCTGTGCTCCTCAGAGTCCCAGCAGGAGTCCAGTCCCTGTGCTCCTCAGAGTCCCAGCAGGAGTCCAGTCCCTGTGCTCCTCAGAGTCTCAGCATGAGGCCAGTCCCTGTGCTCCTCAGAGTCCCAGCAGGAGTCCAGTCCCTGTGCTCCTCAGAGTCCCAGCAGGAGTCCAGTCCCTGTGCTCCTCAGAGTCCCAGCAGGAGTCCAGTCCCTGTGCTCCTCAGAGTCCTCCTTGGTTCATCTGGCACTAACATGTCACAGATGTACTTTGGTGCGAGGCCGTGGAGAGACTTGTAACACGATAATAATAAAAACATGATGTTCTATATTAATAAACGCCCCGGATCATCACTGTCCTCAGACTCTCCTGCATCATCCTTTCATTTTCATCCCCTTAATCCATTTCTGTGTCGGGGGGTTGGGAGGTGGCAATCAGAGCTGCTACGTATTCACAGAGCAAAGAATAGGCAAGACATTACTCAACAAAAAATAGACAAAAATCTGAGAAACCCTGGAGGAGGCCCATATTGAGATTGAGACTCAGAATCATTTATTTGCCATTTGCAGTAAAACCACATTGAAATACATTTGCAGAAGTCCCCAGTGTGTGCAAGACCAGTACATAAGTAAAACTAGAGGTTAAAAGTACAGAAATGAAACTTACAAAACAGTAAACAATTGACACTGTGTAATCGCTCGACTAAAACAGTTTCATTACAAAGGCAAGATCATTAAAGTGCTCTGTTTAAACTGATAACAGCTCGTGGGAAGAAGCTGTTAGCATGTTAGCTTAGCGAGATGTCCTGCATCTCAGCGGACGATATCTTCTGTCAGAGGGAAGAAGCTGGAACAAGGCTTTTCCAGCGTGGCCGGGAGAGTCGTTGATGATTCTAACGGAGAGACAGAGACGGACAAAAATGATTTAACTTCAGCCTGAATATAGTTAATCTTTGTGCTTGATATATTTGTTTATCACCAATGACAGAATATAACAAAACAACAAACAAACCCTGGACATTTTTGCTCTAACTTCTGTAATCCATGTTAATCTCACACTTGTGTTTTGTCATTCAGGGACTGGCGAAAGTGGAAAGAGCACTTTTATCAAACAGATGCGGATCATCCACGGTCGAGGCTACTCCGAAGAGGACCGGAGAGACTTCACCAGGCTGGTTTATCAGAACATTTTCACTGCCATGCAAGCCATCATCCAGGCCATGAACCTCCTCTACATCCCCTACATGTTCGACGACAACAAGGTTCTTCTTTCCTCTGCTTTCAACTGCATTTCAGGCTTCTCTGTAAACACTGTCTCTGTCACTCCGCACCGTTAACAAAGTCCTGTGTTTAGATTAGCTGCCTTGGCTTCCCTCCGCGGTGTCCTTTTACAGAGAATCTTGTCTTCTGGAAACATAATGACACAAAGCAGGCGTGTGGCGACGAGTATTTGCGCCGTGATTCACTCCGGGTGCGAGCTTTTCCCATTAGTCTCAGCGCGATCGGGGCCTTTCTCGCCATCAAAGTCACTCGTGTTACAGCTTTAAATACATCCGAGGCTTGCGAGAGGTGAGATTTAGAGGACGTTATTTAGCTACGTTAGCTAAGCGGGGAGATTGTTTTCAGTTGGAGGCGACGTGTAACAAAACCTGCTCGTTCATTATCCTATTACTGCATCTGCCGTTTTATAATGCGACAAAGAAAGGTTAAGATTTTTCCGCAAAGCCAATTCTGAACCAGCACTTCTCTCCAGCACGGGTTAAATGAGCATTAAAAGAAATACATAAATAACAAAAAGTCTTTATTTTCAGTGGGGGCGACAGTAGCTCAGTTGGTTTCCCACCTCTACACCTTCTCAACCGACTCCCACTGATGACTGCTGTCGTTGTGTCCTTTGGCAAGACACTTAACCCCACTTTGCCCAAAGCCCCAACTGAAAGATCAAGGCTATGCTCACACTCAGAGCAGACGTCCTCCTGTGGACTCACCACCTGCAGAGGGTCAGTGAGGGGCTGGTGCTATGAGACTTGGGTGGCATCTCTGATTGCCACCCCCCTGACCCAGAAATGGATTAAAGGGTAGAAAATGGATGGATGGACCTTTTTTTTCACACTATTAGACACACATAAAGCCTTCACCGTACTCTCTGGACTATCAAGCGCACCTGTGTATAAGTCCGTCCGTCCGTTTTCCTCCGCTTCATCCGTTGCCGGGTCGCGGGGGCAGCAGTCTAAGCAGAGACGCCCAGACTTCCCTATCCACACACACTTCCTCCAGCTCGTCCGGGGGGACCCCAAGGCGTTCCCAGGCCAGCTGAGAGACATAGTCCCTCCAGCGTGTCCTAGGTCTTCCCCGGGGCCTCCTCCCAGTGGGACGTGCCCGGAACACCTCCCCAGGGAGGCGTCCAGGAGGCATCCGGAACAGATGCCCGAGCCACCTCAACTGGTTCCTCTCGACGTGGAGTAGCAGCGGCTCTACTCCGAGCTCCTCCCGTGTGACCGAGCTCCTCACCCTATCTCTAAGGGAGCGCCCAGCCACTCTGCGGAGGAAGCTCATTTCGACCGCTTGTATCCGCGATCTCGTTCTTTCGGTCACTACCCAAAGCTCATGACCATAGGTGAGGGAGGGAACAAAGATTGACCGGTAAATCGAGAGCTTTGCCTTTCGGCTCAGCTCCCTCTTTACCACAGGCCTCCTCTCTGACAATGTTTAAAACCAGGTTAAAAACGGTGCTGTTTAGCTGTGCATACAACTGAGGGATTTTATATTTTTATCTTTTGTTTTAATGTTCTGTGATTATTTATGATTTTAATGCTATCTTGTTCAGCACTTTGAGTTGCCTTGTGTATGAATTGTGCTATACAAATAAACTTGCCTTGCCTTGCCTTGCCTTACCACAACGGTCCGATACAGCGACCGCATCACTGCGCACGCTGCACCGATCCGCCTGTCAATCTCACGCTCCATCCTTCCCTCACTCGTGAACAAGACCCAAAGATACTTGAACTCCTCCACTTGAGGAAGGACCTCTCCACCCACCTGCAGAGGGCAAGGCACCTTTTTCCGGTCGAGCACCATGGCCTCAGATTTGGAGGTGCTGATTCTCATCCCAGCCGCTTCACACTCGGCTGCAAACCGTCCCAGTGCATGTTGTAGGTCCTGGTTTGTTGGAGCCAACAGGACAACATCGTCCGCAAACAGCAGAGATGAAATCCTGTGGTCCCCGAACCGGACCCCCTCCGGCTCCTGGCTGCGCCTAGAAATTCTGTCCATAAACACAGTGAACAGAACCGGTGACAAAGGGCAGCCCTGGCGGAGGCCAACATGCACCGGGAACAGGTCTGACTTACTGCCGGCAATGCGAACACAGCTCTGGCTCCGGTCATACAGGGACCGAACGGCCCTCAGCAGAGGACCCCGGACCCCGTACTCCCGGAGAACCCCCCAAAGAACACCTCGGGGAACACGGTCGAATCCACAAAGCACATGTGGACAGGTTGGGCAAACTCCCATGAACCCTCGAGTATCCGATGGAGAGTATAGAGCTGGTCCAGTGTTCCGCGGCCGGGACGAAAACCACACTGCTCCTCCTGGATCCGAGATTCGACCATCGGCCGTAGCCTCCTCTCCAGTACCTTGGAGTAAACCTTGCCAGGGAGGCTGAGGAGTGTGATCCCACGATAATTGGAACACGCCCTCCGGTCCCCCTTCTTGTAGAGAGGGACCACCACCCCGGTCTGCCACTCCATTGGCACCGCCCCTGATTGCCACGCGATGTTGCAGAGACGTGTCAGCCAAGACAGTCCCACAACATCCAGAGACTTTAGATAGTCAGGGCGGATCTCATCCACTCCCGGCGCCTTGCCACCATGGAGGCTGCCAACCACCTTGGTGACCTCTGCCAGGGAGATGGAAGTATCCGCCCCAACATCCTCAGCCTCTGCCTCCGGGGCGGAGGACGTGACGGGGGGGTTGAGGAGAACCTTGAAGTATTCCTTCCACCGCCCGACAATATCCCCAGTCGAGGTCAACAGCTCTCCACCCCCACCATAAACGGTGTTGGCAAAGCACTGCTTCCCCCTCCTGAGGCGCCGGACGGTTTGCCAGAAGCTCTTCGAGGCCGACCGATAGTCATGCTCCATGGACTCTCCAAACTCCTCCCAGACCCGGGTTTTTGCCTCTGCAAAAGCCCGGGCCGCAGCACGCTTGGCCTGCCGGTACTGGACAGCTGCCTCAGGAGTCCCCCGAACCATCATGGCTCGATAGGACTCCTTCTTCAGCCTGACGGCATCCCTTACTGCCGGTGTCCACCACCGGGTTCGGGGGTTGCCGCCGGGACCAGCACCAGAGACCTTGCGACCACAGCTACGAGCCGCCGCATTGGCGATAGAGGAAGAGAAGATGGTCCACTCGGACTCCATGTCCCCCTCCTCCGCCGGGACCTGGGAGAGGCTCTCCCGGAGGTGTGAGTTGAAAGTCCGTCTGACAGGGGGCTCAGCGAGACGTTCCCAGCAGACCCTCACTATACGCTTGGGTCTGCCAGGTCTGACCGGCTTCTTGCCAGCGGATCCAACTCACGACCAGGTGATGATCGGTTGACAGCTCCGCCCCTCTCTTTACCCGAGTGTCCGAGACACGCGGTCGAAGGTCAGATGATACGACAACAAAGTCGATCATCGACCTCCGGCCTAGGGTGTCCTGGTGCCACGTGCACTGGTGGACACCCTTGTGCTCAAACATGGTGTTCGTGATGGACAAACCGTGACTGGCACAGAAGTCCAACAACTGAACACCGCTCGGGTTCAGATCAGCGGGGCCGTTCTTCCCGATCACCCCTCTCCAAGTGTCACTGGCATTTCCCACATGGGCGTTGAAGTCCCCCAGGAGAATAACAAAGTCCCCGGTTTGTGCACCGTCCAGTACCCCTCCCAAGGACTCCAAGAAGGCCGGGTACTCTGCACTGCTGTTAGGCCCGTAGGCCGTCACAACAGTGAGAGACTTGTCCCCCACCCGAAGGCGGAGGGACGCGACCCTCTCATTCACCGGGGAGAACTCCAACACGTGGCGGCTGAGATGGGGGGCAATGAGAATGGCCACTCCAGCTCGCCGCCTCTCCCCGCGCAAAACACCAGAAAAGTGGAGCGTCCAACCCCTCTCGAGGAGTTGGGTTTCAGAGCCCAAGCTGTGTGTGGAGGTGAGGCCGACTATCTCTAGTCTCGCTCGACCTCCCCCACGAGCTCGGGCTCCTTCCCCCCCAGTGAGGTGACGTTCCACGTCCCAAGAGCCAGATGTTGTGTGTGTGGACTGGGTCGCCGAGGTCTCCGCCTTCGACTGCCGGCCAGTCCTCTTAGCACCGCGCCACCACGGACCCCTCTGCAGGTGGTGGGCCCACAGGAGGGACTGCCCACGTCGTCCCTTTGGGCTGAGCCCGGCCGGGCCCCGTGGGCTAAGGCCCGGCAACCAGGCGCTCGCATACGAGCCCCGACCCCAGGCCTGGCTCCAGGGTGGGGCCCCGGCTGCGCCATGCCGGGCGACGTCACTGGTCTCATTTTAGTGCTGTCCATGGTGGTTTTTGGACCGCTCTTCATCTGACTCGTCACCTGAGACCTGTCTGCCATGGGAGGCCCTACCAGGGGCATGATGCCCCAGACAGCATAGCTCCCAGGATCACCCGAGTACTCAAACTCCCCCTCCACGGTGGCTGAGTGGATAGCACTATCAGCAAGAAGGTTCTGGGTTTGAATCCCAGTCGGACCAGGGCCTTTCTGAGTGGAGTTTGCATGTTCTCCCCGTGTCTGCGTAGGTTTCCTCCGGGTACTCCGGTTTCCCCTACCACAAAAAATATGTCCAATAGTTCTAGCATGCGCCTCCTGTACTGGCGACCCCGCTCCCATCTCTGTGTGGAGTGAGAGACAAATGCCCAAAAATTAACAATTGTAAACTGCTTTGAGACTCAGATCTGCAGTGAAAAGGCGGTATATAAATAAAGATTACTTACTTACTTACTTACACGTTAAGGTGGCAGTCCAGTGTATAAGTCGCACCAGGAAAATATGTATTAAAAGTACTTTTTATCCACATATAAGCCACAGGTTTGTATAGTTGTGTGTTGTTGCATGTTTTAATGCAGCAGATAGACGACTGTTTAAAGTGAGAGTCTCCAAATGAATTACAAATGTTTAGAATTGTATTATATTGACCTCCTGGCCTTGAATGTTGATTTAAAATAAGTCACTTTATGAATTCTAATATTACAAGTAAGTCGTGCCTCTTAGCTATATCAGGTGTGTCCTATAATGTTCAATTCATGTTAACCCTTTGAGCGCCAGAGGTTTATTTTCTAAAACGATTTTGACATTTTCATTTCAAAAGGCTATAACTTTTAAGTGATAAAAGATAAAGGCTTTCTGTAAATTAGAAAAATATTATCGATGGCCCAAAGTTTATGTAGGGAATAAATCCACCCATCTAATTTGCATATTATGACGTCATAGAGCATTAGGAATTGTGGATTTTAGAATTTTCATACAATATTTTTATTTCTGTAACACAGAACTCACTCCTTAATAGCTACTTCCGGGTTTACCCCGATCGCTTTTTTTGTGTATGAAAACATAATTTTTGTCATGAAAACATTAACAAATAATTCTAAAAACCTCCGTGCATGTGTATTAATAATGTATGTGTATAATGTGTTCTCCGATTAACATTTAAATGTGTTGATTGATTGTTACGAAAACGTAGGCATAGACCAATCAGAAAGGAAGGGGGAGGAGCTTGGGTCGTTTTTTTCAAATCATGTACCTCTCTCTCTTTTTTCTGACAAACTCCAGACAATCACTTTAATGACGAGGTGTTTAGCAGTTTAACCGTTAGCGTCCATGTCTGTCCTCATTCACCAGTCTATTGATTAAGTAAGTAAGTAAGTCATATTTATTTATATAGCGCCTTTCACAGACCAGAGTCACAAAGTACTTTACAATTGAGGGCATTTGTCTCTCGCTCCACACAGAGATGGCAGCGGCGTTGTCATACAGGAGGCACATGACAGAACTATTATATGTTTTTAGTGGTAGGGGAAACCGGAGCACCTGGAGGTAACCTATGCTGACACGGGGAGAACATGCAAACTCCACACAGAAAGGTCTTAGAGATGCTTCTTGCTGCTCAAAGTAACATTAAATTATGACAAAGGTAAAGACTGAGGCCTGAGTAAAGACGCCCAGACTTCCCTCTCCACCCTCTCCTCCTCCAGCTCATCTGGGGGAATCCCGAGGCGATCCCAGGCCAGAGAGAGACATGTCCTGGGTCTCCTCCTGGGTCTCCTCCTGGTCTTCTCCTGGTCTCCTCCTGGTCTACTCCTAGTCTCCTCCTGGTGGGACATGCCCAAAACACCTCCCTAGAGAGACGTGCAGGAGGCATCCCAAACAGACGCCCGAGCCACCTCTCCTAGCTCCTTGCAACGTGAAGAAGCAGCGGCTCTACACCGAGCTTTGAACATTGACCCTAAAACGCAGTTATTGATATCCTAATTCAGAAATATACTTTTTCTTTCGGTCGACAATAACAAGCCTTAATTTTGCGCTCAATCCAAACACAACTCTTCTCATTGTGTTCAGGAAAGTCATAGATGCATCCCCATGTTCAGTAAATAAATCATTTGGTAAAAACATTTCTATAATGAAAAAAAAAAGAAAAACATGAGCTGTAAGCAAAGCAAACGATGGAATCCTTGGAACAAAAGTATAAATCAAACCATATATGAAAAAATATATTTAAAAAATGGGGAAATGCAAGTGTCTATTTAGCGTAAAGAATGTAATTATTATGATATTTCTATGTTATCAGCAGTTTTTCCAACTATTATTATCACTTTATTGCCCCTGGATGAATAAACGAGGCACAAAACGTTTCAATCTTTCATCAAAACAGGCCATGTTTAAAGAGACAGTTCTGTGTCCAAGGCCTCAATATCTATCTTTATAACAAAAGGTCAAAAATATAAAAATATGAATCCTGATTTATTATTTAAACAACCACTGGAGACGACGACCTCATTGTCTACGGCTGCGTCTCATTCGATGCTTCCTAATTTCCTCTCCTCATCTCCTTTTTCGGCAGGAAATGTGGGAGGAAGTTGAGAGGAGAGCGTCGTTATCGTTCTGACTCACTTCTGCCTGGACCTGATCCGCACACGTCGCACAAACAAGCTCGAACTTTAACCAAATTAACTATAACTAACCCTCACTTTGATAGTTAAAGTGACAGGAGTCCGGCATATAAGGGGAAAATGTTCGACTCATAACATTGACAGCTGAAAAATAGATAAATTGATGGATAGAGGGATTTTTGAGGGATTTCTTTTATAAATATATAGTTTTTGGTAGACTATTGCTGGGCCTGTATAACTATCCTCGCTCCACATAGATAGAGACATAGATAGATAGATAGATAGATAGATACTTTATTAATCCCCTGTACATGAAATTCAGGTGTCCAGCTGCAGAAACACATCCATCCACAAATCATTCTAAAAGTGACTAACAATAGTAATAAAGGGCAACAGCAGCAGAGGTGGAGTAGCCGCTGGTGATGATCTGCTTTTTATCCTCTGACTGACTGACTGCTCTGGTTCAGAGTGAAATTCTAAATGCTTTATTAGCATTTTTCGAGTAAAAAAAATCAAGCCTTCCTCCAGTGGATTTACTCTTCATCTCATCTCCTTTCTGCTGTGGCGCCTCGTCCAAATCCCTTCCTTCACAAAATACAAAATATACATTAGTTGCGGAATTCACAGACGCTGAAAAAAGTAGAGGCTTATTGTCCAGAAAGTACGGTACCGGTATATCTAGTAACATTCTAATAATAATAATGCATTGGTTTTATGTAGCGCTTTTTTGGACACTGTCATTATTCTTTCACTCCATGCACGGTGGTGATAAACTACTACTGTAGCCACAGCTGCCCTGGGGCACACTGACAGAAGCGAGGCAACCAGTATGTGCCATCTGCCCCTCTGACCACCACCAACCATTCACACACACACCAGACTCACGCTAGGCAATGGGGGTGAAGTGTCTTGCCTAAGGACACAACAGCAGTCTGGCACTTTACAGCCGCAGCCGCCCCACTGTGGCACCAGGTGTTCCCAGAGGTTAAGTGCCTTGCCAAGGACACAACGACAGCAGACAGTGGGAGTCGGTGGAGAAGGTCCCGTGGTGGGCTCGAACCCTCGATTTTCAGGCTCAAAGGCCAATGCTCTACCAACTGAGCCAGTGTCGCCTCTGATCATTCTACACCAGTAAGAGCGAAAAATACATCCAGCAGATAGTTTTAGTGGTAATTTTAGATTTGAATTAGCAAGAATTTGTACTATAGCATAAAGGATAGGAAACAAAAATTGCAAGCATCATTTCATGTTTTGTAAAATAATTGTATCTTCGTATCAAGCGTGAAACATGAAGATGGCTCTAAAAGGCACTGGACATTCTTAACTTATTGAGCCTTCAGTATCTGAGTGAATCATACTTTCTGAGAATGGGCTGGGTCTGATTTGGGGAATTTCTTTTTATCACTAGGACTCGCAGAATTCTGAAACCTCTCCCAGAGCATTCATTTTGACTGCTTCCTGTCAAATCAATGGAATTCTGAAAAAAATCCCCCCAAAAAGCAACTTTCCCACCAAATTCTCCACAAGTTATTTATAATGTCTTTACCTTCAGTCACTTTTAAATAGTGCTAAAAAAAAACGGTTAATTTAACTTAAATATAACTATCTAGCAAAAACAGTTTGTGGAAAGGCTACGGAATGCTAACGGCTGTCACGTAAACGGTGTGTTGCTATGGTAACTAGCGCTGGCTCTTCTCTGGTGGGAAACAAAAGCAGAGCCTTTCTCAGAACCAGGACATTTCTGACCTGACACCATGACACCAGTCCCTTTGACTGCTCTAGAACTCCGCACAGTTGAAAAATAAAAGATATAATTTTATTAAAGCAATGACATAGAGAAACATTCACAAAGTTATGAAGACATGAGCTGAGTCATGACATTATTATGCTACAGTCAGGGGGTTTTGTGCATAAGTCTTGCTTCTTCATCTCACTAAAGTTAGAGATTTTTCGTTGCCTAATTATGTTTTTGAATTATGACATTTTGACCATTTGAACTCTAAAATGGCTACTCCACCTCTGCTACAGTGACCCGTCCTGCTCCACCCAGAGGCTACTCCACCTCTGCTACAGTGACCCGTCCTGCTCCACCCAGAGGCTACTCCACCTCTGCTGCTGTGACAAGTCCTGCTCCACCCAGAGGCTACTCCACCTCTACTGCTGTGACCCGTCCTGCTCCACCCAGAGGCTACTCCACCTCTGCTACAGTGACCCGTCCTGCTCCACCCAGAGGCTACTCCACCTCTGCTACAGTGACCCGTCCTGCTCCACCCAGAGGCTACTCCACCTCTGCTGCTGTGACCCGTCCTGCTCCACCCAGAGGCTACTCCACCTCTGCTACAGTGACCCGTCCTGCTCCACCCAGAGGCTACTCCACCTCTGCTACAGTGACCCGTCCTGCTCCACCCAGAGGCTACTCCACCTCTGCTGCTGTGACAAGTCCTGCTCCACCCAGAGGCTACTCCACCTCTACTGCTGTGACCGGTCCTGCTCCACCCAGAGGCTACTCCACCTCTGCTACAGTGACCCGTCCTGCTCCACCCAGAGGCTACTCCACCTCTGCTACAGTGACCCGTCCTGCTCCACCCAGAGGCTACTCCACCTCTGCTACAGTGACCCGTCCTGCTCCACCCAGAGGCTACTCCACCTCTGCACCTCTGCTGACCTGAAGGACTGTTGCTGATTATTACTATTGTTAGCTTTTTAGAATGATCAATTTTATTTTTTATTTTTGCTGCTACTGGACACCTGAATTTAAAGTATCTATCTATCTATTTATCTATCTAATCTTACACTTACAAAACTAAACAGCCGTCGTATTGACTGCTCAGGGAGTTCTCGTGTCAAGGGTGTGTAATACTATGAATATGATGAAATTGCTGATTGGTGATTCATTTTGGAGCTGTCCTGGTGAGACATCTGCTGTGTTTGCTTATTTTATTTTCTATTTAACCTTTTTCTCCTTTTGTTTTTCAGGCCCACGCTAAAGTGGTCAGTGAGGTGGATATAGACAAACTGTACATATTCTCCACGATCCATGTAGATGCCCTGAAGAGCCTGTGGAGTGATCCCGGCGTTCAGGAATGTTACCATCGAAAGAGAGAATACCAGCTCTCTGACTCGGCAAAATAGTAAGTTTCACCTGCATTGGTCAAATACACAGCCGAGCGACGAACCCCATGTGATGCTAGGTTTTACTACACAGTTACCTGGACAACCTAGACCGGATAGGGGACCCAGCCTACGTGCCCACCCAGCAGGATGTGCTCCGGGTCCGAGTGCCCACCACTGGGATCATAGAGTATGTCTTTGATGTGGAGAAAGTGGTGTTCAGGTGCAGTATTCTGTTTTTGGATTGTGAATGGCATTAGTGCTGTAACTGTGTGTGTGGGTGTGTCTGTGTGTGTGTGGGTGCGCTTACGTCAGTGTGTCTGTGTGTGAGCGTGTGTCTGTATTGTGTGTGTGTGGTTGTGTTTCGCCGAGGTTCTGTAGAGAGTGAATCGTTTAGCGTTTTGCTCAAGCCCCGGTGATCCAAGATGGCGCCCTATCCAAATGAATGGCTTGTGCTCAGTAGCGCATGGGACTTCATGGAGACTGGGAGATTAGCAGAACTCACCCATATTTGGGCAGCGTCTGGTCCTCCCGGTTCTGCGCAGTGGACGAGCTCCCATGATGATTTGTGCCAAATACGCGTGTGAGGTTTTCATGCACGTGCACAGAGGGGCTCGGCTGCGCTTTGACCAATCAGAGCGGCTGATCAGAGCAGCTGCAGAGCGGGGTCAGAGCGGGAAGGAAAGGAGCAGAGTTTGTGGAAGTAAAGTCTGGATTTAAAGAAAACACACTAAAGGGACACTAAAATCCCCACAAAATCCGATCTTTATGAAAGCTGTAGGTTCTCTGTCAGGTTCTCTCTCAGCTGGTTTAGTTTACATTGAGTTCTATGGGGCTTTTTTCTGGGTAGCCCTCGTGAATTTAGTCTGCAGTACCACAGCGCCCCCTGTGTCCATGGGTGGGACAACTGTACGCTAGTAATACTCTATCCAGTTATTATTATAGATCCATGGTTTGCTTTTTGAGGTGTGACTCGTGTGTATTTGCATGCGTGTGTACGAGTGTGTGTGTATGTGCGTGTGTATGTATACTAGGGCTGGGCAATAAATCGAATTTAGGCAATAAATCGAATTTGTGAAAAATGTGAAAATTGAGAAATCGAATGAAGGATATTGTGAGAGTTCCAGCAGCACATAAATTATACTTGTAATATCAGCACAGTCTGTACATGACTTTTATAATACGTATTGGGGGAAACAAAATAAAAATGGTTTTGAAACTTGATATTTGAGCGGGAAAACTTTAATGAAAATCGATTTAAAATTGAAATTGTCCAAAGCAGGAAATAAAATTGTGATTTTACTTTTTTGCCATATCGCCCAGCCCTAATGTATACGTCTCTGCGTGTATGTGTAAGTGTGTGTACACATCTGTGCGTGTACATGTGTACGTGCGTATGTGTGTACATCTGTATGTGTGTGTGTGTGTTTGTCTGTGCTTGTGTGTATATCTTTATGTGTGTGTGTGTGTGTGTGTGCTTGTGTGTGATTGTAATGTCTTGACTGTATTTTCTAGTTAATAAGGCAAAAAGACTGTTCTTTTACGCTAATATAACCATCAACCTGACCAGGGACAAGTAGCATTCTGGCCAAATCCTAGCATATGACAAATATTCTAATGTATATTGTAAATAAATAAACATTCCTGGAATGTTTACAGAATGGTGGATGTGGGAGGTCAGCGCTCAGAGCGGAAGAAGTGGATCCACAGTTTTCAGGACGTGACGTCGATCATGTTCCTCGCGGCTCTCAGTGAATACGACCAGGTCCTCGTCGAGTCTGACAACGTGGTAAGAAACTGCTGCCTTCAAGAATGTGTGTATTAGTATTTGTGTGTGTGTGTGTGTGTGTGTGTGTGTGTGTGTGTCTTAGTGAATACGACCAGGTCCTTGTTGAGTCTGACAGTGTGGTAAGAAACTGCTCTCTCTGGTCTCTCTCTCTGGTCGCTCTCTGGTCTCTCTCTGGTCTCTCTCTCTCTGGACTCTCCCTGGTCTTTCTCATGTCTCTCTCTCTGGTCTCATTTTCTGGTCTTTCTCTATCTGTTATCTCTCTCTGGTCTCTCTCTGGTCTCCTCATGTCTCTCTCTCTCTGGACTTTCCCTGGTCTCTCTCATGTCTTTCTGATCTCCTCTCTGGTCTCTCTCTCTCTCTGGTCGCTCTCTGGTCTCTCTCTCTCTCTGGTCGCTCTCTGGTCTCTCTCTGGTCTCTCTCTGGTCGCTCTCTGGTCGCTCTCTGGTCTCTCTCTGGTCTCTCTCTGGTCTCTCTCTGGTCTCTAACTGGTCTCTCTCTGATCTCTCTCTCTCTGGTCTCCTCATGTCTCTCTCTGGACACTCCCTGGTCTCTCTTTGATCTCTCTCTGCTCCTCATATCTCTCTCTCTCTTGACTTTCCCTGGTCTCTCTCATGTCTCTCTCTCTCTTGTATCTTTCTCGTCTTTTTCTGCTCTCTTTCTGGTCTCCCTCTGGTCTCTTTCTGGTCTTTTCTCTCCCTCAGTCCTGCCCCTCGGTGTACTCTGCAGCTGTCTTTAACCGTGTATGCATGACTTTTGACAGCTGCAGCAGCACTCAGACCTACAACCAAAAGCTTGGACATCTCTGGTCTCTCTCACTTCTCAGGTGGTTAGAAAAGTGTATAAAGTGTGTATAAAGTGTGTGAGGGTTTTACAGCCTTCAAACATACAGCTGCTGCTTCAAGGATTTTTAGAACGTAATCTGTGACAAACCAGGACCACTGTATATGAATTAAGACTACATACAAATAATAATGTATGGCTTCTTTAAATAAGCCTTTGACAACATTTTGTTTCTGTTTTTAAAGAATCGAATGGAAGAGAGTATGGCACTGTTTCAGACCATTCTGCACAGTCAGTGGTTCCTCTCTGCGTCTGTGATCTTGTTTCTCAACAAAGTCGACCTGCTGAAAGAGAAAATCATATATTCACATTTAGTGGACTATTTCCCAAAATATTGTGGTGAGTTACTGTTGTTTTAGTGCTGTTTTTCATTGACCTTATTCTATGTTGTGTTCCAGGACCAAAGCAAGACGCTAAAGAAGCAAGCGACTTTATTCGTAATAATTTTCTGAGTCTGGATCCATATCAGAAAATGATCTACTGTCACTTTACTTGTGCCACGGACACAAACAATATTAGCGTTGTCTTCAGTGCAGTGAAAGATCATATTTTGCAATCTAACCTAATATTGTACAACTTGGTCTAAAACGGCAACGGTGTAATGAGGAAGTGTTTCTAACAGTATTTTAGAGCTGTAACCAATATTTTGATATTCGATTAACACTAGGACTCCCAGAATTTTAACTACTCCCATTCAAAATACTGGAATTCTGCAAAATACCCCTGAAAATCGTCTAGTTTTCCCCCATTTAAAAAAAAAAGTAAGTAATTTATGTTTTTGTTTTTATTTTTTATTTTCACATTTACTCACTACATGCTTAAAACGTGTGAATATGACTTGAAATACAGCAACAACAGTAAGGCTATATGCTAACTGATGTGTTGCCCTGGTAACTAGCACTGGTTTCGTTTTCCACCAGTTTTAATAAAAGTAATTTATAGTTGGTTTTTTTTCAACATTTACTCACTTTTAATACATGCTAAAACTGATGAATGTGACTTGAAATACAGCAAAACAGTTTGTTGAAAGGCTAAATGCTTACTGCTAGAAAGTCAATGGTAACTATGGTAACTAGCAATGGCTCTTCTCTGTTTTAGTAAAAGTAAGACATTTACAAGGTGTTTTTTTTATATTTACTCACTTTTAACACATGCTAAAACTGGTGATACATGACTTGAAATACAGAAAAAACACCAAAAACAGTATAGCTATATGCTAACCGATAGCAAGTAAACAGTGCGTTGCTATGGTAACTAGCACTTACTCTTCTCTGGTTTCCACCAGTTTTAGTAAAACTACGTGATTTATGAGGTTTAAAAAAAAAAAATACATCTCACTACTACTACTACTACTACTCACTTTTAATATGTGCTAAAACTGGTGACTATGACTTGAAATTGAAAAAAAAAACGTTTGTTGAAATGCTAAATGCTAACTGCTAGCAAGTATATTCAAACTATGGTACTAGCACGGGCTCTTCTCTGGTTTAGTTATCAATCAGTTTTATAAGGTTTTTTTTATTTTTTTATTTTTTTTCATTTACTCACTTTTAATACATGCTAAAACTGCCAATATGTGACTTAAAAAATACAGAAAAAACATTTGTTGAAAGACTCTATGCTCACTGCTAGCAAATAAGTGTGTTTCTTTGGTAACTAGCACTGGCTCTACTCTGGTGGGTGGAACATTTCTGCTGCAGGGGGTAAAAGCGGAAGAGCATTAAAAGATAAGGACATAGAGATAAACTACATATGGAAAAAAGTCACAAAGTTATAAATTGTTCTGGGAGTCCGCGTGTTAGTCTAGTCAGTATTCTTTGATTAATCTATTACCGTTCTTGCTGGACTAATGCCTGCTCCTTTTTCAATGTATTTAAACCCTGGAGTCTGTATAGCGATCTACTTTTCATTTTGAAAGTCTGTCCTTTATGTTGTTTAGAATCTTATTTTGGCTCCATTCAAGTAGTAGCAGAAAATGGAAGCACGGTCAAGTCCAGCAAGTACTGTAGTAGTTTGGAACATACTGTAGGTAAAATCATTTCAGTTTAAAGTAAAGCCACCAGAGGACACTATTATAAGACTAATCTTGTATTACACTTTAAAGCACGTCTACGAGTTTTCGATTGTAACTGTAACTGGTTTTTACAACTTAAATCTTTGTGTGTTTTGCTGGTGACTGGGGCGCGAAGCTCTCTAGAATTTAATTTCAATTTATTTATTTTCACCACGGACTCTTTGTGAAAAAAATGGACGCTCCCAGGAAGCAGTGTAAAATCCGGGGTCTCGAGCTGTAACCGCTGATTCAGACATTTTCTAATTTTGTGTTGTGTGTTAAAATGACATGTCTCAAATAATAAATGTGTTGAAGTTTGTACAAAGATTATTGAGAAAACTTGGATTATTTGTGAATCGCTCAGACAATTGCTCAAAATTACATTTTAATTAGAATAAAAAACATTGTCACACTTTAGTGTGAAAGTAAATGTGCACTTTATTCATCCCCATAGGCCCAGGGTAATTCATCCTCTGCATTTGACTCATCCCGATGCCAGTAACTCTTCAGTATAATTACTTAGTCAATGTAGAATTACATTGCTTTTGTTTTGTTTTCTCATTTTGAAACGTCCAAAATAAAAACATTCATCATCATCATCATAATTAAGTGCTAATTAGTGTATAATATATTGTAAATCAGCCCTTACTGGTATTTATTAAGTGCTTTTTAGTCCTTATTCTTACTGACACTTGCCCATTAGGGTACATTAATCAACCCCTAATTATCTGTTAATCAGTGAGGGCTAATCTAACGTGTTACCAAAATATTACACAAAATATAAAAAAAATACATTTAAAATATTACAATGAACACGCCAATTTAAAAAGGTAGGTTTTGAGTTGCCTAAATTAAAAATAGAAATTTTACCCAAATGTCTTTCTTTTTCCGTGTATAAGGTTTTTGTATTTACTCACTTTTATTCAGTGTTGTATAGACAGTGAAAATAAACTATATATACAGAAAAAAATGTACATGAGCTGTACTGTACTTTCTGGACTACAAGGCGCACCTGTATGTAAGCTTTCTCCACATAGAGGCTGCATTTGAAAATAAGCCGCAGGTTTCATGTTGTAATGTAACAGATATGAATCTTTTAACTGGTCACAGCATGATTTAATGACAAAGTGTTTAACAGCTTAACGTTAGCTTAACTGTTAGATTCCATGACTCATTTACCTCAATCTATTCTGACAATAAACCAGTGTCCTATAGTTATTAAAACTTAATAGAGTCAAAATAATAATAAGTTAAATTAAGTTTGCTTTGTCAATTCCTGTAAAAATCACTCCCTGTAAATTTCAATGTTTATCGCTCAAAATCACAAACTACTGGATCAGAGTACAACTGTTTCCATAGTTACCAGACTATGAACCACTACTTTTCTTCATGACCCATATAGTGATGTGGCCAATGCAAGGTACAGTATGTATTTTTATTTTGTTAAGACAAGATTTAGACACAGCCCTATCCGCGGCTGATCTTGAAAGTGAATGACGTGGCACACCTTCCAGCTGCCGGTGAGTTTAACCACGAGAAGTTTACGAGACGAGGAGAAGAAGTGTGGGGGAATACCTATGATATTTTCTGTCTATGCGGAAAACACATGACTGGTTTTTATGTCATTAGCTGGCTTTGAATGCATCATCTTGAGTAGAGCAGAGTATATAGTAGAGTAGAGTAGAGCCAATTAGAGTAGAGTAGAACAGAATATAGAGTAGGGTAAAGTAGAGTTGTGTCGAGCCAAGTAGAGTAGAACAGAGTAGAGAAGAGCCAAGTAGAGTAGAGCCAATAGAACAGCGTAGAGTAGGGCCAAGAGTAGAGTCAAGTAGGGCTGGTGGAAACAGGGCTCTGACATAGAGAAGAGGAGAGCCTAGTAGAGTAGAGCCAAGTAGAGTAGAACAGCGTAGAGAAGAGCCAAGTAGCCCTGGGGTTTGTTCTGTTTATTCATCCATATTTTCTCCTCTTCACAGAAAACACGACCGTTCCCAACCTCAACGAAGTCAAAGAGAACATGACCATGGGAACCACGCTGGTGACCAATCCCAATGGAGGATTTCTGGTAGGATGGAATTTGCACTTTGAAAAAATAAATGCTCTTGATATTCTCTGTGCCAAAAACAAAAGGCAGAGTATTTTTAGTGTTTAGTGCGGACCTTTGGACGGAGCCGGTCCCTCTGTGGTTATGAGAAAGTTCTGTACATGTGTACCCTCTCTGCATCCGTTTGTGTAAAGCAGGTTCTGTATTTGTAGGCGCCAGTTTGTGTTATTGCTGCAACTCCATCAAATAGTCATTAATTTAACCTTTTTTATATTCTTGGTATGTGTCTAATCAAAGCACTTTGAAATTCAAAAACTAATATTGTCTTTCAATTGTTTGCAGCTGCATATAGAGAAGTGGTCAAGAGCCAAACCACTCGGAGCTACAGCAATTTATGGCTTTAGATTCCATTACTTAAAGCTGCCCTAACTGACTTTATTTTTGTATTCATTACGAAAGTTCAGTCCTTATCCATGCAGTGCATTGGGATATACGTCCTTTTGAAGCGCAGATTTGTGCTGGTGTGATTTTATATTAGATCGAGTTTTTGTGAAACAAGGAAGAGAAAGTGTTTCAGGTCCAGAATGTGACCAATCACAGCGGACCACTGGCCCCCACTTTCTTGAGAAAAGCCACAGGTCTGTGGTTAGCACAGACAGCTGAGGTAAACAAGCGACAGAGGCTAACCTGAACCTTCCCGTGTCTTCGTCACCGGTTACTGCTTACACAGTGAAACAGCCAAAAGAAAGTCTCGTTCTTCCGCGCTTCCTGGTTCAGTCATTCTATGGTCACGCCATCCATGTTCAAATGTGCGATCCATATTGTGAGACATGAGCTCCGTAAACAATTAGCATGTGAGTGCAGGCTGAGGGGGCGGGGGTAGTGGGGGGCGAAAGCTCCGTGCGGGGAGGGCGAGCAGAAAGAGCGAGCTCGGCGTTCTGATTTGAAAATTTCTCAAAGTCAGTTAGTGCAGCTTTAAAGCTGGGGTACCTAATCTATGTATGGAATATACACAATGCCATGTAAAATCCATTACATTTACTACATGCTAACTGCTGCAGGTAAACAATGGGTTGCTATGGTAACTAGGATTTGCTACCAGCTCAGCCCGGAACCAGTCGAGAACCAGTGTCCAGGACCAGCGAGAGAAAAGGGGCTTTAATTGCCACGCAA